>CAWUFW010009201.1:0-600000 GCA_963921515.1 Calotriton arnoldi
GATCAGTTGACTGGGGGTGAGTGTTTGATTAGCTTCAACGCTCCGTCCATCATCCCCTTTGGTATCGCTTTGTTCGCCCTAAGTTGGCAGGGTATGCCCAGACGTGGGTCCCTTGCTCACTTTGCCACTGGATTCAAGCTAGCCTGGCTGATGACAGCTGAATAGCCAGAAACCGGTCCCAGGATGCTTGTTTCCGGTCCAGGGAAGACATGGCTTGGCAGTTCGGGCTGGACTGTTCCCATGAGGCACAGGGTCAGACTGATTTGCATATGGCCATGTCTGAACTGGGGTGGTGGAGTGAGCTAAAGAATGATGATGGATTAAACCCAGATCAGTTGACTGGGGGTGAGTGTTTGATTAGCTCAAACGCTCCGTCCATCATCCCCTTTGAGTATCGCTTTGTTCGCACTAAGTTGGCAGGGTATGCCCAGACGTGGGTCCCTTGCTCACTTTGCCACTGGATTCAAGCTAGCCTGGCTGATGACGGCTGAATAGCCAGAAACCGGTCCCAGGATGCTTGTTTCCGGTCCAGGGAAGACATGGCTTGGCAGTTCGGGCTGGACTGTTCCCATGAGGCACAGGGTCAGACTGATTTGCATATGGCCATGTCTGAACTGGGGTGGTGGAGTGAGCTAAAGAATGATGATGGATTAAACCCAGATCAGTTGACTGGGGGTGAGTGTTTGATTAGCTCAAGCGCTCCGTCCATCATCCCCTTTGGTATCGCTTTGTTCGCCCTAAGTTGGCAGGGTATGCCCAGACGTGGGTCCCTTGCTCACTTTGCCACTGGATTCAAGCTAGCCTGGCTGATGACGGCTGAATAGCCAGAAACCAGTCCCAGGATGCTTGTTTCCGGTCCAGGGAAGACATGGCTTGGCAGTTCGGGCTGGACTGTTCCCATGAGGCACAGGGTCAGACTGATTTGCATATGGCCATGTCTGAACTGGGGTGGTGGAGTGAGCTAAAGAATGATGATGGATTAAACCCAGATCAGTTGACTGGGGGTGAGTGTTTGATTAGCTCAAACGCTCCGTCCATCATCCCCTTTGGTATCGCTTTGTTCGCCCTAAGTTGGCAGGGTATGCCCAGACGTGGGTCCCTTGCTCACTTTGCCACTGGATTCAAGCTAGCCTGGCTGATGACGGCTGAATAGTCAGAAACCGGTCCCAGGATGCTTGTTTCCGGTCCAGGGAAGACATGGCTTGGCAGTTCGGGCTGGACTGTTCCCATGAGGCACAGGGTCAGACTGATTTGCATATGGCCATGTCTGAACTGGGGTGGTGGAGTGAGCTAAAGAATGATGATGGATTAAACCCAGATCAGTTGACTGGGGGTGAGTGTTTGATTAGCTCAAACGCTCCGTCCATCATCCCTTTGGTATCGCTTTGTTCGCCCTAAGTTGGCAGGGTATGCCCAGACGTGGGTCCCTTGCTCACTTTGCCACTGGATTCAAGCTAGCCTGGCTGATGACGGCTGAATAGCCAGAAACCGGTCCCAGGATGCTTGTTTCGGTCCAGGGAAGACATGGCTTGGCAGTTCGGGCTGGACTGTTCCCATGAGGCACAGGGTCAGACTGATTTGCATATGGCCATGTCTGAACTGGGGTGGTGGAGTGAGCTAAAGAATGATGATGGATTAAACCCAGATCAGTTGACTGGGGGTGAGTGTTTGATTAGCTCAAACGCTCCGTCCATCATCCCCTTTGGTGTCGCTTTGTTCGCCCTAAGTTGGCAGGGTATGCCCAGACGTGGGTCCCTTGCTCACTTTGCCACTGGATTCAAGCTAGCCTGTCTGATGACTGCTGAATAGCCAGAAACCGGTCCCAGGATGCTTGTTTCCGGTCCAGGGAAGACATGGCTTGGCAGTTCGGGCTGGACTGTTCCCATGAGACACAGGGTCAGACTGATTTGCATATGGCCATGTCTGAACTGGGGTGGTGGAGTGAGCTAAAGAATGATGATGGATTAAACCCAGATCAGTTGACTGGGGGTGAGTGTTTGATTAGCTCAAACGCTCCGTCCATCATCCCCTTTGGTATCGCTATTATATACTAGGGGCTTATAGGGTAGGTCATGCCAATCACAGGGGTACCCCAACCCATAGTGTACCCTAGTGTATGTAGGTATTTTCACTGTATTCTAAGTGTTTTCAGCATAGCACTGGGCCTGTGCCTGGTTAGGCAAAGCCCAGGGTCAGTCAGATTCAGTTACCACCAGTACCAGTCAGCAAAAAGTTGGGGGGTGCCCAGGGCACAGGATGACTTTGCAGCATAGCCCCCCCCAAACGAAAGGTGATGGGTTACTAACCTACACCCTGGTAGTCCTCATCAGCTAAGTGGAAAAACCTGGAAAGTCCATCCGCATTTACATGGGCAACCCCAGGTCGGTGTTCCACTGTAAAGTCCATCCCCTGTAGGGAAATGGATCACCTTAACAGCTTGGGATTCTCCCCTCTCATCTGCAGGAGTAATCTGAGAGGCCTGTGGTCAGTTTGAACACGAAAGTGAGTCCCAAACAAATATGGTCTCAACTTTTTCAGGGACCAAACCGCAGCAAAAGCCTCTCTCTCAATGGCACTCCACCTCTGCTCTCTGGGAAGAAGCCTCTTGCTAATAAAGGCAACTGGCTGATCAAGGCCCTCTTCATTTAGCTGTGACAACACTGCCCCAATCCCTTGCTCTGAAGCATCTGTCTGAACCACAAATTATTTTGTGTAGTCAGGGGCAAGTAGCACTGGTGCTGAACACATAGCAGCTTTCAGGGTGTCAAAAGCCTTCTGACACTCTGGGGTCCAATCCACCTTCTTGGGCCTCTTTTTAGAAGTGAGTTCTGTTAGGGGCCCCACAATGGTCCCATAATTTTGAACAAACCTTCTATAGTACCCTGTCAGTCCAAGGAATGCCCTGACCTGAGTCTGGGTAATAGGAGCTGTCCAATCCAAAATAGTTTGGATTTTAGCTTGGAGAGGCTGTACATGGCCCCCACCTACCAGGTGGCCCAGGTACACCACAGAACTCTGCCCTATTTGGCACTTGCTGGCCTTAATAGTCAGGCCTGCCTGCTGCATGGCCTGAAGCACTTCCCTTAGGTGGCTTAAGTGATCCCCCCAGGTAGAACTGTATACAGCTATATCATCCAGGTAAGCTGCACTGAACTGTTCCAACCCAGACATTACCCTGTTCACCAACCTTTGGAAGGTGGCAGGTGCATTCTTTAAGCCAAAGGGCATTACCTTGAACTGATAATGTCCCTCTGGTGTGGAGAATGCTGACATCTCCTTTGCTCCATCAGTGAGGGCAATCTGCCAGTAACCTGAAGTCAAATCAAAAGTACTCAGGTACTTAGCAGCCCCTAACCTATCAATGAGCTCATCAGCTCTAGGTATAGGGTGAGCGTCTGTCTTTGTGACTGCATTCAATCCTCTGTAGTCCACACAGAACCTTAACTCCTTGGGTCCCCCTGAGGATTAGGTTTAGGCACCAGCACCACTGGACTGGCCCATGGACTCTCAGACGGTTCAATTACCCCCAATTCCAGCATCTTAGCAACCTCAGCTTTAATGCTGGCTCTGACATGGTCAGACAACCTGTACAGTTTATTTTTGACAGGTAGGCTGTCACCAGTGTCAATGTGGTGCACACACCACTTAGTGATGCCTGGGGTCAAAGAGAACAGGCCAGCAAACTGCTCCAGCACTTGCTTACAGTCTCTGTGCTGCTGGTCTGTCAACTTGGGAGAGAGTATCACCCCCTCCACTGACCCATCTTGCACATTAGTGGAGAGGAGGTCGGGCACAGGCTCAGTTTCCTCCTCCACACCCTGATCAGTGACCAGTAACATGGTCATCTCTGCCCTGTCATGGTGGGGTTTCAATCTATTCACATGCAGGACCCTATGAGGGTTCCTGGGGGTGCCAAGGTCAACCAAATAGGTAACCTCACCCTTCTTTTCTAAGATTGGATAGGACCCACTCCACTTGTCATGTAGGGCCCTGGGAGCCACAGGCTCCAACACCCACACCAATTGTCCTGGAGTATACTCAGGCATAGTAGCCTTTTGATCATACCAGTGCTTCATGAGCTCCTGGTTGGCCTCCAGTTTCCTGTTTGCCTTGTACATGTACTCTGCCATGCTAGATCTCAGGCCTAGCACATAGTCAAGCACATTGTCCTTTGCTTCTTTAAGAGGCTTCTCTAAAGACTCTCTCAGCAGGCTCAATGGCCCCCTCACAGGGTGTCCAAACAACAACTCAAAGGGACTGAAACCAACCCCTTTCTGTGGCACCTCCCTGTAGGCAAACAGCAAGCATCGGAGGAGAACATCCCATCTCCTCCTGAGTTTCTCTGACAACCCATTTATCATGCCCTTCAGGGTTTTGTTTCATCTCTCAACAAGACCATTTGCTTGTGGGTGATAGGGGGTGGTGAACTTGTAGTTGACACCACACTCATCCCACATAGCAGTCAGATAGCTGGACAGGAAATTGGTGCCCCTATCTGACACCACCTCTTTTGGAAAACCCACTCTGGTGAACACACCAAGCAGTGCTCTACCCACTGCAGGAGCATCAATGGTTCTAAGAGGGATTGCTTCAGGGTACCTAGTGTCATGGTCCACTACCACTAAGATATACCTGTTCCCAGATGCCGTAGGTGGGTCCAGGGGACCAACAATGTCCATCCCCACCCTTTTAAAAGGAACCCCAACCACTGACAGTGGTATTAGGGTAGTCTTTGTCTTGCCCCCTGCCTTGCCACTGGCCTGACAGGTGACACAGGAGCTGCAAAACTCCTTTACCTTTTCAGACATATGGGGCCAGTAGAAATGGTTTACCAACCGGTTCCATGTCTTTGTCTGTCCCAAATGTCCTGCCAAGGGGATATCATGACCCAAAGTCAGGATGAACTCTCTGTACCTCTGGGGCACCACCATCCTCCTGGTGGCCCACTCCTTGAGGTTTCTGGCCTCAGTATAAAGCAGTCCATCTTCCCAGTAGAGTTTGTGAAACCCACTGTCATCCCCTTCCTCTTGCTTAGAAGCAATCCGCCTCAAGCTCTCAAGGGTGGGACAGTCACGCTGTCCCTTACTGAACTCCTCTCTGAAGGGTCCACCTGCTCCTGTCACTTTTGCCAAATCTGACAGCTCTGGCAGGGATGGAGTCCCTCCCTCAGAGGCCAGATCCTCCCCATCAGGGTTAGATTCTTCCTGCACCTCTGGAGTTCCCTGGGCTGGCTCACCAGGCCCAGTGCCCTTGTCCTTGGATGCTTGGCCCTTTGTCCCAGGGTCCAAGTGTCCAGCCCCTCCATTCTGGCTAGTCTGTGACCTAGTCACAGCACATACCCACTCAGGGAGCTCCAATATTTTCATATGGAGTCCTCTCTCCACCTCTGACCACACAGAGGCTTCAAGAGCATTGCCCAGTAAACACTGGGCTGGGAGCACCTTTGACACAGCTACCTTCATAGGGCCTGTCACACCTCCCCATTCCAAATCCACCACAGCCATAGGATGGAGTTTGGTAGTGCTGTCTGCATAAGTCACCTGGTGAAACTCACCAGGTAACAACCTCTCTGGAGGCACCAGCTCATCCAGGACCATAATTACACTAGCCCCAGTGTCTCTGATAGCCTCAACCTCAGTCCCATTCACTTTAGGCCTCTGATTGTACTTCTCCATGTTTGGAGGTAAGGCAGCAAGGGTTGCAATATTCACCCCACCCAGGGACACTAAGGTTGCTTCCACCACCTGACTACTCCTCACTGGGGCACCACTCTCCACCCCTACACTGACAATCCCTGTGGATGGCCCCTTAGGGGGGAGCTTCTTGGCGCAGACAGCATCTCCTTGTTTGTGCCCTGGCTGGACACAGTCAAAGCACTTACCCACTTTTGAGGGATCAAAGAACCTACCATTCTTTCCCTGATTCCACCTCCCTTTGGATTTGGGTTGGCTCGGGGCCCCCCCTCCTTGTGCAGATTTTTGTGGGTCTTTGGAGGACTCCTTCTGGTTTTGACCTTCTTTCCCTTGGGCTTTCCCCTGGGGAGGGACCTGTCCTCCTTTCTTCTGGTCACCCCCCTGGTGCTGAATGGAAACCCGGGTTCTCACCCACTCATCAGCTGATTCACCCAGCTCTCTGGGGTCTGTCAGCTTAGAGTCCACTAGAAACTGCCGTAACTTCTCTTCTGCACAATGAGTCAAAATATGTTCTTTCAAAAACAAATTATACAATCCCTCATATGTGTCAACTTTGTTACCAACAATCCAGCCTTCCAGTGCCTTCACTGAAACGTCCACAAAGTCGACCCAAGACTTTGAACTCAATTTCTGGGTGCCTCTAAACTTCACCCTGTACTGCTCTGGAGTCAGACCAAACCTCTTGACTAAGCATGCCTTCATCTGCTGGTATGATTCTGCATCCTCTCCCTTCAGGGTCAGGAGCCTATCCCTCCCAGCTACTTGAACCAACTCCCACAGGAGTGCACCCCAATACCTAGAGTGGACCCTACTCATTCTAAGGGCCCTCTCAAAAGCTGCTAGCCACTTGTCAATGTCATCCCCCTCAGTGTACTTGGGTACTATACCCTTGGGAAGTTTGTGATCAAATTCACCACCCCTGGACATTTCAAAATCTTCATCATATTCACTGCCACCATTTCTTTTCAACGCCTCCTCCCTCTCCCATCTCTTCTCAGCCAATTCCAGTTTCCTCTGCTCCAAAGCTATCAAAGCTAATTGAGCCTTAAGCTGTCTCTCTGCAAGGGACGGTGGTTGTCCCTGAGTAAGGGACCCTTCCCCACTCCCACCATCTGGATTCATATGGCCCACACTAGAGAAAATGGAAGCGGCATCATCCTCACCCTCCTCTTGGATGAGGTTGGGGGGGCCCTCTATCCCCCCTCGACTCTCTTCAGCTGCCCCAGCCCAGGCCTTTAGGGACTCAAGCAACCCTGCCTTCTTAAGCTTCCTGAAAGCAGGCAGCCCCCTAAGCCTACACTGTTCCCTAAGATCAGCCATCTTAAACTGGGACAGTTTAGCCAGGTCCAGCTCCATGGTTCCCTAGTTTTGGGTCACAAAAACTAGGCACAACAGACTTAGAAGAATTTGGAAAAATCAAAACAATAGATTAAAAACAGTTTATTCCAAATTCCCAAAATCAAACTCAAAAGTTTTGTTCTAAGGCAATTTAGAGGATTTTTATAATCTTAATTCACTTTACTGAAAGGTGTACTTTTAAACACAAGTCCTCATCCACACCGCTGAGCACCAAATGTTGGAGAGTGGATTATTGGTAGGGGCAAATGTAGGTCTGCCACTGGCAATAAGGCCACTAATCATTGGTGGGACTCAGCATAGGTCTTAGAAAATTATTCCTATGCTCAACCCTTGGTAACGTGGCTGCGAGCAGACAGGCTTAACTTCAAAGACAGGTATGTAAAGCATTTAAAAACACCAATTCAGTAAATAATTAAGACACAACACATAATAAAAATCCAACACCAATTTATAAAAATAGGAAATATTTTTATCTTTAAAATGACACCAAAACGACAAAAATCCAATGTAGGGAACCGGAGATATGAATTTTCAAAGATTTAGCAAAATATAGCACTTAGAAGCTTATAGCACCATATTGAGATACAGGCTCGCGATAGACCGACCCAAAGTCAAAGTTTCAGGCCGACCGCGATGGAGCCCTGAGCGGATACCCCACGCGGAAGGTCCCGGTCACAGTTTTTATCTTCGGACTTAGAAACTTTTCTGGAGCTTTTCTCCCCAAGGTCCCTCAAAGCTCTCAGCCAGTCCGGATTCGGTGAGGGTTCGCCGGCTTGCCTTGCGATGAGCTCCTGGTCACCTTCCTACGTTCGGACTTAGAAACTTTTGTGGTTCGACCTCTGGAGCGTTCCAGCGGGGCAAACCCAGGATCCAGGCCGACACGCGGTTGAAGGCAGGCGGCTTGGCTTTGCGGTTGCTCCCGGTCACCTTTTCTACGAGCGGACTTAGAAACTTTTCTGGAGCTTTTTTCGCGGGGTCCCTCGATGCTCTTCACCAGGCCGGATTCGGTGAGGGTTCGCCGGCCTCGGATTTCTTCTACTCCCGGTCAAACTCTGGAAGTTGGACCGACGGAGCTTTTAGCGGGACGAACCTGGATGGCTTGGCCAGCTCGCGGTTGAAGGCAGGCGACTTGGCTGACCAGGTTGAGTCGGTCCCTCTATGGAGCTTTTTTTCAAAGTTCCTCCAAAGTTCTCCAAACTTCTTGAACTTCTTCCTAAAGTTCCTCGAAGGGTCCCAAAGTGTCTCAAACTCACTCCAAGGGTCCGGAAGCTCCAAGATGGTTCTTGAAAGTTGAGGACTTCAGTTCCCACAATCCACTTGGACGTCACCCTTACAAATCCACTGGTAGTTCCCCAGGTTGATGATCCTTGGTGGTGAGGGTCCAGGTGAGCTCTGTTAACCTGAAGCTTGCAGGGAGTCCACTCTTTACTTCTTTTTCAGCAAGGTAGTCCACAGGGCTGTAGTTTCTGATGGTGCAGGCTTCAGGGGTCAGGCCTTAGAATTTGCACAGCAAAACTTCTCAGCTTGGCACAATTTCTTGCTTTCTTCAGTTTCAAGCAGCAGATCTGGAGGGCTCTGCCCCTCTCAGATACTTATTCCAAGTTCTCTGGGTCAAGCAGGAGGTCACTTCCTGACAAATGGGAGCAGGGTAACTCCTCAAACATATGACCACATCCTGTTGCGTGTGGCATTATTTTGTCCCAGAGTGCATCAAATCTTCCAAATCCATAATGGCAGATTTCCCAGCAAGGAGGTAAGAGCTGGCTAAACACACCCCTAGGATGGCTAATTTACTTAGACTCTCCCCCCTGCATCTGCTCATACCTTCCTTAATCCTACCATCTGCCTAAGGTGGAAAGTTCAGAGTTGTAAATGACACTGTTCTCTGCTCTCCTCTTTGAAGAACATAGTTTACGACTCCTCCCCCTGGCCTGGCATTCCTTTGGAACAGCACACTGCCCTGCCAGCAGAGCTGGTTGACCCCAGGAGCTCTTTATCACCTCTTCAAGGCAGCTTGGCTAATCCACTTAACTCTGACCAATCAGGGCAGACCACTGGAAGGCTGAATCTGGACTTACAAACAAGAAAGTCTTATAACTTCTTGAATGCACACTTTAGGAGAAATTCAACAATATCATATTGTTGAATTTATTAATACCATTCAGGGAAGTCTTTGAATGGCACTTCTAGCCCTCTCCTATCAAGAGTTGTTAGTTAATAACTTTCTACCATGTTAACCTATGTAACAGGGGATTTGCAATGGGAAAAATGACTTGGGCCATTTTTCCAGCACCAGAACTTACAAAAACATATTTTATAAGTACTTTGCTTATATCTACAGGCCCCCCACCCCTTGGGACAACTAGGGGTTCTGAATCTGTAAATATATTGCAGATCCTCACTTCACAGTGCTCCTAGCATCAAAGTCAAATTTGGGCAGCACTTTACCACAATGTGGGAAGTGAAATGTGAAATTTCACTTTACCCAGGGCATATAAAACTCATGTTATAAGGGTCTACCTTATAGATACCTGACCCCCCACCCCTGGGATACCTAGGGGAGACCCTGGGGGTCCCTAATATGCCATAACATTGTAGGTTATCCATTTTTAAGTGCCCCAAACACCAAAGTCGAGTTTGGGCACAATTTACTTTTTAAAAGCAGTCCTGGCACCCGGGGCTGCTTTTAAAACTGACCTCAGGCCTCAGCAGTGCACACATGCAAGTGCAGAAAGCTGCTGGCCTCTAAACTGCCATGCCCTACTACATACTAGGGACTGATAGGTAGTTTCAATTCCCCTGCCCTATTATATACTAGGGGCTTATAGGGTAGGTCATGCCAATCACAGGGGTACCCCAATCCATAGTGTACCCTAGTGTATGTAGGTGTTTTCACTGTATTCTAAGTGTTTTCAGCATAGCACTGGCCCTGGGCCTGGTTAGGCAAAGCCCAGGGTCAGTCAGAGTCAGTTACCACCAGTACCAGTCAGCAAAAGGTTGGGGGGTGCCCAGGGCACAGGATGACTTTGCAACAAACAGTTTTAATGCTTTTGTTAAAGAGGGTCTTCCAGATTCTTAGCCTACCACTATTCTAGTTTCCATTTTTTAAAAGGGTAATCCCCAACTACCTGGTTGTTACCAGTCAATATCACTGCTGCATTTAGCTGTGAAGATTGCAGGGAGAGGTGTACCTGAGCACCTTTGAACATGAGTCAGAGTTGGACATGCTGTTGAAGGTTCAGTATGGATTCCGTGAGGAGCTTGGGATGGTGGAACAATGTTTAAACCTGCACTTACTGATAAGCAATATACCATCGTTAAGAAGGGCTCCATCTGCCTGGCCTTCATGGATCTGTCCTGCACCTTCAACAGTTTGGTAAGAACAAAACCATGGGAGATATGAACTAATCTGGGGGTGGATGGTGGCCTAGTGGAATTCCTGCGAGCCCTACTTTTGATATTTCTGCTTCAGTAAGGTTTGGTCCAGCGGCCGAGCATGCCAATAGTTTTAGGCTAGGGAAGGGGGTGCGCAAGGTTTGTGTCTTGGTCCTAATTTTATTTCTTTTACATATTAAAGGCCTAGGCACAGCCCATTCAAACGTAACTTCGGATGTCCCCCTTATCGGCAAGAATATATCCAAGTGTTATTATATGCCAATGATGCTCTATTAATCGCCAGAACTTTCATTGGCCTTAATATGCTGTTCTAGGAATTTTTCACATTCATGGGGTCACTTGACCTTGCAACCAATCTGACTAAGACGTTCACCATGGCCTGAGGACCCAGGCATCACAAGAGCATCTGTATTTAACTGCAAGGCCATCCTGTTGTTTCTATGCAGGAATTCTCATATCAGACTGTTGTTTTCGCTGCCAGGGGGAACGGGGGACCCCACACCACTAAGGTGTGTCATAGATTTATGAGTGCAGCTGGGTATATTTCTAATTTAGCCTCTTGTATTGGAAGAACACCAGTGGCCCCCTTGTTGAAGGTATACAGGAGTAAATGCCTTCCTAGTCTCATATATGGGGTGGGCATTTGGGGACACACCAATATTAAAGCCCTCTAGTGCAAGCAAAACAAGGTTTTTAGGCAGCTCCTTGGAGTTCCACCTGCTTATGCAACCTCCATTGTCCATCAAGAACTTGGGGCTGAATACGTGAAGGAAATTATTAAATTGTCCCTCTTGGCCTGTGGTGAGCAGGCTGGACAAACCTGCATGCCTCATTTAACGGGGAGATCATCTTAGGCTGCCTTGTGTGCAATAGCAGAATGAAAATCACCTGGTTAAAATACATTAAGTTGGAATTAGTGACCTTGGGTAGGCCGACCCTTTTTTCTAGTCCAGCCTCCATGACCAAATCGAATGTGGCCTGGGTTAAGAACACTTTTAAAGCATTGAGGCATTGACAAAGGGAAGAAACGAAACTATCAAACTTTACTGTCAAGGAGTATGTGAAGCTCCAAACCACACCAGCCTTAGAGCTGTACCCTGAGTGGGTGGATAACACCTTGGACAGATTGCTTTTAACAAGATTTAGGCTGGGTTTTGTGAGATGGCATCTCGGTTTACCCCATAGTCAGTTCGATTCATCTAAAGTTTTAATATGCCCATTCAATGAATTTTCCCACCAGAACCTGCTGCATTTTACTTTCTTTTGTCAGTTTTATTCTGCCGTTACAAAAACTTTTTTAATACCAGTTTTAAGAGATAGTGGAATTAAAAGATGTGGTGCTGCCCTGTTTTTTCTGCAACAGCTAATTTCTCCTTCTTTCTGTGTAAATATTTGCTCTTTTTTAAAATGTGCCATTGCCAAAAGGAAAACCATGTTATTTTAGCAGTTTTTTTATATAATTGCTTTTTATGACGTATTTTGTACAATGGAATGCTTATAAAGATGCGACTGTCCTAATGAAATCTCATGTTATCCCAGAATTTTAGTCTGCTGGATCTATGAGGGCTTTTGTAAATTTCTCTCTTAAAGTACCCATGCACAGTCACTTTTTTGCCGCATTTAATATTCTTGCTCTTGCAACATAGTTGTTTAATGAATTGAGGTATAGGTGACAGCGCATACACAATACACCTTTGGATTATTATACCATACCTCAATGTGTCCAAAGCTAGCGAGAAGCGCTATTATGTTGCTCATACAGTCGCGGCCAGTTCAGGTAAGAGTGGTGGGGTGGTGGGGCCGGGCGGGGGATGGGCGGGTAAAGTAGACAGATGACGAGGGAAAATTAAATAAAAAAAAGGAAACCACTTACTTTGCGCTTGCCGCATCACCGACTCAGCGATGCGGCGAGCGCAAGGTTTTCTTTTTTTATTATTTTCTTTTCCCACGTCGCCGTCTGTCAACTTCACACCACCACCTCACCCCACCGCTCTTACCTGCACCGGCCACAACTGTGCTCATAGTTGTACAAGGGCAGTGATAGAGTATACGTTTGAAATCAAGATTAACGTGTGTGCATTAGAGTGGTGGTGCCCTTAATAATTCCGACGGTGTAGCTTGTAAAATACTTGCAACAAGTGCTATGCTGCAAAATATAGCTACTGGAAGAGAACTCCTACTACAGCCTGATGATGACAGTTTTAATAACAAAGAAGAAGCAACACACAGCAACTCTTTTCAAGATGGTACAAGTGCTACAGAAGTAAGAAAATCATGCATAAAGGACAAGAAACTATATTTAAGGTACGTTTATGTTATTTTATTTAAAAAATGACTAATTTTTCAGAATATTAAACGTTCGCGCATGTTTATTCACAGGAAACATCATAAACCATCAGTAAATGAAAATTGTACATTACTTCCTACAACAAACATTTTTGTTCTGTAGAAGACATACCCAAATATATGAAATATTTATATTTAAACATTACATTTTTTAATGTCTTTTCCTTGTTTTGGAAAGTGTAGTATACCTGTCCGTGGGTGATTCTGGTCCCTCTCCTTTTGCCCACAAAACCTACTAAACGTATAAAACGACTCTGGGGCTTATTTTCAAGGTCCTTGCGCCACTTTTGCGTCATTTTTAACATGGGAAAAGTGACGCAAAAGTGGCGCAAGGGGCTTGTAAATCTGCCCCTCTGTCTTTAAGGTCTTATTTTAGACTTCAAAAGATATTAATAGCATGACAGCAAATGAAGCGGAGAAACCCCTATTTACCCTAACTCAAACCTTACCTATGGTTCCTGTTGAGCAAACTGAAGCCTACAAACAGGTTTCAAAAGCACTGACATGTGATGTATTTTGACTAGCAAATAGGTGCGGACCTTTAACTGAAAAGAAAGGGAGGGGAGTAGACTCACCATAGGTGGTATATGCTTTACCACAAGACAATGTTGCCAGGCAAGATACCCTACAACCAAGAAGTCATTCAGACAATAACTAACTCCCAGCTTTTTCCAGTATTAACATCAAATCCTCTTGAAGATCCCAATCCAATGAGATGAAAGAAGGACTGGAATTGATGCTAAGAGACCTATCCAGCGAAATAAGGAATACATTCACTATTTGAGAAGGGACTCAGAGAGAGCTATGTTACGCATGCCAAAACTTATCAATTAAGAGAGATCGTTTTGTTCTATGAACCACAGTGCTGGAAGAAACACTGGTTAAAACAATGTTAGATGTAAAGAGGAAAACACAGGAATTAGCCCCACGTAAGGTTATGGAAAAAGCAACACAAGTAACCCTTGAGAGGTTAGAAAATTAGGCTGTGTGTAACAATATTAAAATCATAAACTTACCTGAAGGAGCAGAAGGGCCTACCATTAAGAAAATTGCTATACAACTAATTCAAGAGGGACTTTTGGGAGGCTCCTATCAGGAAGTCCTTGAGCCTGAAATTCAAAGGGTGAACAGAGACTTGTACAGGTGGAATTAAAATAGAAAAAAACCTAGGAAATTCCTGGTAAACTTTCACACCTATTTATAAATGACGCTTTTCTGTCAAAGGCCTTAAAGATCAAAATGATTGCTTTTCAAGACTTTTCCTGCTCTATCAGATCTGACTGCATAATTTTGATACTCGCACGGTGTCCAGTCACAGTAGTTCAATAAGTATGGCGTATAAAGTGCAGTAACCCAAGAGTACATGTTTGTGGAATGTCCAGCACTGCAACTATTCTGGAGGGATGTAAGCTTGGTAATAACAGAGATAACAAACAATTATTCAAGGTAAGCCCTATTTCAGTATCATTTAGGGTACACATTAAAGGGCAGGAGAAAGATCCAAAAAAGTAAAGAAGCAGTTTTATTTTTGATGCTGATAGCGAGGCACCAAATATGCAAGGGATGGACTGATCTTAATCCTCCTACATGTAGTGATTAGATTGCCCAGGTGTATGTAACGTGGAAGCTAGACAAGGAAGGTTCAAATAAAAATAAACCTGATTTCTTGGCTTCACTGGTCGAACGGCTCCAAATTATTCACATATGGATCCAAGGATTATAACGTCTTTTACTCCAACTCATAAGGGATGTTGTTGGTTTATGTAGGCTCCTTCTCATCCCATCCCACAGAGTATATATGAGATAGATTAATTAAAGTCTTACGCATTAGCAACGCGAAAGAGAGCAGTGCCCACAGAAGAAAGGTTCCATTAGCCAAATGGGCAACAAATAAAAGTAAAGTGATGAGGACAAATAAAAGACCAATCTCCTTTTGCACAACTACTAGTACACCTTTGACATTGAAGCTCTGGTATAGACAAACTACTATGACTAGAAGCCTTCTCACTTTCCAAACGAGAGGTTGGCTGTTCACTGGAATGTCCTTGGATAATTTGGTGTAATTCCTGTGATGTAGCAACCTGGCCCAATCCTTTGGCAACATCCATACTGCAGTGGACTATCTCCTGCTGTATACTAATAATTCTTCTACTAAGAAACCCTATAGAAGTTGCCAATTAGTCAACATTTTTGCCAGAACTTTGCATGCATATAGGAACATGACAATGTCTTTCATTTTGATGTATCTTTTTGTTATGGATTGTACCACATAAAGAATATATGGCTATATCAATGCTCTTCGTAACTGATGTAAAACCCACCAATACCATTGATAGCATCCGATTACTTTATTTGGAACTCTAGTATTCATTGTTCAAGTCGTAGGAATTCCTGTATAGAGGGTGTTGCTCCTTTGGGATTTGAACCCAGTGTCTCGTAGGCACCCATCTTTGCATTCTAAGCCTTTGTATGTGGAAAGCAGCCTTAGACAAATGGCGCTGCTGAGGTGGGTGACTGGGATAAAATGTAACAGCAGAAAGGTGTCTGTGACACACTGTTTTTAAGCAATATACCATGAGTCGGTATGGTGTTTTCTGTTGGTAAAGCATCGGCATCTGTAGCTTGTGGCTCTAGGATCCTCAACAATCTTACATGTATGAGGTTCAATATCTGTTGCTAAAGGATTAACTATATAGTTACTAAATCGTATATATAGGACCATTAATAATATGTTAATACGTTTTATATTTGCAAATTAAGTATTAATTTTTGTTTTGATCTAAGGGTACCTTCCCACACCTTCAAAATAGGTAACAAGGATGTCTGTATTTGTGTAAATATTCCTAAAGAGTATTTATGCTTGGTGAAAAATCTACGGGCCCGATTCACAGAACTAACTCAAGACAAAATCCTAAACTTACTACCATTTTGGTATTCACAGAAGGCACTTACTCATTTTGGTATTCACAGAAGGCACTTACTCATTTTGGTATTCACAGAAGGCACTTACTCATCAATGAGTAAGTGCCTTCTGTGAATACCAAAATGAGTAAGTTACTCAAAATGAGTAAGTTACTCATTTTGGTATTCACAGAAGGCACTTACTCAAATGAGTAAGTGCCTTCTGTGAATACCAAAATGAGTAAGTGCCTTCTGTGAATACCAAAATCAGTAAGTGCCTTCTGTGAATACCAAAATGGTAGTAAGTTTAGGATTTTGTCTTAAGTTAGTTCTGTGAATCGGGCCCTACATTAACATACATTTTTGTATATGGATCTGAGCCTCTCTATCCCTTTTGCACAGTCCACCATACAAAATGTGAGTACTTTCTATTGACTCATCCAAAGGTGTAGGGGCAGTGTATGCGTCCCCTCAAGCTTCAGCAGCTGCTTTTCTCAGACTGGCAAGCTTGTTTGTCTTTGAGCGAAGGTCATACTATTTCTATCTAATTATTTCTATACGTCTGGTGGTCACTTCTACAGCATTAACCCTTTCCTGAATTCCGGTCCAGATCCATTTTATTATTGTTTCAGAAACTGTGAGGGATGTTTTCCAAACAACTGGTTGTTGCTAGAGACATATTGTTTAACATGAAATTATGTTTCTTTGTCTGTGAATTTATACTTCCCTTTTCACCCTTCATCATCTCTATCACCCTACTGCCTTGCCATTTTAGATGATGGAGCTGAATAACCGCAGTTCTGCTCTTCTCCTATCAACTCGGCGATGCAGCGCGCACAAGGTAAATAGATTTAATGATTTATTTACTTCCTTTAGTCCGTTCCGTCGTATGTCCGAGTCCACTACCCCCCACCCTGCCCCTCCCCCGCCCCGCCCCACCGCCCCGCAGCACTCCCTCTGCGAGCCACCACTGACGGGACGTCCTGCTTATGAGGCCATCAGTCAGAGCAAGTGCGACATTCGGAATTTGTGACTGGGTCTGAATCGCAACTTTGCAATTCACTTCTTTGATTGTGCTGCTTTGTACATTTGATTCCCATTTGCAAATCATGATTCACTAAAACAAATGTTATTACGTCTGGCCTACAGTGGGCTGTTAATAAACAATGCCGTCAAGATGTAGTGATGTTCTATTACTTACCGGTAATCTTCATTACTCCAGGTCCCGTTGTCCTTGTCCCATTCATTTACATATTGGAGATGACCATCTCCATGACAGAAAAAAAGACAGAAGAATGCTGGTACACTAACCCCGCCCCTCCCACTGGGAGTATATATACCGGCCCAACCCAGCATTCACCCTGAACCACCAAGCCCCCAACGGGAAGGCCGGCCGTCCGGGAGGGAGGGCGGGGCGTATGAATGGGACGAGGACAACGGGACCTGGAGTAATGAAGATTACCGGTAAGTAATAGAACATTACCTCCAGGTCCCTTATGTCCTCGTCCCATTCATTTACATATTGGAGAATACCAAAGCAGAAAAGCCGGCCTTCCCAAAAAAACAGAAACCAACCCAGGAAACCACACCAAGGAAGCCACCGAAGGAAAGCCAAAAAGGCAGAACCGCCGAAACCCCCAGGCAGAGCACCCAGACAACAGGGAGCCCCACCAAAGCAGGGGCGCACCCAACAAACAACGGGAGACCAGCCAGACGAGGAGGTGAACAACCACAGAAGGCAAACCAGCCCATAGCAGGAACACCCCACAGCAAGCAAGGGAAGTGGAGAGAACGGACACCACAACCCACCGAGGCAGCCAAGAACAAAAACAGCGAGCAGGCCAGCCAAAGAAGAAGACCAAAGGGACAACAGGCCAGCAAGACAAAACCGGGCAACAGGAAGCAACCAACACCCCGCGCCAAAGGGGTCCCGGGAAAACGAAACCCCAGCAAGAGAAAAGAAAGGGGAACAGGAGGGAGCGCAGGACCCAAAGAACACAGCCCCAGCAGAACACCCCAACAGCAAACCCGGGGAGCCAGGAGCAGGAAGCCACAGCCCGGAGAAGCACACACTGACCACCCGAGAAGAGGCGCAACAGGCCCCAACTTAACAGGGAGCCGAGCAAACGAGCCAGAAAACCCAAAACCAAACAAGGGAACCACAAGGGAGCCAACGGCAGCAGCAGCGGACAAACCCAACCAAAGACCACCGAAAGAACAAGCCAGGCAGAGAGGAACCCAAACAGACCAGGCAGAAGGCAGGAGCAACAACACACAGGCCAGCAAAGACCCGAGCCCAACAACCGGAGCCCCCAGGGGCCCGGAAGGAACAGGACAGGCCCAAACACCACAGCCAGGAAACACCAAACCCTGAGGGGAAGGACTCCCAAAACCAGCCCGGCCACAGAGGCAAAAGAAGCCAGGGCGGAAGAAGAACAGGCAAACCAAACCCCAAGGCCCAGCACGCAGCAGGGGAAGGCAGAAGCAGGGGAGAAACCCCATGGCAGAAACCGCAACAAAACACAAGCAGCCGAGAAGTCAGAGCCGAAGCCAAGCAAACAGCCCGACCAGAAGGACCCGAAGGCCCAAAACCCACCCGTGGATGGCCAGAGGGAAGAACCCCAACAGAGCACAGGCAAGCAAAGGCCGCAAGAGCGCAGAGAGACCCCGCACAGAAAACAGCAGAGTGCGCACGACCACAACCAACAAGGCAACAGCACAAAGGACCGGAACAGCAAGGGCCGAGAACACGGAAGACACCAAGCCCCAGCACCCCACATGGGAACAGAGACCCAAAGAGTCCACAGAAGAGAAGAACTGCCAACAGCCACAAGGACCAACCCAGAAGGCAGAGAGCAAGCAGCACCGGGGAGAGCACCAAAGGCGAAGCCGGGAAGGACAGCCACCCAAAGGAAGCCCCCAGCACCCGCAACACCCGGGCGGACCCCACAACCAGGCACGAACCAGGACCAACCCAGCCAAACCACCGAGAACAGAGGAGAGAAGGCGCAGGCAAGGAAGCAACGCAACAAGCCACCAGACCTCTTCAAAACAAGCCGTAGACCCCCAGGGGACTAGCAGCCAGGCCCGCCTCCCAACCGACACCACTAGAGGCAGCAGGCAAGCAGGGAAGACAGTAGCGGGAGACAGACCAAAACAGGCCCAGCCGGAGCCAAGAGGCTACAACGGCAGGAACACACCAAACACGCAAGGACCAGAACCAGACCGCAGAGGGACCAGAGCAAGTGAGCAGTCGGGCAACCCCAAGCAGACAGCACCAGCACAACCAGGAGGACACCCCACCAGGACGCAACCAGGCACCCAAGAGCCAACAGGGAGGAAAGGCCGAAGGCAACCGGAGACCACAAGGAGGCACCGCCGGAGACCAAGCAGAGGCAGCTGCAAGCCCGCAGACCAGGAGCGACCGGAAACAGCCCCCGGAACAACAGGACCACGGGAAACCAGCCAGGCACCAAGCATGGCCCACCCAGCCCCAAAGACACAACCACCGCAGGAAAAGCACAGAGCGGGAAAGCGACCCGAAAGGAGCAAGGGCCGAACACCAGAACCAGCCGCGAAACAGGAGGACACAGGCAACAGACATAGCATCCAGCAGACAGGGAGCCACAGTAGGAGCAGCCACAGACCCAGCAGCACCACTGACAGAACCACGAGCCAGGAAAAGCCAGACCAGAGGCAAAGGGCGCGAGCATGACCCACCGAAGGGAGCCAAAGGCAAAAGGCATGCACAGGGGACAGAACAGAGCCCGCAGAGCCAAGGCCAGAAGACACGCAAGGGCAACCCTCGAGAACCTAGCGGAGTGCAGCAGTCGGGGAACACAAGGACCAAGCCAAGGAAACCACAGAAGCCAGGATCAGTGCAATGAAAGTGCCAGAGCCCAGAGCAAAAAGGAGAGCCAAACCCAGCACGGAAGCGGCTAGCCGCAGAACACAGCACCACCCAGCCAGGCCACACGAATCAGCCCAAAGGCAGAGGACAAGTCACTCACACCACACGAAGCCAGAACCAACACCAGGAAGGCAGATAAAGGCTCCGCGCACCCAGGAGGCCCCATGGCCAAACCCAGACACCGCAGGCTGTACAGGACCCCAACAAGGAGCACACACAGGGCGCAGCAGGGGAAGCACGCAGCTACAGAAGCCGCGGAGAGGAACCGCACAGGACACAGGACCAGGAGCCAAGGCCCGAGCGAAGGACAAGATAACAGCACAGCGCAGGAACAGCGAGGCAAAGAAGGAACAGCCAGGAACCCCAATAACCAGACCGTCCAAGCCAAGGCACACCCAGTCGGCACAGCGGAACACCCCGACAGGGACCGCCAGCCGGCAACAAACCAGCACCAAACAGGGCAGCGTCACTCGAAGACCAGGACAGTTTCCAAAGCATGACACCAAAATGCAGCGCAGGAAACACACTGGAAAAATGAGACCACAAGGCAGAAAGGACACCTCCCTCACCAACAGACCCGCACAGCGAGGCCCGTCGCAAAGAGACGCAGAAGCAAAGGGGACAAAGGCGGAAGAAACGCGCAGCAGGGTACCAGAGCAGGAAGCACGCAACCCAGGGATCACCAGAATCCCAGGAAGCGGCAGCGACCCTGCGGCGCGAACAACGCCCCCCCGCACCAAGGCCATCCAAAGTGCAACAGCAGATCACAAGCCGCACAGATGGACACATACACATAGAAACATACATGACAGCAGCAGGTGGCACAAGGGGAAAAGAGGCATACCGGATCCACACCCCACCCCCGGCAGACAGCCAACACAGGCAGGGAAACACAAGAGAGTGAAACCGAGACCAAAGAAAAGAGTATATGACCACAACAACCAGGCCACAGTGACTCCGCAAGGCAGGAAGATAAGGACATAAGCCTACTGCACCTGGAATCCCTAAGTGGACTTCCATCCAGGGACTAACCAGGCCGCGATGCAGCTTAACCTACGAGAGCAGCTGAGAGCTGGTGCTGACAGGGCGGGAAGGCCGTAGGCTAAAAAGGAGAAGAACCCCTGCAACCTGGAAAAAAACACCATGGAAGACCCCCCAAGTGAAAACAAAGGAATCGGCAAAGAGCAAGGGCACCCAAAAAACCCAGCCCCGAACAATAGATGCATTACCGTCACCCAACTCCAAGGAACACAGGTGAAGAACTAGGAAAGACAACAGCACCCGGTAACCCCAGAGGTCTCACAGTCAGGTACAAACCAGGCCTGACCATGCGTAACGACTGAAAGCAGACCAGATCAGGTGCTCGCAGGGTGGAATGTCCGTAGCCCACAGGAGGAGGAAAGGCCGAGCGGACCCACCAGGAGTCGAACCCCAGAAGGTCAACACAGGCCCATGCTGCGGAAGCAGGAGTCCACCACGCCACCAGACCCAGCTGCAGAGGAAGAAACGAAAGCCCACAATGGAATACTGTCCCGGCCCCCTGTGGGCCGCCGCAGGCAAGAGGAAAAAGGAAACCGCTATGCGGTACTCACCAAAGGGGTAGTCAAACTCCAACACCAAAGACTGACCCCAACCACCAGCTCAGACGCCAACCAACAACGAGCGCCGAGTCAACAGAGGCAAAACCAGGAGCAACCGGCACTCCCAGGTGGCCTTGCAGCGTCCAGGGAGGAAAGCCGAATTTCACAGCTACAACCGGCATCCAGGAACACCAGGGGCCTCACCAAGACCGGCCCGTGGAGCCCCAAACAGCAGCAGCAGCACGTCTCCCTGACCGACCCAGCCACAGGAAGACGCGGCCTGCAACCCGGAACAGACCGGGAGGAGCGGCGCCCCAGCCACAAAGGACCGGCCGCCCATCAACGCGGCTCCCGGCAAGCCCGGCAGGCCAGGAGACCGCGGAACAGGACGTTGAGAAGCCCAGCAGCTCGACGAGACAACGAGGAAGACTTCAGGGATGAAGAGGACAGCCCAGCAGCCCGACGAGACATCCCAGAAGCGCACAGCAGGTAAGAGCAAACTTCACATCCCTTTCTGTCGGAAGACAGAAAAAAAGAACAGGGTGAATGCTGGGTTGGGCCGGTATATATACTCCCAGTGGGAGGGGCGGGGTTAGTGTACCAGCATTCTTCTGTCTTTTTTTCTGTCATGGAGATGGTCATCTCCAATATGTAAATGAATGGGACGAGGACATAAGGGACCTGGAGGTAATGGACACCTTCCCTCGCCAATCTCTATTCCTCCATTCACAGCCATACACAGAGCCATACACAGAGTGTCAGAAAATCCAGGAGGTTTTGGAACTGTCCATAAATATGCATTTTGCGATGCAAATGAATATTACATGAGTCAAAATGCTGGTAGTTCCCCAAACGTTGGTGTGCAATTTGCACATAGTATGTGCAACTTGCCCAAAATTAAAGGGGGCCCAAATCTCGGGCATTTATATACGAAACCTTTGTTGTAATTAACAGCAAGTCAGGTGAAAGCACACTTTATACAGAGTACTGTGGTCACAATATGTGAAGAAACAAAAGTGAAAGTAATGAATTCTGTTGGTATACAGATCTACATGTAAAAGTGGTCAGACATTTGCAGTCTAATTAAATACAGGTTCAGTGCACTAGCACTAAGCAGTAACTGCGAAGTCTGTTGACAGATAGGTTATCAATTATCTTGTGCAAAATAACTCAATTTTAACCCACTCTAAAAAGGGGGCATACCTGTCAAGAACATGAGATCAAAACGATGTTATGGATGGCGATACCCTGAGTTAGGATTAATTAATATGTACTGACAATCTGAATGGTCTATAATCATTTGACGCAAACATTTATTTTTTAAATTTAAGAGGTTACTTATCTTTTACCTATCAATTAACAATGCTCATCTATTTAAACTTAATGGATAATTGAACTGTTTTGTAGAGTTATTCAGTTTATTGAAACCCTGTATAATTTTAGGTAGTTAGCTGATGCATTTTTATCAGGGGCTTAAATAATGTTTTAGCGAAATTCATATTGTCGACTGTCGAGATAGGAAATCTATTTTATTTGCTATTCAGTCACAAGGAATACAACAACAGGAAAGCTCTTAAAAGCTTGCCTATCAATCTCAACCCATGTTGGTGTTTCAGAAGTATTTTTTGTAAAGCAGTGCTTCAATTCAGTGAGCGTCAATGGCACTCCTATGGACTGAGAAAGCCAAAGCCAGTCTTCCTAAAAGGTAACTTAAATCTACCTAAGAATATAGAGGAGTGCTTTGGAATCCAGATGAAAGTGACATTAACTATACTGCAGAATGCACAGTCTTTCTTCTTGAGGCATGCACTGTTTGTAGAATATATAACATTCTGGGACAAATGTTCATTTTGTGTCGTATTAACATTGATCCATAAGCACAGATTAATGTTAGGCCATCAAAGGTAAACATCCCATACTGGGCTGACACATTTAATTGGAGAGTTTAACCCTATGCCTAGGGGTATTATTCCACTATATGTCAAATGTTTCGTTTCATATGCTATATGCCAAGAATACAAATCCTTTTAAATTATCTTCAAAATAGGCATCATAACAAATATCAACCAGTTTAGTCTGAAAATTAGCCGAATATGTCTGCTAATTTTAATAAGTACAGAACTGATGTTGAAGGTGATGCCAGAGCATGTCATCTGCAAACAGCAGACATTTGCCCTCTGCATTGCCTATTCTGAAGCCTGAGATGGTGTTATCAACTCTAATTGCTATGGCTAAGATGTGTAAGGATAAATCAAACAGCAGAGGGGACAGTGGATATCCCTATTTTGTCCCTTTATGTAGTCTAATTTGTCTGGATGAGTTATAAGTTATGTTGAAACATACTCCTGATTACTTAAAAAGGACATTCAAGCTGCTACTGACGATATTAAGCAAAATGCATCCTGTCTAGAATCCCAAGTAAATGTATTCAATTTACACTATGAAAAGATTTATCAGCAGCCCATCCCATCAGTACTTGATGACTTAGGTGAAACTTGTTCATTTCAGGAATACATCCATATCTGCAGTCTGTATCGGTTGATCTGTTTGTGTTGCTATCTGCAGGCTTAATAAGCCAAGTTGCAGTCCTAGTAATAAACCGGTTGCAAAAATATGAGTATAAGTGTTCAGGAAATGTAAGTAGTGTGTTTACATTAATTTAATTAATCGAGAAGGTAACTATGAAAATGTATGGAATCGCCATAGTCTTTACTGAGCAGCAAGGAAGTATGTGGTTGCTATTTTAACGGTCATGAATATAGTAATGTGCTATACTGTCAATGTGGTTGGGATTATAAAATGACAGGTTATAGGGATTTTTAAAAGGTATGAGTATTGGCTGACATGCTTTTTTGGAAAAATACTTACATTAAGTATATCTTTCTTTTCTGATTGCCAATAATATCACTGTTAAAAATATGGCATACAAAAATCGTGGTAAATAACATAGGGGCCTATTACGATGGCGGTTGGATGTCGACCGCCCGGCCGGCGGCGTTGCCCGCCGGACAGGCGGCGGAGATCCGCCCGCACCGCAAGCCAGCAAACCGCCGGTCCGATTAGGATGGCAGTGGCGACCGCGGCGGTGGTAAATTCCGACCGCCGCTTTTCCGCCGCTCGCCATCCGCACTCCTGCCTGGCGGGCGGAAAAGGACCGGGATAATGGTGGCGGTGCAGAGCAGGATCCGCCGGCATGATTATGATGCTGGCGGTAGCCAGCCTTTCCGCAGCGGTCAGACCGCCATGGAAAGGCATGCGGAGATTGTCTTCCGGGGGCCCGTGGCGGGCCCCCGATGTTTGGGGGGGGTGAGGGTGCACTTGGGGGGTACCGATGGCCCCCCCGAAATTCCCCTGTACCAGGTGGCAGGCACTGTGCAGTGACTGCCACGTAGTGCAGGGAAATGCTGGACATGCCCATTTGGACATCGCGGCGGTGCTGCGGGTAGCAGCAACCGCTGCAATGTTAAGGCCCGCGATCCGACCGCCGCGGTCGGATTTCGAGCGCGGATCATCGTAATTCGACCGGCGGTGATGCCGCGGACCATGCAGGCGGTCTTTTCCCGCTACTATGGCGGTCGACCGCCATCGTAATGACCCCCAAAGTTTGTAATAAAATTGTATTTTGCACGTTTATTTCTATATTTTTTTATATAAATTGGTGATTATGCAAGATGTGGGTTATATGATGCATTGAATGGTTGGATTGTTTTTATTATAAATTAATTTCAAATTATTTTATCACAATGTAATTTTTAATATATTTGTTTTTTGTTAATTAACTATAATTCATTTATATGCTTTGTTTTTAATTTTTCAGACTCATATATTTTGAGTTTTATGAGGTCTTACCAGTTCTAGGGTTTATTGGGGGACTGGGTGGGTATTGTTTTATTATTTCTAATTTTATTCTGGAGGTTCACATTTAATTATTGTTTTTGTAACTTCTATTTTATATTTTTAATGAACTAGTTTGGTGAAAATTTGGGGTGATCATTTTATAATTTAATTTAAAAATAAACATTATTTAGATGTTAATAAAGTTTGAATAGGTAATCTTACCCCCTCAATTGTGCACTTCCCCAATGTTTGTAGTATTGGAGTTAGAACTGTAAATCTTACCCAAACCTTCCAATTTTTGGACTGTAAGCAATGTTTGTTGGACAGGATTTAGAGTATGTAGAATTGTACATGTCCCCTCATTTCATTTATGCCGTTTCCCCAATGTTTATTAAACTGAAGTTCGAATAGAATACTTGCCCCCACTCCTCTCCTTGTATACTCTTTCCTCAATGTCTGTAGAATTGGTTTTATAATAGTATATGTGGCCCCAACCCTATTTATGCACTTCCTCAAACGATTCTGGTTCTGAAATTAGAACAGTAAATCAGACCTGCCCATTTATTTTGCATTGTCCCCAGTGTTGAGGACGAAAGGTAGAGTAGTAAATCTTACATGACCTTCCCAATTTTCACATTTTCCTCCATTTATGTACGGAGGGGCTGTTATACTATACACACACGCACACACACACGCACACACCCACACACACACACACACACACACACACACACGCACACACACACACACACACAAACACATATATATATATTTTACTATTTGAAATCTAATGCAGATAAAAGAGAGGTTATCCTTCTCAGCCTTAAGCATATTCTCTCCCTTTCATACCTTTGTCCCCAACCACTGCCTGGGAGTCATCAATATTTATTAAGACACCATTAAACATTTTGAATTTATGTGGCTCCTTGATGCCGATGTAATCCCCCAAATAAATGAGATTTTTTCTGGGATGGGTAGTTCAAGCTTGGGCAACAGCTAAGGGTTCCCTAGTTCTTACTAGAATAGTCATGCAGGGAGCTGCTGGGAGCCTTACTAAAATCTAAACTTATTACCCATAATGACCTTCATGCTGGTCTTCCTCACTCTAAAAGACAGAGCTTACAGCACCTTCAATATGTAGCCATCTGCTTGATTTGTGGGCTTAGGGAATACCTTAACATTTCTGACCTTAGGAGATCCTTACCCTCACTTCCTGTGCAGCCCAGAGTAAATTTCAAAATTCTTATTCTAGTATTCAAGGTTTCATCTGCAAGGGCTGGTTTACTTAGCCACGACTTGTAATGCCCAGTTATGTCTCTTTGCTTCTTTCCTCAACTCTTGATTAATGCAGAACAGATGAAATGCAAATTTGTGGACTAGGAAGTTCAGTCTAGGGCCCTAGACTGCTGTGCAGGCTGCTGCTGAAAGCTGGGTACACGCCTTTCTGGCCTATTGAAAAGAGGTCAGACTTTGGTCATTTTGCTGATCAACTCGGTGATATTTTTTTCATGGCGTTGTCTCAGTTTTCTTGAGCTCATCAAGTATGGCTCATTTTGTGGCTGAAACAAATGAATAAATCAATAAATTAACAAAATGAAATTTAATATGCCATCATCCTTAGCATTTGTGCTGAAATCGCCTAACTAGTATTGCGTGTTTATATTTTGTTGCCATCTTGACATCATAACTCATGTAGCTGCGGTAAAACAGGTCTCTTCCAAGTTGTAGCCATTACTATATATAGTGCTGTTGTCATTTTAAGTCTATATGGAGTAGTTACTTTACAGACAAATAAACAACTGCACTTTACAGAGCTCAATCAATTTACCCCCTCGTGGAAAATGAAATTTGAAATAAACTGGAAATGAAATAGAATGAAGATTGAAAACAAAAATGTGCTACAGGTTCTTTTTTTGGAGCTGCTAGCTTACAGGTTGTTATTGCTGTGCACCCATTCATTTTTACCTTTGCTTTTGCATCCCTATTTTGGAAAAAATATATATTGCCCCAACATTTAACAAACACCACAAGTAAGGCAAGTAAACAATAGTCATCCTTTAAGGGCTGTGGGGCCTATTAGCAATAACCGGCGATAATTATCGCTAAGCGCACTTAGCGCTAGGATAATTATCGCCGGCTATCGCAGGTTTCTATCGCGGAGATAGCGTGCTATCAGCAACGCTTATCTCCAATGCGATAGAAACCCTGGAGAACAGGGTGAATATCGCTTGAAAACAAGCGATATTCACACTGTGACCAGTGTTAGCTTGGTGATAGGGCGAGGGGGATTTAGCCATGTAATCCACCTCCCATTGGATTACATGGCTAAATCAGGTTTGGACCAGGTGTTAACAAACCAGCGCTAAACGTGTTTAGCGCTGGTTCGTTAATCACCTCCCCTGCCTCGCTAATAGGCGATAGCGACCTTAGCGACTGTTTCCAGTCGCTTTTAGGTTGGGAACGCCTACTTTGCATGCCATTAGCGATAAATATCGCTGGCATGCAAAGCGGCACCCAACCCGGTCGCTATCGCCTAGAAGCTGCTGCTAACAGCAGTTAGCGACAGCTTGTAATAGGGCGATTGAATTATCGCCGCTTTAGCGGGAAAAAGTCCAGCTAAAGCGGCGATAATCACATTGATAATATGCCCCTGTATTCGTTACTTTTTTTCAGCTAACTGCATTCTAATTTTAGAGTGGAAGAAAAATGGAGACATGAAAACAATACCATTCAGTGCTTTATGGGCATGAAAAACAATTCTTTATTTTCATTTAGTGACTTCATGGTATGTCACAAACTGCATGGTCTATTGTAGTCATTATATTTGAAATTGGATTTTCATTGTTCATCACAAAGATCAATTTCATGAAGTCTGTTGACTGCAACTTGCGGTGAACTTTTTAAACTGGTCTTCATACCGAAATAGGAGGATTCTCTGCCATAACACATTGGTTTTTTAAAGTTCCAACTCTACATCAAGATGTCAGCTGTGGCAATGATATGCAAAGTAATACTCACTACACCGTGCCCATTACGGTTAGGCATGTTTTAAAGTATTTTAGCAAATAATCCCAAGAATCATCTGAGATCCAGATGACACCTTTACGTTTTGTCTACAGATACCAACAATGTAGGGATCTGGCATCGAGCTTCCTCGTGCATTTGAGCCAATGTTTTCAAAGCCCTTCTAGGTGCATTAGCCCCATAGTCCTGATTGATATGTCGGTTGCTCTGCTTTTTCCCTATCACTAATATAGAAGAGGGTCCTATGAATGTGGAAAGTGGCAGGTCGCAGACACCACAGGACGTGGCACCTCATAAATGATTTACCTTTTGTTTTATTTTATCGGTTATTTTAGTGAATTTCCCCCCAAAAAAACAAAGTTCATCAAACATTTACATTTCATTCATGTGCAATGTAACTAAAATGTTATAAAATTAACGCTAACATGTACAAGAATTATATTTTATAAATATAAATAGGAGGCCCGTTCTCTGCTGTTTGTGTGGCCAGGGGAGGCCTTGGGGAGGACTGCCTACATTGCCCAGCCTGCAAAGAGGCACGGACGCCACCAACTCTTTCTGCAACGTGCCAGGAGGCGCATATAGACCGGCCAGGGCTCCCGCAGCGCGGGAGCCCATTCTCTGCTGTTTTGTGTGGCCGCCGGGACCGCGGGGAGGACTGCCTACATTGCCCAGTCTGCAAAGCAGCACGGACGCCGCCAACGCTTTCTGCAACGCGCCACAAGGTGCATATATACCGGAGAGGGCTCCCGCAGCCCGGGTCAAGGGCGGGTCCATCTGCACCCGTCAGAGCCCTGAGCAGGCTGGGTTGCCACCCCTTTGAGGCCTACTCTCTGATTGTATATGTAGATAAGCTTGCATCCATTTTTGAGACATGGGTAGGTAAGTCAGAAGCAATCCAAAGGGCGGCCGAGTCTGCAAATCACCAGGTATTGCAGGCTGCTTCTCCCCACTTTAGGTTGGATCCCACTTTTACAAATATTCTGACCCCCACCCCACCCCCAAGTCAGACCAACCAGGTGGTTGCAAATAGAAGCACGAACAACTCAGTAAAGTCAACAGCAAATGATAGTACATAGCGCCAGGGGCCTAGCCGTGGGATGGAGGTTGGCAACAAACATAGGACCTACCCAGCAATGCCAGCAGCTGGTGATAATGTGCCCCAACAGGGGAGTAGTCAAAGGGCTGGTGAGGGGTTTGTCACACGAGCCGAAGCCACAGAGGAGAGGCCAGCCCTGCCATGTATCAACCTTCCCCCGGACTCAACTCCATATGTCATGATCCTAACTGGAGTACCAGAGTTGAACATGGGGCAAAGGGAATCACACTTTGAATTAAAAAACAAATGTATTTTCTGACTGGCCAAGCAGCTGCTATTTTCTAACAAAGATGCAGGCAAAATCCTCTTTACATGAAGGGTGGGATGGGTGGGCTGGAGGCCGAAAGATGTACCTGGGGATTGCATTGTGATCAACTTCAGAAACCCATTGGTTGGGCTCTTCTTGACCGGAACCTCCAAAGGCAGGAGGGGGATATAAGGTCTTTCCTGCTGGGTTATTTCTACCTCCTAGGGCTTGTCCCACAAAATAGAATGCGCGGTGGCCACAAGGTGGGGACATGGAAGCAGATTAAGCAAAACACTATTTTGGGCCAGGAACAACCAAGCCCGTTATTTTTCAAGCTACCACTTTCAAACAGATTTGCGACCCTGGAGTCATTAGATTGACTCGATCCTGCATGACCCCCGTTAGTGGAATTCAAGCACCAGAAGGAGCCTTTGGGGAGCCTTACACAAAGGGGGGAGCCTTCTCAGCGGCATGGGCATCTTAGGCAGGAAGAAGAACAGGCAAATGTGAGTATTGATGGAGTGGAAGGAGTTCAAAGTGACGGTTGACAAGGGGCTGTTATCAATCGACCCATGCCTGGTTCACCCCTTGAGTCCCCACAGGCATTTAACTGCCAACTGTGGGCGACCTCAAAAATCCCCATCCCCCACATTTGACCACTCTGCTGCCGGCAATGGTTCAAGGCCAATGGGGTGGAGTTTAATGGCCCTCTTCAACAAGATCAAGGCACATTGATGATTGGTGACCCACTCCAAAATATAGATAATTGTGTGGGCCAACATAAGCTGTGGGTACTATCATGGAACATTGCTGGTCTCACCACTAAACTGGACAACCCAGAGTGGGGGGCGTTTATAGAACAAAATGAGATCTGCATGTTCCAGGAATCCTGGGCTAGGGTGGACACACACAGACTAGGCTATGCATCTTTTAGCAAAGCAGCCACTTTTGAGGGAAGGGGAAGGCCCTCAGGGTCGCTGTGCACTTGGGCTGCGCAGCTAAACAGATAGAGACATCTTCTCGTAATATCCTTTGCATCTTCCTGAACTTTCCTACAAAGGTCAGAATTGCTCTGATAAATGTCTATTCTCGACCGGTTGGCTACAGTCAAGAGTCAACGACTATTGATCAACTGACATCCTTTTTGCTTACCATTCCTGACAATATTTTGGTAATTCTTGGTGGCGATTTGAATTGCCAGTTTGAGCCCTTGAATTGCCTGAATGCAGGTAACCTTAGCGATGAGGACCTGCACTGGGCCATTCCAGAGCCCAACATTCCGTCAACTCGGGCTCGGACCCCATTGGTGGTCCAGATGAACACCCTCACATTGAACCACTCATTAAGAGCAAACAATGGGCGCACAAAATCTGGTTCACCAGGGAATCACACTTTTAATAGACCAGGACGTGCCTCTATTTTAGATTATATTCTGGTAGACATAAAATCTTGGCATAGGGTAATAGACTTTAAGATTGTGCCCCGCCATGACAGTGAACATAATGCTCTCATTTTAGAGACGGTCTCGCCGTGTGTCAAGAGCGCACTTGAAGTAATACCTTCACATAACTCCCGGTTAACTTTGACTAAGTGTAGGAGGAGAGTTCGATGGGGGGAAATCTGTCAATCTTAGGAAAAGTTGTCCTCTCTTTAGCAAACTATTTATTTATTATTTATTTATTTAAAAAGTTTTGTATAGCGCGAACATGACCCAAGCGGGTATCAGAGCGCTTTACATGAATGTTGAGTGGGATAGAGGTCGATAGCGGCGGGAGAAAATTAAGGCAATTAAGGCATTTAAGGCAGTCTACATCAGAATCAACAGTGACATGAGGACATGCAAACATGGGCCGTGACAGAGGCCGGTAGCAGTTACAAGAAGTTACATTAGGAACAGCAATAACACAGTAGGGGCGATACAGGGCCTTAGCAGAGGCCAGTTGGTAACACATTACGCTAAAGCAGGCAGGGCGGCGAGGGAGAGAGGCTACTAGTTCAGCGCATTGTTCATCAGTAGTGCCTTCACTTCCCTTTTGAAGGCAAAAGTTGATGGAATCAGTCTTGTTTCAACCGGTAGGGAGTTTCAAATTCTCTGGGCAGTGCCGGAGAAAGTGCGTTTGTAGGTTTTCAGTTTTTTAAATTTCTTTGGCTTAAGGAGCAGAGTGCTGGTGCTCCTAGAGGTCCGAGCACTACCAGATAGTTCGAGTTTATTTTTCAGGTACAGAGGGGTATTGAAGTGTAGTGCCCTGGTGCTGCGCCCACTGGAACTTCAGGTCCCACTGCAGAGCCCGCATATGCCATCTGCCTCAAATGGGAGCCAGTTGAGTGATTTCAGGTCCGGCGAGATGTGGTTGGATTTCTTGGAACCAGTGACAAGTCTAGTCGCAGCATTCAGAGAAGCTCGGAGTGGGGCTAGGCTGAGTTTAGGGAGACCGCACAGAGTGGTACTGCCGTATTCGAGTCTTGAGATGACAAGTGATTGCACCGCCGATTTGAAGTCATCTTGTGGGAGGTAAGGTTTGAGTTTTCTTAGGATGCTCAGATGGTAGTTCGCTCCTTTGGTTGATGCTCTAATGTGGTCTTGCATGTTTAGATTCTTATCTAGTACAACACCCAATGATTTAGTGGAGTCAATGATGTGTGGTGTGCAGTTGAGAGCAGTGAGGTTTGTGAGGCAGTTCACCACAGTGGGGGTTTGCCTAGTGGGTGAGATGAGGAGGAATTCAGTTTTAAGGGTGTTTAGTTTGAGGTGGTTGGAGGTTAGCCAGTTTAAGGTTTTGTGTAGGGTTCCGTTGAGCGACTGGATATCATCTGGTGAAGATAGTTTCATGTACAGTTGTGTATCATCCGCATACATGTGGTATTGGATGTTTGAATCTTTGAGGATTACAGTCAGTGGTTCCATGAAGAGGTTGAAGAGTGTGGGGGAGAGTGAGGAACCTTGTGGGACACCAAGTGTACAGGGACTGGAGTTGGATAGAGTTTGATTGGATTTGACTCTTTGTGTTCTGTTGTGGAGAAAAGAGGCAAACCATTGTAGGACAGTGCCTGAGAGTCCCATCCTACCTTCCAAGAGGTTAAGTAGGTTGTCATGTTTGACCATGTCAAAAGCAGATGAGAGATCGAAAAGTATTAGTAGGCAAGCTTCGTTCTGGTCAAGCATAGATAGGGCATCATCCACTATATGAGTGATGGCCGTCTCTGTGCTGAGGCCAGAGCGGAAGCCCGATTGGAATTGATCGAGGAGTTGGAAATGGTCAATGTGTTTGCGCAGTTGATCATGTACACATTTCTCGAGGAGTTTAGCCAGGGTAGGAATGTTTGTGATTGGACGATAGTTATTCAGGTCTTCAGGGTCAGCCGTGGGTTTTTTGAGAATAGGGAGAACTAGGCCCGCCTTCAGGCAGTCCAGGATCTCCCCTTGGAGAAGCGAGGCATTGATGATCTTGGACCAGACTAGTGTTCCTATCATTTCTTTAAAGAAGTTGGGGGGAACTATCATTCCATTCCTTATGGCCGCCAACCAATTCAGTTGGACCGATGATATCTCTAGCTCCCTTGCCAGAATCATTGACAACCATCAAGGTTTAATATCTGCCATGGCAAATATCTTCTATCCCAGTAAAAGAACAAGGGAAAATAGGAGGCCACGGCATCCCTGGTATAGCGATAGCTCTCCTATCTGCCATCAAACTCAATGACAGGCTATTAATAAGAGAGAAAAGGGCAGCCTATAAAAGCATCACTGAAAAGGCAAAAAGAAGTTGGGAATGTGATACGTGGGACATGTTGAGAAGTGCCCTATGTACCCATGACATGAGGACCTTTTGGAATCTGGTAAATACGGGTTCCCCAGCGGGCAAACTGGCTATAGAACCCAATATAGGGGTGGATGTATGGAAGGCTCATTTTGAATCTTTATATTTAAGGGTAGAGGGTGACGAAGGGCTAGTCGGAAATGAGTTCTCCCCTCCCCAGTCAATCTGTTCTGATGCTCCTGCAATTTCCCTTAAGGAGATAACTGATGCCCTGAGCAGGGTAGCTCCATCTAAGGCTCCAGGGTTAGATAAGATCCCCGGGGACCTCTTCCGCAGTTAAACCCACTATCTGGGCTCCCTACCTATGGATTTTGTTTAATGCTATTTTGCAGGAAATGTCGATCCCTGCTACCTGGGCGGGGCGGAAATTATACCAATCTATAAAAAGGGTTCGCCACTCCTCCCCGTTAATTATCGACCCATTAGCCTCATCGATGTCAGCCAAAAAATATTTGCCCGAGTACTGCTGGGGCGACTCCAGAGCTGGATGGAGGAGCATATTGCTCTTAGTCCCTTCCAAGCCGGGTTCAGAGAAAAGATGTCCACAATAGACCAAATTTTTAGGTTGCAACTATTACATTGGAAGACAGAGTGTATTGAGGGTGGCAGCCTCTATTTAATCTTTGTGGACTTACAATCCACATTTGACTTGGTGCCAAGGGAGAAATTGTGGGCTATTTTACTGGACTTGGGGGCCCCTCTTTAGCTCTGCCACCAGCTGAAACGACTGCACAAAGGCAATTTTGCCCAAATTAGGTACGGCAAAAATGGTGAACTTACTGCCCCTATACCTGTAGACAGAGTTGTACGCCAAGGCTGCGTCTTGGCCCCGACCCTTTTTTGCCTTTTTATTAATGGCCTAGTTGAGGCTCTGATTGCTGGGAAGGATATTGATGCCCTTAAGCTGGCGAACCGTAAAGTACCTTCCATGATGTTCGCCGGCGACACCCTCCTGCTTTCAAAGTCACCTATGGAAATTCAGACGGCCTTAGACAGCTTTCATGTCTTTTGCAAAAATCGGGGGTTGGAGATCAATTTACAGAAAACTAAATATATGGTATTTAATGGAGGTAATAGTGCCCGGTCAAATCCCCGCCTAGATGGGAAACCACTTGAGAGGGAGACCGTCTTTGAATATCTCGGAATCATGCTAACTGAAAAAATGGACTGGGGTGCACAAATCAAGAAGGCAAGCTTAAAGCTGGCCCAGACAATGGGGGGGGCTAGCAAAAGTATACAGGAGTTGTATCTATAAATCTGTTGGGCCGGTGGTGGAAATCTATAAAGCACAAGCCAGGGGCTGAAATTTGGGGCCACTGGCCACTTGACTCTATATCAAAAATTGAGAATTCTTTTGCCAGGCAATTGTTGGGTTTTCCCCAAGCTCCCGGCTTACACCGTTTCGCATGGACCTTGGGGTCAGACCAATTGCAGACAATGCCGCTCTTAGACCTCTTTTATTCTGGTGACATCTATGGAGCACCCCAGAATTGGCTGCATACAGGGAAGAGCTGAGCGAAGTGTTGAGTTTACAGGGTGCGAGCAAACTACCATGGCTGGCTTTTATTAAGAATATTTTTGCGGCCATCGGAAGGGGCAATCTGTGGAACAATGCAGAAGAAATCTGCTTGATAACATCTAGGAAGGAACTGATAGAAAGCTAAAGGGAGTACAAACTTACCCGGATACAGGGGAGCTCTGCGACTGGCTCATTGCCTGCAGTGTTCTTAGAGATAAAAAATCAGTACAGATTAGAGCCTGCCCTTGACAATATCCAGCCGGCCCTTGCCAAGAAGTTATACCTGCAGTTCAGGCATGAGGTACTTTCGTTGTGTGCTTTTACAAATAAATGGGTGGGTTCATCCAACTTGGGATGTCCGGCATGTAGCAATGCAGCGGAGACGGAATATCATGTAATATTTTTTTGTCAAGGGTATAAAAAGGCGAGACACCAATGGTTACTGCAGCTATGCAGAAATCTGGAATTAAGCACCGTATTGAGGCTTTTAGGATTTTGAAATATGACACCCACATGCCCATTGTGTATTCAATCTCACGTTTTTTATTCTCCATGTGGTGTGCACGTCGAGCTATCCTAAATTTGAGCCCATAGGTCCTGCCTGATTATCTTATTTCACTAACTGGGTTTGGTGTTTTTTAAACTAGTACTTTTTTATAAACGTGCAAAGCTCGCATCTTGTGCCGTTTTTTATCTGTCTATCGTTTTAATTTGTGATTATGTGATGGCTGTAATATTAGCAATATGAATTTCGGTTTCATGGAAAATGTAGCCATTTACTATTGCTCATATATTGCCCTCCTATTTTTATTGAAATTTTATTAAATAATACTGCAATGCACACACACTTTTTTAGTAACTCTTATTTAGAGCAATGAGAGTCTTTTTAGGAAAATTCGATCGAATGAAATGTATTGTATTTTTACTTGTGCTTTTATGGTCTTATTGACCGAAATAAAGATTTTCTGACTGACTGACTGAAATAAATTGCATAAAAGGACAGTGTCACATAAGAGTAACATAAAATAATCTTCATTTAAAGGGCAAAATTGTGTCGAAAATTTCATTTTTCCTCCTCAGGCACCAAGATACCAAGATAAAATCCAGATCACTTGAGCCACTGAATGCTAGACCTGGCTTTTCCAGCGGGTTTATCCCCAGACTTTTTGCTTTTTGTCCTCCTGTTTTTGGACTCTGTTTTTGTTGGTTATATAACTCTGGGCACTTTACCACTGCTGATCACTGCTAAAGTGCATATGCTCTCACTGTACATTGTGTTTATGGATTGGTGATTCCATGATTGGCATATTTGATTTACTGGTAAGTCCCTAGTACAGTGCACTGTGTGTGCCCAGGGCCTATAAATCAAATGCAGCTAGTGTAACTTAAAAAACTGCTAACACGTTTAGTATGTGTTTCCACATTTGGCCCACACACTAATTCCTTTAAAAAATAATTCGCCAGAATTGGCATTTGATTAAAGACATGGATATGGATCTTCAAATTCCTTTGTTCGCCTTGAAAAAGAATAGGAGTATCGGCCAGAGAATTATAAGGGCGGCAGATGAACCTACAAAAAAATCTGAGTCATTACGTCCTTTCTTGAATCTACAACCAGTAGTGGGACACCACAAATGTGGTACATGCCAATCATGTCAGTCAACTGAATTTGTGAATGGTGCAGATAAGTGGACGCACAGAGAATTCTCTAACTGTAAGACCAAGAATGTGGTCTATGCTGTATTCTGTCCCTGCCCTTTAATTTATATCGGAAAAACCACACAAGAGATTAGGCAGCGAATCACACAACATCGATCCAGGTTAAAAAAGAATGTACAAAATGCTCCTCTTGTTAATCATTTTCAAGAATTGCGCCATACGGAAAATGATCTAAAATGGACAGTGTTGAGTGTGATTAAACCTAATTTCAGAGGTGGTGACACAGAACAGATACTTCTCCAATGAGAAGCTTATTTAATCATGCGTTTTAATACGGCGTCCTCAGGACTTAATGAAATGTCCGAAATTAATAGACTGTAATCAATTTCACCGTAATTTTTAATACATTTAATCCGCTTCCCCTGTCCTTTATGTGCTGTCATGAGAATTTGCCATATAATTTAATCATAAGGAAATGGTTTGGTCTCCATTTCTTGAGCAAGACTACATGTACCAGCATCCTTAACGCACTCGCGTTAGTAAGAAAAAATAAAGGAAGTCACCTCATGCGCGCTGTTCACTTCCGCGTAATTGAATTGCTGCCGGAGTTGGAGAGACGCCATCTGTGAATAACAGTCGAGCATCAGGCAAGTCTCAGCGCTAACTTTATGCCTTTATGAACAGTTTTCGCAAACTTAGTAAGAACTTAAGCATTAACACGCAACTCTAACGTTTTTTTTGAAATTTCCATGCGACTGAGTTCTATGCACAGAGTTAAAGAAAACGCTGAACACAAACACAGTGAGTGAACGCGTTTTCCAGATTGATTGCAACTTTTTTATTCACAAGGCAGGGCCACATATACTCAGAGTTTTTTACCCACTTTGTCTTCAGGTGCATTCTAAACGAATTACACAGTTCGTTTTTGACGTGGGGATTCATTTGAATCAACATCTGATGAATTGAGAATTAAATGAGGGCAGCGTCCAAGTAGTAACGTCTTCTAAGGAAGGTACGTCTTGACTGATTTAATAAAGTTGCACACAAAGGTCTTTTGATCGTAACAACTACAACAGTGTGCCAATGGTTTATGTTTTGCAGGCGGCACGGAATGCTCGGCTGCAAACATTAAGTGATATTGGAAATTGGCATTTGGCAAATTCTCTTGACAAGTCAAAGGCAAGTAAAAACATCAGCAATGGTGCGAAATTCAAAATTATTTGTGTCGTTTCACAACAGGGCTCCCTTCAAAAGAGAGGGTTAGTAAATATTCCAATTTCCCTCCCCCCCCTTTTTAGAAAGCTCTTCAATCTATCGACTCTGCGCGATATGCATAAGTCAAACACAGCAACAGAGAGCATTACCCTAGATGGTAAGGTTAAAAAATTCACGTATTTATAAGGTTTTGGTTAATTGGGTTACAAGAATTCTGAGCTAATCATCATTATTATTATTTTTTTCAATTCATAATTTTTTAGTGTCAGACCTGTCCTGGTCCTGAGGAGAACCCCAAAAAGAAATTAGGGCTTTGAAACGCGTCGACCGATCCCAGCTAGCTTCAATCATCACCAACTTACTGATTAATAGAGTGTACAAACAGGGCAATTGTGCCTGTTGTAACTGCTGTTTTAGCTAGCTGTGTATGGCAGGCAGTAAAATTGTAAATATATAAATGTTTGTGCCGCCATTTTTTCTGTTTCAAATTTTGGACTGGTCTACCTCCTTGTTTGTTATCATTTTTTGTATGTTTTGTTCTCTTTATTGTCATTTATGTGTAGAGTAATACATGTATCGTAATTATAATTTTTTGATGAAGTGTTGAATGTTTCTATAAAATGTATTGTTTCTTTCTTTGATGTGACTTAAATGATCAATGAATTATCTAAATTGATTGAAAAAAGGATGGTGAAATAAATACACCCAACCGCTTTAGTTGTCAAAGTGGTTTGTTTAAATCAGTAATCGTAATACACGCCCAAACAATCTTTTGCTATAACGCTAGTGGACCTGCAGCACTGATTGTGCCACCCAGATAAGCAGCCTGTAAATGTAACTCAGATCTGCCACTGCAGTGTCTGTGCGCAGTTTGGTATTGCCATGATGACCTGGCAAGTGCACCCACTTGCCAGGCCCTAGCCTTCTCATTTCTTACATGTAAGACACCCCTAAGGTAGGCCCAAGGTAGCCCCATGGGCAGGGTGCAGTGTATGTGAAAGGTAGAACATGTACTGAGGTGTGTGACATGTCCTGATAGTGAAATACAGTGCATTTCGTTTTTCACTATTGAAAGGCTATCTGTCCCATAGGATACAATGGGAGTTTATTTATAAAATCTTATAAATATAACTTTCCATTGGGACAAGATAGGAAGGTAATGTTTATTATGCCTGAATATAAAGACGCATCTTTTAGTAAGGATGATTTTTACATTCTGTGTTTGAAAATACCACTTTTAAAAAGTAGGTATTTTCTTGCTTAGCCATCCTGTGTGCGTCTGCTGGTTTGTGGATTGACTGTCTGGCTTTGGAGTAACATCGGCTGGGGTTGTGCATTCACTGTAGACAGCCACTGAGGGGGTGAAGTGTGTCATGCCTTTCCTGGATGAGTCAGGGCTGGGCTGAATAGACCTGGGATGCATTTATAGTAGGGGGAGGAGATTTCCTTTCATCTGAAAGGGCCTGGTCTGCCTTACACAATGCTGTCTCTACCTCCTGCCGGGAAGCTGGCCCAGAGAGGACAGAAATGGTTTTGACTGAGCACAGGGCTTTTCTGCCACCAGAGAACAAAGATAATTGCTGTATAAATATTGGGACCCAGATCCCAGAACTTTAGATTACTTCTGGAATTCAAGAGGAACCTTTGCCAAAGAGAAGAGCTGGAGAAACGTAAGGAGAAGTACTCCCCCTTTGCTGTGTGCTGTCTGTGGTTGGCCTGCAGTGGCTGTTTCTGCCAAGAAAAGGACAAGGACTTTGCTGTGTGCTGTGTCCCCTGCTTGAGGAAGATCTCCAAGGGCTTGACGTAGAGCTTGCCTTCTGTTCTGAAGTCTCAGGAGAACAAAGAGTTCACCCCCCCAGCTCCCCTGAACTTCCTTGCTGGGAGTTTTGACCTTTTGAGAGGTTCCTGCTGCTGTTCTGGGCCTCTGGATGTTGTTCCTGCTGTTGGGAGCTGGAAAAGTGATGCAACTAAGAGAAGCGCGACGCATCCGCATCTATTTCCTACGCATTGCCGCAGTGCGGGAAGAATTTCCATGCATCGTCATCGTGCCGCCGAAGAAACAGACGCTTCGCCGGCCCGCGGCTGGAGAAATCGCTGCAAGCCGCATTCAGTACACTGATCTACGGAGTCCGAGATCACCGCACCGTTTCCGTCGCAGGCCCTGCTGTGTGGCTGCAAGAACCAACGCATCGTGGGACCACAGCTGAAGAAACCAACGCAGTGCCGTTGCCTCCGCCGCCGCATCGAGAACTGACACATCCCCAATCCCCAAGCATCGTACCGGGGCGGCAAGTCTACAAGGACACCGGGGCCGCAGTAAGAAACTCACGCATCACCTCCCCGTGCAGTAAGAAACCGACGCACCACCTTTCCTTCAGTAAGGAAACGACGCATCACATCCCCTGCGTGTCAGTAAGGAACCGACGCATCACCTCCCCTGGAGTAAGGAACTGACGTATCATCTACCCTGCGCACAAGGAACCGACGCATCACCTTCCCTGCAGCTGTTCTTGTTTTTGATTTTGATGCATCCAAGGTACTTTGTGTTAAAAGTGTTGCATCTATAGTTTGCTATGGATAGAACTGTTTTTACCTTCTATCAAGCTTATTTTGATAACTGTATTGTGGATTTTTGGCATTTTGGTCTTGTTTGATTTAGATAAAGATTATCTATTTTTCTAAACTGGTGTGGTGTCCATTTGTAGTGTTTTCACTGTACTACTGTATGTGTGCACAAATGCTTTACACACTGCCTCTGAGATAAGCCTGTCTGCTCGTGCCAAGCTACCATGGGGGTGAGCAGAGGTTATTTTAGAAGTGTATCCCCCTTACCCTGACTAGGAAGAAGGGTCCCTACTTGGACAAAGGTGCAAACCATTGCCAACGAGAGACACCCATTTCTAACACTGAACATGATAGGGATGTTAGTATACAATCTGAAAATTCATAAATTGTCTGCATATCGAGTCATGCCCAGCTTTGGAGCTATCCATTTTATGCATAACAGAGCATATCCAGTACCAGAAAAAGCAAATGTTCCTCAGTATCCATTGCGAATACTCAGACAGGACTAATAATAGTGATAAAACAAGGATTACTAAGTGACCATTTAAACTTAAAAGTTTACAAAGGTAAAATTCATATCTGAATTTTAAGTATAATTGTTTTGCAGCTGGTGGGGTTGCACATAAATTCGAGAAACTTCACTGTGCGAGTGTCATATGATTGGTTGGTAGACCATCCCTCTGCCACATAATCCCAGATATTTTTTCCTAATATTGACATTTGGCTTTCCCAAACATCATGGAGTCTAATTTACACAACCATGATTTCACATTTGCCGTCAACGAATTAGCCTCCCGGGAGTCCAAAGGCCTGTTTACGAGTCTGGCGGTCCATGGACCGCCAGACTCGCGGTAGCGGTGGTCCATCTGCCGGATTACGACTTCCTGCATTGTTCCAGTGGTGGACCACTGGCTGCGGCGGAGGCGCTGTGGAGGGGCATTATAATATGCTGAGTGGGACTGGTGTTGTCCCTCCGAGCAAATTTCGAAATTCTTCACCGCCAGCCTTTTCATGGCGGTGAGCCCGCCACAAAAGCCTGGCAGTTGGAAAACAAAGGGGGCCCTAAGGGCCGCCATGTCCCCCCCCATGGGAATGCATTCAGGGGGGCACAACATGTGCCCCCTGTCTGCTTGCGCCCCCAGTTCCAACACGGCATGGACTTCATAGTCCATGCCGTGCTGCAACATTTTTGCCGTTCCCATTGCTGTGCCCTTTTTTAGGGCAACACCGTGGGAAAGGCGAAAGGACCATCTGCCTGCATGAGTTGAACTCATAATCAGGCTGGCAGTCTCTGCGCGGCTTTGGCGGTGCTGTGCCAAAGTCACAATCAGGCCCTAAGTTCAGTATTTGTGGGAGTCCCCTTCTAAATGGATCCAGTTCTTCATTAGTCCATACCATAGTGAACACCAATACATGAGTGGTCTAAGTTGAGTTATATCGGTGATACCTTTAAAGCTCATATCAAACTGTAATAGAACCAAAGGTGTGCTCTGTGGTACCAGGGTTCTAGTGGTAACTAAGGCTCTGAGAAATGTATTTTCAGCTCAGGATATGTCTGATACGATATTAAATCACCATAGTTCTGCGTCATAAAGAGATACCACTAATGGTTTACCGCGACACACTCCAAGGCATGAGAGATTGACTTGGAGGATGCAGATCTGAATATATTTAAAAATGCGGAAACATTATGCTGTAAAGATAGTTGACACTTCGTGATTTGAAGGCTCATGACATAGAGGCAGCAATTCTGACCCTTTCTGTAACACAATCCCTAGCCTCATAACACATCTGAGAGGCTTATGCATATTAAAACACATATATTTTGATTTTATCAGGTTTATTTTCTATACCTGTTGGCAGAAAAAGTGATAAACTGATACAGCAATGGGAGGTCAACTAAGTGTCAGCACATAATAAAAGTGTAACCTTCTACTCATCTAAGCTAGAAAAATTCATTAATAGATGCTTCCAAATACTCAACAATGTCTTGTGGATTGTTACCTGCCTTGTTATGTTGGCCTAGGCCTGGCTGCCATGCTGCTTTTCTTTGCGCACGTTACACTGAGCCGGGCCTCCCTCGCCCTTTGCTCGTGCCAAGTTCTTTTGCACTGTCTGCATTTTCTGTTGTTCACCTTTTTGGGCTCAGTCTGCATAAACATGTACAAGGTCGCATAACAATGTATTTTGGTTCTTCCTGATATGGCCAGTCTCGCGCACCCAGACATAACATTAGGTGCAATTGCCATGAAGAATTTGGTATGCTTTTAATACTGTGGTTTACTAGCGCTTAACACACTTGGAGAAATCCCTTTCAGTGAGAAGAGCTATGATGTCCTGCTGATGTAATTCTGCATCTAGAGACTGAGGTATGGGGGTTCGCTAGTCAAAGCCCAGAGGTCTTCTATTATTATAATAAACTATCTTACTGCAAGGGGAGGGTGGTAATGTTATTTAGACATTTATCCACTGAGTTATGAAATGCTTTCCCCGTTTGTATTCTATGGAATTGTAACCATGCTGCTTATATTAGTCATATGCATTATGCTATTAGTGCTGACACGTGTACTGTACATTAGAGCACGTAAGTTGGAATAAACATTTTAACCTATCCAGTGTCTCTTCCTACGCACCTTGTGGACAAGTACGAGTGAGTGACGAAAGAGTGTTCTTGCTTCAGCGAGTCCTGAGATAAAGATACCGTGTTCTGGGTTGTCCAAACATTATTACTTGGGTGCTAATGGGATGCTAAGCTAGTTGGGTTGGGGTTTTTGGGTGCTACGGTATATGGTGGCAAACCACTGTATTCCGGGGTCCCATTTTCCTGTGCATAGCTCTGTGTATGTGCAGAAACCTTATGACATGGCGCGACCACCGTGGGGCTGCTTAACTGCGAGACGCTTGAGTAGTACTTGTGCCTGTCCACAAAACCCTCACGTACGCTTCCGGAGGCGTAAGTGATGGTGATACCTCCTATATTGAACGTTTTATAGGTTCTTTCAAGCTTGAAGTAATTAAAAAAGGTTATATAAAAAACCCATTTTGTGCTCCCTGTTAGGTTGTCAAATATAACTGTTTAGTCATGGCTGGTGTGGCGATTGCTGCACATAGTCGAGGAGCACTCCGAGACCACTTAGCTGTGTATGGAGTGCCCGATACTGGGGTCGAGTTGGTCTTTGTGGTTCAAGCCGATGCGGCTTATCACTTTGAAGTGTTTTACACTTGGATCACTTTTGAAGCGGTGGATGCAGGTGATAAGCTGTTTCATGAATATAAACCCACCGCTATTCCTGCTGCCTATCGACCCTATACTACTCTTGAAGTGCCTCTCACGGCTTGGCAGCACCGTGTTTGGTTTAATGGCGCCCTACCACAACCAACTACCGCAGTTCGTTTAGGCCCCTTGTCAATTCAGGGGGCCACTTGGCCTGTATTGGCCGGGTATACCCCGCATCCAAATTATCTGGCATTACCGCTTGCGGAACTGCGCACTATGCATACCGAATTGGTACGAGTGCATCGAGCCCTAGTGACATATGTTACAGGTAGTCTACATGGAGCTGCTCCTGTAGTCGCAGGCCAACCAGCTATAGCCGCTGGAGTGACTATAAGTCCTGTCATGGTAAATTCTGTGATGGGCAAACGTCCACAAAATAAGGACGACTATCCTTACTGGCTTGCAGAAAAGTTCGATCAGATAGAAGCAGTGTTTCCACATACATCCCCAGTAGATAAACACCGCATCCTCACGATAAGTTTGCCAAAAGACATAATCCCCGATTTGACATCATGTGAAAACTGGGGTAAGGTATTCGCAGCAGTTTATTCAAAATGTTTTGGAACTCCTTCCATGACGGTTCTACCCTCTGTAATTAAAAAAGTACAGGAGGAACATGGCCCTGAAGCGGCTGTGGAATTAGGGATGAGACTAGTGGGAGTGTTTGATGTAGTAGCTGAGCTGATCCTTGGAAATGTCAAGGGCGATGCTATGAACTTTCAAGTAGCGAATGCTTTGGCTTTGGTCCCAGAGTTGGACAGGCCCCGCGAATTACCGAAAATTATTGCCCGGGCTTATAAAACAATTGGAAGAAATAGCCTGGGCAACAAGCCTTTTGTAAAAATGCAAACTCAATCGCAAACACAAGTTACACAAGCAAAAAGTGCATCTGAGAAAGATGATAAACCGGTCTTCACTAAAAAGAGTTGGAGACAGAAAAAACAGGGTAAGCAACAAAAGAAGCCGGGATCGAGAGGCGCTTCCCCAGTTTTGGTTTCTTCTGAACGTACTTATGATTTACGTGATAGGTCAAGGATTAAATCACCAGAAAGGTTTCAGAGCTCTGATACGCGTTCTCCTCGTTCTTCACAGGCCCAGACGTCGTCACAGGCTGGTGGAGGAGGACGGCAAGATAGAGGAAGGGGCCGAGAGGCTCCCCAGGAGCGAGACCAACCTCGACAACAAGTCAGAGGTAAAGCAGAAGACTTTCATCTTCCTCGACCGCAATTTCAGAAGAAAAAGGTTGCCGCTGTCACAGCGAAATATGCCTCAGACCGTGAGAACGAGACTCCAGAATTGGACGTGGGCAGTGACCCTCCTAGACAGCGCCGCGGAAGTTACCATAGTGCGGGAGGCGCTACGTCCTCATATGGAGGCGACAGCAACTGAAACATTCGTTACAGTAGAGACAGCTGACACGAGAGTGGCACCCCCTGACAGACTTTATAACATAGTCATCCAAATTGAAGGTGATATACCGCGTGAAATAAAAGGGATTTTTGGGGAAAATCTAACCTCTTCATATGACATTTTGTTAGCAGAGGTGGATTGGCCACCCCCATTCGTTTTAGCTGCACATAAAGGAGAGGAGGTAATCCTTCCAAGCTTTTCACGGCATGTCCCAAAAGACAAAGCTGAAGCACTTGCAGCTGAGTGGGCAGTGTACCTGGCACCAGCGTTATACCGCAACCATGTGGGATGGGATGAAGAATCACCTCCTCATGCAATACCTTTGCGGTCACTACCGCAGCCACAACCCCAATATCCCATCAAACGGCAGGCAAAAGGCCCCGTCTCCGAAATTCTGACACAGTTGGAATATCAGGGAGTAATTGAACCATGCGTATCACCTATGAACAATCCCCTTTTCGTGGTTTCTAAACCCGATGGATCGTACCGCTTAGTTTTGGATTACCGGCATTTAAATACTCATTGTCGGAACTTTGCGGTGCAAAATACACACAGTTCTGCGCTTGTAGACAGTCTTGTTCGTAAAAAATACAAAACGACACTTGACCTTTCAAACGGTTTCTACACGCACAACCTAGCCCCGGAGAGTGGTCAATGGACCGCATTCACTTCCGGTGGTAAATTATTCCAGTTCCGGCGTTTACCCATGGGCTACAAAAATAGTCCGGGTATATTCGCCGCCCGTGTTGTTTCTTTGTTAAATGACATTGATCAAGACGCATGTTCGTACGTAGATGACATCTATCTGACGGACGACGAATTATATCAGCATTTGTCCCTTGTGGACCGCATTATTCTTGAATTCGCGGAGCAGGGTTACAAATTTAACTTTGCTAAGTCACACATTGCTGAATTTACCGTTCTGTTCTTGGGCTATGAGCTCAATAACGAAGGTAAGGGCTTAGCCCCCCATTTCTTGGAAAAATGTGCACATTTGTGCCCCCAAATACTCTGAAGAAACTTCAGTCTTTGCTGGGGTTCTTGAATTTCGGGCGTACTTACATTCCCGAATATGCCCAGCGTATCAAGCCTTTGTATGCTTTGATTCAACCTACTTATTCAAGGTCTTGCTGGCTGCCTGAGCATACCTCAATTCTGCAGTCTTTGCAGACAGACCTTTTGGAGTCTAAATATCTTTTGACTCGTGATAACCACACAAACCTGGTGATTAGAATAATTCCGGGGGCGGTGGGATTCACATACTTAACCTTTAATGAAGGTGATACAGTACCCATCGCATACAAGTCGCATCTGTACACTTCCGCTGAATTGCGCTTTACATCTGTTGAAAAAGTTCTAACTGCAGTGCAAATGGCGATTCTGAAAGAACGCGCACTGGCACAGGGAAAGCGAATTCTGGTGGTAACACCCTGTCCTGCCCTAGAGGCAGTAACAAAGGCAAGTGTACCGAACTCAAAAGCAATGCATCCCCGTTGGATACAATGGGCTACATCCTTGACGTCTTCGGACGTCACTTTTGTTTTTGATTCTTCTCTTCAGACTCAGGAGTTTTTGCAGTATGAATTCGTTCATCCTCCTCCTTTGTTTTTACTACCGCTTGAGGATTACAAATGTGTGATCTACACCGATGGTTCGGCGCAACCGGCCACTGGGTCCAAGCACGCTTATTCAGCTGCATGTGCTATTGTTGCGGGTTCCTTTGTGAGATGGAACGTTCAAATCCTCTGTAGTGCACACTCGCACACTTGGAGATAGTACCGCACAATTGGCCGAGCTGCATGCATTGCTACTTGCACTTGAGTTCGCTTCTCAGGATGAGACAACTCTTATTGTATGTGATTCCTTCTACTGTGTACAGTCTTACAATGACAATCTGTTTTTCTGGTCGAAAAACGACTACAAGGACGCAAAAGGGAGCACAATTAAGCATAAAATGCTTTGGGTTCGAGTGGCAGAATTGCAACAACGTCTGCCCCTCACACAGGTGGTTCACACCTTAGGCCATCAGCGGGTGGGCGCACACGCTATTGGTAACGATCTGGCAGATGAAGCTGCCCGTTCAGCAGTAGTCACGTGTTCAGTAGCAGCGGTTACCAGGTCCATGTCTAAAATAGACCCTGTTATATTAGCAGCTATTGCTGCAACCAAGGAAGGTAATAATTACCCTACAGGTTTTCCTTCCAAGTATTCTTACACATTAAGTCCCGATCAGGTTCCTTATGTAACTATACCTGACGTTGGAGATCGGCTGATCCCCAACGCGGACCGCAGGAGTGCCTTGATATCAGCTGCACACGAAGGCATGGCCTCTGCTCATGCAGGTGTGTCAGCTACGGTTTCCATCTTGCAGCAGCGTTATTGGTGGCGTGGGTTATATAAAGACACTCGTGCTTTTGTGCTTTCTTGCGACGTTTGTCAACAGATTAAGCCTTCCACAGTAACACGTCCACCACAAACACCGCTCTGCATTGCTAACAGACCCTTTGGGTGTGTTTACTTGGATCACTGCGGTCCATTCTCATCAGACACTGCCTATAAATACATCTTAGTGGCAGTGGACTCGTGCACACGGTTTCTCTGGGTCTGGCCACAACGGAGTGCTGACGCCCGAAATGTAATCAGGGATTTGCGTGTCTTTGTGGGAATTTTCGCATGCGGCACCTTCCATTCGGACCAAGGTCCAGCGTTTGCCTCTAAGGCTTACAAGGATGCAATGGCTTCGCTTGGGGTGCGGGTGAAATTTTCGTCTCCGTATAGGCCTGAGGGCAACTCTATCGTTGAACGAATGAACCGTGACTTAAAGCAATCCTTAACAGCTAGGGTTATAGGTACTGGCAGGAACTGGCTGGCCCATTTGTATACCGTTCAGCGTGCACTTAATAATCTCCCTAGAAGACCTCTGGGTGGGCGGACCCCATACGAAATGCTCTTTGGCATAAGAATGTTTGTGCCTGACCTTGAGGGTCCAGACATCGCGGCGCAATCCGCCAAGTTTGATGTAGATAACCATTCTGCTATGTTACAGGACTTACAAGAAGCCCGAGACAAACTTGCAACTACACATTTGCCTTCAGCCACAGATCCTGTGTTGCAGATTCCGGTAGCCGGCTGGCTTCCAAAGGTTGGAGAACTGGTTCGAGAAAAGGTTGAAAACAAAAAAGAATTCGGCCCCTCTTTTCGTGCACCGGTTCCAGTTCTGGGCTTGAAGGGAACACGTACAGTCATTTTACCACCGCTTCCTGGTCGCAAGGAGAACAGATACATCTCAGTGGAAAATGTCAAGCTACAGCGCCTGGCCGATCCTGAATAGTGTCACACCAGCGGTATCTTGTCCTGCCATTTATCGGACATATGTTCATAGTCCATCTGCACGAACGATCGCTGATGCTGTAATTGAGATGGTTGATTTGCCTGAAACTACGATTGATCCCCAACTCTCCACCAATATCGACGAGGACGAGTATACTTATCCTGCATCTGAATCGGTGGCACATCAACCAACAACGCCACTTGGCCCGACTCGTTATTCCTTTGATTCGGATTCCAACTCTTCAAAAGTCCCATCCAAGTTCAGTATTTTTGTATCCTGGTTTAGAGACAATTTTTTGATTCCACCCTGGACATACATCTGGTTGGTACTTTTCTTGATTTTTTTGTTCATGTCCATTGGCTTTGTCACAGTGTTTTTCTACTAATTAATGGTCACTATTTACCTGAACGCTCTGCTGTAGACTATGTTTCTGGAACTTTGGCTCCTCATTCCTCGTCTCACATCATGAAGCGTGACCACACATTTGTGAACATTTCAGCTTTTCCAGTTGCTGATGGCATCGTATGGGATGCGGTGAACTATCAAATCCATGGTCCGACGGAAATTATTAATGTACCTAATGTCCTTCGTGTTTCAATGGGTGATGTAGTACAAAATAATATTCATTCTGATGATTGGGATGTGCATGCCGTTGAAGCATTGTTTGCCGATTTAAAATATTATGCATCTTTTAATGCTGAGGATTTATATATGAATTCTGCGAATTATGCCGATTTGTATTGTTACCAACATTGGGGTAATCATTTTCTCCATAAGCCAAGTGCCCTGCGTAGTTCTGTTAACTACACCCAATGGGAACATTGTCCAAACCCCTTGCCAGGTAGCTCACAAACTCTTCGAAATAAGTTTAATTATTTCACTGATTTTAATCGGTCGAACCCTGCATCCTATTATTTTAGACTAAATAACACATCAACTCAGAAAATTATGTTAACACACACCAAATTGCTTTATTCAGGTTCCTTTCTAAGTGCCCTAGCTGTGGGTGGTTATGAGTACTGGGATAATACAGTGGATTTAAAATCTATTTGGGGCTCCAAGCCATGGCAGGTACAGGGAACCGAGGCATTACACCGTGCTTGCCTCATCCCTACACAAATTATGTTCCTCAACGTCTCCATCTATCAGACTACCTGTTGGGGCTTAGCAACCACTAAACAATTGAATACTCCATCAATACCATCCCTGTCGAGTTTCCCCAATGAAAGCTCACGATTCAATATGTCCCTCGTGTCCCTGCAGGCTCTGTTACAAAATAATTCGTATAATGTTTCTGAGCTAGATCAGTCACCCTGGTTGGTATGGCCTATATCATCTAATGCATGTCAAATACGTTTTCACGACTCAGGAGCTGGCTACACACAGGGAAGGCCTGATCCGAGATTTACTGATTCCCGTACTGTCACTACATATTCTGTTGGTAAATTATGCAAACAATGGCTGCAACATTCGTCCCTTGATTCTGTTAAACAACATTTGTCCCTCCTTTCAGGCAATATTGATCTGTCCGACTTTGTTTTGGGACCTCGTGGTCCCCGACCTAAGAGGTTCATTTATGAAACATATAATGAACTCTGGAAGCTATCACAAATGGAAGCTGCTTCCCGTCTTCGGGAAATAGATCAAGCAAATTTGGAAAAGGTGCTTGCTGTTGTTGACAATAGTATTAATACCCTGTCTTCTCGCATTTACACTTTAGAGAATATTGTGTCCTCTGTTGTCGATATTGTACAAGATGATGTTTCTGTGTTATATCATGGTCAGAATCAATTGCGCTCAGTTATGCAGTTTGCATGGACTTTACAAACGCTTAAGTTAGGTAAAGTGCCTTGGCATTTTTTGAACACCTCTGCCTTGTTTCTACCTTTTAACTTAACTGACAAACAGCAATTCATGTCCATGAAAGATGCAACTTACACTTTATTACATATCGAAAAAATGGATCCTTTGCCGTTCTCTGTTGCAGAACTTGATTCTGCTGTGTGGCTAGTTCATGGGGTTATCGCTTTACCTTTTTCCTTATTTGAATTTGACTCGTGCATGAAACATTATCCTGTGGGCCGTTACCGGCCCTTGGGCAGTGCTTTCCTGCATGAACTCTGGTCCTTGCCTTTCATGTATAAATGCCTTCGGGACAGCAAGGAAGTCTTTCTCACGGGGGAGTCTTGTGACTCGACTATGGGTCATTCGCTTATTTGTAAACACATTAAATTGCATGGCTCATGTAGCGTTTCCGCTCCTAATCTTGCTTGTGTGCTGAAAGGTATTCTTGCTCCTGTTATTTCTCCTACTTTCACTCTCCTTTCCAATGGTAGTTATTTACTTTTAAATAACGAAAACTGTTGTGGCCTGCAGGCTGGCATTCCTTACATTGTAACAGTTTCGCACAGAGTTGTCTGCTGCAAAAATGTGCTTTATCCTCCCCCTCATGGCAAGGTTGATATCTCTATTTGGCCTTCCATCCCTACCATGGAAGCAGATTTCAATAGACTGAGCAGAATAAAGGCACTATTATTAAACGAGGAAGTTATGCTCACGTCCGCCCGGGAGACATTCATTCTCCAGGTGGCGAGTACCCACAGTGAAATACAGGCCCTTTTAAACACTAATCTCCCCCAACATTTTGGGGAGTTAATACATCGTATTTTTAACGCATCTAACACTGAAGGCCTAGTGCACTTTTTTAAGGTCGTGGGGTCGGGCTTGGTGTCCTCCTTCCAAACTATTTTTGGTGCCATCCCTGCTTTCATACATTCTATTTTTTCCAGTGTCTTTGGCGGTTTCCCATTGATCCTCGCTTTAGCGGCTGGTGTCTTACTCTTAATTTGCTTTCTGCGCAATGGCTGCTCCCCGATGGGACCTGCTCGATCCAGAACGCCTCCAGCTGCTCCGTGAGCGCCTTTTGGCCGGTTTTGGTGTCTTGCCATTGGCGACACTGAGTGTGTCATATACTCTTTCATTTCGCTTTGCGTATTTCACTTGCGTGCAACCTGTGATGACTTGTGTCCGCTGTCCTTTCACCTGGACTCTGGATTATTGCCTCTCCAATTCGTCATTGTCTGTTCCGGATTTTGTTCAGTTGATGGGTCCCTTAGAGGCCCATGAGCAGGACTGTTCCGTTGCTGGCTGTATGGCGCGTGCGGCTGCACTGGGGATTTTGGCGCAATGGGATATCTGGGCGGCTGCCCAGGATCTCCTACAACGAAGCTGTTTCAATTATCACGCAAGCTGTCCCGCATTGCTTCTGGATGCTCCCTTGGTTGAGGAGCATTCCTGCTCTTTTGATCTCATGGATTGGATGGCAGCTATATTTTTTGACAACTCCAATGATGAACTCCTGGAGGGTATGGCTTTTCTCTGCACTTACACTTTCATGGATTGACCTGCCCTTCGCCGTTTGGGCGCTCCCTGTGCTCCAACGGCTCTGTTTTTCCTCTGTCCTGGCCGCTGGACTGACCAGGGGAGGGTGTCTTGTGGATTGTTACCTGCCTTGTTATGTTGGCCTAGGCCTGGCTGCCATGCTGCTTTTCTTTGCGCACGTTACACTGAGCCGGGCCTCCCTCGCCCTTTGCTCGTGCCAAGTTCTTTTGCACTGTCTGCATTTTCTGTTGTTCACCTTTTTGGGCTCAGTCTGCACAAACATGTACAAGGTCGCATAACAATGTATTTTGGTTCTTCCTGATATGGCCAGTCTCGCGCACCCAGACATAACATTAGGTGCAATTGCCATGAAGAATTTGGTATGCTTTTAATACTGTGGTTTACTAGCGCTTAACACACTTGGAGAAATCCCTTTCAGTGAGAAGAGCTATGATGTCCTGCTGATGTAATTCTGCATCTAGAGACTGAGGTATGGGGGTTCGCTAGTCAAAGCCCAGAGGTCTTCTATTATTATAATAAACTATCTTACTGCAAGGGGAGGGTGGTAATGTTATTTAGACATTTATCCACTGAGTTATGAAATGCTTTCCCCGTTTGTATTCTATGGAATTGTAACCATGCTGCCTATATTAGTCATATGCATTATGCTATTAGTGCTGACACGTGTACTGTACATTAGAGCACGTAAGTTGGAATAAACATTTTAACCTATCCAGTGTCTCTTCCTACGCACCTTGTGGACAAGTACGAGTGAGTGACGAAAGAGTGTTCTTGCTTCAGCGAGTCCTGAGATAAAGATACCGTGTTCTGGGTTGTCCAAACATTATTACTTGGGTGCTAATGGGATGCTAAGCTAGTTGGGTTGGGGTTTTTGGGTGCTACGGTATATGGTGGCAAACCACTGTATTCCGGGGTCCCATTTTCCTGTGCATAGCTCTGTGTATGTGCAGAAACCTTATGACAACAACATCCTTAATATATATGAAATATATATATAATATGAAAACAAGGTCGGAGACAACGCACAGCCCTGTTAAGCTCACTTATCTATGGCAATGCTGTCTGTTTCTCCCCATTTTTCCAATCTGACTTGCATTTAGACTTGAGAGTGCAGCCTGATGAACATGGATATATTAGAATCAGGCCCACCCAGATGCTTTAGAACTGTCTGTAATTTGGGTCTTGCAATCAAGTCAAATGCTGACCGAAGATCAATAAACGCTACATAAAGATGGACCTGCTGTAAAACTATGGTTTTTCAGAGTATTAATAAGAAACAAAAGACTTTAACAACAATACTCACTTTACTTCTGAATCCTACCTGAAAATGAGACAGAGATTCTCTCTTCAACATCCAATCCTGAAGCTTGATGAGGACGTACCTACAAAAGATTTTCTGAAAGTTGTCTATGAGGCTGACATGCCTATAGTTTGCACTGTGATCCTTACTACCTTTCTTATGTATTGGGAAGATGGAAGCCCTGTACCAAGTTGCTGGAATTGCTGAATCCTAGGCGATATCATTTGATAACGTGTTACTATAAGGTGCCCAAATCTGTGGCTCAGACAGAATTTTTTCAGGCCAGGTGCTTTGGCAGGTTTCATTTTGTTAATGCTAAAGTTCTACCTTTCTGCATTAACAGCTGAAGTTGATATTTCCTGCCCTTGTCTAGTGCTAGATTTCAATGGGATGTTCAAATATAAATCTCCAAAGTGTTTTTTCCAAGAATGAGATTGTATTTACGAGTCTACACTTCCGTTGACATTGGAGTTCCCTTGGGACACTCTGCGCCAAAATGCACTAACATCATTCCGTTTTAATGCTCCCACAAGATCAGACCAAATTGAGTCCTCCCATTGTTTCTTACTAGGGGCCAGAGACCATGTGTCATTAAGTCTTGTCTCCTCAATGGCAGCCGTTTCTTTGTTTTTAATTGCAAAGATGAGTTTAAATTTTGCCTTCTTACAGTCACAATTGAACCATGGTGTTTACTTTCGTTTAGACCATATCTAATTAGTTTCTCTGAAAAATTAACCCCTGATTTGATCAACCATCCTGTCGTTGATATCAATTATTGACAAGATGTTTGAGTGTCCCGGTGACATCATAACTGCCACAACTGACAGTTCCATACAATCTGTTAATGCCTTGTAGATTAGTTCTAGTGTTGTTGGATTTCGATTATGTGTCAATTTGATAGATTTTTTTTGTCATCCACTCCCAATTGTGGGCCTGATTGTGCTGAAACCAAACCGGCAAAAGAATTCACTATGACTGAGAAGCTCAACTGAAGGGTGTTATGGTCACTGTTATGGTCACTGATGTTAAGCAATATCTAGTCAAACCTACTGTTTTGAGGTCTATTATAGGTTTGAGCATCCATTTTATCAGATTTTGTCAGGTTATTACAAAATCAAAGGTCGTATGTTAAAGTAAGAGTGGCCAGCTGTATCACTGAGGCTGGTCTGATCTTAATCGGCGGAAGATCGAGTGGGGGTAGCCCATCTTACTATCTTCCAATTTTTTAATGCTTTAACCTCATCAAGGGGCTTCCTATTAGTAAGAGGCATTCAGAAGAATTGACTGCAGGTACACCTCAAGAAGACGCTGTGTGTCTGACTCGAAATTTCTTGGGATACTACAATTATAAATGTTGTAGATTTTTAATGTAAGACCCTCTGAGTAATTAATGTTAGCTCCAGGAGATCCCTAGGGTCAATGGCTATTCATTCAATTTAACACTCAACAGTCATTTTGATCCAATTAAGATGACCAATTGAGGATCTAACACGGTCTTTGTAGGTCCCTGCAACACTGTAACATGTATATGCTACCCTATAAGCAGGTGATGTCAACCTATGATTCTATATCAAAATTCTCTATGAAGTCCCCACAGCCTGGATCAGCTAGCTTAGTTTTAAGTCCGCCATGTTCTAGGAAATGTTGCTTAAGTGAGGCCAATTGTTGCTGTTAGAAATTGGGTTTCTGGTTGGCAGAGGTAGGCACGCTGTCCTAGTCAGGGTAAGTCAGATACACACCATGAATTGACCTGTGCTCAACCTCTGGTAGCTTGGCTCAGAGCAGGCAGGCTTAATGTAAGAGCAAATGTGTACAGTATTTGTGCAACACTTCAAACAGTAAACACAGTGTAAACACCACAAAAAGACTCCACACCAGTTTAGATATAGAGAATATGATTTTATAAATAAAACAGGACCAAAACAACGAAAATCCGATTAAGTAGAAGTCAAGATTTGATTTTTTAAATAATAAAAGTAAAAATAGCGATCAGAAGCAATAAGCGTCTGTCAGAACCCTGTTTGGAGGGCCATGGGGTGATGGAGCAAGGACTCACAAAGAGACTTGCTCGGAAGCAATCCTCTCACAGTATTAATTGATTTGTACTAAAAACCTGTAATGTCTTTATTAACAATGTGCAACACAAAATATTTTATCTAGAAGATGCTTGCCTATGTGTTTTACTAATAAGTAATCCGCGTCTAATCCAAGATGGCTGCTAAAACGCGGGAAATCTACTGCGCATGTGTCAACCATGTCACGTGGCATGACGTCTTTCTTTGCTTGGAGGGAATCTTTTGCTTCTGCGCAGTGTGTGCTAATATGGCTGCTTTAATGTTCACACGCTAAAGCTTTTGCATTACTGCAATTAATATGTGTTATATTAAAGCTATTAATGCGGGAAAAGCATTTGTAAGTAAATGGGGTTAGTGTAGAAGTAGGAGGTATACAGTGAAAGCATTTATTTTTGATTTTAATATGTCTCTTCTTTGACCTTTCCTAATAGTTCGTTATGTGGGCCTGGGTTGGCTAACTGAAGCTCGAATGTCATGTGATCCGCGTATGCTCACTGAAGTAACAAAGAAAAGCAATGAAGTCAACTTGGAGAACGTCCAAGGACATGACCCGCTGATCACCTTCTAAGTTCAACTGAATGTCCGGCTATGTGACACATTTTGTATATATTTTGTATCGATTATGGTGTGAAACGGGTGGGAAAATAAAGAAATGTATTTAATTAAAGGGGTGGGATTCTAAACAATGAGCTTAAGAAAATTGAATTAAATTTGACATGGTGTGAGGATCAACCCCCTGTCCCTGTCCAATCAGAATTAGTGGCCCCATAATTTTGAAACATTAATGGGAGGTACATGGGCGTAGAAGAGTATAAAAGATATAGAATTAGCTAATTAGAGGAATGAGAGCTTGTCGTGCTACTGGAGAGACCAGAGAGTTAGGCGTGCGAGAGCTGATCGATTGCAGACTGAATCGCTGTCCGAAGAGGTCGTGAGGTGGGGGCGGCGGACCGTATTAGAGGGAGAACGCGGAAGAACTGAGGAGGAACAAAGTGTCAGAGAGGGGAGCGGCGCTGGCATCATTGGTAGAGAGGTCATCTATCCTGTCCTGAATCCTGTCCGGAGGTCTTGGTCTTCATTCTGTTTTGGGGACCCTCGTCCCAACTCCTTGGCCAAGGTGTTTGGTTTTCACACTTTTAGGTAACTATAAATTCGTAATCTTTAGTTTGTACTGCTGTCTCTATCTTCTCCTTTCTGAGGGACCGTCATTTGTGATTATTAGATGACTATATATGTAAGAGTGCTTCCTCCTTGAAATTTGACTAAGTATTATGTGGTTTTGTATCTCACTCTTCAACAATAATTTTAGATAAACATTTTAAAACTTCCTGAGTCGGTGGTTATTTCAGGTATATCAACCCCAGTTATCAAAGGTCCATTGGTAAGTCATTACTCTTCAAATCAGAGGAAGGTAATTGGTAGCAGATTTTGATAAGAGTACAACTGACACCCCAGCGGTGATTGCTAGCTAGCGTAAATGAATGGGCCCAGGTGAGTATTTAGTGTGTGAGTGCTTGTTGCTATTAGCCCGCTGGATCAGTTTTCTGGCTAGCAGAGGATGGTTATATTTTGTTAACTGTGTAATGAAAATTTTCTTTTTATGAACTAATACATCCGTTAAAGTTTTGTTTTATGTTGTCTAGAAATCCCCGGGGAAACTTGAATAGCGGATGGTAAGTGGAAACCATACTGCAGTGAGGTTATCTGTCAGGCAGAAGTAGTACTGAAAAAGTTAAGTAGAGCTATCAGTACTAGTTAGGGACTCTGTGTGTGCGTGAGTGGCAGTAAAGGAGTACGCTGGTAAAATTTTGATGTTATATCACCTAGAAAGGGTAACATTGAAGGAGTAGCAGGTATTTCTGAAGCTTACGTGAAGAGTAAACGGAAGGGCTTTACTTGTAGTGTATGTTTAGTAAACGGAAGGGTTTTACTAAGTGTGAGAAAATCTATCCTTTGATTTAGTGAAACAGACAAGATAGCGAATGTTTTTATGTTGTTAATGAATTTTAATGAAAAGTACTGAGAAATTAAAATTTTGCGTACGATTTTTGTAAAGGGAGGGTCAGCTGCCGAAGTAGAAGCTGACGTCACAAGCGCCGCGCTGGGATTGGCTGAAACAGCGGGCGTGGAATGAGCTTGTAAAGGAGGGGTCGTTAGAAAGAGCGAACAGACGTCACAGAGAAAGCCGCGATAGGATTGGTTCCGAGACAATTGTAAGCTTGAATCTGACTGGTTGTCAAAATAGAAGTCGAAATATTAGTGGACAGTGGAGATTGTATGTGGAAACGCGATCCGACTTTGACAGGGACTCGTAGGAGATTTTTAGGTTTTGTAGAATATAATTCAGTAAATAGATATTTACCCAAAATGTACGGAGAAAAGAGAAAATTGTCATTCTTTCAAAAGATTAAAAATTATTTTAAGAAAGATAAGCACATCAAGACTAGGGAAGGAATTCTCATTCCACCAGCAAAAACGCCCGCCTCATTTATGATGATGGAGAGGGGTTATCATACCTGTGTATGGTTAGAAAATTGGATAGAATATACAAAAGATGACGGAGTACTAGCTTTCCCAGAATATGGCACCTAGATTAACACAGTACGAAGCCCTAGAAGAATGGGAGACAGAAGCATTTGAGCGTGATAGACCCAGGAGTAATAGGGGTTATAGGGGATTTTTCCCTAAACACCAGAATGAGACAAGAGAAAGTCAGATGAAACAGTGGAGACGAGCAATGATTATCGAGGGTTTGTATCCAGTATTAATGGCTGGTGAGCAATTAGGAAGCAAATGTAAAGAGAAAACTAAACACATGACAGGGTTTGGAGAATCCGAAGATGAATTCATGGAAGAAATATTAAAGAACCCCCCACCATACCAGGAAGATCTAGGTGGATGTACTCCAAGTGCACCCGTTTTGGGAACACCGTTAGTACCTCAAGTATTGCACAATCCACCAGCTAATAGGGTACTTCAGGGTAAGGAAAAAGAGGCATTAGACAGAAACAGAGCAGAATTAATACAGAAAATAACACAGTTGAATGCACATCCTGAAGCCCTGACTATACCTGTAACAATTGGTCCTGTAGTTCCCTTATATGGAGACAAGGCAAATTGCCTGAAGCCCCCGGTTTATCACTACACCTATGAATAACCCTAGAAATGAAGTTGTAATAACTGATGATCATATCAGTGACTGTGAATCTGTGATTTCACTAATGGATTTACCTATTCGAGAATCCGTAAATACCACCCCCAAAAGAGCAACACCTGGTTGCTCAAAGGATGTAAATACAGTAACCTCTTCAGGAACTAAAAGTGCGACAGTAGTGACTCCCGAAGACTTAGAAAGATGGGCACAAGGAATAGACAGACAGAGTTCACCCCCAAAGATCCTAGACATTTATAAACTAAAAATTGAATTAGAGGAAATGATAGCAGGCAACGTAGGAGTAGATTGTTTAAATACCTACAGTGAAGAAGAACTATTGTTCGTATGTAGGAGTATAACCAGAAATGTAAAAATATTCAATGAAAAGTTAACAGGTTTGGCCTCAGAAATGGGAATTGAAATAAGGAAGTCAAAAGTGTTGCAGAGACCATATAGAGCAGAATTTACTGACAAAGACTTAGAAAATATGAATACATCTGGTAGAAAATTACAAGTTAAAGACTTAATGACAATTTTACAAAAATGGGGAGAACTGGAACGATGGAAAACTAGATGGACAAAGAAAAAGGAAGAAGCACGTTCAAATAGAATGACATCTGAGTATTTATTGAAGGAAACAGGAAAGGTAGAACAGATGTGTCCAATGCGAGAGGTTCCGGGAGGAGGCTATGTACATGTCCCATGGAGTAGACAAGACATATTGTCATTTACAAATGATTTTCCAAAGTTGAGAGAAAATCCAGTTGAATGGTACAAGCAGGTCGAGAGATTTGTGAAGGTTTCAAAGGTTTTGTTAAAAGACCTAGATGGTTTGTTTGACATAGTGGTACCTACCGATTTATGGACAGAGTGTAAAATTGCAATCGACTGGCCTAGTGAAGAGTACCCTAGAGATCCAAAGACAGGTGCCCCATCAGATGATGTGATGAAAAAGTATCACCAGGTAATCACTTACTTGAAAGGAAAGATACCACCTAAAGAGACAGATTGGGTGAAAATAGACAGAACCACCCAAGAAGCAAATGAATCGGTGCATGCATACAATGAACGTTTGTTACAGGTGTTCAAACAGTATAGTGGTTTCGAAGATATTGGAGACAAAAATATGAGTCAGTTTGTTTATCGATTTGTTTATGGTCTAAGGCCAGAGATTTGTCAGATGATTAAGAGACATATGTTATGTTGGCAGGGAAGGCCTATCGATGAAATTTTGAAATATGCTAAATATTGTGGGGATGATATTGAAGACAGACACAAGAAGCTACAAGAGAAAGTGATGTGGGCAAAGTGAAAATGGCTGAGCGACAAGGAATTAATTTAGATAATCCATCCGAAATTCAGGGAAAAGAATCTGGATCGAATGCTGACACAGGAAATGGTGGAAAGGTAAGAGGACGAATGAGTAGAGAAGAGGCTAAAAAGAAATTTCCTTGTCATGGAGGCAGTAAGTTGGGGCATTGGAAGAACGAATGTAAAAAGATTCAAAATAATAATGGCTCAAATAATAATTTAAATCCACAGACGCAGAATGACTCACAACAGGGTGTAAGTCATCAGAGTCAGTTGCCACCTGCCCCTATACAGGGTAATGTAAGCAGAGCAAAGCACAATACAGACGTCGGATTTCAAGGAGGAAGTGGTAAGAATAAATATGTAACTTCACAGTTTCTTTTACAGGATGACTTTAATCCATACGCTTATCAATGACGGTGCCTAAGAGAGGGGGAGAAGGAGTGCGTACTTGGCGCATCCTTACCGGTAGATCAGTCATGTCCATATGTTGAAGGGAAAGTAAAAGGTAACGATATCACCTTTCTTTTGGACACTGGTGCTACCCGTTCTACTGTAAGAACAGCAGACATCCCAAACCTCCCTCTCTCTGGAGAAGCTATCCAAGTTGTAGGTGTAGCAAATCAAAAGATTAGAACACCCATTACCGAACCCATGGAAGTAAGAATCGGAAACTTCCGAGAAATGCACCAATTTGTGGTGTGTGACTCTAGTCCAGTAAATTTACTAGGCAGAGATTTATTGTGCAAAATGAACTGCACTATTTTCTGCACACTGGATGGTGTTGCAGTTCAGACCCCGGATGAAGATCATGTTTATAAAATCATGTTAGCAAAACAAGGTACTGAGGTAGATGAAATGTTCTCCTTGATAACAAAAGACGAATTACCAGAGGAGTTAAAAACTACAGTGAATCCAAAGGTATGGGATTTTACTGGAAAAGAAGTAGGTCTGATGGCAAATATAGACCCAGTACAGGTAACTGTAAAAGAAGGTGCAATTTTTCCAAATACCAGACAGTATAAGATGAGTGCTGAAGTGAAAGCAGGAGTTACTGCAGAAATTAGCAGAATGGTGAAACAAGGTATATTAAGAGAAATCATGAGCAGCCCCTGTAATTCGCCAATCATGGGTTTGAAAAAGCTTAGTGGAAAATATAGAATTGTTCAAGATTTGCGGAAAATAAATAAAATTGTGGTGCCTTGTTGTCCTATAGTGCCAAATCCTGCAGTAATCCTATATCAAATACCATGGAACGCAGGATGGTTTATGGTAATCGATTTGTGCCAAGCATTTTTCTCAATTCCATTGCATCCAGATAGTCAGTATTTGTTCTCGTTCAAATTTGAAAATCACATTTATGTGTGGAATCGTGTACCTCAAGGGTACACTGAAAGTCCCTCCATTTTTAATCAGATACTGAAAAAGTGCCTAGAAAAGTTAGTAATGCCCAGAAACTCAGTCTTGGTTCAATATATAGATGATTTGTTAAATGCATCTAGAACACGTGACGATTGTGTCACTGACTCAATTGCATTACTAAATCATCTAGCTGAGGAAGGTCACAAAGTGTCACCTGAAAAGTTACAGTTTTGTACAACAGCAGTTAAGTATTTGGGACACCAAATTGAGAGAGGAAAGAGAAGAGTAACTTCTGAAAGAATAAAAATAATTAAGCAAATGAAAATGCCGGTAAGACAAAGAGAGGTGAGAATGTTTCTTGGAATAGTGGGATACTGTCGACAATGGATTGTAGGTTTTTCTTTACTAGCAAAGCCTTTAATTCAGTTAACCAAAAAGAAGGCAAAGGACCCAGTTGAATGGGATGATGAAAGTGCAAGTGCATTCGTAAAATTACGAAATGCTTTGTTTGAGGCACCTGCCCTAGGCATGCCTGACTATACAGAAGAATTTACATTATTTTGCTATGAGAGAGAAAGTTGTGCACTTTCAGTCTTAACACAAAGACATGGGCTGGACAGACGTCCTATAGCATACTTTTCTGCTACATTAGACCCAGTGGCTGCAGCGTTGCCAGGCTGCTTAAAGGCAGTAGCTGCCACTTGTATGAGCATTGAACAAAGTGAGTCAATTATAATGGGACACCCTGTTAAGGTGTTCGTCCCACATGCAGTTGTGATTCTGTTGACAAGAACCAGAACTCAGCATCTTACCCTTAGTCGGATGACGAAATATGAGCGAATAATTCTAGGAGCTGAGAATGTGACCATAGCTAGGTGTACAACTGTAAATCCTGCAACATTATTACCAGACTCATATTGTGAAGAAGTCAGGGATAACACAGAACATGACTGCTTGAAAGTAACAGAGTTGTGTACCAAGCCACGTCCTGACATACAAGAAATGCCCTTTAAGAACCCAGACAGGGAGCTGTTTGTGGATGGCTCATGCCTGAGGCATGAAGATGGCAAATTGAGTGCAGCTTATGCTGTATGTGAACTTACCGGAATAGTCGAAGCATCCTGTTTACCAGGAGTCAAATCTGCACAAGTAGCCAAATTAATTGCTTTGATTAAAGCCTCCAAAATTGGGAATAATTTAAAAGTGACCATATTTACCGATAGTCAATATGGTTATGGGGTTGTGCATGATTTTGGCCAACTTTGGATGCAGAGGGATTTCATGACTTCCTCAGGATCCCCAATCAAAAATGGGAGTTTTGTTAAAGAATTATTGGAGGCAATACAATTACCAAAAGAATTGGCAGTGGTGAAATGTGCCGCACACCAGTCAGGAAATGACTGTATGGTAGCCGGTAACAGATATTCAGACCAAATTGCCCAATACTGTGCCAGAAATAAAATGGCAGTAAATAGAAAAGTTGAAACAATGGGAATCAGCTGCCAAGTTATGCTATGTTCAACACCTGAAACCTGGAATGACGTGAGACGATTGCAGGATGATGCTGAAGAGAGTGAAAGGAATGTTTGGATAAAAATAGGGTGTACCCGAAGAGCAGATGATGATGTCTGGATTTATCTAGATGGCAGACCAGTTATGCCTGATTGCCTGATTTCACAAATGGCCAGAATGTATCATGGAGACACACACGTAGGTAGAGATGCCATGATTAGACTTTTCAGACAAAGCTGGTACAACCCAAGGTTTAGGGCTGCAGCAGAGAGCCTTTGCCAGAGGTGCTTAACTTGTCAAATGAATAATCCAGGAAGGAAAACAGTAGTTAGTCTGGGAAAAATTGGGAAGGCAGAAGGCCCATTTGTGAGATTGCAGTTAGATTTCATCCAGTTACCTCCATGTAAAGGACTGAAATATGTACTTGTCATAGTGTGCTTGTTTTCCAGGTGGGTGGAGGCTTACCCTACGAGGAGGACATAACAGTTGCAAAATTATTATTGAGAGAGCTCATTCCTCAGTTCGGTTTCCCAGTAACTTTGGAATCAGATAGAGGAAGTCACTTCAATAACGATGTAATCCGAATAATCTGTGAAGCATTTAAAATTGAACAAAAATTGCACTGTGCATACCGCCCAGAGGCTTCTGGAGTGGTTGAACAAATGAATGGCACAATAAAATCAAGGTTGTCAAAAATGTGTGCATCCACATCACTGGATTGGCCAGATGCGTTGCCTCTTGTCCTGATGGGACTCAGAAGTATTCCTGATAGAAATACAGGATTGAGTCCACATGAAATTATCATGGGAAGAGCAATGAGACAAGCCCATGTACCTGGCAATAAACTGCTGAACATAACTGATGATATGGTTCTAGATTATTGCAAAGCATTGGCTGACCTAGTGCGTTCTGTCTCTCACCAGGTTGGAGAAGACGCAGTTTCCAGGCAGCCTGAACAAGAGCATGATCTGAACCCCGGAGACTGGGTGGTAGTGATGCATCACACCAGAGAAACGTGTTTATCACCCAGGTGGGGCGAACCTTGTCAGGTTATATTGGTTACAAACACAGCAGTGAAATGTGCAGGTTTACCTAATTGGATTCATGTAAGTCACACTAAGAGGGTGCCAGCTCCTGAAGAGAAAAATCCTCAGTCAGCACCAATAGCTGAGGAAGCAGAAGGTTGTACAGCTGAAGAATCCCAATTGGTAGATTCAGGAGTAGCTGAAGAAGAACAACCGAGCACAAGTCAGGACTGGATACCAGTGGTTGATATACCTGAAGTCTTTATAAAAACAAGGAGCAGAACTGGATTAGATGAAATTAGAAAGGACCAGATAGGTGAAGAAGAACAAGCTCAGGATAGGGAGGTTGAAACTATAGGGGAACCTGAGCATTTTCTGTTATATTTAGACAGTGGTGGTTTTCTCAGTACTTATAATTGCATTGTGGGCATTGTAGTACACAGTGATTACAGGCAGGGCGTGAGCAGTAAGTGAGGAAATCAGGTGATTAATTAGCATCACAGCAACGTGGGAGGAGATCACAGCACTAAGGTTGGGTTTAAATAGGAGGGGGGTAAGGGATGGGAAACACTTCTTTTCATTAGAAAGATGAGGATGGACCGTTTTAACAGCAGGTACGTGAGGGAAGAATATGAGGGATAGCAATATTCGTAATGACGGGGGCAAACTAGAGGATGCGATTTTGGGATTAGAACGAAAAAGAATGATGCGTAGGAATCGAGTGTTGCGAGGGGAATAGAAAGATGTTTGAATAATGATGGCGGGTAGGAGGCGTGTCGGGTTTGGTTTACGGTGAACGTGAGGAGTTAAGCAAATGAAAGCTGGGTAAGGGAAGGGTTGTTTCACAAGTAGAGGGATTTATTGTGGAGGAAATTTGGTGAGGAAGTGAAGGATTGAAGGGTCAACTGTGACGGTGGTAAAGGTGCTTGCTGTGAAAGGGTGGTTGCTTAAAACAAGTCATTAGAGGGTTCTTGCTCACAAATACACGGGGAAACATTGATTACACACCAAGAGAAATATGTGATTTTTAGAAATATGGTAGACACTAGGGTGACGAGGAGTGAGTTGCATTTTTAATTAAATGTTTGTACAGATGTCATTTAATTTACACATTGGTGTAATGAAATAACAAATACGTTTTTTGTTACTTGTAGTGACCCCTGACGAAGGGCCTTAGTAGCCCGAAATGCATTGGGTTTTTAATAAACACTGCTTCTGGATTAATATATGCGTCAGCACGTGTTTTTGAAGAGAGGTCCGGATGGGCACATCAAAAATATGAGAAACCTTTGGAAAATGGCATCACTTTGAGCATGTGGAATTAAGTGGATTGAAAAGTTAATATTGAGAAAATGGATGTTTATATAGAGAAAGATGGGAGAAACGCGGTTTGAAATGAAAAAAAGAAATGAATATTCTAACAAGCAGTGCCTTTGGGTTGGGGCGAAAATCCGCCCCAAAATAATGGAACCTGAGCAGGCCCAGATAGGGAAAGGAAATTGGACTCAAACTGACAACGAAACAACAGAGTTTGAGCAGGGACAGACAGGTTCAGAAGAATGCGGTCAGGCTGCAGAAGTACAGAGTGCAATCAGCCCTGATCAGGACCAGTTAGGACTAGAAAAACATGTTCAGGAAGAAGAAAAACCAGAAAACATCGAACCTGAAAATATCAAACCAGAACACGTCGATCCAAAAAAAAAATCAATCCAGAAAACGTCAATCCTGAACAGGGCCAGTTAGCAGAGATGCACATTCAGGCAAATGAAGAATCAACAATAAGACCTGAACGAGGTCAGACAGAGAGGGAAACTGAAAACGAAGACAAACAAATTGTGCCACACATCAATGCGAATAAAAGACTTGGAAAAGACTCAGAAGGTGAAAGTGCAGTGCAAACCAAGAAAGTCAGAAAGGGTGATCATTGGCCTGGTGTTATTAAAAGAGTGAAATATCGCATAGTAACACGAAGTGAAGACCCAGAACAAGTGAATGAAGTGACAAGCCCATCTGGACAAGCAAGTGGGTCTGCAAAGCGCAAAAGCCCAAGATTGAAAATCGTGAACAATAAGTTCAAAGGTCCTGATTGGACTTATGTGATTCTCGAAGACTGCGAGAGTCCAGAGAATAGTGAAAGTAATGACGAAGAAACAAGTGCAGAGCAATTTTATAAGAAAGAAGTGAGACCACCTTGATAATATTAAAAGCTTTCAAGGTAAAAGAAAGAAGAGAAATCTTCTTGGTCTAAAATGGCTGAAGACAGGGTTTCTGAGAGACCGAAATGAAAATGTTGTAAAAGATGCTGTGCTATATGCATATGTAGTCTAGTATTGTTGCTTATAGTATGGTTAGTTTTGATCGTAGCAATTCCTTATCTTATGATAATGGACAAAAAGAATAACACCGATACTAATGGAAAGATAGATAACCTGAAAGGTGGCAGAGTAGAAATAGAAGCAGAAGATGAACGAGATTTTCATCACATCGTAACAGATAACAATACTAGCTTAAATGTCTTTACTAAATTATTGTTTCGGTACGTAGATACTATGGATGTTAGTGATTGTTATGTCTGTATGAAATTACCTGCATCAGTAGCTGAAGGTCTAACTTACCATCATTTGCCTTTGACCTATGGTATATCATGTAGTGTATTAACTAGTCTATTTTATAGAACAGGGAAACTTCAATACTATTATTCAAATATAGATGTGATATTTTCAGAGGTTCCTATTCGAAAGAATCTGAACCCAGTGCTTAGTAGTCACGATGCACAATTTATGGGAGAATTTTTCTTAACGATGAAGTCGATAGACATAACACATGCACATAGAAGCAATCTAACATGTTCATTACATAAAGAAGAAAAGATATTTTTAAACTTAGTTGAAGATAGAAGACAGAATTTCCAAAGGAAAGCATCTGAACATAAAGCTCACCTTCCACCTTGGGCTGAGAAAGAGGGTATTTACACACCTGGCAGGGCTCAAGCTGCTATGGCTCTAGATTTTGTAAAGACAGGGAAAATTTGTCTTCATAGGTTAAAGACTGATTATAACAATATTTTCATTGGTACCAGTGAATGTGAACACAATTTCTTAATTCTTGGAGGTTGGGGACTGACAGGAGGAACGGATTCAGTTTTTCCTGGAATCTATTATGTGTGTGGGAATAAGGCATACTTTAGGCTTCCTGCACGGTGGTATGGTAGTTGTTATTTTGGAATAGTTTTTCCAAAAGTATACCACGTTAAAAGAAACACTGGGAGCAATGAAAATATTAGGAAACTAACCCGTAGTAAGAGAGCTAGTTTTTCAGAAATCGTAGGTGACATATTTGGTGCATTGATACCTTCAGTGGGAATAATTCTGAACTTAAGGAGAATATGTAAATTGTCTACAGTGGTTGATCGTTTATCAACGGATACTGCTGGAGGATTTCTAATGATTAATGCGGAGATGGTTGCGATTAGATCTATGGTTATGCAAAATCGACTTGCTCTTGATATATTATTAGCAAAAGAGGGCGAGTCTGTAAATTGTTGAAAACGCAACATTGTTGCACGTATATTCCGGACAAAAGTACGGAAATTGGAACATACATAAAGAATATTACTGAACTTGAGAAGGAACTGAAACCACTGGAAGTTGATAGTGTATGGGAAAGATTGACAAAAAGCATTGCGTCAATTGGTACCTGGTTCACTAATGTAGGGAAAGGACTTATAGGTCAAATACTAGTACCCTTAGTAGGGATAGCAATAATAGTATTGTCAATAATGATAAGGTGCAAATGTTGTAAAAAGGAGGAAACATATGAGGTGAAAGGAAAAGGTAAGAAAAGAAAATTCAAAGAGATTGAATTAAAAGACCTGAGAAGTGAAATTTACAAGAAACTGAAGGGAAAAGATGAGAATGGAAGGAGTAAAAATGAGAAAGTGAATGAAATATGCTAAAGTTGGCATCTGGGTTTTTTATAGGTAGTTTTGATGGCTCAGAAACGCCATCAGAGAGGGGATTGATGGAGCAAGGACTCACAAAGAGACTTGCTCGGAAGCAATCCTCTCACAGTATTAATTGATTTGTACTAAAAACTTGTAATGTCTTTATTAACAATGTGCAACACAAAATATTTTATCTAGAAAATGCTTGCTTATGTGTTTTACTAATAAGTAATCCGTGTCTAATACAAGATGGCTGCTAAAACGCGGGAAATGTACTGCGCATGTGTCAACCATGTCACGTGGTATGACGTCTTTCTTTGCTTGGAGGGAATCTTTTGCTTCTGCACAGTGTGTGCTAATATGGCTGCTTTAATGTTCACACGCTAAAGCTTTTGCATTACTGCAATTAATATGTGTTATATTAAAGCTATTAATGCGGGAAAAGCATTTATAAGTAAATGGGGTTAGTGTAGAAGTAGGAGGTATACAGTGAAAGCATTTATTTTTGATATTAATATGTCTCTTCTTTGACCTTTCCTAATAGTTCATAATGTGGGCCTGGGTTGGCTAACTGAAGCTCGAATGTCATGTGACCCGCGCATGCTCACTGAAGTAACAAAGAAAAGCAATGAAGTCAACTTGGAGAACGTCCAAGGACATGGCCCGCTGATCACCTTCTAAGTTTAACTGAATGTCCGGCTATATGACACATTTTGTATATATTTTGTATCGATTATGGTGTGAAAACGGGTGGGAAAATAAAGAAATGTATTTAATTGAAGGGGTGGGATTCTAAACAATGAGCTTAAGAAAATTGAATTAAATTTGACATGGTGTGAGGATCAACCCCCTGTCCCTGTCCAATCAGAATTAGTGGCCCCATAATTTTGAAACATTAATGGGAGGTACATGGGCGTAGAAGAGTATAAAAGATATAGAATTAGCTAATTAGAGGAATGAGAGCTTGTCGTGCTACTGGAGAGACCAGAGAGTTAGGCGTGCGAGAGCTGATCGATTGCAGACTGAATCGCTGTCCGAAGAGGTCGTGAGGTGGGGGCGGCGGACCGTATTAGAGGGAGAACGCGGAAGAACTGAGGAGGAACAAAGTGTCAGAGAGGGGAGCGGCATTGGCGTCATTGGTAGAGAGGTCATCTATCCTGTCCTGAATCCTGTCCGGAGGTCTTGGTCTTCATTCTGTCTTGGGGACCCTCTTCCCAACTCCTTGGCCAAGGGGTTTGGTTTTCACACCTTTAGGTAACTATAAATTCGTAATCTTTAGATTGTACTGCTGTCTCTGTCTTCTCCTTTCTGAGGGACCGTCATTTGTGATTATTAGATGACTATATATGTAAGAGTGCTTCCTCCTTGAAATGTGACTAAGTATTATGTGGTTTTGTATCTCACTCTTCAATAATATTTTAGATAAACATTTTAAAACTTCCTGAGTCAGTGGTTATTTCAGGTATTTAATTAAATTGTATTTGTGTAAAGTCATATCAACCCCAGTTATCAAAGGTCCATTGGTAAGTCATTACTCTTCAAATCAGAGGAAGGTAATTGGTAGCAGATTTTGATAAGAGTACAACTGACACCCCAGCGGTGATTGCTAGCTAGCGTAAATGAATGGGCCCAGGTGAGTATTTAGTGTGTGAGTGCTTGTTGCTAGTAGCCCGCTGGATCAGGGGCTCGCAGGGGTTACCAGGCCCAACTGAGGTGGTTGAAGCCTCTTACTCCTGATGTCCTGGGACCCAGCCTACTATGGATCTCACTCAATTGGGTCAAGTGCCTCCTTCTGCACCTGTCTCTCAATTGCTAAAGTAGCTCAAGTAGTCAAGGCTCCCTCGGAGGGAAGTGTAGATACAGATCAGTGAACATAACTCATCGTGCACGCAGCGCACACAAATCAATGTCTAGTCAAATACTTATTTTGCATAAAATAAATATTCTAATTCTAAACATGCAAAGTTAATCGACATTCAATGAGCAAAAACACAGTCCCCTTGAGTTAGGCACCCCAGTAGTTTTCAGGCTACCCTCTGGGCTACTAAGTTCCCATGTAACGGGAGTGGTGTTATTCCCCACTCACATGCGGCAACATCCAAGGTATGTAAACTACTAGGCTCTGTTAATGGGATTTCCCCCTCTTGGACACAGTCAATAAGGTGTAGTCACTTAAAGTTCAAGTAGGGTTGCAAAAACCAAAGGCATTATGTCCCCTCTGTCCTGGTAGGCCCAGTTCTCAGCTTACCCGCTCTGGCGGTACGAACCCTGGCAGCAGTGCAGTGTGATCCTGGCCCGGTTTGGCAAAGTTGGGCTGCACGTGTTTACACGCGCAGCTCCTGGCAGGTACTGGCTCTCTCTCCTGAGCCAGTGTCCTGACAATTGGAGTTGCTCTGACTCCAGCCACACACAGTAAGTCTTGCTCTTCCTTACTCGGGGATAGGGGCAGTCTCCTTACTCCAGCAGGGCTCCAATGGCATCTTCTCTGTCCTCAAGCCTCCTTGGAAATAAAGCCTCCCTCATCTTGGCTGTAGCAGCAATTTGGGTCACTGGCAGCAACCCACACTTCCGGCCTCAGCTCTTTGAGTGGCCCCTCCTGGCATACAAGGTCACTCCAACGAACCTCACTGTTCGGTCACGCTGGTCTCAGGTTGCCTCCTTCGCGGCCCCTCCTGGTGCACAGGGTCATGACAACTTCTCGCACACTGGCGACGGTTTGATCGATCCAACACAGTTGTTTTAAACCTGATGGCCCATCTTGGCATAGGGGGTTGCCAACCTCCACAACTCTGCATAGGGACAATGGGCCGATTGATGCAGGAATGTCCTGGGTATATGGTGGCCCCTCCTGGTATACGTGGTCGCCAATCTTTACAACCCGGCACACGTGCAACAGCCCAATTGATGCAGCACAGTTCTCAGTACACCGCAGCCCCTCCTGGCGTACGGGGTTGCCGAACTTCACAACGCAGCTGTTCGAAGGTAGTTTATTAGTAGGTGCAGGTAGGTACCTGCAACTAGTAATAACAACACAATCACAAATAAGGTCCAGTCAAGTCTCAATAAATTAATCCTCGCTCAACCCTTGGTAGCTTGGCTCATGAGCAGTCAGGCTTAACTTAGGAGACAGGTGTGTAAAGCATTTAAAAATACCAATAACAGTAAATAGGTAACAAACAACACAAAATAAAAATCCCACACCGATTTATAAAAATAGGAAAAAAAAAAATGATGCCAAAATGACAAAAACCCAATATAGGGAACCGAAGATATGCATTTTTTAAGATTAAATGCTTTCTATTGCCTAAAACCCAAAAGCGTCAACTTGGGAGATCTGGTTGTGCTTGACTGGGACAAAGTCAAAGTTTCAGGCTGAACCTGAGGGAGCGCAGGTTGGATATGATGAGCGGTAGGCCTCAGTCAAGTTTTTACCTTCTGACTTAGTCACCTTTTTGGAGCTTTTTCTCTCAAAGTCAAGCAAGGCTCCTCTTCAGGCTGTGTTGCAGTTAACTACGGTGGCTTACTTCCATGCGATGCCTTGGTGACTCCTAGAGGTCTTGGTTTTCATCATCGACGGCGAAGAGCTCCAGAACTTTCAGCAGGGCAAACCTGGATTTCAGGTTGAGTCGTGATTTGATGTCGCCAGCTTAACTCTCAACAACGCGTCTGTCAACTTATGGAGCTTTTTGTCAAAAATTATCGAAATGGTCTCAAACTTCTGGATCTTCTGTCAGAAGGTCCTTTTGGGGTCCTGAAGTGTCCACAACACCAATCCATGGTTCCAGAAGCTCTGACTTGCTCCTTAGAAAGTTGGGACTCCAAGACCCACAATGCACCTGGTTAAATCCTTCAAAGTCCAGGTGAAGCTGGTCAGCTGGGTTCTTCCTGATGGAGGTGATGCAGGTGGAGCTCTTTTGACCTGTTATTTCCAGGGAGTCCACACCGTAAACTTTCAGAGCAAGGCAAATCCTTCTTTTGGTGAAGCCCAAGGTGTGCAGCAGGTGCAGTCCTGAAGAGTGCAGTCCTCTTGGTGCAGGCCAGCGGGTCCATCAGGGAAGACCCACTTTTTCTTGTTTCTTCAAGGCAAGGATCTGAATTACTGGTCAGCTCTCCGTTATCTCAGGGCTGGCAAGAAGGGGGTAACCCTGACCAGTGGGGTGTATGGTGCTGCCCTCTGTGAAGACCACTTCCCCTTAAGCATGGCATTTTCTTGTCCTATAAAAGCACTATTAAAAAAATTCCAAAATGGAGAATATGTCTTCTGGAGGTTTAGGTCTGGCTAAGCCAACCCACAGGAGCGGCTAACTTTACCTAACACTCCCCTTTCAGCCCCTCTGCTAATTCAATTACAGGGGCTCTCACCTGGCTGGAGGTACAGGAAGTGGGGGTGGCCTCGTTCTTGTCTTTGCTGTCTTTCTCCCTTTGAAGACCAGTTTGGCTACCCAGCCCCCTTCCTGCTTTTTGCTCTGCAGCTGCAGATCTCCTCCCACCAGATGTCTCTCTGTTTGCTTGCACGCCACTTCACACATCATCCGAGCAGTCTGGCTCAGCCTATCTAAGGCTGGCCAATCAGGAGAGGCTGCTCCAGAGCTGGATTCAGGCACATCAGAAAAGCACGTTCTATAACTTATTTCTGTCAGAGATATATTAAATCCAACATTTACAAGTTGTTGGATTCATTCTAACGATTATTTTGACACTTTGAATTATTATTTTACCTCTCTCCTGTCAATAGTTAGACTTTATTAATGTTAAATAAAGGCTAACCCATGTTAGCCTATTGAGCTAATTCACTACAATGGGAAAAACACGAAATTGGTTGTTCTTCCCCAGGGCGTATAACAAATCTTTAATAATGTATCTGCTTATTTTAACAGGGCATCCTTCCCTTGGGGCACCTAGGGTAGGCCTTGTTGGTGACTTACATGTAAAAGTTAGGTAGTTTAAGACGTTGGAAGTACCTTTAATTCCAAAGTAGAATTTGGATATAGTTGTATTTTAAAAGCAGCCTGCAAGGCAGGACTGGCTTTTAAATGACAGCAGGCACCCCAGTAGTGCACACATAAGTGCATTAAATCTACTGGGGCTCTAAACATACACACCCTACCATATACTAGGTGCTTACAGATAGGTTATCATACCAATTGAAATTACACCTAATTATCAAATACCTTTTAAAGAAAGCATTGGCCTTGGGCTTGGTTTGCAGGGCCCTGGACACAATCAAAGTCAGAAACAACCAGTATCAGTCAAAAAAGGGGGGTGATCAGGGCAAAAAGGATGTGTTTCTCACAGCAGCACACTGGCAACGGCCAGATCGGCGGGGCACAGTTCCTCACACCTCCCACAGTAGCTCCACATGTCTGAGCTCCCCACTGGATCTCGCTTCCACCAACACGTTCCTCTCCCTCATGGGCACACTGGTCTTGGCAGGTACTGGTGCTCCAGACTCCAGGGCAGGTAATTTTGGTTTTCCTGGGTGATGTCCCCTCACCCACCAGGGAGACTAGCAGGCTAGGCCTCTAGTCCTGGTCACAGCCAGAAGTCAAAGTATGAGGTCTCAGACTCCGCCACTTATAGTTCTTTTCCAGACACAAAATGTGATTTAAGGTTTGGACCTTTGAGGTTTTATGTTGTGGTTCTGCTTCTTTGATATGGACATCTCTTGCCTTCATCCTTCCTTTTGAAAGATGTATGTCACAGTAGGCAGGACTCATAAGCTGATTAACCCACACCAAGATTCATGGAAGTGCTCAGAGTTCATACCTGGATGTCAGCCACAGTGATCTGTACATCAAAGGGTAATCCCAAGCCCTCAGCCCTACCCTTTATGATTCCATTATCAGCCTCATCTCCCTCTTCCTTAGATGTGTCCAGGCCCTTTCCTTGTGGTCTGTTACTGAATCAAAGAACCCTTTGAAATGGACAGGCAGAGTCTGGCTCCTCCTCACCCAGTGTTTGTCCCACCCAGCTCACAGGAATGCAGCAGTATAAAATTCTGTTTGGGGGAGATTCCTCGACTCCTCATGCTTTCACCAGGCAGGCATAGGATTCTCAAAATGGAACCCAAGGTCCTCCTTGCAATGTACCAGTGCAGGCATTTCTGCACTCAGCTTACATCAACAGAACACTCCGCTGAATAGTATTGTTATGCCCTTGTGCCATGCTGCCACTAGCATTTCCACATGCAGCACACTCACTCAGTATCTGCACACTGGTCAGCCCTCCAGAGTGTGTCACTTTAAACACCCTCTGCCAACACACACACATTTACCATGTGCACACTGTTCCACACTGCACCCTCTGTGTAGTGTATGGCTTGCACGTTCACATGCACTCAGCACATGTTTTCACTACGCATACACTTATACAGCAACCTGATGTAGGCCAAGGGTTAGCTTAACACACACCAGCGGAACGTTTAAAAAGGTGAGTGAGCCTTGAGGCCTCACTCCAATGTCTCAGGGTAAAAAGGACCTGATCACTACCATTGATCATCACGCGGTATGCTGCCACCACCGTGCTTGTGCTGGTTAGCTTCTGTAGTAACCTTCCACCACCATGAGCGTAGTGCTTTGGGCACCCCTTCTAGTCCAACAAGACTGCAATCCATGAAACAGACCTTTACCATGGCGCACATGCATGATCCGTGTTCGCCTATGACAGAAAAAATCAGCATTAGGTATCCAGACAACAACACAGTTGGGCACTCAGGGCAGAGGTACATGTTTTTACCATGTCAAGGACTTTTCTGTCCCAACAGCACCTAAGGTGGTTATCTGGATGCGCTCAACCAGGGCAAAGTCAAAGTCAAGAGTTTAGGCCAACCGTGATGGAGCACGGGTCAAGGACAAGAGCAACGCAGGGCCCGCTGAACAAAAGTACCTTGATCCTGTTCATAGCAGTGAGATGCGGGGTGCAGCCGAGTGATACATCGGTGTTGATTCCACGGTTGAGGTGATGCGTCAATTTTCTCCACGCAAGGATGGTGATGCACTGGTTTACAAGATGAAGCGCTGGTTCCGAGATGTGTTGGTTATGAAGCCGATGTGCCGGGTTTTTCCACGCAATCAAGTGGATGTATTGATCATCTCTCCAGCAGCAGCGGCAATGCGGTGGTTCCGATGCATCGCTTCTGATGGTGATGTGCTGGTTCCAAGTGCAATGCGCCAGTTCTGTTCTTGCAACATCGGTAATGTATTGATTCTGCCTCACATAGCAGAGGATGCGTTGGTTCAATTGGAGCAAGCACCTGATCCACTTTCAATGGACCAGGCACAGGAGCAAGGGCTAAGACTTTGATATTCCTGAGTCTTAGAACAGAAGGCAAGCCAGCATGCTCTTGGAGATCACTCTGGGTTCAAGCACGAGTCCAGTTTTTCTTCAGCAGGGCAGGGGGTAACAGGCAGCAGGGCAGGGCAGCAGAAAAGCAGTTCTTCCAGAACAGCGGTCCAGCAGAGTGGCAGTCCTTGTAACAGCGCAGCAGTCCTTCCTCCTGGCTGAGTTTCTTCACAGGGCCAGCAGTGTGTCATTTGGTGGGGTCAGAGACCCAGTACTCATACCCAGTTGCACCTTTGAAGTGGAGATGACTTCAAAGAGGGGCTTGAAAGCACACAGAGGTCTTCCCTCCCAGCTCTGGCTCCAGGCTCACCACAGGGGGGAATGCAGCCCTTTTTGTGGGGACAGGACACTGCCTATTCAGGTGTAGGTGTCAGCTCCTCCCTTCCATCCTGAGCATGATGGCCCATAAGGATGTGGATGGCAACTTAGTCACACCTAACCTTCCTTTGTGTGCGGCTGTCTAGAGGGAACGCACAAAGACCAGCTGTCACCAACCCCAGACGTGTATTGGAGGCAGGCTGCAGGCACACAAAGCTAAGAGCAGAGAAGTGCCATCTTTTTAAAAAGGGCATTTCTAAAATAGTGGTGATAAATTCAACTTTGCTAGCAAAGAGGATTTATCATTACCGTGTCAGTGATAAGAAACATGACAGAGTCACTTCTTCCCAATCAGGAATTACAGCTTCTCCATGTAATAAGTAATTCCCAATGTTAACGCTATAAGAGGGGTAGGCCTCACAGTAGAGAAAAAATAATTTGGGTGTTTTTCACTACAAGGACATGCAAAACGGAACAGTACATGTCCTACCTTTTCATTACAAAGCATCTTGCCCTGTGGGCTACCTAGAGCCTACCTTATGGATGATTTATATGTATTAACGGTGGGTTTAAGGATTGCTAAGGGGTTTTAAATGCCAAGTCGACATGGCAGTACAACTGCACACACGCTATGCAGTGGCAGGCCTGAGACATGTTTAAAGTGCTACTTATGTGGAGGGACAATCAGTACTGCAGGCCCACTGTAGCATTTAATTTACAGGCCCAGGGCACTTGTAGTGCACTCTACTTGGGACTTATTAGTAAAGGAAATATGCCAATTGTGGATAGTCAATCAAAACATGGTTTAGGGGAGAAGCACATGCACATTATCATTGGTTGGTAGTGCTCAGAGTCCTAATGGCCAACACAAAGCAATCAGCAAAAAGGTTAGGCAAACAGGCATATGGTTTGGGATAGACCACACTAAGGCTATCAGGTCAAACACGTGTCCCCCCAGCTCAAAATGGGGAGAGCTATCCAACCTCTTAGGAGTTCTCATCACTAAGGTGTAAGAACCTGGAAAGACCATCAGCACTGGCATAGTCTACGCCAGGTCTGTGTTCCTCCGTAAAGTCCATTCCTTGTAGGGAAATGGACCACCTCAACAGTTTGGGATTCTCATCCCTCATTTGCATTTGCCACTTTTAGGGGCCTCTGGTCTGTCTTAATCAGGAAGTGAGTCCCAAACAGGTATGGCCTCAAAGTATTCAGTGCCCAGACCACAGCAAAGGCTTCCATTTCAATAGCACTCAACCTCAGTTCCCTGGGAAGTAACCTCCTAAAGATGAAAGCTACAGGTGGGTGTAGGCCCTCATTTAGCTGTGATAATATTACTCCAATGCCATGTTCTGAGGCATCTATTTGAACAATTATTGCACTGGAAAAGTCAGTGGCCTTGAGCACAGGGGCTGTGCAATGGCCTGCTTTAGGGAGTCACATGCTTTTTGGCATGCCTCTGTCCAAATTACATTTCTAGGCTGCTTCTTCGAAGTCAGCTCCGTCATAGATTTGCGCACAGAACCAGCAGCCACTTCAAAGCCGAAACCCGGAAGGAGAGAGTGACTAAATGGAAATAACCTTTTGAGTGCAAACTATAAAGGATTCCGCGCCACGCTGTGTAAATACGGTTTAAATATTGCACCTCTAATTACTAACTGAAGATCACATGGAATAACATATTATCAGAGTGGACTCAGCAGGCCTCAGCCCTTTTTAAATTCTGAAATCGCAGTGAGAACTTATAATAGGAATACCATTCCCTTGGACTGAGATGGAACTATAATCTGATGTTGTGTTTGTTCCCTTTCAACCCACCTTTTTGCCTAAAAATTGGTGGTCCTGAAGAAGGTGGCGTTAAAGCAATCATGAGTCACCAAAACGTACATTGACCCTGATGTCTGATACCCAACTAACAACACAGCCACGGATATTGTTTTTAATCTGTTCTCACCGTGACCTTTTTTCAGTGTATACGAGCGGGTTGGGTATTGAAAATGCATGATGAAAGAGTGAGACCTATCCGCGACATTCGATACGGTCAATCATGACCAACTACTGTCACGGGTTTTAGAGTTGGGCATCCAGGGGCTGGCACATCAATGGATTTTGTCCTTCCTGTCAGGTCGATCCCAAAGGATCCAGTTGGCTGATCGGGTGTCCAAAATTGGCGCACTAACATGCGGAGTCCCTCAGGGATCAGCGTTGTCCCCCCTCCTTTTCAACATCTACCTACAGCCACTGGTGGCTGCTCTGGCCCACATGGAATGCCAAGTTTTCAATTACGCCGATGACACGCAAATTATCATCCAGATTGACAACTCCCACTTGGCCCATGCACGTATGCAAAACATTCTCAGGTACACTGTCAATTGGATGACAGCCAACTCACTAAAAGTTAATCCCGACAAACCGAGGTACTGGCCATTACCACTGGAAACAATACATGGAGCGACCTTTTTTGGCCACAAGAGTTAGGTACCACCCCCACGCCAGCCCCGGTCGTAAAAAGCCTCGGCATAAAAATAGATGCCAAGCTCTCCATGTCGAACCAGGTATCCACCATGGCAGGGACATGTGTGGGCTTACTGAGACAGCTGCGGAGACTTGCCCCCCTTCTCTCATTTACTGCACGACGGATGGCTGTGTCAGCAATGATCATGTCACAGTTGGATTATGGCAACTCTCTGTATAATGGCCTCCCTGAGAAGTTGCTAACCAAACTCCAAGTGGCCATGAACGACGCAGCTAGACTAATCTTCAGACTCCCAAGGAGGGCACATGCCACCCCCCTACTGCAGCAGCTGCACTGGCTCCCGATCAAACAGAGAGCCAGGTTTAAAGGTCTCTGCATAGCCCACAAAGCCATCCACGGCCGGGCCCCAACCTACATTAAGGAGCGCCTCACAAACTATGTGCCAGGACGTACCCTTCGATTGTCTGAAGCAGGCCTCTTGGCCTGCCCCCGCTTCAACACGTCCTCCAAAGGGCGCAGAGCCTTTTCTGTAGTGATCCCGCAACTCTGGAATGGGCTGTCGGAAAGCCTTCGTAGGGAACCCACCCTCCTTCCATTTAGGAAACAACTTAAGACGCTTCTTTTTACTGAAGCCTGGGGCACAACCTAGGCCAAGTCCGGTGCATGTACATGCTGATCTTGGTGAGGTTTAGGCTCTCTCTCAAAGCGCTAAGAGACCTGTCGGTGAATATGCGCTCTATAAGTCTCAGTTAACAATAACAATAACAATAGTATGTTTGGTTTGTATGGGAGTGGGTTATATTCTAGGGGACATGTGATTATGATGAAATAATGAAATCACTATTTATGATGAAAAAATTATGTAAATGCTAGCTTGTCGCAACTGATGAAATTGTTGTAAAAAATATAAATTGTGAGGGGAAAATAAAATTCTTATTGAAAAATATGTGCAACTTTCATCACTTTTTGTATGTAAATGAAAAAGAAAAAATTGATGAAATAATTTCATAATAAAAAAATGACAAAGGAACATAGAGATTGAAGTTTGTTTGATGGATAGCCCCGTTGATCTGTTGTAAGCAGATATAAAAGTAATATAGGTCTTGTGGGAGGCTTTTGCTACATTGTTTCATTTATTCCCCCTTCTCCCAGACCTGAAAGTAACTGTTAGCGGGTACCTTTGGATGTTGACCAGGAGGACACTGACATCATTGGTGGCTGCCATCAGTGCTGTCTCGGTGCTGGGGTTGGCTCGAAATCCAGATTGGGAGGGGTCCAGGAGTTTGTGGTATTCCAGGTGTTGGGTGAGTTGCTGGTTGATCGCTTTCTTAAGGACCTTTGTTGGATATGGGAGAAGAGATGGGTTGTATTTCTTCAGTTCAGCTGGGTCAGTGGATAGTTCTTTCAGGAGGGGTTTCACTTCAGCGTGTTTCCATTCCTCAGGGAAGGAGGCTGAGTTGATAGAGGTGTTCAGGAATTTCCTGAGCTCATCTTCAATTGTTTTGCTTCCAAAGTTGAAGAGGTATTGGGGGCAGGGGTCCGTGGGTTCTCCCAAGTGCACTGACTTTATGATGGAGATAGTGTCACGTGTGGTGTGGAGGTCCCAGTTGGTGAGCAGGTGTTCGGGGTTAGTGTTCATGAGTGTGAGCTGGTTGATACTGTCGGTGGAAGAGGGTTGGTATTTGAAGTTTTCATAGATGACCGAGTTCTTGTCATTGAAGAATTCAGCAAGGTTGTTGCACGGTTCCTGGAAGGGTGTAATGTCGTTCACAGTAGGATTGGAGAACACCTTCATGATGGCGAAGAGATCCTTGCTGTGGTTTGTGCTGGCTTTGATTTGGTCTGCTAAGGCATTCTTCTTAGTTTCTTTCAGGAGGCGGTGGTACTGGTTGACTGCTGTCCTGAAGGCAGTGCGGTCTACAGGCTTTTTGCTGATGCACCACTTCCAGTCTAATTGCTGGCAGTTGTACTTGGCAGATTGCAGTTCCTCAGGGAACAGATCGCTCTTTTGGTTCATCCTTTGGACTTGGCGGTCTTGGCGGGAGCAATAGTGTTGGCGCATTCTGTGACCCACTGGGAGAAGCTTTTTGCTGCTCGTTCTGGGTCGAGTGTAGAATCTAGGTAGTGGGACCAGATAGCGATGCTCTACTGGTCTTCTCATATATTTTTCCAGGCTCTGATCATGGATCTGGGGGGCACGGAGCCGGAGTTGATGGGTCCTGAGATGGTGAAGTGGACAGTGTAGTGGTCGGACTCGGTGAGTTGTGTTGAGTGGTTGCACTTGACTCTGTCATGGGGGGTGAAGATGGGGTTGAGCGTGTGTCCTGTGATGTGGGTAGGGTCGGTGGCCAGCTGCTTGAGGCCGATGTTACTCATGCTCTCCAGGAGGTCAGTGGTGTTGGTGTTGCTGGGGTTGTCGAGGTGGAAGTTGACATCCCCTAGGAAGATATAGTGCTTGGAGTCAATTGCGATCAGGGTGATGATGTCCTGGATGGACTTGCAGAAGATGGGGCATGGTCCTGGTGGTCTGTAGACAATGGTGCCTCTGATGGTGCTTTTTACATCTATGTGGAGTTTGAAGTTGAGGTGTTCCATAATCGGGATCGGGTCGTCTGGGGATGTTGTGCAGCCGATGGTTTCTTTTTAGATGATGGCGATTCACCTCCTTGTATGTTGGTTCGGTCCCAATGACTTATTTTGTAGCCTTCCGGGATGGTGTTGGTGAAGTCTGGTGCGGAGGCGGGGTTCAGCCAGGTCTCTGTGAGGAAAATGACGATTGGGGTGAGGGATGAGATTGTGTCCCAGATCTCCGTGGCATGCTTGCCCAGTGATCGTGCATTGAGTATGATCCACTGGAGTTTTGCTGCAGCGGTCTCGGTCTTGGTCGAGGTGATGGACGCGGCTGCATTTGCGGTGTATCTGGTGTTGTTGGCTGTTTCGGTGCTTAAGGTGAAGCGGCAGTGTCAGCAGGAGAACGGTCCTCTGGTGGTGCATCGGCATGTGTGGCAACAGTTGGTGTTGTTGCATCCAGGGTCCAGGGCTCGGAGGTCTGTGGTGGTGTAGCTTAAATGGGTGGAAGAGCCGAGGATCCTGTTGCTTGGTGCCATACAGGTGTGGAAGGGCGCAGACAAGCTTGCGTTTGTCACACTAGTGGCATGCACACTGTGCGCGGCCATGCATCGGCCTCCATAAGTAGTCCTGGGAGGTGGAATGGGCCAGCAGGGAGGTGGGAGGGTGGGGAGCGGGAAGCGGGAAAACTGGTGGGAGAATAGACGGCAAAGACCAACAATAGGGAAAACTCCCAAAAACCAGGAAGAAACCACTAAGCCACTAAAAGTAAAAAACACTACGCCATTAAGCCACTAAAAGTAAAAACCTGAAAGTACTAGTAAAAATAAAATAAATAAGGTAAATGTCCTTTACAGGCAAGGTCCCCACAGCGGGATCGAACTGAAAGGTTGGGTGATTGCAGTATGAGCCAAGGCAGCTGAACAGTGGTAGTTGGGGAGCAGTGACCAAGACCACAAAAGTCAAGGGCTGCACAGCGGGCTGCATAAGTAGTCCTGGGAGGTGGAAGGGGCGAACAGGTTGATGAGGAAGCGGGAAAACTGGCGGGAGAGTTGGCGGCAAATACAAACAATAGGGAAAACCCCCGAAAAACAGGAAGAAACCACTATCACTAAAAGTAAAAACCACTAAGCCATTAAGGCACTAAAAGTAAAAAGCTGAAAGTAGCAGTAAAGATAAAATAAATATAGTAAATACGGTATACAGGCAAGGCAAGGTCCTCACAGCAGGATCAAACCAGAGGGCTCAAGGACTGCAGAGCCGTCACCTGACCAGGGGTTGTAGGAAAGTGCCCCTTTTTGCATGGTGCCCCCCACTTTTTGCCTAATGTTGATATACTTTGACCGAGTGTGCCCTGGGTTCCTGCCAACCAGGTACCCAAGGCCTATGTTCTTTCCCTAAAATGTACTGTTGCAAAACCCAGTTGGCAACTCTCTGGCCGCATATAACTCCCTTGTAAAGGGTACCATAGGTATCAAGGGCACTGTGACCGAGGAAGGTCGCTAAGGGATGCAGCACTTATTGTGCCACCCCCAGATGCCCTATACCTTCACACACACACACACACACACACTGCAGTAATGCCATAAAGAATATATGGTATGGGGGAGTCGTCATTTCGAACTCCACAGCACCATAATGGCCTTACTGAAAACTGGGAAGTTTGGTATCAAACTTCTCAGCACATTTAACCCACACTGATGCCAGTGCGGTATGTAATGAAAAATGCACTCAGAGGGCATCTTAGAGGTGCACCCTGAAAAACGATCTAACTCTAGTGTCCTGGCTGAGTGGCTGCTCGCCGGCTGCCACCACCAGACATGTTTCTGGTGCTGCTTTCGGGGTACTGAAACAAAGCACATCCTGGGTTGAGGTGCCAAGCCTCCTCCCCAGGATAGGGAGGGTCCACCAAGGGGAAGCTTCAAAGGCTCGCCGCCTTTGTGAGCTACCCCAGCCATTTGCTGCTCCCAGCAACTGGATCCCACAGGTTCTGGCCCCCACTTTGGCCGGCACAATCGGCGGGAAACCAAGTGAGGAAGAGAAGTGTGCCCACCTTTGCCAACCCCACCCCTCAGGTGGGGGAGGCGAGATGAAGCACAACTCTCAGTCCCCACCATCTTGCAGATGGGGGGACCCAACCAATCAGAGTGAGGCCTATGCCCCCCTCCCAGAGGACTGTGGCATAATAGGGGGTGTACCCACCCCAAGGAAGGGACCCATTGGTCCTGACCTGTACCTACCTGTAACGCCCCTAAATTTAGTATTTAGGGGCAACCCTGAACCTTGCCTCCCCAGATCAGAGCAGACAAGAAGAAACCAGAAGGAGAAGGACTGAACAGCTGTGCAGAGAAATGAAGACAAGGACACCCACTGACTTGGCCCCAGCCCTATTGGCCTGTCCTGACCTTAGACTCCTCCTGCAAAACCTCGGTGTGTCCTGCAGCCAGCAGTCCTCAAAAATAACCCAGAAAACCCACACTACCTTTGAAACCGAACAGACTCTGATCTCCCATGAGCACCGGACTTGCTCAAAACCAACTGACTCTGACTCCAGCTGATTCCGTGAGTCTCCAACACTCCGCACCCGGCGAACCGAGCCCAAGCCTGAGTGACCCAAAACTCTCAAGAGGTCCTCCTGGCGATCCTAGCCTGGATCCGAGTGTCCCCTGGACATTTACAAGCTCCAAGACCAAATCTGCAGCCAACAGCTGAAGGGTCCCGTCAACCACGACCGAAGGCGACACCCTGACCAACTCCGTAACCGAAGCGGTCCAGTAAAACCAACCGTGACCGGCCGACCGACTCCATCTCCAAACGCTTGCAGTCACAAAACGATGACTCCCAAAGACCCTGTTCGCCTCATCAGCCGCTGAGGAATCCTCGACCAAATCTGCAACTACAGTCAGGACCGCATCCTACACCCGGCCGCCTCTGTGCCGCTGGTGGTGTAGTTCTCGTGTTGGCCATTGAGCCTTACCATGCTGACCTCAACTCCAGGGGATTTTTTTTTTTCCCAATCTGGTGGCCTGCTTACCGCAGTCCCCAAACCCACGACATTGCTTAGCCCATTGGCTAACGTATGGTCCCTGCACTCTGCACCCGGCTGCCTCTGTGCTGCTGAAGATGCGACTCAAGTGCTCATCTGACCGACTCCTACCCACGGACCCGTAAATCCAGTGCTGTCTTCTCAGGACTAAGTGTGGCTTGTGAGTAATACTGTAAACCTGTACTGAGCTTACGAAACACATTATCTCCTTTTTCCTTTCCTCAGGAAATGCAACAGCCTACTATTTAGAGATACCTGGCAGTGTAAGAAAAGTAACGGAAAAGTAATTCTAACTATTTGTGAATACAAAGTAATCCTTCTGTAGCCAATTCATTGCATTGAAACTGTATTTAAACTGTATATGTTTGCAAACTATTTTTATACCTGCCAGTACCAGGCCTGGCATGGTTCTAGACAATAAATATAACTAAATAATATTTGTATACAAACAAATTGGTTAGAGTTCAGTCCTTGAGTGTGTGACATCCTTTCTTGCCTGAGTGTGTACAATAAATGCTTAGCGCTACCCTCTGATAATGCCTTACTTCTCCCCCATACTACCAGAAATTGAGAGTAAACTACTATCTACTTTAACCTCTGCCTACCTTTGGGGATCCACTGGACTCTGATCACATAATACCTCACTTTGGTATAGTATATACAGAGCCAGCTTCCTACAGGGGTGCCAATGCATTTGAACATTGGCAGTGGGGGAGTGGTGAACAAGACCAAGGAGTTCAAGGGCTGCTCTCCAGGGTGAATTGTTAAAGGATGGATGGATAAAAGGGTGGATGAATGATTGGAAGTGTGAGTGGAAGGATGGATGGAAGACTATAATGATAAAAGAGAAGGTGGACAGAATGGTGAAAGGATGGATGGAAGCAAGAAAACATGGATAGGTAAATGGATGCGTTAAAGAATTAAAGGATGGAGAGACAGAAGGACGGAAGGTGGAATGAAGGGACCTCATCTCCAGTGCGTAGGGTTTGCTTGCTTTGCTCAGCCAATAGTGTTTGAGACATAGGTTAAAGGGAGGGTGTAATGATTTAACCAGCTGTTACACCATGTCTTTTAACTCAGCAATCTAAGAACTAAGGGGCATATTCACAAGGACTTATCTCCGATTTATCGCCACCTTAACTCATCAAAAGTTGAGATAGATTTAACACCCCATTCACAAGCGGGTGCAAACTGCAGACATCGCCAGTATTCCCGAGATAACTGCCCCAAAATTTATCTCCACGGTGGACACCACCAACTAACCCTAATGAGATGCAGAGTAGGCGTTCCCGTGCAAAAACATACGAAAAACCACAACACCACTTTCACAACGAACTGCCAGATCCGCGATGCGAACCAAAAACAGGTGATAAGCCGCGGTAGCACCAGGGATTTAACACCTGCCTTTTGCTGGTGCTAAGCTGGACGACTACCTGCAGCATGAAAGGGAGCACAGCCAAGAGCCACATCTGAAGACCCACAGATGCCATGGAGACAATCATCATGCAGCTTGGAGACCCATGAGGGCCACAACACCCACCTCCACCACCCCCAGGCCTGCCACCACCCCCAGGACCCGTCCTGCCCCCCCCCCGGGAACACCACAGAGGCAGCGTACACAAAGACAGCGGACCCACCTGAAACGCACCTGCCGCCCAGACCCAACGCCAGAGGAGGACATTGCCCACTACAGGCCCAAAAGGGCAACAAACCCACGCATCCTGACCCACATTCCCCACCTGCTGATGGTACCAACCCAGCGGACAACCAACATCCCTCCGCAGACAAAGCTGCCGGCTGCGCAGCACAAGTCCGCCTCTGGTACCATCCAACCCACAACTGCCAGAGTCGGAGGATTCACACAGCCAGCCCCATACAAGGGCATCACACCTGTCCTGGACGCCAACATCAGCCTGGTACCCCAGCCCCTCCACTTCACTCACACTGCGCAGGAGCAGCTGGAGGCCAAGCAAGGCCCCTACGCCATAGCTGGATTCTCTCACGTGTCAGGGCCAACTGCACACATGTACCCCTCGTGCCCCCTGCCGACACTGCACACAACTACCACAACTGAAAGCACACGCATCCCATGAATGTGCAGGCAATAGTGGACCGCCCGGGACCCCTCAACAATGTTGTCGCCAACTCCCCAGGCAGAGTGCCTGATTCACACATCTCCCGACAGTCCATCATCACCCAGCGCACCCAGGATGGCACCCATGGCAATGCAGTGCTCGTTGGTAAGTCCCAAATGAACAAACCACACACCTCCACCCCACAGTCATGCAACTCACGACACTGGCAATGGGCACGGAGCACAACTACACTCAACATGCCACACAACATGCCAACCTACCAGACACGACAACACGACTCCATTAGGAACTTGGCCTTGCCATGCCCACAACCCAGCCACGGCATGGCACCACAGACACACAATAGCAGGATGTGAGGAGAGGCATGGAGCAGGCATGTGCGAGAGCGGCAAGTGACTAAGGAATGTGAACCTACCCAATGTCAGATGTGGCGTGGAGATGCCAGACAGACCACAGCGTCAAAACCACGGAAATGGCCATGTGGAGATCAACTGCTGGAGCATGGAGTGTAGTGGGCAGTGGACGCTACCATGTCCCCACAGGCTGGTGGGCAGAATGTGGAAATGTCGCACGTTACGTCCTCCCTGCATGCGCGGGCGGAGTGGGTTGGCCCTGCGTACGCCAGGCCTGCGTAGGGGTGTGAATAAAAAGCCCGTCGCACTGGGTGTGGTTCTCTTTCGGAATGGACAATGCGTCTGCCAGGGCGGCGCCTCTCAGCCCGCCACGAGTCCGGCGCCGAGCACGGTGGGGCCTGCGTCCCTGTGCGCCTGCTGCACCCCGGGCCGCTGGGCCCCCGACCCGTCATGCCTGCACCAGCGTACCAACGAGGCTCCGCTCACCTGCCGACACCGGCGTGTATCAAAGAGGGCCCACCACGTGCCGGTGCAAGCTCCAGGCCCCAGGCCCGCGACCTTTGCAGCCTCCGCAGCACCTCCCTGGCCTCCACGGCGCAGGCCCACAGTACTCCTTTTACATTCACACACTCCACCGGCGTCCTCCTCGGCCCAGTGGGTCCCACATGTGGAACTGTGTCCTGAGTCATGAATGGCAGTGACCCCAAGTCCGTGGCAGCGGCCACAGCACCAGATTCCCTTCGATCAGTGAGGCATAATTCCATATCGCAGGCCCGCGACACGTGGTGCCACTAACCCTGTTCAACGCAAGCCGGCGACACGTGGTGCCACTAACCCTGTTCAACGCAAGCCGGCGACACGTGGTGCCACTAACCCTGTTCAATGCAAGCCGGCGACACGTGGATGAGGGCACAGGCCTACACAGCGCCCCAGTGGACCCACATGTGGAACTGTGTCCTGAGTCATGAATGGCAGTGACCAGATGTCTACTGCAGGGGTGATATCACCAAACTCCCTGCTATCAGAGAAGCAAACGAAATCATCACAAGCACACGACACGTGTCTGTGGGCCCGTGCTGACCACTACCCCCGGCCTACACTGCGGTCCAGTAGGCCCCACATCCAGCACCTAGTCGTGATTCATGGATGGCAGAGTCCATACCAGTGACTGCACGGAGAGGAGTAAGAGGAAGATGCGGTTCAGTCCGGATGAAAGCCCGATCCTCGTTACGGAGGTGACTGAACACTAGCAACAACTGACCTGGTGCCACTAACCCTGTGCAACGCAAGTCCGCGTCCCGTGGTGCCACTGAACCTGAACTACGCAGGCCGGTGGGACCATCCAACCTAACCCGGTGACACTCGGTGAATGGCCCCTGCTGGCCGCTGCCTCAGGCCTACAATGCGGGCCAGTAGGCCACACATGTGGAACTGTGTCCTGGGTAAGATATGGAGGAGTCCAGACCATTGGACACGCCTCATCGCAGGCAGCATCCCCTATCAGCACAGGTGCCACTAACTCTGTGCGCAATGACTCATGGGCACTCTCTGGTTGAACTTTGGTGTCGTCTGAGTCCATGGCCTGGGGGTTGTCTGCATCATCATCTGGCTGGGACGGACTTGGTGTCTGACATGTGTTTGCTCCACTCATCTCCACCATGGTGACTGTTTCTGCATGGTTCTGCCCTCGGCATCATGCACTGGGGGTACACCTTTCACTGTCCACCGAGACACTCCGCGACAACCCCCCTAGTCATCTGCGGGAACCTGCTCTGCCCTCGTGACCCTACCCCAGTGCACCGCAAGTCAGCGGCCTGTGGCGGTAGGCCCGTGCAGGACGCTGTGCATCCAGGGCCACTAACTCTTTGCAGCTCAGGTCATGGGTCCCTTACGGTTGAATGGTTGTGTCCTTTACGATGTACACTGTTGTCGATTTCTGACTGCATCAGGCAGCCCTTGCCGGCTGGTGTGCACACACCCCACACACATCCAACACAGGTGTCACTCGATATGTGTGCCTGCTAATAAATGTGGTCGGGTGCACGTGCTCGTAGCCATTCACACCATCTGAGCAAGTGTGTCCGTGTGGTCATTGTGTCAGCATGATGGGCACGGCACTGCAACATCACAGTGTGCTATCCTCAGCGGACGATACCATGTCACCTCAGCGTTGCCAGTGACCCTGGACATGTAGCTTCGCCCGGCCCCCCCTGCATGCACAAGCGGTGTGTGCTGGTCCGGCGTACGTCAGTTCAGTGCAGGGGTGTGCTGCATCGGCAGGGGGAGCAGGGCGGGGCTCGGACCTGGCCTTGGGCAGGATGTGCGGTAAGTGTGTCTCTGTGTTGTCGCCACCAGGGCCACAGTAGACGATGTTGCAATGTAGCATGCACCAGGATGGCGGACCCGCACGTACGGGGAAATGTAGGAGCGCAAGACCGCTCGGGGTCTTGGCACATGCATGCCAAGTGTTATGTGTATCGGTCCTGCGGCTGCATGAGTCAGTTGCCTAGCCTCATTTGCTGCGTGCTCACAGCCAGCCATGGACTGTACACTTGTGTCCGCCCTGCCCGGACCATTGGCCTACACTCACTTGGCCGCACACCTTCAAAGGCCAGCGTCACTGTGTTGGTGGCATGCCGCTGGACATGCTCGGACAGGCATCTCAATGGTGTGCCGTAGGAGTGCACGTGATACAACCACGCAGGGCAAACAAATGTGGGGGCTCGTGGGAGGGTGGAGCAGCTGTGAGGCAACGTAACACACAGTGAGGCCGCACATGTACCACGTGCTGGGCATATCATCCATGATTCCCAGGGTCGCAGACATCCCACCACACCCACGGCTCATCAGACATGCTCTGTGCGTCTCCTGGATGCATGCAGATGGTGTAGTTACTGTAGGGATGAATGGTCCTTTGTCTGCACTATCTGGCGGTAGCATATCTGCAGCTCCTGGATGTGACTTGCATGTGCCCACCACCCCTGACAGATAGGATAGCATTTCCAGGCGACTCCCACACTACGCACTGCCAGACGTGAGGCCAACGTGTACACATCCCACACGCTGAAGTCCTTGATCGTAGTTTGCGTGCGTGAAATGGCCTTCACTCGTACTCCCACCATACCCCAGGACTGCACCCGTTGCACACAGACACTGCTCATTGCTCCGAGCTGTGGCGTTTCATCCACAGGACTGGCGCATGTCCTCACAGTGCCGCTTCAAGCAGAGCCACTGACGCAATGGCAGACCATCCCGGACACATGCTCTACTCCAGTCACGTGGACCTGTACCGTGCACGTCTGCTGCATGTACTGGGGGCACTGCCATTGGCAGTGCTGCGGATCAGTTACAGGCTGAGCTTCCGCCTTGCCAACGTCACCTGCGTTCAGCCTGTGTTGCACTGTCGCTCGTGCATATTCGAGTGGTCCATGGATGTCTGCCTCTCCAATGTGACTGTAGCTGACCTGGATTTCGACGTGTGCGTGCGCCCCCTGTTAGACCACGACCAGGAGTGTCACCGTGATGCCCGTTTATGGCATGCCTGGATGTTTGGCAAGCATGCTGGGGACTGGACCTGGGAGATTGCAGGAGTCGTCGTGTGCAGTGACCACATAGAGCCGCTCCCTGATTGGGCTTTCGTGCATATTGGGGCCAGGGGTTGGAGTGAGCACATCTGTCCGGGACAGCTGATGGGTTACGTCGCCGACATGTCAGATGTGGTGGACAACAATCTTGCATTGGAAATGTTGGCCTACGCTGCTCCACTCGCTTTCATGGACGAGTGACAAGCTAACTGCAGCCAGGACTGCATGTGACCCATTGCACGTGTCCCGACGCCTGGTTGCATGTTGGGGATCTGGTTACTTGTCCCTGGGAGACAGTGGACATGGCTGCATTGGCCTGGACTCCTGGTCCATGCGCGGACAACATACGCGGTTTGGCAATGACTTGTGTTGGTGATGGACTCCGCCGGGGTGGACATGTGCGCTTTCCAACGTTCCTCATTCAGACATGCTGCTGCATTGGTCTGCATGTCGTGGCACTTCCCTTGGCCGTACTGAGACGCAATTGTTGATAAAGTTTCTGCACGTTCACTTGTCTCCAACTGTGTTGAGTGTTTATTTGTATGCCAATGTGTGTGTCACGGCCTATCTGGGTCCCTGCCTTACCTGCATTGCTGCCCCATCAGGGCTGTGGGTTGGTACTTGTGCATTATCATGTCCCTGTTTCGTGCTTTGCCAGATGCGTATGGCCATTTCCCGGCCACAAGCGGGTGCACTTGTGTCCTGTGTTCGGTTGTGCTGATGTTGGTGTTTGTACCACATTGTGTTGGATGTTGGGGTGCTCTGCTTCCTATGTGTGTGTATTGTATTGTATTGTAATTGCATTTATATAGCGCTTACTACTCCTGACGAGGCGTCAAAGCGCTTTTTCGGCGAGTAGCACGCTACTCGGGGACCCATAGAAGATTAGTGTTGAATTAGTATAGTGAAACATGCAAGTAAATTTTAAGTGGTGGATAGGTTAGTCAGTTATTCGGATTCGGAAGGATAGCAGAAGGATAGAAGAGGAAAAGAAAGGTTTGTATTTGCATAGCGCTTGTTACCCCTAATGGGGTGTTGAAGCACGCTACTCCGGAAACCCATAAAGGATTAGTGCTGAATTAGTATGGTGAAATATGAAAGTAATTTGAGTGGTGGATATTAGTCAGTTATTTGGAGTGAGAAGGGTAGCGGAGGGACAAAAGGGAAGAAAGGTTTGCATTCATGTAGCACCTGTTACCCCTGATGGGTGTTGAAGCGCTTTTCTGGTGAGTAGGACGCTACTCCGGAACCCAGAAAGGATTAGTGTTGAAAATTAGTATAGTGAAGTATGAAGTAATTTGAGTGGTGGATATGTTATTCAGTTATTTCGATAGAGAAGGGTAGGTTGCGGGATAGAAGAGGGAAAGAGGTTTGTATTTATATAGCGCTTGCTACCCCTTGATGGGGTTTTGAAGCGCTTTGTTGGCGAGTAGCACGCTACTCTGGAACCCATAAGGATTACTGTTGAATTAGTATGGCGAAACATGAAAGTAATTTGAGTGGTGGATATGTTAGTCAGTTATTTGGATTGAGAAGGGTTGGGGAGGGGTAGAAAAGTGAAAAAGGTTTGCATTTATATAGCGCTGGTAACCCTGATGGGTGTTGAAACACTTTATTGGCGAGTAGCACGCTACTCTGGAACCCATAAAGGATTAGTGGTGAATTAGTATAGTAGAATATGGAATTTGAGAAGTGAACATGTTAGTCTGTTATTTTGATTGAAAAGGATAGTGGAGGGACAGAAGAGTGAGATTTATTTATTTTTTCACTTTTTTTTGAGGTCATAGCAGTAGGAGGAGGCTTTTGGATTAGTAAAAAGGGGTTTTTGAGGGGAAGAGTTTAGAAAGGTTTGTTTTGGGGGATCGGTATAGTAAAAAGAGGTGTCAGATGATGCAAGGAGGGGTAGAGTAGGAGAGAGTCTAGAAAGGGTTATTTTGGGGATCATAGTAGTGGTATGGGATTTGGGATAAATGAGAGAGTGGATGTAGAGGATATATTGATAGATGTATAGGGTGAGAGATAGGGTAGTGCATTGGAAAGAGTAGTAGAAAGAAGTTTGAGATGAGTCAGAAGGTTGGGCCAGAGGATATATTGAGAGAAGTATAGGCTGAGAAAATAGGGTAGTGCATTTGAAATGCTAAATTAGAAGAAAGTGATAAATATATAGCTCCATAAGTACATTGAAAGTATATAGATGCATAAAGGAGGTAAGTATATATAGATTAAAGATATTGATAGAGGTACAGGATGAGAAATAGGGTAGTGCATTGGATATGCTTTTTCAGGAGAAAAATAACAGACACACAGATCCAAGTACATGGAAGGTACATAGATGCACAATGGAAGTAAGTACATGTAGACCAAAGATGATTTTTATTTATTTATTTATTTACAACAACATAATTATTCTACATGTTTATACAAAGCAATACACAAAGATAGGTACATATCTATAGTGAAAATAAATGCTTATATACAGAGGAATATGCTGTAAATTTCTGTTTGCGTATGGTGCTTATGAGGGGAAGAGCCAATTCTTGAGTAGTTTTCTGAAGATAAGGTGGTTGTCGGTGGATCTTATGTTAGGGGGTAAAGAGTTCCATAGTTTGGCTGCTTGAACAGAGAAGGATGTGCCACCCATGGTTTTTTTCTTGTATCTTGGGATTTTGAGGCGAGATGCCCCTTTAGAGCGTAGGTTCCTTTGTTGAATGTGTTTGGTGATTTTATTCCTGATGAAGAGCGGTCCCATTCCATGTATTGCTTTGTGGGTGATACAAAGTAGCTTGAACGTGGATCTTCTGGCAACCGGTAACCAATGCAGGGCTTTCAAGGCAGGTGAAATGTGGTCTCGCGGTTTGATATGCAAGAGTAGTCTGGCAGCCAAGTTCTGAATCCGTTGTAGTCTTTTCATGGTCGTTAAAGGTGATCCATGGTAGAGGCTATTGGCGTAATCGAGTTTGGACAGAACAAGGGAGATGATAGCTTGGACCTTGTGTGGAAATCCGAAATGAGGGAAAATTCGTTGCATCGTTTTTATAGTGACAAAGCTTGATCTTGCTAGTTTGTCCTCTTGGGCATTCATCGACAGCTTGGAGTCCATGGTCATTCCGAGGTTTCTTACTTCCTTCGATACTTTAGGTGGTGATCCCAGTTCATCAGGCCAGGCGGCAAGCGGGTCGTAATATTTCCAATCACCACACGTGAGTATTTCTGTTTTTGAAGCATTCAATTTGAGATGGCTCCAAGTCATCCACTGATCCACAGCCCTGAGACAACTGAAAATTGGGGATTTTTCAATGTCTTTGGGGCATTCCAGTTGAAGGAGTATTTGCGTGTCATCTGCATAGTTATAGCACGTGAGGTGAAATTGATTGATCAGTACCGGTAATGACTTCATGTAGATGTTGAAAAGCATGGGCGAGATGATAGACCTTGAGGGACCCCTGCTTTTGTGGAGTATGGTTTGGACGAGAAAGGTGGGGTATGGATGACCTTAGTTCTGTTTTGAAGGTAGGACGCGATCCAGTCTAGAGCAGTTCCCTCTATGCCGGCTTCATAGGGTCTTTGTTTCAGAGTGTCATGGTCAACCGTGTCAAAGGCAGCTGAGAGGTCCAAGAGGAGTAGCGCAGCAACCCCGCTGCGGTCAACTGTATTCTTCAGGTCATCCCAGATGGCAATGAGGGCAGATTCAGTGCCTCTTCCCGGACGGAATCCTGTTTGGAAGTCTGAGAGTATGTCATTCTCTTCAATGAATTGTGACATCTGGGCGAACGCTGCTCTTTCTATCAGTTTGCCCAGGAAAGGTCCAGTTGTAATGGGTCTGTAGTTGTCAGGGTTCAGCGGGTCCAAGTTTGTTTTCTTCAGTAAAGGGCGTATGTGTGATTTTTGAGTTCTTCTGGAAATATTCCGGTAGTTAAGGAATCGTTGAGGATTCTTCTTACTGCAGTGGCAGCAGAGGTTGTTAAAAGAATTGTCTTGAAAGTTTGTGGTGGACAGGGGTCAGAAGGGCTGCCGGCAGGCCTGCTTGCTTTGACCAGGTCCATAAATTCATTGTGTGAGATGTGTTGGAAGGAACGGAGAGGCTGGGTTAGAGTATTCTTGGACTGTTGTTTTGTACAGGGGTTAGTGCTGGTGCTTTGTTTCTGTTTTAAGTACGAGTCCAATGTGTCTGCTTTGTCTGTGTAATGATTTGCCAGTTTGTCTGTGAAATCTTGAGTAGCAGGATGAGTTCCTTCTTGGCAATTTGGTTTGCGAAATTCATTGAGTATTTTATAGAATTCTTTATTTGCACATTTAGCATTTTGAATTCTGTCTGAATAGTACCTTTTCTTAGCTTTTTTGATAGCTGACTTGTATAATCTGTTAATTTTTTGTAGGTGAAGTTTGTCTTGTTTGGCATTTGTTTTGAGCCAGGTACGTTGCAGCTTTCTAATTTGTTGTTTTATGTCTTTTATTTCTATGTTTCTCCAAGGCACTTTTTTTCTTTTGTGCTGTTGTGTGGTTTTGAGTGGTATCAGGATGTCAAAAGCTTCCTGTAGCCACTCATATAGATTTTGAACAGAAGTTATTGTTTCCAGATTTGTACTTGATGTTAGTTGTGTTTCTAAGTGTTCCAAATTGAATTTGTTCCACGGCCGACAGGTGGATGGATGTAAGCTAGTTTTAGGTGAGTCCCTTAGTGTTGTTTTATGTTGGAAAGCAAGCAAGTGGTGGTCTGACCATGTGACTGGAGTTATAGTTTGAAAGGTATCTAGTTCAGTATTAGCAAAAATGACATCTAGGATATGTCCAGCGATGTGTGTGGGTTTGTGGACAATCTGATGCAGGTTCAGTGCGTCTAGGCCAGTGATTATTGTTTTTGGATGGGTCATATTGGGTTTGTCAAACCAAGTGTTGAGGTCACCCAGAATGCAAAAGTTGGAGTGTATTGTTATCAGGTTTGAAACTGTGTCTAGAAGTGCGTCTTGGAATGTCGCCTTGCTAGGTGGAGGTCTGTAGAGGAGCAGGAAGTTACAGGATGAAGACGGTGTAGTATTGCATCTTGTTGTGCTGCATTGTGTGTGGGATGTCCCTTTGGCTCTGATTTGGCTCACCCTTCTCCCTTTCAGGCAGTGTGGTTTTCACTTCAGTGCTTGTTCAGTGGTGTGATATTTCCGAGTTGTGTGACTTGTGCTCTTGGTTGGTGTTGTTCCTCTTGGGCATGGTTTGTCTGCAGTTGTGCTGTGCTTACTTGTGCATGTGTGCCATTGTGCCCATCTCCCCCCGTCCCCCCAGTCCCTGGTCGTTCCTCTCCCTGTTGCTGTTGTGTCTGTTGATTTTGTGCAGTTCCCGGTCCCCGACTCCTGCCACCATCTCCAGACTGATGTGGTGGACACCATTTCCTCCATGTCATCCAGCTCCTGGTGTGGCGCTGGACTCCCACCTCCGGTGTGCATTGCTGCCTTGTGGTTGTTGGCGTGTTTGTGCTTGTTTGTGCGTTTCGCATCATTCCAGCTGGTTTTCTGCCATTGTCCTCCTCCGCTCTCCAGCTGCATTCACCTTGTCCACGATGGCCTGCCATGTCTCATGTTTTGTTGCCAATGGTGCTTGTGGGGTTGTGTGCTAGCTCCGACTGCCTCCATTGTGCTTGGCTGTTTTCTGTTTGGTTTGTCTTTCTTTTCCCTGCTTTTGTTGTGCTTATTCCCGCATGCTGTATATGTGTTGCGGGCCTTGCGCTGCTTATCGCTGCTTTCCTCCTCGCGAATGGGCTCGTCGCATGTTTTTTGGTGTTGGGGTTTGTGTTTTTATCTCCGTCGAGGTGGTTGTATCGCAGACATTGGCCGCGGTTTCGGGAGACTATCGCATGGTACCGCCGTGTTGTGAATTCCACGTTGACACAGGGTTGTTTTCCCACGATAGGCTGCAATGTGTAAAGTTGCGTTAACATTTTTTGGAGATGTTTAGCACACGTTCTTGTGAATATACCCCTAAGTGCCTTTGCTAAATCACATAAACTGCTCACTTGCTTTGCAGTGGAAATGCAGTCTGTAAAGGAAGTTCCTTAGCTGCTTTTGCACCCATATCTGCTAATGGAGTGAATTTGTTTATGAATTCTACTCTGGCAGTAACTAAAGGACCGTCATTAATGCTGGGATTGCAGTTAGGTTCTAGCACAGGAACACTATTAGATATTCCATTCTTTGCAGTTTGAGTATTCTTAGAGTTGTGAACGTTTTTTTTTAACATTGTCAGCAACTTAGGGGTTTGATTCTGGCAATTAACAACCTCCTGGGGTTAAGCAGTGTCTCGACCTCTTCAACCAATACATTCATGTGATTTATAGTACAATTTTCACAGCGTGACTAACTAATTTACTGTTTTTCACTGTCTCCTGCAGGGGCTCCATTGCCTTCCTCTTACCCATTACACTCAAAATTCATTTTAAAAACACCATGAAAATAATGTTGTTGGAGCAGCTTGACTAATGCCCTCTGAGAAACGCTGGAAAATATGATGTTTTAAAGTATGTTTGGTGTTTGTGTTGGAGCATTACAGCGTTATGGTTAAAAGTGGTTAGCTGCCTTAGATAAACTTATCAGTACATGGATTAAAATCAAATTATTTTGTGTCACCATCCAGTTTTAAAGCAAATTCCTTTAGCAATATTTATAGTAAAGGTGGAAGCTTTGTTTTGCGTATACAATACTATATCAGATCCATTACATCGGATAATTACATTGCAGAAGTTACTAGATCGCATGGTAGCGAAAGTAAATATTAGAGTAAGTATTAGTGTATAGAATACACGCTGGGAGAATTTGTTACGGAGTCTCCCCACTCGTGGTGGGATCCCCGCACGGCAGTTTCTCCCACCACGACAGCAGAGGCTCTTTACGAATCGGGCCCTGAGTTTGTTGAACAGTAAAGATTCACTGGTCTTTGAATTTTATGCAGAAAACAGTGTTGGTGCTTAATACCTGCTGTGCTCCACCGGAGACCTTACACCCAGGGCTGAGAAAAATGAAATACTTATAAACAAAAATAATAGTCATCAAGCTTTGCTCAATAGGAAAAAACTGAAAATGTGCAAATATGGACTACATTGACCAGAATGCATTGAGAGGACTTGTGAGTCTGGTTTCACTTGAATCTCACAGCGGCAGACTATTGCTGAGTGTCAATCCAGTTTTGAGTGTGGCCACATGCAGGTTGTTTTGCCTAAAATGGCTCCCACAGTCAATGACTCACACCAGATAGGGATGACGTTGCCATAACACAGACTTTGTTGAACAGCGAAGAAGGCTCTGGTCACTGAATGTTATGCTGTAAACAGGGTTAACGCTTACTCAACTGCTATGCTCAACTGAAAAATTCATGAAGACCAAAATATAGTGGCAGAACTTGGTGCCGGGGAGCATGGCGGCATCTTCTAAGATTGTATTGTTCAGCATTCCGTCCATCATCTGTCCTTTTTTCATTTGTTGCCCTAAGTGGGACGGGTATGCTCATGTCATGTAGTTCCTATATATCCTATACAGAATCTGCGCGTTCGGATAACATAAACTGTGGGTTTGGTGGCGGACTGATTCCGTGCACCCCCACCGGATACGTTAGCCTGTCTGTATTAGCTAGCTCACAGTGCCACTAGAGTCTCCTCTTATCGGGGAGAGAATAGTTCTTGGCAACCTCAGAACATGACAACCCTGCTCCCTCAGAATCGTGGAAACAATATACTACCTTTCGCTCAGTCACTCGTGCTCACTTAGGGGCAGATTTACAAGCCCCTTACGCCACTTTTGCGCCGCCGTTGCGTCACTTTTGTGACGCAGCGGCGGCGCAAATCATGCGCTATGCTGCGGGGGATTTACAACGTGACGCATCTAGGGAGATGCGTCACGTTGTAAAGCCTGCGCCACATGAAACCTAGCGTCAGGTTTCATGTGGGCGTGCCGGCGCAGGGGGGCGTTCCTGTCAAGGAAGCCCTGTAAAGTGACGCAGTGAAATCTACAAGATTTCACGGAGTCACTTTGACGTCCCTGCTGCGTCAAATCCTTACGCCTGCTTCAAGCAGGCGTAAGGAGTGATGCAGCATGTTAGGTATAGGGCACTCCTGAGCAGTACTGGAGTTACGTCGCACTTGCGACACAACTCCAGTACTGCGCCACCCTTCCGCCGACAGATGCGTCACGCATCTGTTTATCCTTGCGCCATGATGCGCCGCATTGTAAATGCGGCGCATCTGTGGTGGCGCAAGGGTAAACTTGCGTCATGCATCTTCCCTGGCGCATCCCTGCTGATTTGCAGGGATGCGCCAGGGAACGTAAATCTGCCCCTTAGTTTGTCTCAGAGAGGTACACAGAATAAACAGTCTGGTCGTTTTCAATAAGAATTTATTGAACAGTTGTTATTCTAATGTAGAATATATGAGCTGCAACAACCGTTAGACAGTAGCAGAGATATATGATTAGCAGTACTACGAAAGTAAAGGGATGGTATAGTTCTACCATCTTCCAGAAATCAAGAATATATAAAGTACATAAAACACATGATAAAAAGATGCGTACTCCTACGATGTCTCCCTAACTAGATGTACCTAAATGTACCTAGCATCTATGTAGGTGTTATGCCAAGAATCCCTCTAGGATCTAGTCCACCTCATTACCTGAGAGTTTAGAGAATGTGGGACCCCGTCCTGGTCTCGAGTTGGACACCCCGCGAGGGATGTTAGACCACTGCGAGCTGGAGCGTCTGCATGCAGGATCCTCAGTGTCTCTGGTCAGTGTGTCAGCCGGGAAGTCACAGTCTCCTCTATCTTCCTAAGCAAGATGTGTTGTATATATACCCATATGTCTCCCCAGGGGTCCTACCTTGCTGTGTTACTGTGTCGGCCTAAAGGATGACCTTGGGCCTGAACTTTATACAGAGATATTATACAGGAGATGGCAATCCTACTGTTAGTCCTGCTGTGCTTCCAAGAAGCCTCATGCATAATGTATGAGAATCAAACCAGGGAAAACCCTGTGTTCTGAATTCAGTGTCATATCTAGGTAAAAGGTCAGTGCCTAAGAACCGTTATGTATGTAATGTAGGGAAGAATATAGGTGAAAGGTTGCAATGTTACCTGCGCCTATATAGGTACCTATATGGAATATAACACCCACTCCTCTTCCGACTGGACGACATATGTAACCTATTACTGTACTACTAGCATAACTAGATAGCGGTACGCACAAGGTTTATAAAAACATCTCTTTAGCTAAAAAAATGTAAAACTTCTAAAAAAAAATCTAAAAACTTAAAAATTGTAAAAAGAAAATTATTCAAGCCCTAGCTCTAAAAAAGTGTCCGTAATTATAGTCCGAACCACTATAAGCATTAAAAAAGCCACCTATGCCCAAAAAATGAAAGGAATGTCAATTTCGTTTCATAGTTCCAAATTTAAGCTTGTTTAGAAAAGGGCGAATTTCTCCCAGCACACGACGAGCCAAATGAGTCAAATGTTTATGTGTCCTAGCTGGTAGACGCAACATTTCCGTTGCTTGCTTCCGCAGTAGACGGCCCCTGTAACACCTCGCAGAGTATGTCAATTGAGCACAGATGATGTTCCACGCTGTCCACAGCCGGTGCTGGGGCAGCCTGTGCGCCGTCCAAAGCCTGGGTGTCAGTGGAGGAGCCGGTGTTCAGACCAACAGGTGCAGTTACTACCTGCGGTGGCTCAAGGAATGCCGCCATCAACATTGGAATACGCTGAGGACACTGCAGAACATGGGCTCTTATCGGGTCCAGTAACGCATTCACGTCCGGTTGCGCACATGATGGGAGTGTCAAACACAGGTCTAACACGCATTCTTCTCCGCAAAACAGGCATCGGAGAACAGGTAAGATGCAGTCCATCCAGACTGGTCGAAATGACAAGAACCAAGATGCACTTCGTTTTCTTAGGCAAAGTGTGCCCAGATGTTGTACCATACGGTCACGTATTTACGCTCCAGGAGTGCTTTTTCCATCTCCTTGGTGACTGGGACGTCCATTGCGTAGCAAATATAAAACAATCAGGATACCTGCTGCTAGGAACAGGATGAGCGGAAGTCCTCCAAAGATGCTTCCGAATACGGAGTGTATGAAGTTTGGGATAACTCCAAGTACCGTCTGAAAGGTGCTCAGAAGTCCAGAACATATGGTCTTAAATAGGTGAACAATGCCTGTCGTATCAGACATGTTAAAGATACGATTTACCATTTCTGCGAAATGGAAAGGGCAGTTTGTATGAATGAGCGCCTGAATTTCTGCCGAAGACCTTGCGATCTGGAGATCAAAAGTCTCTCAAACGGAGGTTAAGGGCAGAGACTTCTGTAGAAGCATGGCTTTCATTCTGCTTAGAGTATCAAACCGTATTAAAGAAACATTCAGTGAAGGCCATAACGGCGCCTCCCTGACTGTATGTGTCGGTGGAAACAATACTTGCATACAACAAGTAACCCTGGAGCTCACGGTTACCAGATATGCGATGCCCGGAAGCATGCCGCAGCAGCCTTGACTGTACAGCATCAAGTAACTCCCATTTGAAAGTAGCCTGAATGCTGGAGTAATCACTGCATCTGGGGCACCCCTCAAATGGCAGGACAAGTTTGTTACAGAACCATTACAAGCCCCATGCAGCATTATATCCTGGCACATGAGTGATCCACTTAAAGCGTTCTCACAGTTTGTACCGTTCAGAAACACTTCTCGATCCCCACTCCAGCATCGAAATCTGTATGGTAATACCCATGATTCCTTAATGTATTCCTTAACCATCTCGTCATATCTGTCTACTTGCTTTTGTTCAAGGCAATATTGAAACTGAAAAGTAGTGACCGGTAGAGCTATGTGGCCATAGATTAGCCATTCTGTGGATGGTGATTCTGCCACTGTAAATGCTAATCTATCCAGTTTTTCGATACGCAGCATTGTATATTTAGCTCCCCTTTGTGTCATTTCTATCTGTTTATTTGTTAGATTGTATTCAGAAAACAGAGCCGTACTGTTGATATAGCGACAAGGCACGTAGCCTGCACGCAAAGATTGCAGCGTCCAGCCTAACAACATAATAGAACGTAACTGTGATTGCCCGTGTTGTAATATGGCCAAATATTGTTCTAGTATGTCTATTGCAGAAGATACAATGTTGCCTAAGGAATATATCCTGGAGGTCAATGTAGTTAACCCATTGTCTACCACTGCTAGAGATTTTTCTAGATTTATACTGTCTATCTCTCGTAGTCTCTCTGCGGCCTCTTGTTGTGATATTTTCCATATTTCATTATAGACAGCATAATAAAAACGTTTCTGACATGGCTTCCTGGGACCCATTAAAAAATCCCTAAGATCCACGCCCTGTGACAGTAAGGATAAGTGATGTTTCACCTGTGTGAGTGTTGAGGTTTTTAGCCAATTGAGGCACAACTTACCAACACTGTAGGATGTCACTACCCCTGGATGTTGTCTTTGTACATAACGTGGATCTGGCCTATGGATACTAAACCCTTCGGTTTCACCCATGAATCTTGCCTGACAACTATTAGTGTCTGTGGGCCAAATCAACCATTTTTTCCAATCGGGATCTGATCTGTTGTATTGTATATTGTCATTTACTGTAATTTCTTCCTGTAATGTGATGTTGCCCTCGGTGTGTGATGCAGTCGGCACCCGAGGTGTGTTCAAGTCCTTGCTCTTAGCTAGTCCAAGGCAAGACGTCTGTTGCATTGTCTTGTTCAAAAACATGATTTGTTGAGGGATGAGGCATGCTCTAAACAAAGCTTCTGTCCCCTGTACCTGCCATACCCTAGTACCCCAGACTGATTTTAGGTCTATGGTGTCTTTCCACAAGTGGAAACCTTGTTCGGACAACTGGGTAATAAAGGAAGCAGAGTAAATCTGTTTGGTGTTTGTCAACATATTTTTCTGTGCTGTTGTTGGTGCAACCTTATAATAATATGAGGCTGGGTCAGACATATTAAACCCTGAAAAATATGGAAATTTCTGTGTAAATGTTTTTGAACTACCTTTCAGCGGTGTTGGACAATGTTCCCACTGGTGGTATGTGAACACATCAACCTTGTCCCAAACTATACCATCAGGTATAGGAACTGCTGTAATGTTCACTGATGACAAGTCTCTTTGTTCTCGATGAGATGATTGATGTGGTTTTAAAAGTAAGTTCACCTTTTGGGCTGCAGAGCTTTGTCGAATGTATTTCCCATTAATAAGCATACTAAAAACTATTACCAAGCCTACCCAGAAAAGAAAGAAAAGTATCCCAGTGATTATCCATAGTTCTACCCAGGGTGACACCAGGTAAGTCTTTTTAAGAAAGTGCATAAAGTCTGTAACTTGCTGTTTGCGTGGTTTTTTGGCTGGCGTTGTTTCCGGTTCGCTTGGATCCAAAGAAAACGTATCAAAGTTTATGAAGTAGCCAGAAGTAGTTCGATCAATTGTTGGAATTGCATCAGGATTTGTTGAAATCGTGGTTTGCTCTTGTCGAGGCATGTTGACGTAGACATCTGTATTTGGTCGAATAGCGAGTTGTTTTTTGATTTTGAGTTTGATTTTGAATTTGAACTTCAGGTTCAAGAGGAACGAGTTCCATAGCATTGTTGCTTAGTCCTTCATTCCGTGTTGGAGGCTCTTCGAACGTGATGAATCTTTCCGTTTGAACTTCTTGGATTGTAGCGAGAGGAGGGCGTCTGCTACTTTGGAGTCCACGTGGCCTACTACTCAGTATCGGCCACATAATGTGGTTTGATTAGGTCGATTGAGACAAGTCTTTTCTCCTTTTTTCTGGCAAGAGGCGGTAGAAGTACAGTTCTTGTTCCTTCAATTGCTAGGACCGGTACAGGCTTTCTGTATGATGGCCCAACTTCTTTTTTGTCCGCTATCTTCTCTCTGACCAGATCCCTGACTTTTGGGATCCAGACCGATCTTACTGTGACTGATTTGACTTCCCCAGTGGCGGTCTGCTTCAGATGGGCATTACTTTGTTGTGTCCTGGATTCATTTAGATCCTGTAAAACAGCCAAATTATCATGGATGTCAAAAGGCTTTTCATCCGCCACTGTGCCTTCACAATCAAGATCAGGTACCCACAGTCTTGTCCCAAATAGGACCTCATATGGAGTGACACCCCCCAGAGAACTTCTTGACATGTTGTTAAGAGCACGCTGCACTCCATACAGATGTTTTACCCAACTTCCACCCGTGCCTAATACTCTAGCTGTTAAAGATTGCTTTAAGTCTCGTTTTTTTCTCTCCACTACTGAATTTCCCTCTGGATGGTACGGAGATGAGTACCGCAATGCTACACCCAATCCTCACATGGCCTCCTTGTAAGCCCTTGCGCTAAACACAGGGCCCTGTTCAGAATGTAATGTGCCAATTGCATATGTCCCTATGAAGATTGGCAAATCTTTTATAACAGTTCGAGCGTCAGCCAAGCGCTGGGGCTACACCCATAGGCATCTCGAGCAGGAATCCACTGCAACCATGATATACTTGTAAGCCCCATCTCTTTGTAAGGGGCCGCAGTGGTCTAAATAAACACACGCTAGTGGTTTGTCAGATATTAACAGCGGTGTCTGCACTGGACGTGTTATGGTGGAACCTTTCATCTGCTGACAGATGTCGCATTTCAAGACATAGTCCTTAGTCTGCTTTGTTAATCCAGGCCACCAATAGCGTTGTTTCAACAATGAAACAGTCGCCGTAACTCCTACATGTGCAGAACCTATCCCTTCGTGTGCTGCTAGAATTAAACCTAACCTACGATCCATGTTTGGAATTACTCTATCCCTACTCCAGGAATCTGAGCAAATGGAATGTTATCGGCATCTAACTTGTAGGAGTACTTGAGTGGAAACCTTTTTGGTACTGCTCCGCTGTTTTTGCTGGTTGCATTAATAGCTACCATAATCTCACAGTCTATTCTCATTTTAGAACGAGTGAATGCAGCTGCGGAAGACGTGCGTACAGCCCCCTTTGCGGCTTCATCAGCCAATGAATTCCCTTCAACGTGAACGCCATCACGCTGATGACTCAGTGTATGTATCACGTGAGCCCTCGGTAGTTCAGTTTTCAACTCCACTACCTGTTCCCATAGCATTTTTGTTTAATTGTGCCACCTTTTGCATCTTTGAACCCGTTTTGAACCCAGTACTGCAAATATTCATTATATGACTGCACTCAGTAAAAGGAATCGCACACAATGAGTGTGGGGAATTCTCGATCCGTGTTTACTAGTGCCAATATCAGTGTTTTAACTCTGCCAACTGTGCCGTGCAGTCTCCTAGGGACTGCCTCTTTGTGCAACTCGGGTGGAACTTTCCATCCCACATGCGACCTTTAACGATTGCACATGCTGCGCTATATTGTTGCTTACTCCCTATGGCCGGTTGAGCAGATCCGTCAGTGTAAATGATATATTCATACTGATCTAGAGGCATTATTTCGTTTGGAAGAGGATATTCTTGTTCATAGTGCAGAAATCCTTGTGTCTTTAAATGTGGGTCGTACCTGTATTCTACATCTGTTGCAGTATACGGATCACCAGGTTGCGTACGTTTACGCGTGTCTGCAAGTGTTTGGAAGCTATCATGTCAGCTTGTAAGGAAGGAAGTGTATCTGTATGTTCCTGTGTCCATATGTAGTTCGTGTTCCTGTTCTAAAGGATTGAACTCCCTCAGGCGTTGGCGGATGGCCACTGAAGCTGCTTCCCCCTTAATGTTAGCTAGTATTATGGCTGATACCTGGGCATAGTTACCTAGTAACTTCATTCCTAAGTTTAGGGCAGGTTCTACTCCGTACTCGTTTTGTATCTGTCTCAATACGTCAGGTACTACTGTTAATGACGGGATACCATGAGTTCTGGTATAAATGGCAGCAAAGACTGTACCCCAAGTGGTACAATCCTCAAATTGTGGTGTTATCCCCATGGGGAAGCAGATTGTTAGCATTCTGTGTTTTTCATATGGGGTAGTATTCGGGAATACTGCCTCTAGCTGCGTTATTTTCTGAGCTACCCAGAATGGTATTTGTTCACTTTTTGTGGGCATTTTACCCATCACTGCGTGTAATGTTTGTGGTGTAATTTTAGTATCTGTACCCTGAATTTGAGCTCCATTTGTTGCAACTATTGCTGGTTGGACTGTAAGTGTCCTCATGACGAATTGCGTCAAGTTTCTGTATATTTTAATTAAATCTTTATGTTGTATGAGTAAATCTCCTGGTGGCATTGTGTCAATGTCAGGATGTGGTGAGTAGACCGCTAATATCGGCCATGTTGCCCCTTCTCTTCCGAGCGGGCCGAGTCTCACTCTTCTTCCTATGGGGGGTAGGGCACCTTTAAACCATTATAAATGTTCCTGGTACGTGAGCGGAACCTCTATATCCTCGAATGGATAATATTCCGCTGGTGCATCTCCTTCCATGTAGGAGTGAAATGTTTTTGTTCTTGCATTTGCTGCTGGAAATGTAACCCACGAATAAAATACCTCTGTTTTGTTTAATACGTGTGCCTCAATCACGAAAACTACTATGCGACCCCTAGCTGATAAACCATGCGCTAGTAGTTTCAGGGTGACTGTATTTCTAAAGTTTGGTGCAATTTGTGTTGCGTCTGCATCGTCCTCGTCTGTGAGGGGCAGATTTTGTTGCATTGGGTCTAATTCTTCGTCATTTCTGTCCTCAGTCATTTTGTAAAGAAGAGGTTTTTCAAGGGAACTAAGATAAGGTATTTTCGAACAATTTAGGAACAATGTGTCCTTCAAGCTTGATTAACCAACAGCCAATAAATAGGATTTATTAGCCTTCTCAGCTGTGGCGGAGTTTGTGCCCACCCACTCCAGACGTCTCTGGTGTTTTTATGAGTAGGGGTTTCTGAGAATAGCACGACTGAACTACTCAGATTCTACTGTTAAATAAGTACCCAACCAACGATGGCGGCGCCATGTCGTGTAGTTCCTATATTACCTATACAGGATCTGCGCGTTTGGATAACATAAACTGTGGGATAGGTGGTGGACGGATTCCGTGCACCCCCACCGGATACGTTAGCCTGTCTGTATTAGCTAGCTCACAGTTCCACTAGAGTCTCCTCTTATCGGGGAGAGAATAGTTCCTGGCAACCTAAGAACATGCAAAACACACAAGATGATGGACGGAATGCTGCACATTGGCAAACATTCACCCCCAGTCACAGATCTGGGTTTAATCCATCATTATTTTGCTTCACCACGCCACCCTAGTTCAGACATAGCCATATGCAAATCAGTCTTGACCCTGTGCCTCATGGGAACACTCCAGACCGAACTGCCAAGCCATGTCTTCCCTGGACCGGAATCAAGCATCCTAGGACCGGTTTCAGGCTATCAGCCTTCATCAGCCAGGATAGCTTGACTCCAGTGGCATAGTGAGCACGGGACCCACGCCTGGGCATACCCTTCCCACTTAGGTCGAAATGCAAACACACAAGATGATGGACGGAATGCTGCACATTGGCAAACATTCACCCCCAGTCACAGATCTGGGTTTAATCCATCGTTATTTTGCTTCACCACGCCACTCTAGTTCAGACATAGCCATATGCAAATCAGTCTTGACCCTGTGCCTCATGGAACAGTCCAGACCGAACTGCCAAGCCATGTCTTCCTGGACCGGAATCAAGCATCCTAGGACCGGCTTCAGGCTATCAGCCTTCATCAGCCAGGATAGCTTGACTCCAGTGGCGTAGTGAGCACGGGACCCACGTCTGGGCATACCCTTCCCACTTAGGCGAAATGCCCAGACGTGGGTCCCGTGCTCACTACGCCACTGGAGTCAAGCTATCCTGGCTGATGAAGGCTGATAGCCTGAAACCGGTCCTAGGATGCTTGATTCCGGTCCAGGGAAGACATGGCTTGGCAGTTCGGTCTGGACTGTTCCCATGAGGCACAGGGTCAAGACTGTTTTGCATATGGCTATGTCTGAACTGGGGTGGCGTGGTGAAGAAAAATAACGATGGATTAAACCCAGATCTGTGACTGGGGGTGAATGTTTGCCAATGTGCAGCATTCCGTCCATCATCTTGTGTGTTTTGCAACCTCAGAACATGACAACCCTGATCCCCCAGGATCGTGGAAACAATATACTACTTTTCGCTCAGTCACTCGTGCTCACTTAGTTTGCCTCAGAGAGATACACAGAATAAACAGTTGGGGCGTTTCAATAAGTATTTATTGAACAGTTGTTATTCTAGTGTAGAATAGATGAGCTGCAACAACCGTTAGATAGTAGCAGAGATATATGATTAGCAATACTATGAAAGTAAAGGGATGGTATAGTTCTACCATCTTGCAGAAATCATGAATATATACATGTACATAAAACACATGATAAAAGTGCGTACTCCTACGATGCCTCCCTAACTAGATGTACCTAGCATCTATGTAGGTGTTATGCCAAGAATCCCTCTAGGATCTAGTCCACCCCATTACCTGAGAGCTTAGAGAATATGGGACCCCGTCCTGGTCTCGAGTTGGACACCCCGCGAGGGATGTTAGACCACTGCTAGCTGGAGCGTCTGCATGCAGGAACCTCAGCATCTCTGGTCAGTGTGTCAGCCAGGAATTCACGGTCTCCTCTATCTTCCTTAGCAAGATGTGTTGTATATATACCCATAGGTCTCCCCAGGGGTCCTACCTTCCTGTGTTACTGTGTCGGCCTAAAGGATGACGTTAGGCCTGAACTTTATACAGAGATATTATACAGGAGATGGTAATCCTACTGTTAGTCCTGCTGTGCTTCCAAGAAGCCTCATGCATAATGTATGAGAATCGAACCAGGAAAAACCTGCGTTCTGAATGCAGTGTCATATCTAGGTAAAAGGTCAGTGCCTAAGAACCGTTATGTATGCAATGTAGGGAAGGATGTAGGTGAAAGTTTGCGATGTTACCTGTGCCTATTTAGGGTACCTATATGGAATATAACATTACAAGGGGATTGCGCCACTGGAACGTCACTTTTATCGACGTTCTGGTGGCACAATGCCCTGGACCATATTTGAAAAGGGGCATTAAGCCACTTTTTGTGGCTTAATATTACTTTGTAAATATGGTACCCTTTCACACAGTTTTCTGCATGTAAGGGGCATCCAGTGGGTGTTGCTGTGGGTGTTCCACCACAACACCAATTGCTATTTGACGCTGGCCCAGATGTACAAGGATCTGTAAATCTGAGGCAGCGCCAAAAACTAATGCCATGCAAAAGCAGGCGTTAGATTGTTGCAACGAGGAGAAATACTTTTATTTCTTCTCGTTTTTGCTTTTTCTGTGTGCTGCATTCTGCAGGAATGGACACCTTCGTGTACATAAACAATCACTCCCAGCAACGCATGCCCCCTTGCAGTATGGCGCAAGCGTGTTTGTGTTGGTGCTAGGCAGCTATTTTCAGCACCAGCACTTGGGAAAACACAGGGGTGCGCCGTATTGTTGTAAATACGGTGCATCCCTGCGTTTTGGAAATGGTCCAGTGCTGCAAAATTTGCTGGCGCGCTGCGTCATTACCTTGTCGATATGCCCCTATGAGTTGTGAATATCAAAGATGGTACCATCTAGACAAGACTTCAGGGGGCATATTCTCAAGCCCCTATCGCCACGGGAACGTCCCTTTTTTTGACGTTCCCGTGGCGATAGGGCCAGCGCCCTTTTCTCAAGGCAGCGTTAACCCACCCGCAAACACCACCAGCTGATCCGTGCCACCAAGAAGTCGGCACTCAAAGAACGACTGGACAACAACGCCCATGACAGCAAGGAACTTTTCAGCATCGTCAAAGAGTTCTCCAACCCCAGCGCCGGAAACAACGACATCACCCCCTCGCAAGACCTCTGCAACTCACTCTCCGCGTTCTTCCACCGCAAGATCACCGACATACACAACAGCTTCAACGCACAAACAACGCACCCTACCGCCGAACCAATGCCCGCCACCACCACCCTCTGCAACTGGACCCCGATCAACACCGAAGACACCACCCGCACGATGAACTCCATCCACTCCGGATCACCAACCGACCCCTGCCCACACCACGTCTTCAACAAAGCCGACGCCACCATCGCACCCCATCTCCGGGACATCATCAACTCCTCCTTCCGCACCGCCACCTTCCCGGAGAGCTGGAAGCACGCCGAGCTTACCGCCCTCCTGAAGAAACCAACGGCGGACCCCACCGACCTCAAGAACTACCGCCCATCTCGCTCCTTCCGTTTCCGGCCAAAGTCATCGAGAAGACCGCCAACAGACAGCTTGCCGCCTTCCTCGAGACGAATGGATCCCTCGACCCCTCGCAGTCCGGGTTTCGGGCCAACCACAGCACCGAGACCGCCCTTATCGCAGCCACCGACGACATCAGAACCCTAACCGACAACGGGGAAACAGCTGCCCCTCATCCTCCTGGACCTCTCCGCGGCGTTCGACACCGTCTGCCACCGCACCCTAGTGAAGCGCCTCAGCAACATCGGAATCCGAGAGAAAGCACTGGAATGGATCATCTCGTTCCTCGCCGGAAGAACCCAGAGAGTCCGCCTCTCCCGTTCAGATCCGAAGCCACCGAAGTCATCTGCGGCGTTCCACAAGGATCCTCACTCAGCCCGACCCTCTTCAACGTCTACATGAGCCCCTCGCAGCCATCGCACGCCGACACAACCTCAACATCATCTCCTACGCCGACGACACCCAGCTGATCCTCTCCCTCACCAACGACCCCACTACCGCCAGAGCCAACCTGCACGACGGGATGAGAGACGTCGCCGACTGGATGAGGAACAGCCGCCTTAAACTGAACTCAGACAAGACGGAAGTCCTCATCCTGGGCTCATCACCCTCCGCCTGGGACGACTCCTGGTGGCCCCCGGCCCTGGGCACCGCACCCAAGCCAACGGACCACGCACGCAACCTGGGCTTCATCCTGGACTCCTCCCTATCAATGACCAAACAAGTCAACGCCGTCTCATCTTCATGCTTCAACACTCCTGCGCATGCTCCGCAAGATCTTCAGATGGATCCCCACTGAAACCAGGAAGACCGTCACCCAGGCACTCGTCACCAGCCGACTGGACTATGGGGAACACCCTCTACGCCGGAACCACAGCCAAACTTCAAAAGAGACTCCAGCGCATCCAGAACGCCTCCGCACGACTCATCCTGGACATCCCCCGACACAGCCACATCACCGTACACCTGAAAGACCTGCACTGGCTCCCCGTCAGCAAGAGAATCACGTTCAGACTCCTCACCCACGCACACAAGGCCCTCCACGACCTGGGCCCAAAGTACCTCAACGACCGCATGTCCTTCTACACGCCCACACGCCAGCTACGATCAACCAGCCACGCCTCGCCACCGTACCACGCATCCGCAGAACCACCGCCGGAGGAAGATCCTTCTCCTACCTGGCGGCCAAGACCCTGGAACTCCTCCCCACTCACCTTCGGCGAACCCAGGACCATCTCGCCTTCAGGAAGCAGCTCAAGACCTGGCTGTTCGAGCAGTAACTTACCCCCTCCCCCAGCGCCTTGAGACCCTCCCGGGTGAGTAGCGCGCTCTATAAATGCCGTGATTGATTAACGTGCCTTAAAGCCACGTTAAGTGGCTTAACGCTGCCTTGAGAATAGGGCCCCTTTCACGCTAAACTTAGCGTGAAAGGGGGCGTGCAGTGGGTGTTTCAGTGGGCGTACCACCGCAACACCCATTGAATTCGATGCTGCCACCTATTATCAAGGGCGGCGATAATAGGTGGCAGCGCTGAACTTAAGACCAGAAAAATCCTGGTCTTATAGGTGGCGAAACGAGGAGAAATGCTTAATTTCTCCTGCGTTTTGCATATTTCCATGTGTGCTGCCTTGTGCAGCACACATGGAAATAGCAAATGCCATGGTTTGTTTATGTACAGGAAGGTATCCCTTCCTGTACATAAACAAACCTTTAAAAAAATGCAGTTTTGTAGCTTACATGTGTGCTGCATGAAGCAGCACATGTAAGTTACTAAACGGTATTTTAGGTTTGTTTATGTGCAGGAAGGGACACCTTCCTGTACATAAACAAACCTCCCTGCTTGCAGACACCCTTGCACTCTGGTGCAAGGGTGCCTGCGTTGGCGTTAAGTCGTGAGACTTAGCGCTGTCGCAGGGGGAAACACCAGGCTGCACCACATTCTTGAGAATAGGGTGCAGCCTGGCGTTTCCGAAGTGGCGGTGAGAGGCGTTAAGCCAAGGAGGCTAACGCCTCTCACCGCCACTTCCTCGTGAATATACCCCCATATTTCAAGAGGCCGCCCATTACCCTTTAAAAAAGAACGTTTCACTGACCGTCACTGTGTGTTGGTGTATTTGCCACAATTTTAAGATAAACAAATGTCCATCACAGTGATCTGTGATGGTCCTTCTGCTTCTAGTTTTCAAGTCCCAACGGGATGATGTTTCGCTGCAGGGACAGGCAGTGAGTTCTTGGTGGGTAGCGAGAGCTTCCTAAACGGTTACATTGGTACCAATATCTAAGGGTAAATGCTGTATAAGCAAAATAATATCCTGACAAAACGGCACATTTACAATAATTTCTTCATCTGTTATCAAGAATGCTGTGAGCTTAAGCGTGAACAGTGTGATTTGGGGAAAAATTACAGTTTTACTCACATCCAGTGCTAAAATATTCATTGTTTGAGTAGGTAGTTTGAAAAAGATAATCGTTTCTGTGTGTTTTTGATGCTTTGAAGATAAACATATGCCAGCAATTACCATTTCAGAACATTGCAGATTTTAGGGGCAAACAGCATGTTCTGAAACTGATGAGAACAAAAATGTCTTTGAAGTGAAATTACAAACTCGAGAATAGCACATCTGTACAAAGATGGATGCAGTAAAATGTTTTGACTGCTACAAATATTAAATAGATATACACTACTGTGAAAAACATTCTGAATTGTCCGGGTTTTTCCATAATATTACTAAAACCTTTTTTTAACACCATCTTTATTGGGTTTTTTGACATAAACAACACAATATGTGGGCCAGCACAGGCTAGCCGGAATAATACAGCAATTAAAAAAAAACGGTATTTGTAAAGCACGAACAAAGGGTCTCAAGGTGCTGGGGGCCTTCGGGGAGATAAAGTGAGCTATTGCCCAGAGTCATATGATACTGAGCTGATCTGCCTCCGGTGCTAGGGATCAAACCGTGAGCCCCCTGCTCTGGAGTTAGCCGCCCTGGCCGCAGCACCACACCTCTCCAGTCCAGCAATGCAAACAGTAATCCCAGCACTACCCATATAGGTATGTCGTACAATCTTGATCTGATCAGGAGAGAGAAGTTCTGTACAACTTATAAACATAGAATGTAATCAAACTACAAGCCATATCAGCAGCAGTCGTACAACAAACTGTGCAAGATAGTGGAGCCTCCCCAGCATTCCTGTAATATGGAGGCCCTTTGCAACCCCAGCTCTGGTATAATTGATCATATAACTCATAGTGTGCAAGCACCTGATCCGCATCTTCTCTGCATTCTCTGCTCTCTCAACACTCCTTTGCACCAAGACGAAAGTGAAGGCAAGTCTTCCTGAAAAATGTGGGAAGCATATCACCGACCTAATACCTCAGTCCTGTACGGCCGGGTCCACTTGGGGCATCTGCAAGGTATCTATGATACCATCCCAGTCTGCCGCTATGGGTCTCTTTCGTAGCCTGCGCGCTTCTTCTCCCCGGAGCGTCAGAACCTCAGAGCCTCAGCTTTGGCCCACTTAAGTTTGGCTGCGTGCTGCTGTTCCATGCCAGGTAGTTGTACTCGAACCTTCCAGTGCATGGCAATCAGTCTGCGAACCATCGACCTATAAGTCAATAAAGCGATTCCTTGCTCTCCCCATGCGCCTGGCTTACATAATCCTATCATGCTGCTCACCATCTTATAGAGGTCTTTGTGACCTGTTATTTGTGACCTTCAACTAGGGATCCTGAGCCTGTGGGCAATTCCGGGAACATGTGTGCCATGTCGGTCTTGGCCTCCATGCAGCACGGGCAAGTCAACACAGATCCCGGAGAGAGATAATGTAGAGCATGGGTACTCACAAACTTTCTTTCGGGGGCCAAATTTACAGTGTGGTTTGTGGCCGAGGGCCGCACCGGTGGGGGCGGGGTCAGTGGGGAGGGGGCGGGGCTAGAGCAAAAAATAACTACGACCATGAGGTTGAACACAGGCCCCTGCAGCGGACGCCTTCGTCCACTGAGCCACCAGACCCGGCATACACACATCTCTCTCTCTCGATCTATCTATCTCTCTCTCTCTCTCTCGCTCTGTCTCCCTCCCTCTCTCTATCTCCCCCTCCCTCTCTCTATCTCTCCCTCCCTCTCTCTCTCTCCGTCTCCCTCCCTCTCTCTATCTCTCTCTCTCTCTCCCTCTCTCTCTCTCTCCCTCCCTCTCTCCCTCTCTCTCTCTGTCTCACTCACTCTGTTTGTCTCTCTCTCTCTCTCTCTGTCTCCCTCTCTCTCTCTCTGTCTCCCTCTCTCTCTGTCTCCCTCCCTCTCTCTCTCTGTCTCCCTCCCTCTCTCTCTCTGTCTCCCTCCCTCTCTCTGTATCATTCCCTCTCTCTCTCTGTCTCCCTCCCTCTCTCTCCCTCCCTCTCTCTCCCTCCCTCTGTCTCCCTCTGACTCCCTCTCTGTCTCCCTCCCGCTGTCTCCCTCTATCTGTCTCCCTCCCTCTGTCTGTCGCCCTCTTCCCTCTGTCTGTCGCCCTCCTCCCTCTGTCGCACTCCTCCCTCTGTCTGTCGCACTCCTCCCTCTGTCTGTCTCCCTCTCTCTGTCTCCCTCTCTCTGTCTCCCTCCCTCTGTCTCCCTCTCTCTCTCTCTCTGTCTCCCTCTCTCTCTGTCTCCCTCTCTCTCTGTCTCCCTCTCTCTATCCCTCCCTCTGTCTCCCTCCCTCTCTCTGTCTCCCTCTCTCTGTCTCCCTCTCTCTGTTTCCCTCCCTCTCTCTGTCTCCCTCCCTCTGTCTCCCTCCCTCTGTCTCCCTCCCTCTGTCTCCCTCCCTCTGTCTCCCGCTGTCTCTGTCTCCCTCTGTCTCTGTCTCCCTCCCCCTGACTCCCTCCCTCTGTCTCCCTCTGCCTCTCTCCCTCTCCCTCCCTCTGTCTCCCTCTCTCTCTGTCTCCCTCTGTCTCCCTCTCTGTCTCCCTCTGTCTGTCTCCCTCCCTCTGTCTGTCTCCCTCTGTCTGTTGCCCTCTGTCTCCCTCTCTCTCCCTCTGTTTCCCTCTCTGTCTCCCTCCCTCTGTCTCCCTCTCTCTCTCTCCGTCTCCCTCTGTCTGTCTCCCTCTCTGTCTCCCTCCCTCTGTCTCCCCCTCTCTCTCTGTCTCCCTCTCTCTGTCTCCCTCTCTCTGTCTCCCTCCCTCTGTCTCCCTCCGTCTGTCTGTCTCCCTCTGTCTGTCTCCCTCTGCCTCTCTCCCTCTGCCTCCCTCTGTCTCCCTCTCTCTCTGTCTCCCCCTGTCTCCCTCTCTGTCTCCCTCTGTCTGTTGCCCTCTGTCTCCCTTTCTCTCTCTCCGTCTCCCTCGCTCCGTCTCCCTCTCTGTCTCCCTCCCTCTGTCTCCCTCCCTCTGTCTCCCCCTCTCTCTCTGTCTCCCTCTCTCTGTCTCCCTCTCTCTGTCTCCCTCCCTCTGTCTCCCTCCCTCTGTCTCCCTCCCTCTCCCTCTGTCTCCCTCCCTCTCCCTCTGTCTCCCTCCCTCTGTCTGTCTCCCTCTCCCTCCCTCTGTCTCCCCCTGACTCCCTCCCTCTGTCTCCCTCTGTCTCCCTCTCTCTCTGTCTCCCTCTCTCTGTCTCCCTCCCTCTGTCTCCCTCTCTCTGTCACCCTCTGTCTCCCCCTCTCTGTCTCCCTCCCCCTCTCTGTCTCCCTCCCTCTGTCTGTCTCCCTCGCTCTGTCACCTCACCCCGCGTGTGTGTCAGCCCGGGCTGAGACAGCTTCCCGGGCACACACACAGCCGCACCCGAGTACTTCACAGGTCTTTAAAAGACCATTCACTTGTTAATGAGGCTTTGTTGTATTTCACCTCTTCTAGCCCCTGCATCTCCACTCAGAGTGGAGATGCAGGGGCGCTAAGAAGAGGTGAATACAACAAAGCCTCATTAACAAGTGAATGGTTTTTAAAGAATCGCCCGGCCCCCTTAGAGCGCTGCTGCAACCGGCGGTGTTTGGTGACACTTAAAAAAAAAAAAAAACACTGGTAGGATATCTGCAAGGTCCGCGGGCCGCCAAGGAAGGCTTGCCGGGCCGCTGGCGGCCCGCGGGCCGTACTATGAGTACCCGTGATGTAGAGCCTTGCTGGGGTGAGGTAGACTTTATGCAGTACGTTGTGCTGGATGTATTGAACCCAGGCATTGCAGGAGACCCTACGGGTATATATAAGGGCCCTTTCCAATTATTTTTGTGGTAGTTCTCGGCCCAGGTCTACCCCCTATGCCCTACGAAGCTCTATGAAGGTGTCCTGTAACAGGTGTGAAATGGCCTGAATCAGCCATGCTATCAGGTGGTGGCCATCCCCAATAGTATGCATTATCTGTATGAGTGGGGGTTCTGAGCAGGTATCATATCGGTAATGTGCCATTGTCTTCCAAGTTCTGCCACCAGTCAGCCGTACACCAGAAAGTGCCCTGGCAGGAGGTCTCTGTTATCCCTCAGCTGGTCATAGTGCTACTCCCTCACCTCCGATCAGCTCTTTGAATGGTCTGATAGACCCCAGGCGGATCCCCGGTGCATACTGAGGCATAACCGGCATGAGGGGTAAACCCCTCTGGAAGCTACTGTGGGCCACTCGTACCCACCCCCCTGCTGGGGTATCATTCCCTGCGGGAGGAAAATCATGTCACCCTCTGCACATGGGGCCCAGAGGCCAGTCCCAATTTGATTAAGTAGTGACCTGCCAACCAGGGAGTAGGCCATTGCAGCTGCACTGCCAAATAATAATATTCAAAGTTAGGAGCTCCTTGGCTCTCCTCATCTACTGGGAGCTACATCTTTATCAATACAATGCGACGGCGCCACTTGTTGCAGAGGAAACCCCCAAGCATTGTAAGTAATGGGGCAGATTTACAAGAAAGTGACGCATCTGTAAAGATGTGTCACTTTCCCTGCGCCACCCCAAGAAACCCTTGCGCCACTATGGATGCGCCGTATTTACAATACGGCGCACCATGGCGCAAGGATTGACAGATGCGTCAGAAATTCTGACGCATCTGTTGACGCAAAAGTCACGCATTACTGGAGTCGTGTCGCAAGCACGACGCAACTCCAGCAATGCAGGGGGAGACCTATCCTCATTGTGCTGCGTCACTCCTTACGCCTGCTTCAAGCAGGCATAAGAATTTGACGCAGTAGCGTCCTAGAAGTGGCGCAGTGAAATCTTGTAGATTTCACTGCGTCACTTCTATTAGGCTTTTTTGCGTTGGAACGCCCACCCTGCATACATTATACCTGACGCAGGTATAATGTGACGCAGGGCTTTACAACGTGACACATCTCCCTAGATGCGTCACGTTGTAAATGGGCTGCATTTTTACGCTGCTGCTGCGTCACAAAAAGTGACGCAACAGCGGCGCAAAAATGACGCAAGGGGCTTGTAAATCTGCCCCAATGTATGAAAACTAATGTGAGGGATATTCATCAGGAGAGTGTGAAAAACTATAAGAGGCGGGGGTGTATCACACTTTTTGATTGGCAAACCCTTCCCTGCACTGAGAGTGGGAGCATAAACCAAAATGTAATCTGTGGTTGGAGGAAGGGCACTGCCCTCGTGAGATTACCATTGATGAGATCACATGTGGTATGAGAGATGTTGATACCCAGGTAGTGAAAGGTGTGAGATTTCCAGCGAAGTGAGTGTGCATTGACCCTGAAAAGCTGCGGCGGGGAATCTATGTGAACTGAGAATAGGCACATTTTTGGACAAGTTCACTCCTAACCCTGAGGCGGCTCGAAAATCTGTCAGCACAATCACTATCTCATCGATGCTCTCTCATACATCTCTTACATAGATTAAAACATCATCTGCGTACAGCGAGACCACTTGTGTGGATTTCCTTAAGGGTATACCGCAGGTCTGACCCGTCTACTGGAGCTTCTGCGCTAGTGGCTTGATCGTCCGGCCGAAGAGCAGCGGGGAAATAGGGCATCCCTGACAGGTGCCTCTAGTGACCTGGATTAAGGCTGAGACGCATTGCTCTATCCTTACTGTTGCTGTGGTCTCAGAGTAAAGGAGCTGTATGAACCTTTGCAGTCGGCCATCAATGGCCACTTTGGTCAGAACTGCAGACATGTGCTCCCAGTTGACGGTTTCAAAAACTTTTTCCAGGTGTATCACCAAGCATGCCGCATATGGTCACTGCACAGGGCCCACCTCCAATACCCAATAGAGCTGACAGATATTAAGTGTCGTGGATCGACCCAGGATGAACCTATTTTGGACCAGGTGGACCAAATGTGGGAGATGTTCCTGTAGCCAAACTGCAATAATTGTGCTCAATATTTTGTAATCTATTCCCAACATTGACAGGGGCCAATAGGATGCCATCTCCATCTGGTCCCTCCCGGGTTTGGGAAGCGATATCAATAACGCCTCACAGAGTGTTGGAGTCAGGCACCCTACATAGAGGGCGGCAGTGTATCGTTCCAAAAGCTTAGGGGCTAGTAGCACCTCATATGCTTTATACAATTCAATAAAAAACCCACACAGTCCCTGGGTTTTACTCCCTGAAAAGAACCAGGAATTTCCTGCTCCTTTAGTGTGTTGTTAAGATCCTCTCTCCCCACTGGTTCAATAACTGGCAGTGGAATCCTGCTTAGGAAGTCTCAGATCTGGGCCTGCCGATCCACCAGAGGGGATCATAGATAGAACGGTAATGGGCGGTAAATGCCGTCTGCATCTAGATTTGACTTGTGGCAAGCTGCATAGGGGTTACCCATATCGCAGTAATGGGGCTGTGTCTACCACGCTCCACAGTAGCCATGCCAAAAGGCAACCCAGCTTATCACCTTCAGCATGCATGCTAGCCTGATATGTCATATAAGCAAGACACCTCAATAACTCAACAAGTCGAGCCTGAGTTTTCAGTGCTTCAGCTAGAACCAACCTTTTAGCAGGATCATCCCATGCAGCGTTTTTGAGGGCTTCTAGTGACATATCCATCTAGGTCAATTCATGGTGCAGGGCAGCATGTGCACCCTTTACTATTTGTATGCAATGACCCCTCAACATCACTTTCATTGCCTCCCAATCCATCAGTCTAGTGGCAGCAGTGGGACCTGCTCTTACCTGCTGCCTGATTCCTTGGTCCAGGGGGGACCACAACAACCAGCCTGCTTTGCCCCCTTGCGGCGCCTGGCCGCCAGCGTCATTCATCGAGCAGCACCAGGAGGCGCTTCAAAACCGGCCGCGGCCTCCCGCAGCGCGGGAGGCGCGCGGGCATTCCCGGGCTGTGCCCGGGCCAAGCCCGGGCCAAGGGCGGGCCCGTCTGCGCTCATCAGAGCCAGGAGGAGGCTGGGATGGGCCTGCTCTCTTGGTCTTGTAACTTGGGCTACTTGCAAGCGGTCTTGTGGTGTTATCCCTCGTCTAGATCACAGATGACCACATAAGGTAACGTTAGTGTACTAGCTCTTGAATGCCAGCTATTTAAAGGCGTTGGTCCAATACAACATGGGGAAGCGAAAGCCTACTCCGGCCCAGAAAACTACCGATACCACTCTTGACGGCTTGCTGCAAAAGGCGGTGGGAGCTATTAATAAGGAGATAGAGCGCGCAGAACGTAGACTTTCCCTGGCTCCACCATCTGAACTACTGCCTGTTAACCAGCCATTATTCCCAAACAATGACCCCCATACTGGTACAGTTGAAAGTATCTCGGAGGACAGGTCTCAAGTCCCTATTGTTCCCACTGTTATTGTTTTATCACAGGGTGTGACACAAGGGCCACGGGATGTTGAAGAAAGCCGTTGCACAACATCAACGGAGCCTGGCAAATCGTCCGCGATAGGAGGAAAGAGGAAGCGAACAGGGAGAGTGGGGACTGCCCATAAGATGATCAATCAGTCGCCTAAAACAAAACAATCCACACAAACTCACACTGCAGGAAAAGTTGTTAAGCCATCTACTGGAGGGATAGCTAACGGTGGGCAGGATGGGCTTGATATTTTAACTGGAAAATTGAGCAACTTAGTCCAGGAGGCTCTGGCACCAATTTTGGTGAGACTAAGCAACATTGAGGAGCAGCTAACTATTGTTTGTAAAGCCTTAGTACCAGTAGAAGTAACTTCAACACATATCTCAACTGAGAGAGGCCTATCGGTAAGGGGTATAGCCGAAGGGCATGGAGGCAACCGGTTGGAGGTTATATCTGACGGGGTGGCCCCTAGGAAGGCACCACTTAGGTTTAGGTTTAGGGATTTATAGAGCGCATGGCTACCCGCAGGCATCCCAGCACTTAACCTTAGTGTTATCCCCCTACACCGTGGCCGTATACAAAAGACCACAAACACTAGCACATTGGTAGAGCTAGCAGAGAATTCTGTTCCCCATAAAAACTCCCTCCCGCAGAGCCAACACCAGGGCCAGGGCGTCCTGTCCCCCAAAACTTCTAATGTAAGGGATGGGGGTACATCCCTTCTAGAGACATATCGTCTCACAGTTGCTTACATGGTACCCCAGGCGGGAGTGGGATTGTAGACCGGTTACACCTGCCCCCAGAAAGTACCCCCTATACTTTGGTATTAACGGGGGTTCCGAGTTTATCCTTCAATCAAAAAGAAAGTTGCCAGAGCCTTATAAATAAAGCGGTTCACTGGTGCTCTAAAAAAACCCCACCTCATTTTAATTGTTTTGAGCACATCATTATGGCTAGGCAGGTGTGCTGGATTGGCGACACTAAGAAAAGCAATGGAGGGGAGTGTGTCGTACTTAATTTTAGCGACGCAAAGTGTGTCTACCATGCCCTAAACCAGTTGAAAGACTCACCTACCGAACAGATAAAGGCTCGACCTTTGGGTTTCTTTTACCCTCCTAGTCAGATTTTGCCCCCCAGCATGCTGCCAACTCGGCCTAGACACATCATTGATGCCCCTATGCGCCCCTCCTCCTTTCACCCTAATAGGTATGAGGCACTCTCAGACCTACCCGCGAGTGATTGACTAACTAGACAATCTGGTGGGTACATAGATAATGATATAAAAGGCCACCATTTTGGTGATGTAGGGCGAGTTGGGACCAAGGAGGCATATGGCAACACAAAGCCCTACAAAGACCATATTATAAATCCCGCTGGTCCCTCGGGAAAGGAGAACATGAATAACCCGACATTTTGCACGGCGGCTGTAAATATAACCCCTGAAGATAGGTGCCTGGGGGAGGGATCGCTACAGACACCCGTGGCCAGTCCACTGGTCTCACTAGTCATATCACCGGACACAGATCTGGCCCACTCTATACCCCCAGTTAAGATAATCTCCTGTAATATAGCAGGTATTCGCTCGAAACTAACAGATGAGGTTTGGTTGGAATACATCAGGGGTTTCGATGTAATCTGTCTACAGGAGACGTGGGCTAAAGAAAGCATAGAGATGGATGGTTATCAGGCCTTTGATGTGCCTGCCACAGCATCGTTGTCGGGGAGGGCAAAAGGGGGGTTGGTAACCTTATTCTCAGATTTGGTTCCATAAAAGTTTTTTGTGTAGGATCCTCCCAGTGGTTTCAATTGATTATGATTGTTAACATGCTCCAGGTGAGAGTCCTTCTTGTAAACTGGTACTATAATATTTTTGACCCACAGAATTGTCATGTTATAGAAGCCTTGCAAATGGCAACGGTTAATGTTTCTGGGAAGTGGCAAGCTTTATGTGTTTTATGGGTGGGGGATTTTAATTGCACATCCTGTGAATACAGTAATGAAAGAGTTTGTGGTCTCTTGGACACAGATGATCAGCCTTTGGCACACTTTATTCACACCCCGCAAGGAGAGGCACTGAATACCATTATCATTGAGAACAATTTGGACAGTCTAAATAATAGTTTTTCAGTTCAGTGCCCTACTTTTGTTGGCGGGGGTAGAGAAAGTTCTATTGATTTTATGTTTATTTCTAGGGAGTGCTCCCCACTGGTGTGCGATTTTCACGTGGATCCGGAAATAGCGAGTGACCATAACCCACTAATTGTTTCACTTAAAGTAATAGCTAGAACCACAGGTGGGGATGGTCGCTTGACTGATTATAATCGCAATAAAGGTGTAAGAGAAAACTGGGGGAAAATAAATCCAACACTTTTTGAGGAGGAAATAGTTAGATCTAACCTCGACCTGATCATGGATTGTTTGGAGCAGGCCTCTTCCTCATCCACGATTGTACAGAACTTTGAACGGCTATGCATTAATGTAGCTAATAGATTAACATGCCCAGCCAGGCCCAAGCAGCACCGTGAGAGCCGCTGGTTTAATGTAGAATGCTCTAGAGCCCACAAGATCTTAAAAACTGACCTCCAGACACATCCACGTAACAGAGAACAAATAAAATGTGCTAGATGCTTATATAAAACCACCATCAGTGAAAGAAAAGAGGAGGTGAGGCGCATAGCGTGGGATGATCTGGAGAGAGCTAGCGCTCTTAGAGTTAGTAAAAGCTTTTGGGCCATCGTCAATCAACCCCAATTCACTGAGGAAGCGGGAAAAATGGAGTCATTGATACTGGGAGATACCTGGGAACTACATTTTGCGCCTATCTTTAATCCAAATGGTAGGGAGCTATCAATGCTTAATGAGGAGTTCCCGGCTGATATGGCACAGTCAGTAGAGATTAGTGCCTCACTTACGGTGTCTGAGGTGGAGGATGCACTCATAAAGGGGATTAGTAGGAAAGCTCCAGGCCCAGATGGAGTTCCACTTAAGTTAAATATAAATCTTTGGGCACCCCTGCTAACTCAAGTTTTTAAATCAGCGGTGACTGGTCCAATCCCAGTATCCTGGAAAGGGGCCATAGTTGTACCCGTGTTTAAGAAAGGGAATAGAAATGATCCTGCCTGTTATAGGCCTATTTCCCTTATTGACTCTACTGCTAAAGTACTGGGTAGGGTAATCCTTGCCCGACTAGAGACATGGGCAACTAGTAAGGGGATTATTTCAAAAACGCAGTATAGCTTCCGGAGGGGAATGGGAACAACAGAGCAGTGCCTAAATTTGTCTCTGATCATGGGCAAGTACATGAGGGCAAAGAGTGGCTCTATCCACCTTGCCTTCATGGACTTGTCCTGCGCATTTGATACTGTGAACAGGGGGAAATTGTGGGCACTAATGACAGAAATGGGCTTTGAAAGTGCGCTAATCCTGCTCATAAAAAGGCTACATACTAACACATCTGTTTCCATAAGATTCGGACCACACGGGGAAAGGACGAAGCCTATTGCCTCAACCGAAGGAGTTCGGCAGGGTTGCATTTTAGCTCCTTTTCCTTTTTTAATCTATACGAATGGCCTGGAAGCGTTTTTATTAGGCAAGAAAATCGATTTTCCTCGCATTAAAGGCCAGCCAGTTCCGCTGCTTTCGTATGCGGACGATACTGTACTTATGGCCTTGACGGCCAATAGCCTCCAAACCTCCCTGGACGCCTTTACAAATTTTATGGCGGCATTAGACTTGAGGGTTAATTTCTCAAAGTCTTACATAATGGTATGCTGCCCAAAAAAGGTTAAAACTAGAAGTTTTAATGTAAGGGGTAAGTCCATTGCAAGGGTGGAACAGTTTACATACCTAGGGAACATATTTAGCAAGGATATGAAATGGGATTCCCTGATCACGGCTAGGGCACAGCAGACAAGTAGAGTGGTGGAGGGGCTCTTTAGGTTTGCCTGTAAGTTAGGCCACAAGCCAGTGCCCGAGCTTGTTACCTTATACAACGCAAAATGCATGTCGGTTGCATCGTATGGGGCGGGCGTATGGGGCTATCAAAGAAGTCGCTCGCTACAAGTAGTGGAGAATAAGTTTATAAAACGTCTGCTGATGATTCCAAGCAGCTCCACCACCTCATTTTCTCACCGAGAAGTGGGGATGGATTACATAGAAGATCGCATCGGCGCTGCCCCCTTGCTCTTGTGGGCCAAAATTTGGGTCTCAGAAGAGTTAAAGTTTTCCAGGGAGATCATCGAAGAATGTATAAATTTGGATAAGTCTGTGAAGATCCCCTGGCTTCGGTTTGTGAGGGATAGGTTATCCGAGATTGGGTTGGGTGAGTACTTTGACATTCCGTCGAGTATCCCCACAAACGCGAAGGGTATAATTAAAGAGGAGTATAGTGTCTGGGCAAATTTGCGTCATTCACAACTGGAGGTACCCGGCCCTAGCTGCCCTTTCATGCCCAAACAGCAATATTACCTATCCTTTATAACGAACAGCCAGTTGCGTTTTCTTTTAACAAGATTCCGCCTTGGCACTTTGCACTTTTTGTAGCGTTCCCCAAACAATCTGGGTGGATGGACAACCTTATTTCTTGCCCATGCGACAATAGAACTTCCCAGAGCACCTTGCACTTTACTCTTTTTTGTGCACTTTATAAAGAACCAAGGAGTAGATTTTTGGTACCCTTACTAATGAATATTCGCCCTTGTACATATATTGAGGGGTACAGATATTTGCAATCACTGATCAATCCTGTTATTTGCACTGTTATGTTAAATTTTATTAAAACAGCAATGGGCATTAGGAAACGCTATGAAGTGCAATAATTGGGTGGGGAGATGAAATGATTTGTATGATTTTAGCTTGCAAAGGAACTTTTATCTTTTTTAATGTTTTTTAGAAAACAAAATGTATTTTAAATTTGTATTGTTCGTTTGTCGAAACTTTTGTGGCCGTGTGCCGAATAAAGTTAATTTGACTTGACTTGGTAGCAGTGTCACAGTTGATGGTTAGGTAGTTGGATAAGGTAATGCTAGTCGAGTCCCGGAATACCAGATCCTCCAAGGCACTGGGTTGCTGCCACCAAGTTGGTAATGGTGGGAAAGGCTCTCTCCACTCAACCTGGAGCTGGAGTGGGTTATGGTCGAAAATGCCACCCAAGTCTTGCCTGGTATCTGCAACAGTGCCAGGATTTTGTCCAGTTTGGAAGTCGTTGGGTCTATCACCGCTCCAGTAACCTGCATAACCACACCTTCCAAGCCTAGGACCTCAGCATCTGTGCACCCCCCGGGACCGACAGCCCCGGACCCTTGTCACCCCACATCAGGGAGTGCACCTCCCGCTGGTCCTACTCTCTCCTTGTGGGGCTCAAGGTCCAGAAGATGAGGATGGAGAACCTGTTTGCCCTGCCGATAGGAACAATGAGCCTCCACTCACATGGGCCCACCTCCCTCTTGGCCCATTAGCAGAGAAATGTATCAGGGCTGCATAGACAGACAAAGCAGTAATCAACGCGGCCTGGGGCAATGTATGTGCAAGTGAGATTGATTCCATGGCAATGTGTAGACCCGCATCACCCCTCAGGGCAGCAACTGCCAATATGCACAGTTGAGGGGGGCACAAGCAGTTCTGTTGTGACCCAATCGAGGATCTGTCTCAGAACAGATGATCTGCTCAGGGTAGATGAGCATCCGCCCATACTGAAGCATCTTCTGCTGCCTCCTAAATTAGGATGGCCCACAACAATTTTATAGATGACTCAGAGCAACCGGACGTTTCAAAGTTTGCATTGACTGACCTGGACCCGCCTCACTCCTTGGCGCAAGTTATTATTGATGCATGCTATCAAGGGGGGCACAAGTAGTCCTGCAGTGTGTCAGTTGCAAAGTCAGGCCTTTAGTCCAGCAGGACAGAGCACGCAGAGTATGTATCTGCATCTGCAGGCTGATGTCTACTTGCTAATATCCGAGTCCTGTACATCGACTGCTTCCTCTTCAGAGAGTAAGCTCAGCCAGGTCTCTCCGTCTTTTAGACACATGGCAGTAAGCTTGTTCCCAGTACAAGCGAGGTGGACGCTGGCTGCATGGGCCCCTGCACAGCCCCCTCTTCCACTACTGTCAGCCCTAGAGGCCTCACTTTCTTGGCCTGATAAAGGCCGCATGTTGCTGTCATGCATGCTGCTATGGACCACCACCACTCACCACGATCTTTGTAGCAGACCAAGCTGCTTCTGACTGAGGCACCTGTCCAGTCTTGGAGGCTTCCCCCTGATGGGCAGCACACTGCACCTTGGATAGGACTGACGCCTCTCTCCTCCTGCAGCTGTGCTATCTGCACACACAGTCCCTGCTCCTCAGCAAGCATGAGGGCGCACCTGTACCACAACGCATTGGCTTCAATTTCCCTCTCCCCATAGAGGGACTCCGTCAGGAAGGGCTTATGTTCGGACTGCTGCACTCATCCCCATGGGGCGTCCTCACCTGAAGGGCAACCCCCACATGGGGAGTACTTGCTTTCGTCTCCTGCGTCCCACTAGTCCTAGCAGTCATGGGCCTGCTCAGGCTGTCTGGTGGTCCCCGACCCTTTCAAACTGGGGAGAGGGGACCGCCACTCACCACATGCCACCTCTAGTGTTGCACCATAATCAGGGAGGTGCACATCGGGGGTAGACAGCTAGATGACCCGGATTGTGAGTCTCTCAGCGGAGCGGCGTTAAGTTGCTTACCCTATCGTGCCTCAGTTGGCCACGCCCCCTGATATTCTTAATATTGATGAAGAGTTTGATTGTTATGAGTAATGAGTACAGATGATTTTGAAAATTATGAGTAATCATCATCAGCAAAAACAGCAATATTAATAACAACAGCAATATTACTGCTAGAAAGAACAAGAGTATCAATAGGTAAGTGGACTAAGGTCAGCAAAAGGCTTTTAAAATCAATTGTTTGAAAGAAAACCCACGTTCAACAGAAAAAAATTTGCATGATATCCTTTCATGGTTTCCCAAAAAACCCAAAGTATTACCTATAAGTCACCTTTTTACTTATTTATTACGAAATAATAACCCGACTCAACATTCCTTCTTCCCTAGATTTATAAATGAAGTACCAATACATTGATGAATTAATATTATTGACAGAAAGCAAAACTAAGGCATGAAACACTTTATAAAAACACATTAACATAATTAGGATGATAATTATTATTGCTATTAGAAGAATGTATTTTGCGTAGTAATGCAGCAGTTTAAATTGGCCTGGCTGATTTACAAAGCTTTTTCTACCTGTAGTCGAGACTTAGATCTGGATTTGGTGTGGCTTTAACGCGGATTTCCAGGAGTTAGACACAGACAAGGGAAAAAGTACTATAAATAGGCACAGTATTTGCTACTCTCTCTGCATCTTGTCTTGGACCGTCTGTCACTTTCTGTTTTTATTGTGCACGCCTGTAGTTTACTTAACATCCCTAATGAAAGATGGAGGAAAATAGGCAGAGGAAAGAATGCACGTGTGACTGAGACACCTTGCTCACAGCCAGATCTCTTAGACACGAGGAAAATGTGCACAATTTTAAAGTTTAAATAGTCAGGAATAGCTTATTGGAATAAAGGTTGCAAATAGATATTTCCCTATGACCTGGCATGTTCTGTTATTTGCCCAGGATAGCAGGAAGATAAGGGGGTGACACAATCCTCTCATCCAAGGAAATCAAATATTCTCAACTCCATTCATGAAGTCTGCTACTGAGTCACATCTAAGCATCTCAATAGCAACACCAATTACAGAGTAATTAAAATTCACTGTTTCTACTCTACCAAAAGATAAATGGTTTTCAGTGTTGTATTTCACTCACATCACAAAATGAAATACGTTTTTGAAAAAGTAGGTGTAACGCATTTTATTTACCAAAGAACCTGAAAAGTGCATGAATTTGGAGGTGCCGAGCAAGTTTAATTGTAGCTTGTTTAAGAATGGTTCACTTTGTGTGACTTCTGAGCTGAAATATGATTAAAAGAGAAGCATTTAATTTGCAACCGTTGAAAATGACATTGTATTGTTGTGTGAGTGCTAGTGTAAATACACGTGGGAAAGGGGTAGATGTAACGGGGCATCCTTGAAGAACAAAAGCTCTTGTGTCAATCCCTGGTTACTAACAAAAGACGTGATGAAACAGATGAATATGAATCGGTACCCACTGACAGTACCCGGTCATGTCACTTAGTAAGGCAAAAACAAAAACTCTAGAGCATAGCTCTGGCACAAGCCCTGCTTACAAAAAATAACAAGCATTTGCAATGCAATAGGTCTCGCATTTGTGAGAGTTAGAGCTATTGGCGTTGTAAATGACAATGGGGCATATTCTCAAGGACTTATCGCCGAGTTAGCAGCACTTTATTGCAGCCAAAGTGGCAATAGATTTATCGCCCTATTCACAAGCTGGTGCTAACAGCCGATATCGCCAATTTTCCCGCGATAGCAACCGCAAAAAACATCACCACGGATGACACCGGCAACTAACGCTAATGAGATGCAGAGTAGGCGTTCCCGTGCAAAAAGCCGCGAAAACACCACTTCGCAACATTCTCAACGACCAGCCAGATTGGCGATAAGATCACAAAACGTGCGATAAGGCGCGTTAGCAGCAGAGAATTAACACCTGCTCTTTCCTGGTATTAAGTCAAATGATAACCTGCACCAGAAATGGGAGCCCAGCCCACAGCCACACCAGAAGAACAACAGATGCCATGGAGCTACTGATCATGCAGCCGGACACCCAAGAGGGCCACAACACCCACCGCCACCCCCCCCCAGGACCCCCCCCGGGGCCCTATCCCGGACAAAGATATGTTACATCAACTTTACAAAATCATGAACAAAACAATTCGCCTGATGTTGCACAAGTACAACAATCAACATTCATGTGTGGTAAGAAAAAGGAGAATCATTCATTCATCTTTGAATTTCCAAACAAATTATTTTATTCAAATTTAACTCAAAACAACTATTCGGAAGAGTCATGGCGGGTCTTCTCTGGACAATCTGTAAGACACAGCCTGCAAGACAAAATTCAAGATAAGAAGGTGTGTCATGCGCTCATCAAAGGACAGAGAGAGAGAGAAAGAGAGAGAGGAAGAGAGAGAAAGAGAGAGAGGAAGAGAGGGAGAGAGAGAGTGAAAGACAGGGAGAGAGAGAAAGAGAGAGAAAGGGGGAGAGAGGGAGAAGGAGAGAGAGAGAGAAACAGAGGAAGAGAGAGAGACAGTGAAAGAAAGAGAGGGAGAAGGAGAGAGAGAGTAACAGAGGAAGAGAGAGAGACAGTGAAAGGAAGAGAGGGAGAAGGAGAGAGAGAGTAACAGAGGAAGAGAGAGAGACAGTGAAAGGAAGAGAGGGAGAAGGAGAGAGAGAGTAACAGAGGGAAGAGAGAGAGAGAGACATTGAAAGGAAGAGAGGGAGAGGGAGAGAGTGCCGACACTGCGGACCCAGGCCTCACTGCTCACCTGCTGCCACCGGTGTGTCTCCAACCACGTGCCGGTATACACTGCAGTCCACCAGGTCCCTTATCTGAAACAGAGTCCAGATTTATGAATGGCAGAGTTCATTTCATTGCACACGCCATCATCGCTTGGCCACCCCTGCACACACAGGCTGCTGCACCCCAGCCCTTCCCGCCGCCCAGCGGTGTTTGCCTGCCCCTGCGCACCCATGCCTCACTGCTCACCTTCCGCCACCAGCGTGTCTCCAAGAGGGGCCACCACGTGCCAGTGCAAGCTCCAAGCCCGGCGTCCGCGACCTTGGCAGCCTCCACATCATGCAGCCCCGCCCTCCGGCCACCAGGTCACACACGTGATTCTGGGTCTTGATTTCGCAATCGCAGAGACCATATCAGTGCACACGGCATCATTGCAGGCTGCACACCCGCTCAGCTCTATAGGTGCCACTAACTCTGTGCACCGAAAGTCACCGTCCCGTGGCGGTAGGCCCGTGCCGGCCGCAGTGTTTCCGGTGCCACCAACTCTGGGCAACGTAAGTCATGGACCCTTTCTGATTGAGTCTCGTGATATGCCAGGCGGACGCAGCCATGTCACCTCCGGCAGTGGAGAAGAACTGGGACACGTAGCGTCGTCCCCCCCCCCTTTATATGTAAGCCGAGTGGGCTGGGTCGGCGTACGTCAGGCCAGTGTAGGGGTGTGAATAATTATCCCTGGGCTCTGGGCGTGGTACATTTCTGGGCTGGACAGGAAACCAACTGATGCGTGTGTCTCTTTTGCAGTGTCTGCGCCACACGGCCCGCAATCGACAATGTTGCAATGTTGCATGCACCCGGAGGGTGGCCGCGCACGAAGGGATTGTACAAGGAGCGCAAGGCCGCTCGGGCTCTTGGCTCATGCATGCCAACTGTTGTGTGTGTATCGCTATTGGTGCACCATAAGCCTAAGGCCTAGCCTCAATTGCAGCGCGAAAGCCACATCTCATTTCCAGAATGCAAGCAGTAGTCAGACTAACATTAGGGATGAAAGTTCCTTTGTCTCAATACATAAGGCGGAAGGACATCTGCACTTCCGACCTTGGTCTTGCATGCGTCAGGCACCCCCTGAGAGAGATGCCATAGCAGATGATGACGACTCCCACACTACGCACAGCGCTAATGAAAGACCAACGTATACATACCCCACACACAGAAGTTCTTGCTCGAAGTACTCTTGCATGGAATGCCCTTGACACTTACGTACACAACAACCCATACGTCCAAACGTTGCACACACATACGAATCATTGCTCCGAGCTGTGGCATATCATCCACATAACTGCCGCAGGTCAGAAGAATGCCGGTTCTACAAGAACCACCAACGCAATGGCAGAACATCCCGGACGCATGCACAACGCCTGTCACGTGGAACTGTACCGTGACTGAATGCTGCCTGTTAGTGTCTGATGCATATGTCTGCATGTTGTGGCACTTGTCTTGCCCGTACTGACACGCACATGGCAATAAAGTCTACGCAACTTCACTAGCGTTCAACTGTGATGAGTGTTGATTAGAATGACAAATCGTGTGCCTCAATGAGCATTGTCCGTACACAGGGAGGGACTGACTGACACATTTCACTTAGGGGTGAGTCCCTATTGCCAGCTCCACCTCTGTGAGCCAGACATAGTGGTTGGGATAGTTGCTGATAGACCTGTGCTCTTACGTGTCTTCAGCAATGTGAGTATGGTGCCCATGTTCTTGCCATGTGGATCAATGTGATCCATCACGACAGGCTGTGTCCACTCAGTTGAGTGTGAGAAGGTATGCGAAGAGATGTTCTGTTGTCAAATGTGATGGGGGACACTAATTTAGGCCTGCCAACGACTTTGACATTTCATACCCAGCCCTATTTCTAACATTGAGTGGGGCAAATTTGAGGAATTGCGCGATTGTTGTTTCAGAGCAATGAGGCCACAGCTAGTGCACACATTCCCAGTCATCTCACTTCCTATGTTTGTCACGGTCAAACATGCGCATTGCTTTCATTTCCCAGGGTGTACCTTTTTGGGCAATCAATGTCCTTACATTCATCCATACTTTCATACTTGATCGATTATGGACATGACACATCTGTGTGAATTTGTATGATTTATTCACATTCGGTGGAGTGTCGGAGCTGGAGCAGTACATGGCCATGCAAACCCCACATTACATTGTAGCCCAGTGGAGGGCCAGCCAGAGTCATTTGGGGATTGACAAGTACATCGGAAGAGGAAGAGTACAGTCCGCAGTCTGATTGCTGTGTCATTGGTAAGCAGACAACATATGGCAGTCCATGTCGAGGTCCAAGGTGAGTGTCGCAGAGTGTTTCGGGGGACAGTGGGAGGTGTTGTTACAGGGCATGATGCAGAGGGCAGAACCAAGCTGAAACAGGGCATATGGCGGAGAAGAATGCTACTGGCTCCTTCTTACTACAGAGGTGGTATCACCCACATCTTCGTCCTCTATGTCATCTGTCTGACATGTGGGTGCTGATGTTTGGTCTGCAGCACTGTGTGCCACTGACACATCAGGGGCTGGAGATGTGTGTGTAGAAGTACCAGCAGCATTCATCAGCGACTGCCTTAGTGGCAGCAATGCGATGATGAGGATCTGCAGGGCATGGAAGATCCCAACAACTTTTCGCTGGTGTGCATCCGTGGCAGCCATTCTTTCCACATGCATCCGCTCCATGTTCTCCATTATCCTCAGCATCTGTGCCAACTCTCAGCTGACATCGCTGAGGCCACTCTGACTAGACAGTTGTTCTCCTTTCAGAGTCATGACTCCAGCGATGTCGGGCATGAATTGTTGGACATCATGGAGCGAACTGTGGGTGTCCGTTAGGGAATGTAAGTGGTCCCTGATGGGACTTAGACACCCACGTATGTCATCTAGTTTGCCTGCCATGAGGTTGAACCCCACCCGCACCTGTTCAGCCACCTCCTTCTGGCAGTCTAACACATGGCCTTGGAATGCAATGTGTTCTTTGGTGAGGTGCTGGGAGCCAGCCGTGGTGGTGGGTGCTTCCTGCTGTGTGGTCTGTGCAGGGGGTGAGGTCTCCTCGATGCAGCTGGGCTGCCCTGCTCCTGGAGGTGGGTTGCCGTAGTTGTCCAGGAGCTGACGTAGGGCGTCGGTGTCGAAGGAGTGGAGGTCCTCTTCATCATCACTGATGAGTTGTCTGGTCTGCTCTGCAAGAGGTGTTGATTGTCCCTCTGCAATGTGAAGGGGAGATACATTTTAACATTGTGTGACATGTATGTTGACGCATTGTTCAAGTTTACCTACAGACTGCATGACAATGTACATTGTGACTGTTTGGGAGGAGCTGGCTATTTGATGCGGGACAGTGGACAGTTGAACTACATCACGGATGTGAGGTTGTACACGTACATTATCATCTCACAGTTTCCTGCAATGCCAGATGTGATTGGCCAGTTTCTACGCACAAGCGGAACCAGTTGTGTCCTCTGTTCTGTAGTGAGAGTGTTGCACTTTGTACCACATTGTCGTCAATGATGATGTCCTGTTATTGCTATGTGTGTGTGCTGCATTGTGGGAGAGTCGCCCCTGCAGTTGTGATTTGGCTGCCCCTTATCCCTTTGAGGCGGTGTGCCTTTGACTTCTGTGCTTCTACAGTGCTGTGATGTTGCAGACTTGGCTAATTTTGGCTCTAGTTCGGATTTTGGACTCTTGGGCATGGTTTATCCGCAGATGTGTTGTTGACGTCAGGGGTTGTTTGTGCACGTGGATGTGTCAGAGTGTGACCTGCTCCTTTACGGATGTGCTCCACACTCAGCCACCTCAGTGTCGTGGTGTGCACCATGTCATGATAATTGGACTGCAGCCATGCTGTTCGTCATGCAGTGTCACTTGCATAGTCAGTGTGGCTCACAGACCCGCAGTTTCGCTGGTTTTAACACGTGTGCATGGGTTGGTTGTGAGATTGGTGCTGTGTGGGGAGAGACCCCTTAGTGCCCATAGTGGACGGGGGCCTACTTGCTGTTTGTATGTGTGCTGCAGTGTGCCAAGGGGATCAGGGACATGATCCAGAGTCATTGTGGGTGTGCAGTGTGCTCTACTTAATTGTGCATGTGTGCCATTGTGTCCATCTCCCCCCGTCCCCCCAGTCCCTGTTCGGTACTCACCCTGGTGCTGTTGTGTCAGGTCATGTCGAGCAGTGTCCAGACCCCCAACTCCTGCCACCGTCTGCCCACTGATGACTGTGGCCACCATTTCCTCCATCTCATCCAGCTCCTGGTGTTCTGCTGGACTGCCACCTCCAGTCTGCATTGCTGCCTGATGGTTGTCAGCGAGTTTCTTCTTGGTTTTGCGCTTCGCATCATTCCAGCACCTCTTGACGTCTCCAATTGTCCTCCTCCTCACTCCGACTGCATTCACCTTGTCCAGGATGGACTGCCATATTGCATTTTTATTTGCCAATGACACGTTGGAGGTGACGAACAGTTGTTGTTGGTGTTCTATCACCTCCGTGGTGATGATCCTGTTTTCCTGCGGACTGAACCTCGTCTTCCTCGTCTTCTCCTTGCCCTTCCATGACCCCGAGGTCCCAGGCTGGTCCTCCTGAGGGCTTGTGGGGTTCTGGTCATCCTCTGTACTTGCTCTGGCTTCCTCCATGGTGCTACGCAGTTTGAATTGTTTTGTTTTGTTTTTCGGTGCTTTTATAGTGCATTTTCCCGCATGACGCGTGGGAATGGCAGGCCTGTCGCTGGTTATCACTGATTTTTGTATCGCGGTTGGCCACATCGCAACTTTTTTCGCGTTCGTGTTTCGCGTTTTTTTGCCGTCACGGTGATTTTATCGCGGTCATTTGACGCGTTGGGGTGAGACTATCGCATGGTGCCGCCGGGTTGAGAATACAACGTTAACACAGTGTTATTTTCCCACGATGGACTGCGATGTGCAGAGTTGCGTTAAGCTAATTTTGCGATAATTATCACACGTTCTTGAGAATATCCCCCAATGTCTTTTACCCATGTGTTTTGTTTTGTTTTGGAGTGGATGTATGTGGTGTGGAGTGGAATTAAGTGGGTTGAATTGGTATTGTTTGTTGTGGAATTGTGTGGAATGGATTTGAGTAGTGGAATTATGTGGCATGGTGTGCAGAGGAATTATGTGCAATTGGACTGTGTGGCATGGAGTGTAATTATGTGGAATGATATTTTGTGTTGTGGAGTGGTATGTAGTGGAGTTTAATTATGTGGTGTGTTGTTAAATTTTGTGGCATGATGTGGAATTCTGTGGTATGGATTGGATGTATGTGGTGTGTTGTTGAGTTGAATGATGATGTTTGGTGTTGAATTTGTGGTGTGGAATGGAAATGTGTGGAGTTGAATTGTGTGGCATGAAAGTGTGTGGCATTGAGTGAAAATATGCTGATTGGAATTATGTGGCATTTCTGGAGTATCTATGTGGATTGTTGCTATGTGACAGTGGTTTTATGTGTGGTGTATTATTGTGGTATTGAGTAGAGTGTAAATATGTGGAGTTGAATCATGTTGCATGTAGTGGTATGTTGTTGTTATTTATTTCATGCTATAACCTCATGTTAGGGTAGGTGATGTCATGCTATGCTATTGAAGCCAGTTTTTTTTCGTTCAGAAAAACGAAATCATCGTATTTACCTCTGCGTTTTCTTTAAATTCATCACCTACTGCCAGATAATAAGCACCTTTAGCCACTGACTTTGGCAGGAATTTAAAGGATAAACTTGGTGGGTGGGGCTTAAACGGACAAATCTAGGATGCCAACATACATTGCCATTAGCAGTGACCTTCACATTTACTATATTTTCATATATGTGAATAGATATGAAATAATAACCAGTGCAATATGTTTAGCAACATCTGTCATATATGAAAGTAATCTATCCTTTAAAAAAAATGCCTTCAACCAAACCTGTTACCTCAAATCCTAGTATAAATTCTGCATACACAACACGCTGCTGTACTGGGCATTTGTAACAGCCTCTTCTCCATACATAACAGCTTTGTAAAAATCAATTATTAAGATACACATGCAGTACAGAATCGACATTTCCGACACTGCAGTTAAGGGGGAGACAGCTTCACTGCGAAAGAATGTTTTTGGGACATGCTCCCTCGCTGCCGTCCATTCACAAATGTTCCCTTAATGCACGCCTTCCGCAGTGGGAGATGTAACAGTGGGAGATGGAACAGCTCCAGATGTTTCCAGGGAGTACATCTAATAATGTTAGAATGTATGACAAAATGAAAATCCATACAGGCAGCATGCCTCGCTTTACAGATCACTAAAGTGTAGTGGCAAACCACCTTTACTATGCATAACGAATGCCGAGTTTGATGGACACAAAAATACACTGGCTCCCAGATGCCCGCACCATTGTTTACCCAAAATGTTAAATCCAGGGTGAATGCTTAGTTATATAGGCCCCATCTAACTCACCCCAAGTCTACCTGCAGGAGGTTTAGCAGAGCAAGTTCCCCAATGTGATGGATAGCAAGAGGAAAGGTGACAGGGCTGATTCGAGCCTTAACCAATCCAGGCCTGAAGATGGAAGCCAGATTACTACCTGAAGGTACTTGCATCAGATTTCCTTCAATATCTATTTTAAAGGCAACGGAGTTAAGCACTCACTACTGACATCTGATATTAGTGCAGCTGATGACTTGGAATCGGAGCAGAGTCAACAAAGCCTCTCATCCTCCAGAGGTCGATAAACAGAGTACCATTAAATCTGTATCACTAGTTATTTAGGGCACTTGTAAAACGGAAATATGTAGTGTTACGAGCTATATAGGAATAAGCTACTATTTGTTATTGGCTTTAACCTGTAGTGTACCTACATGGACCAAAATTGAGAAATACTGTAGCTTAAGCGCACCTGATACCCAATGACAAACGTTACATCAATTATGTCCAGTAAAGAGATGTTAATTTATGTAGCAAAACCTAATTAAACTGAAAGTCGAAGCAAGGTATCAAGGGAACTATAGGCCCTAGTGCAGGCAAGTTAAATGTCCCAGCCTCTTCTGCTAGGGTAGTAAAAGACACAGCATTGCCACTGATGTTCAGTAGGCCCTTCTCATGCCTGGGCCTTGCTGCACTGCATCTGCTGCACAATTAGTAGTGACGCACCGGAGATTCTTCTCAAACAACTAGTCAATTTTAGCCCAAAATCTTTTAGGAGGAAACAGACATTCTGTGGGTTTTGGTAGCGAAACCCACAGTCCACCTCGGGATGTTTTAAACCTAGACCTAGGGGGCGGCCGCATGTGACGAAACCCCGATGCACACAGCGGAGGGTCACAAAGGAATCAAAAACGTTGTTCAACCGGAGTATAATAAAACTGTGCCTACAACACATCACAGAAAACATGCAGTAAGGGTCAATCCTAAAAGCAACAGCTATTCCGTTTCACAAGTTATATTTTCTTTTATGAAGCGAGAACCATAAATCCTTTTGACTCCAGAGGTCACAAAACTGGCATCTTGCCAAAATGTGCCCAAATTAAACAACCGCAATAAAGGGGTTAATATCGGAATACTGCACCTAAAGAATTGTTATTGTTTTTTTATTTGGGATAGTTTCTGCACTTCGAAACGGCTGAATTCAAACAACGAGTAGGGATCCCGCCATTCGTGGGTATATACTATAGGAGAATGAAATCTCATATTTACGGACCTGTTCAGCGGCAGCATTGGCCACTGACCTGGGTAGCTAGGCAGGGAATGTAGGAAGATGCAGAGTTCTAAAGACTAGATACCATTCTGAGCGTGTCACTTGTCTATTTCTTTTCACACAACACTAATATCAACTGGCATAAAAGTCTACTGTTAAATATATGTCAAAAAAAATTTCACCTATAACTTCATTTTATTAAAATTCAACTCTCAATTGTGACACACGGTGCAAGGCTCCACTGGCTAAGTGGTGTACCTCATTACACAAGCATTTGCAATTACAAAGCAATTATCACGGCACTACGCTTTAGCTTTAAACATCGTAAGCTAAAGTGCGGGTGCTGTGATTGCTTCAAAAGTAAAGAAATAGAAAAGCATTTATTTCTATTTCTTTACTTTTGAAGCAATCGCGGCACCCGCGCTTTAGCTTCCGATGTTTAAAGCTAAAGGCGGGTGCCATAAGCTAAGACATAAACAAACAAGCATTTGCAATGCAATAGGACTCGCATTTACGCGAGACCTATTGCATTGGAAACGGGAGTGCGGGCGGGTGAGAAGGCACGAACGGGAGTGGTGGGGGAGTGAGGGGGGGCCGAGAAGTCACGGACTGCGGGAGGGGGCGGGGGGAGACAGGGAAGAAAATATTGTTAGGAGTAAAAGGCATGGAAGGATACAAATGATGACATGGCCGTCATGAGGAGGGACTAACAAGCCTAAAACCAATCGGAAGGCAGCATTTAGGACCTAAGCCAATGAAAAAGATGGGCGGAGAGTGGGCGGAGCTTCCACGCTATACTGAATACTGCATGTCTCGCAAAGGGAGCAGCGCATGCGCTGCAACGCTAGGCTCGACCTAAAAATGTTGCTACAGCAGACTATGAATCAGTAGCTACTGAGTGCTTGTGGACATGCCATGCTGTAACGCATTTTATTTACTCAATGACAGTGAAAAGTGCAGGTTTTTCTAGGCGCTAACCAAGGCAAATTGTAGTTTGTTTTAAAATGTTTTCACTTTGAGTGAGTTCTCAGCTCAATGATTCAATTAAGGGTGAAAGACACATTTGATTTGCAATTACTGAAACTTGCATTAGTTTGTTGTGTAATAGCTGGAGGGCCTGAACATGCTCGAAAGGGCGAGGTGTAATCAGGCATCCTTTAGCACAAAACCTCTAGGGCCAGCCATGGTTATAAACAAGATAAATGTTGGTACAGCAGAATATGACTCAGTGCCTGCCATTGACCGCTCCTGGCCATGCAATGCTGCTGATTCACATACAAGCCCATCAGAAACCTGTTCCTATTCATAGATATTTTTCCTTGCATGGTCTGGTACAGTTGAAGAGTCTAGTGATTTTCCAGTGCTTTGGATTCCCGAGTTTTTTTCCGGATTGATCCCTCACTTCTGGTCTTGATAAAATCTGTGCCTGAAAGTTACATTGGATATTAATACAATTTGATGTATCACAATAGAGCACATTGCCCATGCTGCAGACAGTTATGCACTATGGACCAGATTTACTAAGAAGTCACGCAATGCAGCTACTAAGACGTGGCACTGTTCTACTCTGGATCTGTGCTGGCGCACATTTGGCTGCATTGCACCAAAGCAGATACCCTTGCATCATAGTGCAAGGGTGTCTGTATTGTGGGAAGTGTAGGTGGTGTGCCGGAAGGGGTCGCCTTCAGAACAAATTCTATGCTATAGTGCGTTTTCCACTTTGTATGTGTGCTGTACAATGCAGCCCACATGCACAGTATGAAAAACGAGGAGAAATGTAAACGTTTCTCCCCACTATGCCTGCCTCAATGAGGTGCAGGATTTTGGTGCAAATCCCAGTCTACAATTCTTTGTAGCTAGTGAGTTGCATCAAAACCCGTAAGTGAATGAATGGGAAATGGCTACAATTAGGAACTATCATACTATAATTAAAATGGCCTAAGCATCCTACTACAAAACCAAAATAAGCCAGGCATCGAACGCCCCTAGGGAACTCTTTAAAATTGTGAAATTTCTGACCAATCCAAAAAACGGAAATACACTCACCATCCCCTCAAAAGCACGCTGCAATGAATTGGCAGAGATTTTTCAGAACAAAATAACCGACATCTGTCTCCACAAACGAACAGAATTTTAAATGCCTTTTCATCAGAGAAGTTTATGCCCAACCCATCCCACAAGGACCTGTCTTCTTTCCTCCCATCACTGAGGAAGGACTCTCCGCTCTACTCAGCAAGGTCAAATCAGGTTCCCCGCTTGACCCTGCATCCCCACACATATTGTCACAAGGAGCTACAGCCACCTTCTCCATTATATTGGATCTCCTCAACTTGTCCCTATCCACTGGAGTAATGCCATCTAAGTGGACACATACGGAGGTCAAATCCTTGCTAAAAAATCAACCTCAACCCTACATGTCCAGAGAATTATAGGCCAATCTCTCTGCTCCCAGTCATAGGCAAGGTGCTGGAGAAACATGTCAACCAAACACTGTCTACATTCCTTGAGGAAAATCACCTCCTGCACACCTCCCAGATGGGATTTCGTATACAACACAGTATGGAAACCGCACTCCTTGCATTTACAGAGGAATTAAAAATGCTGTTGGACCAGGGAGGAACAGCTGCTATCGTCCTCCTGGACCTAAGTGCAGCGCTTGACATGGTTGACCATGAGACACTTGCGTACAGAATGGGTGAAGCCAGAATAAAGAGCAGTGCTCTTAATTGGCTCATCACCTTTTTGAAGGATAGATCCTTCTAAATTTGTGAGTATTCACGCTACTCTGATGTACTTCCTTTGAAGTGTGGGGGTCCACAGGGTTCGGCCCTCAGCCCCACACTTTTTAACCTGTGTATGCACCCATTGGCATATATTATTCAGGAGTTCGGGCTGTCAATAGTGTCATACACCAATGACACATGATTGGTCATCTCCCTCGCTCCTGGAAAAGGCTCACAGTTCCATCAGTTGTCTCCCTGCTTTGAAAAAGTATCCAAGTGGATGGTGAAAACTGAGCTGATGATTCTAGGGAACAGACCTGACCCCCACCCACCTATAGACTGGCCAGAATGTTTGGGCAATCCACCCATTCCCTCCTTGGCCATCAAAAGCCTCGGATGTGGTTGAACAAGTCACTTTCCAAAGATGCATATGCCAAAAAACGTGTGTCAACTTGTTTTGGCGTACTTAGAACACTTTGTAAAATGCTAGACATTATCTTTAGTGTGTCCAGAAGAATTGTGATCCAATCTTTTGTTCTCTCCTGGTTGGACTATGGGAACTCTCTATACATAGGCTACCCCAAATTTGTCATCAAAAGGCTTCAGGTTGTCCAAAAAGCGGCAGCAAGGATCCTATACCAGGTACAAAATCTGCCTTAGCAAACAGTGCTCTGGCATCTCAGCACTGGCTCCCCATTGAGGTAAGAATCACAACTTAAATCACTCTGTCTGGGGCATGGCAGGCTTAATGCCAAAGGACCCTTTATGATAAGGCCACTCTTGATACCCTACTCCACAAGTAGGGCTCTAAGATCATCTATGGGTCGACTTTTGAAGATACCTAGAATTCATAAGGCCTGATGGGGTGGTAAGTCCTTTTCATATCTCATCCTCAAACTTTGCAACACTCTCCCCATAGATTTAAGATGCCTAAACTATGAATCACAGTACAGGAAAATGCTAAAGGCATGGCTATATCCACACTAAAAGCCCTCTAGTGTTCCTCCAATTGTTCTAAAGCAACGCTATGTTTCAGCCAGTGCTGGAATGCCTACGGGTAGCCATGTGCTTTAGAAATGCACATTACATAGCATAATGGCAATGCACCACCCATGAAATGCCTCCTTGATACACCTGAATTTCAGTAAAAAAGAGCACATTATTTACTGAATGTGGGTGATTTCACAAACATGCATTATGTCCTGCATGCCGTGAAAGGCTATGCCCATTAGCACTAGAGAAGTGATAGAAAATGGGGTCTAATTTTAGCTTGTTGAATACGTTCCATTCATAAAAGAAAATAGCAAACTGTAACATTTATTCCTTGGTTGATGTCATCAGTGATGCTATTAATGATGTAATTTCAGATGTTATCAGTGATGAAGTCAATGGTGTCATTGTCATTTAACATGATTGACGTATGTGAGGTCATAAGACACACAATTGATGGACGGAATGCAGAACAAGTCAAAACATTCACCCCCAGTCAAGAGATCTGGGTTAAATCCATCATTCTTTTGCTCACCATGCCACCCCAGTTTAGACCTGGCCATATGCAAATCAGTCTTGACCCTGTGCCTCATGGGAACAGTCCAGACCAAACTGCCAAGCCAGGTCCTCCCTGGACCGGGAACAAGCATCCTAGGAATAGTTTCGGGGTTTCCCCCCTCATCAGCCAGGATACCTTGAATGTAGTGGCACAGTGAGCCTGGGACCCACGTCTGGGTATACCCGGCACACATAGGATGAGAAAGCAAAAGACACACAGTTGATAGACGGAATGCAGAACAAATCAAAACATTCACCCCCAGTCAAGAGATCTGGGTTAAATCCATCATTCTTTTGCTCACCATGCCACCCCAGTTTAGACCTGGACATATGCAAATCAGTCTTGACCCTGTGCCTCATGGGAACAGTCCAGCCCGAATTCCCAAGCCAGGTCCTCCCTGGACCGGAAACAAGCATCCTAGGACCGGTTTCGGGGTTTCACCCCTCATCAGCCATGATAGCTTGAATCCAGTGGCACAGTGAGCCCGGGACCCACGTCTGGGCATACCTGGATTTAGGCCCAGATCTCTGTACTGGGGTGATTGTATGACATTGTTCTGCATGCTGTCCATTAATTGTTCTTTTTGCATTTGTCACCCCAAGCGGGATGGGTATGCCCAGACGTGGGTCCAGTGCTCTTCATGCCACTGAAGTCAAGCTATCCTGGCTGATGAGAGGTGAAACCCCGAAACCGGTCCTAGGATGCTTGTTTCCAGTCCAGGGAGGACCTGGCCTGGCAGTTCGGGCTGGACTGTTCCCATTGGGCGCAGGGTCAAGACGGATTTGCATATGGCTGGTTTCAAACTGGAATGGCATGGTGAGGAAAAAAACGATGGATTTAGGCCATGATCTCCTTACTGGGGTGAATGTATGACATTATTATGCATTCTGTCCATCAATTGTTCTTTTTGCATTTGTCACCCCAAGTGGGACGGGTATGCCGAGACGTGGGTCCCGTGCTCTTCATGCCACTCGAGTCAAGCTATCCTTGCTGATGAGGGGTGAAACCCCAAAAATGGTCCTAGGATGCTTGTTTCCAGTCCAGGGAGAACCTGGCCTGGCAGTTCAGGCTGGACTGCTCCCATTGGGTGCAGGGTCAGGACTGATTTGCATATGGCTGAGTTTAAACTGGAAAGGCATAGGGAGCAAAAAAACGATGGATTTAGGCCCAGATCTCTGTACTGGGGTAAATGTATGACATTGTTCTGCATTCTGTTCATCAATTGTTCTTTTTGCATATGTGAGATCATAAGCAGTGCATGGCAGGAGTGCCAATTATAGTTATCTCAATGAGCTATAACTGGCTAATTTAGGTGCTTTTTCATTTTTTAAATATAATATTTTGGGGTACTTTGGTATTTTCAGTCTACATTGAGCACCCCTGGTCTAGATCTTGATCTACGATTCCAGAAATAGATCTTGTGAGAAATTGGGTTACTGGTTGGAGGGAAGCCCTACTCAAGAAGCAACCACAATTGTTGCCAGGGTGAAACAAAAGCAAATCCCAAATTAACCTCTGCTTAACTCTCTGGTGGCTTGGCTCTAAAGCAGTTAGGCTTAGCTTAGAGGCTATGTTTAAACTATTTATGCAGCACTTCAAACTGTAATAAAGTGAAAAAACAACACTAAAAAATCCCATATCAATTTAGAAAATTTGAGTAAAATTTAATATGAGGCCAAAGCTACAAAAATCAATTTAGTTGAACCGGGCATATGCAACTGTAAAGGTTTAAGTGAAATAGTGCTTACAAGCACAAAAGCCCCAACTGTGGGCATCTGGTCACTCCAGATCAGGACAAAGTCACAAGTTCAGGCCGACTGTGATGGAGCGCGGGCTGGAACCAAGTTAGACCCACTGAACAAAGTACCTTAAATCCTGGTTGCAGAGCATTGCGGCATTCCACATTGAGGATGTATCATGCAGTGGCGGTTCTGATGGGCTTCGATGCGAGGTCCTGTGTTGAGGATGCACCGCACAGTGGCAGTTCCGAGGAGCTGTGGGGTTGTGATACGAGGTCCTGCATCAAGGATGTGTCCCGCAGCAGCAGTTCCGAGGAGCTGTGTTGCAACGTCCTGCATCAAGGAGGCATCACACAGCAGTGGTTCCGATGCGGGCGACAAAGAGATCCTTAGCACTGTATTGATTCTGCTCAAAAGACCACAGCTAGGCTGGAAGAGACCCTTCAGACCCACTTTCAAGGGTCCAGGACTGGGGTGGCACCACTGGGGGGCAAGATTTACAGCAGACAGAGTCCAGGTGCAGGGTTCAAGGTGGTTGGAGCCTTTTCTGTCCCAGAGGTTCTGATCAGGAGGCCAGTCAACAAGCCCTTGAAATCACTCTGGTGGTCCTGGGTTCAAGATGCAGGTCCAGTCCTACTCACTCAGGCTGCAGGGCACTAGCGTAGCAGTCTTTCTAGTGACTCTGCCACAGGCCCAAATGCATACTAAAGAGTTGGGTCTGAGAGTCAACTATTTATTCCTGGTGCCCATTGCCCACTTTGAAGTGGGAGAAACTTCTAGAGTCCTCCCCCTAAAGAGGTGTCTGGAATGCCCTGCATCCATGCCCTGGTCCCAGCTTGTCTGAGGGCACAAAATACTAGCATCAAACCCTTTGTGAGTGTGTTGAGGCAGAGTCTTTGTGATGTGTAAGTGTGGTAGGTGACGGCTCTGCCCCCGCATCAAGTCAGAAATGGCCCATCCGGCCAACACCAATTCCCCCTTTGTCTGACTGTCCGAGAGCAATACACAAAGTTAAACTGCCAGTTACACCTAATCATGTGACTTAGGGTAGAGGTTGGAGGACCAAATGGTTAAGACAAGAACATGACAACTTTCTAAAAGTATTATTTTTGGAATTATGAATTAGAATCCAACTTTACCATTAAAGAGGGTTTTAAATTGCAATTCTTTAGACATTCCTACCTGCTCCCAATTGAAAGTTATCACTTACTAAATGTAAAAAGGTAACCTAATTTTATTCTATGAAAGTGGCAGGCCTTGCACTAGCGAAAAACGTATTTAAGAGCTTTTCACTACCAGGACATGTAAAACTTAAAAGTAAATGTCCAACTTTTTAAATACATTGCACCCTACCCTATGGGTGACATATGCAATCAAAAGGGAAGCTTCAGGCCTGGCAAAGGGTTTATTTTGCCTGGTCAAACTGGAAGTTTAAAATTGCACTCACTGGCTGCAATGGCCGGACTGTTTAAGAGGCTACTTAAGTGAGTGGCACAATGAGTGCTGTAGTCCCACTAGTAGCATTTAACTTACAGGCCCTCGGTACATGTAGTGCCACCTTACTAGGAACGCACAAGTAATTAAATATGCCAATTTGGTGTAAGGCTATTTCACCATGTTTAAACGAGAGAGCTCAAGCACTTTAGCACTGGTTTCAAGTGGTAAAGTGTGCAGAGTCTTAAGGCCCCCCCAAAAAATTCATCAAAACAGGAGGAGTGAAGGGATACAGTTTGGGTAAAGACCACCCTAAGGCTGACAGGTCTAACAGATCTCCACCATGTACTACTGCACATACTTTATTAATCAAAAGGAGATTAAACATGCAGACTAGGTAGGTATATTACACACAGTTTACAGGATGATGTCTAAAAAGCACTGTTCCGTTGGAACTTGCTATTCAATCACATGTGCTTGGGCAACGCAATGCCACGCTATGGTTGGCGGTATGCTTCATCGTTTTACAAATAGTATTTTACAGATCTAGTATAAATTGGGACAACTCTACATAAAATTTCAAAGACGAGGAGAAAAGACGCATGCTTAGTAAGGAAGGAAGGCAGGCAGGCTCGATAATGTTGCATGCGCATGCAAAACAGGTAACTCCAGCTGGGAAAATATTCATCTTGGCTATGCTAATTTTCCCCATCACTAAGAACGGGAGGGTGCACCATAAATCAAAGTCAAACACGTTTCAAGTGGACGGGGATCTGTTCTTGTTACACTGATGTGGAGAGAATAACCAAGAAACAGGTCTACGAATGATAAACAGGAATTAAACTGATTCGAGAAACGTTTATGATGCAGGACTGCAGCAGGAGTTGTCATGAAAAACATGACATGAGAAGAAACGTCCCTCTGAAGGAGGCTCAATAATCCCGAAAGTATGTTCTGCGATTTAAATCAATACAAATTTCCACAACCACCTAATTTTTCTGAAGGTGTTAGTTCATTTGTATTTCATGACCTTTTTTTGTCCTGTGCCCCTACAGTCTTTGAGTTGCTTTTGAACATTTCCTTGTTCTGGTACATAGTACCAGCATTGGCAACCTACCCCACCCCTCCAACGTAACATGCATGCTCATAAATAAACACACAACACATTTCTTGTTTGGGTAAAATTGCTGCAGGTTTATTACATACACCGTTATGTAATATGGTGGGTTATCTTACGGGCGATCCAAGGGCAGGCAACCGTCTGGGCCGCCTGCCCGCCTGATGAGCCAAGCAGCACTGGGGCGAACCCCATCTGTGCTGCCACTTCTGGTGATCCTCTTCCCGGATCACGTGACACATGGTTCCTTATTACTCACGCCCCTTTCAGGGCGGAGCGTAGCATAGCAAACCCCCGGTTGTTCAGGCCCACAACCGCCCGAAGGACTAACGGGCGCCGACACGGTTTTCTAGGAACCTCCCATGAGGCTCCTAGGATTTGGCTCTGGCACCCACCATGGTGCCGCGCAGAGGTACCCTTCTGTACCCCTCTGCTTCCAGATCGCCCTGTAACTCCGCCTGCAACGAAAAAAGGACAACATTACAACATTCTCTGCCTCCTGCCTGCCACAAACCACGCCGGGTATGCGGTAGGGTGGGAGATGGCGTGTCCGGGCGCGCGAAAGAGGACGACAAGATGGTGGGGGGGAGGCCTATATACCCCTCCCCCTGTCCTCGCGCCCCGGACGTGATGCTCGCCTATCGCGCTGCGACAAGGCTTGGGGGACTCCTCCCTGAGTCCCTGCCCCTACGGGGGTGTGGGGTGCCCAGCTGGTACTAGAGGGCTGCCCTCTTTAGTAGCCCCCTGCGGGGGCCTCGGACAGCCGCATAGTACCAGCATTGGCAACCTACCCCACCCCTCCAACGTAACATGCATGCTCATAAATAAACACACAACACATTTCTTGTTTGGGTAAAATTGCTGCAGGTTTATTACATACACCGTTATGTAATATGGTGGGTTATCTTACGGGCGATCCAAGGGCAGGCAACCGTCTGGGCCACCTGCCCGCCTGATGAGCCAAGCAGCACTGGGGCGAACCCCATCTGTGCTGCCACTTCTGGTGATCCTCTTCCCGGATCACGTGACACATGGTTCCTTATTACTCACGCCCCTTTCAGGGCGGAGCGTAGCATAGCAAACCCCCGGTTGTTCAGGCCCACAACCGCCCGAAGGACTAACGGGGCGCCGACACGGTTTTCTAGGAACCTCCCATGAGGCTCCTAGGATTTGGCTCTGGCACCCACCATGGTGCCGCGCAGAGGTACCCTTCTGTACCCCTCTGCTTCCAGATCGCCCTGTAACTCCGCCACAGCTCTGGAGGTGGCCATCGTCGCCGCCAGAGCCCCCACCAAAACAGCTCCTTTCTCACCTGCAACCTCTCATTTCCAGGCCTCCTGCAAAGCTAGGGAAGAGATCCCTCCCACTGGTGATAGATGAACCCCATCTGTATCACAATAGCCCTTGCCGGTAGCCTGGATCAGCTAGTGTCTAAAGCAACACAAAGGCCCTTCTGCCCTGTGAATTTGCTAATCTAGCTAACCGGGCAGGGCATTTGACCTTAACTGCAGGAAAAGTCGACAGGCTAGAACCCTCCCTGCGAGAGCCCCCAAATAGGGGGCAGGGGCGTTCACACTGCCCACCCCAGGGCAACCCCAGCGGTGGAAAATTACCTGCTCAGTTAAATTTTGCTTTTTGTTGATCACTGGACATGCCAAATGTTCTTTTACATAGTAGCCTTCTGTGCTTGACACCTTGTGTCCCCATTACTTGGGACGGCAGCCCACTGTTGGCTGACAGCGTCACCACCCAGTGTTGCATCTATTACTGACCTGGCTTGCGTGTGCGTCTAACTGCAGGATCATAGTCAACTGCCCTTGGTTCTGGGGTGAGCTTATTTTGCCCTGTTGCCCAGACGTATGCACAAACCCTTTTGCTTGCTACCCTGGTGAACACCTTAATGGTATCAAAGCTGGTTTGAAACAATGTATGTCTTGCGCCCACTACTGGAGACACCTCACCCTTTCGTGCAATTGCAACTAACGCAGCGCACCCGCTTGCCTAACTGCCGTCGGATCACAGATGCACAGTACCTACTGTGCATCTTCGACCCTGGATGCTTTAAACCTGCCACAGTGACGGAAACCAAGCTTCCCAGTTCCCCGTTGAGCTGCAGTACACCTTCAGTGGGTCCGCTAGGAGATACCACAAACAGACACACCTATATGTATTGTGCCCACTATTGGAGACAACTCACCCCTTCGTGGAGTGACAACTACACAGGTGCCTACCCAAGTCACCCAACAGACAAGTTGGCCCTGACTACCTTGTGTTCTGGTGCCAGGTTTGGGAAGAGCCTTGCCTTCGCTAGCTGCCCCCCTGGGAAACAAGACAGTGCTCTGGCCGCAGCGCAGCGATGCCCTCGTGCAGCATCGAACCCCTGGTCAAATAAGAGTGACAACTCCAACTTACTTAAGACTACACCAAGGCCATGGGTGGAGTTTAGCTCTTCCCCAAACTTCTGCTAGCGTAACCCACGGTCACGCCTCCTGTTCAGTTCACTTTAGTAATTCATGGCACTGACCCACAAGGGCCTAATACTGGGCTGTGTAAATGGGGCCCAGGGTGACCTTAAACACTCGGCTTGGTGTGGATGGGTGCTAACAATACCTGGCTGAAGTGCAATCCCTTTGACAATCACTCCTGACAAGATGTGCCAATGCAGGTAGAAGCAAGAGTTATCCAGCCCACCTTACTTCCTGTCCCAGTGATCTGAGTAACTTAGTGAAAGATGCACATTTGAACTGGTAGCGGAAACTGTTACTTACGCCTGCAAATGCTCTGCTCAGAGCAGCCCGCCAGACAATGGCTTCCATTGAAAGGCGGTGCCAACAGACCTCCAAGCACTTAAGGCGGTACCTCTGAGTAGGGCTCTAATCTAACAAATGCCCCGTGCATCGGATACCGCCTCTGGCTGTAAGCCGCTCAGTGCTACTGATGCCTTGGCGCTTCCTGACCCACAGCCAGCTCACCCTGATACAATCCGCTCGTGACTGGGACTCAACAGTGCGGCGAAAGCCCGAGACATCCCAGCCTGACCGTGGCTCTTCACCAGGCTCCCACACAAGAGCCATCCACAACCTTGTGGCCTAAAACATTCGCCCCTGTGGGGCGGTTGCGAATGGACTGCAAACAACTCCTAGGCATTCTCTACTCATGTTGAAATGGAGTTGCTGGTTGGCTAGGGTATGCGCCTAAGCCTGGCCGAACCCACCTCCCTAGTCAGGAGAAGGGGTTGCACACTTAGGCTGACTCCTGCCCACCCCCTCGGTGGCTAGGTAGAGACTTTGGCTTATCCCAGAGGCAGTGTAAATTTAATGTGCCAACCGCACTCCCACAGTGGCACACTACAGCAGAGACTCCATACCAGGTTATTTTAATTACCCTTCGTATCGTCCACCCACAGCTTTCTAAAACACAGCGCACTTGTGGGGGACAACTTCCCACACCCGCCAGGCTGCCATAGCTAAAGGACGGGTGATTATAGCTTAACTTAAGCAACGTGCCCACCATTAGTGGCATCGACCAGACATCAGCGCAGACAATTTTGGTGGTAAACTACGGCGCCAATTGAATGGTGTCACTCTGGTTGGCGAATGTATGTCTATTGTGAATCAGACACTGAGTGCCCTGCTATGTTTCGGCTGGGTTAAACTTGTTGCCTTTGCCACCCAGCCGGCCTATGGAATTTGTGCAAAACTGTCAGCTTACTACACTGCTGAGTGGGCCCACAGCATTTCGCAAAGTTCCTTAAAATTTCCATATCTGACTGATTGTGAATACGTTCACCCCATGGTATCTTGGCGCTGAATAACACGGTTATTTTACCCAACTCAATGGTGCTTGTTTTATCGACCTCTGAAGGATGACATGCTTAGTAGACCTACCGGGCTCTGTACCTGTGACCAGGAGGACGAACACAAGTCCCCTCTGTTCTGCCGCTCCACAAACATGTGAAATTGTATCCAAGTGCCAACTTCTGGCACTTGAACCCTTGCTTGGACAGGCCCGTCATTACGTCATGTTATCAGTATGTCTATAGTGCACATCTGCCGTTAGTACATTGTTCTGTCAGAAATGCCTTCCCAAGTGACTGTTTGTCTTGTGAATTATGGGTTGCCAGGTGGTGTGTTGCGGTCCATTCCTAAATGTGGATGTTTATGGACTTGCACTGCACATACCCAGCCATTATACTCAAAATACATGGATTTGTCTTGTATTTTATCACTGCACCAGGCATATATAGTTTGACAACAGTAACACTACTTTCACCCTTTGCTTTACGTTAATTCAGTGTACCTCTGTATCCCGCTTTGTGTGGATGTAGAAGTGGGACGTAAATCTGAAAAGGTTACCCAAGGGCGAGTGTCACACCTCTGCGTCGTGCTTGTCTGACTCCAGAGGCCTGTCACACAGTTATACCTTCCTGTTGTCTGTTAAATTAACTTTTGGTTTAAAGGCCTACAATTTCTGTTGTGTGAACTACTAGACATTGAGCTGTACATGTGATAGCATGACCATAATATTATATGTTTTCACTCTGCTGACGGTATCACCTTTTATCAGCCATTTGTGCTCTAACACAGAGTTTACCAAACTTTTTGAACCGCTGCACACTATAGATGACAACTATCACAACCCGCCTGCTGCCCTGGCTGAAGAGCGGGTGAATATGGCTTAACTGAAGCAACCTGTAACCTGCCCTTGTTTACAGAGGGCACATTTTTGCTGCCTCGACCCGTCATAGCGCGGGGAAGTGCTGAATCTCGTGCTTACTACGCTGCAGAGTGAGCACTATATATTTACCAAATTCCTTTACCATTACCGTTTCTGACTACCATAGTGGGATATTGCCAGCCCCCATCCCACACAGGGAATTTAACCATAGTCCATCAGGGGCCAAGGCCTTGCCTTTGTCCTCTGTGGTGTGAGCTGGGCACCTGCACACTACAAGCCATGGGGACCTGAAAGGAGTGGAAAGCAAGCTGAGCACCATCTGAGAGTCTTTATACTAATAACTGCAGCTACCCTTGATCTATTCTGCTCCTTTCAGCCTCCTCGCAGAGTTAGCCTGTGGAGGAAACTGAGGCAGCTCAGAACGACAGGGACCATCCGCCTGGCTGATGGCTAGAAGTTGTGCGAGAGCTCACCGGCGACCCACCCACCGAGCCGCACACAAGCTGTCCTGGGGCCGCCCGGCTCCACAACTACGCGACGCGGCTATGACCACAATGCACCTCCAAACCGGCCTCCCGGGGCAAAGGACAACCCCACTCAGAGCCCCAAACTCTGAAGTGCCTAGAGGCTGAGGTCTGACACCACCAGGTCGGGGCACAGCGGAAAGCAACCCAGAGCAACCGAAGCTGCAGCCGAGTCACGGCATGTTCATGCTGGGCAGGAAAGGCACGCGGTGTCGCCAAACCGGGGACAAATACACACCCGCCATCTCACATATGGGCTCCTAGGATTTTAAAGCCCCACAAATGACAACCTACATTCAAATTGCACATACAGCTGAAAGACCGGGCCTCGCAAAGAGCGCCCCTCCCCAAGTGTGCAAAACGCAAATGGCGGCCACCTAAAACGGACGTAGGGGCCCCGTCCAAATGATATACCCACACAGGACAACATCCGCTGGAAAATGCGTTACACCGCGGGCTGGCAATTTATCCGCATCCCGGCCCTGTGGAATGGCACAAAGTAAAATAACCCGGGCCGCATCAGCCGGCCGAAATTTCGGCCCGACAGGGCTGCTCGCAACTCAACGCGCTGTTCACCCGCTGCCTCAACACCACTCGGCCGTGCAGGAGGCACCCCTCAAGCGCCACACTAAGAGCCAGGGCCGCTTCTCCAGCACCACTCCTTCATGACCACGGGCCGGAACATCCGCCATGGCGTCCTCACCCCCACGAGCCGCTGCTCAAAGTATCAGGCAAGCCCTGCTGCGCCACCGACGGGCAAAGCCACCGAACGGATCTGTGCTCTGAAAGTGGACAAAGCCCCGCCCTTCTAGTCAAAGCCGATAACCATTTTCTAAATGACATCCTTACGTGCCTGAGATTTACAGTTAGGCAGCATTATCTCCAATATTCCAGCATTTAACTCTGGGGTGGAAGAGTCAACATCTGTCACAAACTGTGCAACCTGCAATCGTATTGGTATGAAAGGGAAACCAGGAAATGCATAGGATATTTTCTAAAGGTGCTAAACACATACTAAAATTGTACGCACCGCGACTACACCTTTCCTTCCATTTCTTAATTGAAAAAGCGTTGGTCGACATAAAATTAAAGGAAAGTGAGGTCGAACCAAGACCCTTTATGCCATTATTTAAAAATTCCCATGCGCAGGAAACGTGAAAACACCAAGGAAGAGCCACTGAAAGCCAAGTAGAGCAAGGCGCTGCTCTCCCACCGGAGCCCCAAACCACCCACAGGTCCAAGCCTAGATGAGCTGCAGCGGCGAGCTAGCACATGGAGGTCCAGCCCTAACACAAGGGAGGGGCAGCAGCACTGCTGAAGCACCCTGCCCCCTATGGGCGCAGGGGCACCAGGCCACCTTAACACCGGGCTCACAACACTCCAGCTTCGGAGCTTCCCGGGCTGGGCGACCACGATTAGGCCCTGGCAGCGTCAGCCACGTGCATGAAGTACCTAACCCCCCACTGGGCCTACGGCCCCGCTTGCTGCCCCTTACAGCATGACCTCTAAGCCCCTGCGTGTGCCGATGCCGGGCGAAAATATCGCTGCCTGTGGACCGTGCACCAATTCGAATTGAGCAAAACGGCCAATACACTCTGCATAATCCCTTCACATATCGGGGTGAATGCCCCTGACGGCCCCACCGGGCAGCATGACCGCAGAAATCCCGTGGTTTGGGCCAGGGCCGCACAACATGCGGCTGAGCGGCATGCACCGCCCCCCCTAGCCTGCCCCCAACCCACTCCCTCGTCACAAACCAGGGCGCGGGCAGCCTCAGCGGGCATCCGCGGGTCGGACACTCCGATGCAGAAAATCAAGCGGTCTGATTCCAGCGTGTGAATTCACTTGACCCACTCCATCACAGCCCCCCCATGTGCATTTACAACCCTGGGATACTTACTAGGTGTGTCCCTAGCCACCAGACACACAGTCTTATCCTTGACCATGGCTCCTTAAGCGCATTGCCCTGTCCGATGAGCGCTGTACCACCCGCTGCGGGCGTCCTGGCGACCGGCTCCTGCCGCCTAACTGATTCATTGTCCCGGGGGATATATGTCAACCGGGGATGGCGCCCGCGATCACTCGAGGTCTGAGGCTACTCTGCCCTGCGAGTATGGCCCACAGCGGGCCACGATCACGCAGCCAGAAGCTCAACATTTCTGCGATGCGCGCTGTACACAGTATCGGTCGCAATGGGGGATCCTAACCGCCGTAGCATTTACCATGAGGTCCCCGTGCGTGCAGCGGATAACGCAATTCAAGGAGCGTGGTCCCCCGCTGGGCTGGTGGGGGGACGATGTATGCGGCCTAGCATAGCGAGCAGGATCCGAAAGTATGCATGGCCGCCTCATCCGTGGCGCATGGCAGCATTGTCCGTGACCAGTTACGGGACCCAATAAATGTTGTTAGGCACGGGGGAGATTAGGCACATCAAATTTAGCGTAGTACTCAGAGACCATGACGCTAGGTCGCGGTGGCACATGGGAATCCGGGAGCCACCCACTCACTTGCCTTGTGAATGCTCCCACACTTACGAGCATTGCACTACCTCGGTGCACCTCTAACACTGCCCTCGTGTCCGCACCCCGCTCGCCGAGTTCCCGTACCGGCAGCCTGCAGGGACCCAGTAAAACCGGATCCCGCTGCTACCCTGTCTGCCACCCTTGCCTCCGATCCGGCACTAGCATAGGGGGTGGGGTGGTTGCACCATGCCATGCGGCCTTCGTAAAATGGCCGAAAGTGCCCCCCTCCAGCGCACCTCCTGTCTTGGGGCCGCACGTACCCGAGGGAATGTGATTGCGAATACGATCGGACTTTGGTAGCGGTGGGATCGAACCCATGCTTCAGGTAAGACTGGCGCTTTCACACTGCGGCTTGGACCACTCAGCCACGATGCCTTCTGTGCGCGCCCCCAAGCGACCGCTATTGAACGGGCCCAACGCAGGCCCGGCAAGCTGGGCGCCCGCTGCGCGACCGGAACCCCGAAAGGATGATCCCTCGTCGCCACGCCACCGCGCAAGCCGAGGGCACCGATGGGCCGTGGCAACGCTCGCGCCCCAGGCCCCATACGGGCGGCCTGCAGCCATAGATCTCGTGTCAGTGCCCAAGGATGAGAGGTCCGCTTAAAGCGGAAGGCTGGCAACAGGAGGAGGACCGCAATGATCAGCATCCCGCTCACATGCGGGGCAGCCACCCCCATCGCCATCAACCCCGGGGGCACCCCGAGAGCCATTGCGCGCATACCCTGATCCCCGCTTGGGCCAACAAGCCCTGCCGGGGGGGCGCATGCGGGCAACCTCGGCTCTGCGCCCACTCGCTGGTCTACACGCCGCCCGGTCCGGGCGGGGTGACGCCGTCCAAGCACCTCAGGAGCTGTGGTCCCCCCCCCAACGGGCGGGTCGTCGCCCGACCCAACTGGGAGTTGTAAGGATGTAAACACTCACAGCAAAACAGCTCCCAAGGGGTCTTTACGACCGGCAGACGGCGTGTCCGGGCGCGCGAAAGAGGACGACAAGATGGTGGGGGGGAGGCCTATATACCCCTCCCCCTGTCCTCGCGCCCCGGACGTGATGCTCGATTATCGCGCTGCGACAAGGCTTGGGGGACTCCTCCCTGAGTCCCTGCCCCTACGGGGGTGTGGGGTGCCCAGCTGGTACTAGAGGGCTGCCCTCTTTAGTGGCCCCCTGCGGGGGCCTCGGACAGCCGCATTGCAGAAGGGGCAGTAAGTGACATTGTTCAATGGGCTGGCAGGTCGCGTGCAGGTCATATGGCTGAGATTCTATTAGCATTCTGTATTGAGTATTCGGCCAAAGAGAAAGCTTAAAAGGCTACCACTTGCTGCTGCCAGGGGGAGGTCATTTTGTAGTAACCACAGGTACTTTGATCCAGTGTTCCTAGCCAGTATATCATGTAGACTTCGGTCCTGATCCCAGTGCGCCAGAAAGGGGTGAGGAATTTGCTGAACCCGGTAAGCACAACGATTACTTGTTTTCACTGGCAAAATGATGGGTGACCTGCAAAATGTAGTGCTTACTGCACCACATTCTACATGTGTCGGAGTTAACCTCATGTTCTTATCCGGTAAATTGCTCCTGGTTTGGCCAGATAGAAATAACCAGGGCTAACTACAGGATTGTGATAAATATCACAACATTTGTATGCCCAATTGCTGTGCCACCTGGGTCTTGGCAGGGATCATAATTTACCAGTCCTCTTGGAATTAGGGCTCTAGTGCTAATTTGGTTTGCTCACTAACTTACACCACACTTTGATTATCTCCATTTTGGCAATTATCATTTTTGCAATGGCGTTTGCTTCAGTCACAATTCCACACAAATTGCACAGACAGAAGAGGCACTTCAGTTAATGACAGGAAAGCAAGTCATCATTCAGCATCACATGCTAACATCCTTGCTCATGGCTCTCACATATCCATGAACACAATCTTAGATTGCAACCAATGCAAAACATATTCACTTGCTCATGCACAAATAATCCTTCATGCCCTGCACTTTGATTCCTCAAAATCTTTTTTTTTAAAAGCAGTCCACAGAGCTCTGCTTCCAAAAGTGATTTATATAGAGCTATGAAAATACCTTGACGAACTGTGGGACATATTCACAAGGGAAGTGGCGAAGTGAGGTGTTAGCTTTCCTGGCTTAACCCCTTCTATGCGTCGGACGCGCGGAAGCCGTCCAACGCATAAGTGCTCATGTGCGTAGGACGGCTCCCGCACGTCCGATGCCATGGCAGAGGGAATCCCATTCCCTTTCCCCCTAAACAGCCTCGGGGCTGGGAAAGAGCTTCCCCAGCTCCCGAGGCTCTTTAGTTGGTTTCCCTGAAATGACGATCAGCGCGCACGTCGTGCTGAAGTCATTTCAGTGAAACCGAATCTGAAATGAGCCGATAGGCTCATTTCAGTTTCACTTTCTACGTCCTCAGGGGGCTATCTCTACCCCGAGCACGTAGAAAGACAGGAGAGATATCATTGGAAAGGGGAGAATCTCCCCTTTCCAATGGTACCCCTCCCTAGTGGATCCCTCCTGGGGCAAACCTCAAGCAGGGACCAACCCACTGGACACCAGGAAGGGGGAGCGGCCCTTTGGGGAAGGGCCTTTGCTCCCCCCAATTGTTTTGGGGAAAACTTAGTCTTTCTGCCCTGCAAAATTCCAGTCTTTCTGCCAGCCCATTTGATGCCAGGGATTTTTTTAATATTGGATTTAGGGGGGGGGGCTGCCCGAAATGGGCATGCCAATGCCCCCACCTCCCCCACAAAATTCCACAGTCTTTCTGCCCCCCTGGGAGGCAGATGGGTGCAATAGCCCCCGATCTGTCTTCCCGGGGGGGGGGTTAGAAGGCCCACCAGATGCCAGGCATTCTTTTTTAATTGAATTTAGGGGTAAGGGCTGCCCAAGATGGGCATGCCAATGCCCCCTGCAAAATCCAACAGTCTTTCTGCCCCCCGGGGAGGCAGATGGGGACAATAGCCCCAGATCTGCCCCCCCGGGGGGCAGAAAGCCCACTAGATGCCAGGGATTATTTGTTTATTGTATTTAGGGGTGAAGGCTGCACGAGATGGGCATGCCAATGCCCACACCCCCAAATAAATCCCGCAGTCTTTCTGCCCTCAAAGGAGGCAGATGGGGCAATAGCCCCTGATATGACCCCCAGAAGGCAGAAAGCCCACTAGGCACCAGGGATTTTTTTTTTTATACATAGAGGTGAGGGCTGCCCAAAATGGGCATGCCAATGCCTCAACCCCCCAAAAAAAAATTGCCACAGCCTTTCTGCCTCCCCCAGGAGGCAGATGGGGCAGTAGTACCAAATCTGCCCCTGGGGAGCAGAAAGCCCACTAGGCACCAAGGATTTTGTTGTTTTTTTATACATAGGAGTGGGGGCTGCCGAGAATGGGCATGCTAATGCCCGACCACCAAAAAAGGCTTTCTGCCCCCCCCCGGAAGGCAGATAGGGGCAGAAAGCTCACTAGGCACCAGGGATATGTTTATGGGCATGCCAGTGAGAAGCCCCATAGGCAAGGGTTGCTCTCTTTTTTCGCGCACACATTTTGGCTGTTTCAGTGATATTTTTACTCTCATCTGCACCCGAGCAGGGGCAGAAAACCACTAGAAACCAGGAAGAGTTTGTGTGTGTGTAAACTGGAGTTTGGCTGATGGTCTGCGTGTACTGACCTTTGGCTGGCATTTTCTGGCGGTGTGTGTGGATCTGCACTTGGCTGATGGTGTGGGTGGACTCGCACTTGTTGATGATGTGTGTAGATTGGCGCTTGCCTGGTGGTGTGCATGGAGTGGCGCTTGGCTGGCGGTGTACATGGACTGGTGCTTGGCTGGCTGTGTGCATGGATGGTGCTTGGCTGCAGGGCCTGACTGGCCATAGCGTGCACCGTGCATTTCCCCGGAGGGCCTGATGGGTAAGGGCCGGTTTTCTGGCAGTGGGGGGTGGTTTTGTCACAGGGGGCTGGTTTTGCCGCAGTGCTGCAATATCGGTCCCCAGTAACAAAAACGGGAGTGGTGCTTTTTACTAGCACGCGCCCCCTCTCAGGGCCGGTTGAGCAGCAATCTGCCAGAACTGGTTGCTGTTCCCAGTCCAGCCCTGGTTAGCTGGTGGTGTGCGGGGATGGCGCTTGGCTGGCAGAATGCATGGGTGGCGCTTGGCTGGCGGTGTGCGTGGCTATTGCTTGGCTGACTGTGTGCATTGATAGCATTTGGCTAGCGGTGTACGTGGACGGTGCTTGGCTGGCGGTGTGCATGGATAGCGCTTGGCTGGTGGTGTGTCTGGATGGCGCTTGGCTGGCGGTGTGCGTGGATGGCGGTGTACGTGGATGGCACTTGGCTGGTGGTATGCATGGATGGTGGTATACGTGTACTGACTCTAGGCTGGCGGTGTGGCTTGCATGGATCTCCCAGCATTTTCTTACCCAGAATCCCCCGCAAACCTCACATTTACTTACAAAGTTACATTTTCATCACATTTCTGTGTGGGTAAGTTGTAGGACCATAGCACAGGCACAAATTTCCTACGACCCAGCATTCCCCTTGGTCTCCTGAGAAAAATGATACCCCACTTGTGTGGGCGCCCAAAGTAGCATGAGCCTAAAAACGTATAAACAAACTGCCCTTTTGGACACGCTTTGGCCCCCTCAATCTCTACATGTTGGTGGCCCCTCCATGTCATAGGCACTTGGCCCATCCACACAAGTAAGGTATCATTTTTATCAGGAGACTGAGGGTAACGCTCAGTGATAGGAAATTTATGCCGTGCCATGATGCTACAACTTTTCCAAACAGATATTAGACGTAAATGTGACTTTTTAGCTAAATTTGAGGTTTGCAGGAGTTTCTGGGTAGGAAAACTTTGGGGGGGTCCACGCACGCCATACCTCCCTGGACTCCCCAGGGTGTCTATTTTTCAGAAATGTGTGGTTTGGTAGGTTTCCCTAGATGGCCGCTGAACCCGGGGCCAAAAACCCAGGTGCCCCCCTTGCAAAACCAGGTCGTTTTGTGATAGGTCCTTTTGATGTCTCCACAATACATCCTGGGCCCTTGCCTGTCGCGGGTACTTGGCCCACCCACATGAGTGAGGTACCATTTTTATCGGGAGACCTGAGGGAACGCTGGGTGGTAGGAAATTTATGTCAGCTCAGTGATCCCACAAGTTTCCCACACAGAAATTTGAGAAAAATGTTTTTTTTGCAGTTAAATTTGAGTTTTGCAGGGGATTATGGGTAGGAAAACGTTAGGAGTCCACACAAGCCATACCTCCCTGGACTCCCCCATGTGTCTAGTTTTAAGAAATATGTGGGTTTGATAGGTTTCCCTAGATGGCCGTCGAGCCCATGGCCAAAAACCCAGGTGCCCCCCCTTGTTAAACCAGGTCGTTTTGTGATAGGTAATTTTGATGTCTCCACAATATGTTTTGGGCCCTTGCCAGTTGCGGGTACTTGGCCCATGCACAGAGTGAGTTACCATTTTTATCGTGAGACCTGAGGAAATGCTGGGTGGTAGAAAATTTGTGTCAGCCCGGTGATCCCACAGCTTTCCCACACAGAAATTTGAGAAAAATTTGATTTTTTCCAGCTAAATTTGAGGTTTGCAGCAGATTCTGGGTAGGAAAACATTGGGGGGTCCACCAATCCATACCTCCCTGGACTCCCCCAGGTGTCTAGTTTTCAGAAATGTGTGGGTTTGGTAGGTTTGCCTAGATGGCCGCCGAGCCCGGGGCCAAAAACCCAGGTGCCCCCCTTGCAAAGCCAGGTCGTTTTGTGATAGGTAATTTTGATGTCTCCACAATACGTTTTGGACCCTTGCCTGTTGCGGGTACTTGGCTCACCCACACGAGTTGATAACCATTTTTATTGGGAGACCTGGAGAAATGCTGGGTGAAAGGACGTTTGTAGATCCACGCAGATTCCAGAACTTTCCATCACAGAAATGTGAGGAAAATGTGTTTTTTTTACAAAGTTTGAGATTTGCAAGGGATTCTGGGTAACAGAACCTGGTGAGAGTCGCACAAGTCACCACATCCTGGATTGCCCTGGGTGTCTAGTTTTCCAAAATTTATAGGTTTGCTAGGTTTCCCCAGGTGCCGCCAGAGCTAGGGTTCCAAATCCACATCTAGGCACTTTGCAAAAAAAGGGTCAGTTTTCATTGTAAAAATGTGGTGTGTTCATGTTGCGTTTTGGCCCCCTGTTTCCTGTCACCGGCACTAGACCTACCCACACAAGTGAGGTACCATTTTTATCAGGAGACTTTGGGCGATGCGGGGTGGGTGTAAGTTTGTGGATCCACGAAGATTCCAGAACTTTCCATCACAGAAATGTGAGTAAAATGTGTTTTTTTGAGAAGTTTGAGGTTTGCAAGGGATTTCGGGTAACAGAACCCGGTGAGAGGCACAAAATTCACCCCCTTCTGGATTCCCCTGGGTGTCTAGTTTTTAAAAATGTATAGTTTTGCTAGGTTTCTCTAGGCACCGGCAGAACTAGGGTTCAAAATCCACAGCTAGGCACTTTGGGAAAAAAGGGTCAGTTTTCACTGTAAAATTGTGGTGTGTCCACGTTGTGTTTTGGCCCGTTTCCTGTCGTGGGCTCTAGGCCTACCCACACAAGTGAGGTATCATTTTTATTAGGAGACTTTGGGTGATGCGGGGTGGGTGTAAGTTTGTGGATCTACGCAGATTCCAGAACTTTCCATCACAGAAATGTGAGGAAAATGTGTTTTCTTTTACAAAGTTTAAGGTTTGCAAGGGATTCTGGGTAACAGAACCTGGTGAGAACCACACAAGTCACACCCTCCTGGACTCCCCATGGTGTCTAGTTTTAAAAAATGTACAGGTTTGCTAGGTTTCCCTAGGTGCCAGCAGAGCTAGGGTTCAAAATCCACAGCTAGGCACTTTGCAAAAAAAAGGGTCAGTTTTCACTGTAAGAATGTTGTGTGTCCACGTTGCGCTTTGACCCGTTTCCTGTCGTGGGCACTAGGCCTACCCACACAAGTGAGGTATCATTTTTATCGGAATACTTTGAGAAATGCGGGGTGTGTGGAATTTTGTGGCTCTATGCAGATTCCAGAACTTTCCATCACAGAACTGTGAGGAAAATGTATTTTGTTTTTACAAAGTTTGAGGTTTGCAAGGTATTCTGGGTAACAGAACCTGGTGAGAGCCACACAAGTCACCCCCCTCCTGGATTTCTCTGGGTGTCTAGTGATGGAGCAGGGGAAACAAAATATTTGTTGTACCCCTTGGAAGTTAATGACCCCATAACGATAATGATACTAACCGTTTGAAACGCATGAACTAATCAACAAATGCACCTTTTATTAAACATTACACGTGGGCAACTTGCTGGCATTACAAAATCTAATTTATTTACAAATGTGAAGCAAAATAACATGAGTATTGTGATTTGAGTAGTACATAGAGTAAATTGCATGATTTGTGTTGCATAGTAAAATTGTACCGTGGCAAAGAATGCAGATGGTAAGTAAAATGGCTTTAAATGTCGCTTCTGCTAGGTAATACCTAACACGGGTCTTTAGAATAGCGGGTGGTAAACAGAAAGGCTTATTTTCCATGTTTAATTACTGTTGTGTTTGTTCTTATATTAGTTTCGTTCGGGCCTGCTAGGCCGTGCTTCGAAAATGGCCGCTGGAAAGGACGAGATCGCGTGCGCTGAATAAAATGGCCCCCGCGCATGAGCAGAGTGAATGTTCCAGTCACGTGTATGCGGCCTGTGCCCGGAGTGAGAGATGTCAAGGCCAGTCTGACCTGCAACAAGGATCGTGCCAAGAGTTCAGCATATATGCATGGGAACGGATGAGAGAATCGAGCGACAGAGGATGAACTAATATGTGACCATCGGAGTTTGTTACAAATTACATTAACAAATTGAATTACCTTTGGACATTGTTGATCATGAGACTTAATGTAAGCGTTATTGTCCCCAAACCGGTTCTAACAAGGAGGGCGATGAGGTGACCATCACCACCCCTCCAATGGACCAATTAGCATGATTTCTGCCCCTAAAGATTGCAACTTTAAGTGTAGCGAGTCAGAGAATAGGGTATAAGAGAGTCTGCTCTTACGTTGTGCAATAAGTTCACTTCTTCTATCCTGATGCTGCGAGAGACTCTGTCATTTTGGACTTCGGACTTTGACTGGGGAAGGAACGAGACCGTTGCGGGAGTTGCCCGGGAGGAGATTGCGTCCGAGGAGGTTAGCGGGACAGTCAGTCAGTTTTGGAAGTCCCATCCTGTGACCTGCGGTTCATCTTTCTTTCCTGGTGAACCATTCTTGTCATCGCCCTATGGCCAAGGGTAATGAGTATTTTCTGTCTCTATTCTCAAAATTTTAATTAAATGCTTACTGATATTTTAAATGTATTTGCCTAATTATGAACTTTACTTACTTGCTCAAAGAATTTAGATAACATTATTTGCTAACTCTAAATGAGTCTCTGGTTCTTTAAAATAAAATTGTGATTAATAAAATGTTAAAGGTTTTAATTGTGATTGAGCTGGACTTAATCGCCATCAACTGATTCTACTAGTTGGTCCATCGACCGAATAGCGGAATACCTTGATGTTTAGAACCGACAGGATCCTAAGTTAATGTATATAATGTGCAGGTTATAATTCTGTCATTTAATAAGGTATCCCGTTTGTCCAGCTGCTCATTTTCCTTAGCTTTTGATCCAGAAAATTGAGTGAATGTATGTATGCGGTGTTATGGGCCCCACCGACATAGGTTATGTGATTTTAGGTTGAGTAGGTGTTTTCTGGGTTAGTGTCATAGGGAAAAATCTATTTTAGCCGCGCTGGATCAGATTTCTTGGTAGAAGAGTTATGGTTTCTATAGATTAGTTTGGTGATTATTGATTATCGATTTTTTCATGTCTAACACTCTATGTTGAGTTTGTATTACGTTATGTGTAGTCAGAATTTTGAAGCTTCCGGGAAGTAGGAAGTGGACACGTGTGGCAAGAGAAGTCGCATGGAATTGTACATTGTCTGATTTCAAATTTGGTGATAACACAAGACTGTGTTATGTTAGGGAAATTTCACGTATGAATTGCATTTGAGTGAAATAGCAACAAGTTTTCTTGTGAAACTTTGGCCTTAATTCTCAGGAGCAGTGTAGTCTCCACATGTGTTTTATCCCCAGAGAAACAGGCTTACCTCTTGCTTGAGAGAAGGGTAAGGTAGAGAGAAGTGCTACACTTATCGAACGAAACAGTATTCTTGTAAGTGGGAATAAACTTTCTCTTTTGTTTAGAGAAACAGACAATGGTAATGTGTTTTACATTATAACTAATCGATTTAGTTGAAAAGAAAAGATTAAGAAAAGTGTCGATAATTTTTGTAAAGGAGGGGTCAGTAGAAGCAGGAGTAGAGCTGATGTCAACAAGAACCGCGCTGGTATTGACCAGTTATGGAAGAACGAAGAGTTTCCTGATTGGTGCGTTAGTGTGAGACGCGCTGGAATAGGTTAGTGTGAGAGTGACGTAGAGCTTTCTGATTGGTGCGTTGGTGAGAGACGCGCTGGGATAGGTCAGAATAGTCGAGCGGTAGAAAGAACCGATTGGTGAAGAATTGTGTGAATTAGCTTTGGCAAAACAACAGTGAAATATGGGTTATTACAATGAACGTGATAGAGAGAAACCGTCATGGTTTGCCAAGCTTAAAAATCTTTTTAAGAAAGATAAAAAGGTTGGGCCTGATTCACAGAACTAACTTACGTCAAAAACGTAAACGTAAACGTAAACGTAAAGTTAGTACTTTTTAGGTATTCACAGAATACACTTACTCATTTTAGTATTCACAGAATTAATTTACTCATTTCGGTATTCACAGAAGTTAGTAGTCCTAAAGTTAGGACTACTAACTTCTGTGAATACCGAAATGAGTAAGTTAATTCTGTGAATACCAAAATGAGTAAGTGTATTCTGTGAATACCTAAAAAGTACTAACTTTACGTTTACGTTTACGTTTTTGACGTAAGTTAGTTCTGTGAATCAGGCCCGTTGTGACTAGGGAAGGAGAAGTACTTCCTCCGCCGAAAACACCAGCATCTTATATGATGGTGAAATATGGCTATCATACTTGCATTTGGTTGGAGAATTGGGCGAAATATACCAAAGGCGATGGGGTATTGGCATTTCCGGAAAATGGTTCGTTTAGCACAGCTGTACTTGGAAATTTGAGAGAAAAAATTATGAGACTTGAACCGAGACCTAGACCGACACAGTTTGAAGCCTTAGGTGAATGGGAAGATGAGATGTATGAAAGAGAAAGACACAGAGGTGCAAGGAATTATAATTGTATTCATGGAAGAGTATGGGGTTTGAGTCATGAAGACAGGATGAGACGATGGCGGTATGCTAACATGATGGATGGTATGTTTCCTGCCAGAACAGTTGAAGAATTTACAGGGAAAAAGTGTACGGAGAAAAAGAAGCATGCAGTACCAGAGAAATATGGGTATGGAGTTAGCGACACAGAGGATGAGTTGCTGGAGGACATTTTAAATAAAAGACCCCCTCCATATCAACAGGATTCTGTGGTGGTGACACCAAATGCACCGCCAATGAGAACTGTAATAAATCAAAGGCCTGAACAATTTTCTGAAATAAATAGTCCATTTAATAGACTAGAAACACCACAGACTGTGAAACGTGATAATGGTAATACGGCCGAACTAGCCAGAACCACAAGAGAGTTGACTGAAAAGATAAGAGAACTGACAAAGAATATGGAAGCTGTGACTGTGCCAGTAACTATAGGGCCAGTAATCCCAGTATTTGAAAATAAAAAGATAGACGAACATTCCTTAATAATTCCATTAAATTCTAGTATGCAAAAAGTAAAAGAAGGAATAATTACAGAAAATAGAGAGACAAAAGATTCTGTTGGTCCATTTAGGTCAAGTCCACCTGTAAATTTGACAATTAATGAGAGTCCGATAAGTAAGATTCCTATAGGAGCTGAGTCAGGAACTGAAAGCCCGGAGAGAAGTGCAAACAGGGTAGAATTAACAAAAACCCCTGTGGGTCCGACTGCAGAGGAATTAAATGATTGGGTGAGGAGCTTGCAGAAAAAAGATGCCGAACCACAACCTTTGGATGTGGTCAGATTAAAGATAGATATGGAGGAATTGATTCTAGGGACTATTGGTACAGATCGATTGAAGTCCTATCAAGATGATGAATTAATGTTTATGTGTAAAAGCATCACTTGGAGAGCTAGGAACTTGCATGAAAAATTGGAAGAAACAGCGAACGAACTAGGAGTAGATTTTGCAAAAATTAGGGGATTGCAGAAACCGTACAGGGTAGATTTTAGTGAAAAGGACATAGAAAATCTGAACACTTCAGGGCGACTAACACAGATAAAAGAACTAATTTTTTTGCTGAGAAAATGGGGAAATATAGACAAATGGAGAAGTAGATGGATAAGGAGAAAAGAGGGAACAACTGATAAAGCATCATTGGCTTTTCCAGTAAAAGAAAAAGAACCAACGGTAGTAGAATGTCCAATGAGAGAAATTCCAGGAGGAGGTTATGTACATGCCCCATGGTCCAGACAAGATATATTGTCATTTACAAATGATTTTCCAAGATTGAGAGAAAAGCCTGTAGAATGGTATAGACAGGTAGAAAGGTTTGTAAAGGTTTCAAAAGTACTGTGGGAAGATCTGGATGGATTGTTTGAGATTGTTGTTCCTGCGGATTTATGGACAGAGTGTAAAATTACAATTGACTGGCCGAAGGAAGAATATCCTAGAGATGCAAAAACAGGAGCCCCAAGTTCAGAAGTAATGAGAAAATATGAACAGGCAATTACATTCCTGAAAAATAAGATTCAATCAAAAGAAATGGACTGGGTAAAGATTGATAGAACAACTCAGGAGAATAAGGAATCTGTACATGCCTATTATGAAAGGTTGCTCTTGGCTTTTAAGCAGTATAGTGGATACGAGAATTTGAGTGAAAAAGACATGAGTCATTTTGTGTATCGATTTGTGTATGGTTTGAAACCTGAGATAAGTGAAATGATTAAGCAGCATATGTTATGTTGGCAGACTAGCACAGTAGATGAGGTACTACGGTATGCAAAATATTGCAGTGATGATATTGAGTCCAGACAGCGTAAACTCAAGGAAAAGGCAATGTGGGCACAAGTAAAGGTTGCAGAACAGCAAGAAGCTCAGATGAATAATCAGTCTAGTGGCGCAGGACAGACCAAGTTCAAACCAAATATTAGTAAGGGAAAAGGTCAGATGAGTATAGAAGAAGCCAAAAAGAAATGGCCATGTCATAATTGCGGAAAATTAGGGCACTGGAGAAACGAGTGTAAATTACCTCCGAGAGTTAATACCGAGAATCAACCATTAAATCCACAGGTGCTGAATGAGGTGAGTTACCAACAGCCGCAACAGCCGCAGGTAGTTACCCAACAGTGTCAGGTGCCGCAACCACCTCTTCCAAAGAGTGTAAATCCTCAAAGATACAGTACAGAGGCAGGATTCTACGGAGGAGAGCAGGTAACAAAATTGCCGCGCGCAGCTGCTGTTTCACAATATTGGTTACGGCAAGATAGAGATGAATCGGATGAAAGCTTATGACGGTGCCTAGGAGAGGAGGAGGAGTGCGTGCTTGGCGCAACTCTAGAGGTAGATCAGTCAGGTCCATTTGTGGATGGAAAAGTGAATGGTGTAAATGTTACTTTCCTTGTGGACACTGGCGCTACCCGTTCTACTGTTAGATCAGTGGAAATTCCAAACCTTCCTCTCTCAGGAGAATACATCCAAGTTGTAGGTGTTTCAAATAGACAAATTAAAACCCCACTTACAAAACCAGTAGAGGTGGAAATTGGTCCATTCGAAGATATGCACCGCTTTGTGGTGTGTGATTGTAGTCCTGTAAATTTATTAGGATGCGATCTGCTTTGTAAAATGAATAGTACCATCTACTGTACTCCAGATGGAATTGCTTTCCAGACACCAGATGATGATGTTCTGTATAAAATGACAATGGCAGAACTAGAACCAGAAATGTATGATATGTTTCCTGTATTCGATGTAGAGAAAATCCCTACTGAATTGAAAGGAACAGTCAGGTCTGATGTATGGGATTTCACAGGTGAAGATATTGGACTAATGAGAGAAGTTGATCCTATAAAAATTACTGTAAAAGAAGGAACGAATTACCCAAACACCCTGCAGTACAAACTGACGCCAGAAATTATTGAAGAAATAACACCTGTAATTAATAAGATGATTGAACAAGGAATTTTGAGAGAAATAATGAGCAGTCCATGTAATTCTCCTATAATGGGATTGAAAAAGCCAAATGGAACATATAGAATAGTACAGGATTTGAGAAAAGTGAACAAAATTGTTATTCCTTGCTGCCCAATTGTGCCAAACCCTGCTGTAATACTGTATCAAATCCCTCATGATGCAGAATGGTACACAGTTATTGATTTGTGCCATGCATTCTTCTCTAATCCATTGCACCCTGACAGCCAGCCATTATTTGCGTTTCGGTTTGGAGAGCGTATTTTGGCATGGTGTCGAATTCCTCAAGGGTATACTGAAAGTCCTTCTATTTTTAATCAAATTCTGAAGAAATCCTTAGAAAGTTTGAAAATGCCTGAAAAATCTGTGATGGTCCAATATATCGATGACTTATTGGTGGCATCAAAGACCAGAGAAGCATGTGTTACGGACACAATTGCTTTACTGAATCATTTGGCAGAAGGAGGACATAAGGTGTCCCCATCAAAACTGCAATTTTGTCAACAGGAAGTACAGTACTTAGGTCATAAGATTGAGAAAGGGATAAGAAAAGTGACAACAGAAAGAATAAGGATTATTAAAGGAATGAGAGCCCCAATGACACAAAGAGAGGTGAGAATGTTCCTTGAAATGGTTGGTTATTGCCGACAGTGGATAAGTGGATTTTCATTGATTGCTAAACCTTTACAGCGATTGACAAAGAGTGATGTCAAAGATCCGATTGCGCTGGATGAGGAAGAAATTAAGGCTTTCGAGCAACTGAGAACAAGTTTGTGTGAAGCACCAGCATTGGGAATGCCTGATTATGAGAAAGAATTTGAGCTGTATTGTAGTGAGAGAGACGGATGTGCACTTTCGGTATTAGTGCAGAGGCATGGAAGAATGAGACGACCAATAGCTTATTTTTCAGCTGTTTTAGATCCGGTAGCAAAAGCGTTGCCTGGATGTCTGAAAGCAGTAGCTGCTACTTGTGTGAGTCTGGAACAGAGCGAAGGCATTGTGATGGGATATCCTTTGAGAGTATATGTCCCACATTCAGTTGAAATCCTTCTGACCAGAACAAAAACACAATTCATGACACATAGTCGGCTGACTAGGTATGAAAAAGTGATCTTGGGTGCAGACAATGTAACCATTGTAAGATGCACAAGTGTGAATCCTTCCACCTTACTGCCAGATGCAGTAAATGCAGAGGTCAAAGATGAGATTGATCATAACTGTTTGGATGTGCTTGAATTTTGCACAAAGCCCAGACCTGACATCAGAGATGAACCTCTAAAAGAGTCAGATTATGTGATGTTTGTGGACGGATCATGCCTGAGGACAAATGAAGGAGTTTTAAGTGCTACGTATGCTGTATGTACGGTGGCAACCATAATGGAAGCATCTTGTTTGAGAGGAATACGTTCAGCCCAAGTTGCTGAGCTGATTGCTCTGATTCGAGCTTGCAAACTGGGAAGGAATTTCCGAATTACTGTGATCACGGATAGCCAGTATGGCTTCGGGGTGGTCCATGACTTCGGACAGATCTGGTCCCAGAGGGGATTCCTGACTTCCTCAGGGTCTCCTATTAGGAACAGTGAGTTTGTGAAGAAGTTGTTTGAGGAGATACAGCTGCCAAAACAGATTGCGGTGGTAAAATGCACTGCTCACAAAAATGGAACTGATTACATTGCAGTAGGTAACAATTTTGCTGATGAATTAGCTCAATATTGTGCCAGAAATATGACCTCAATGAATCGGAGAAGGGAAAAAGAAATTGTTTCATGTCCCTTGCTGTTTACTAACCCAGTTCAAACATGGGAAGAGGTGAAACAATTGCAGGAAGAGGCAAGTGATGAGGAAAAAGACGTTTGGATAAAATCAGGTTGCAGACGGAGAGAGGAAGATGAAGTCTGGGTTTACAGGGATGAAAGACCAGTTATGCCTGATAGCATGATCTCTAACATGGCACGGATGTACCATGGACAGGCACACATAGGTAGAGATGCCATGATCAGACTTTTCAAACAGACCTGGTACAACCTAAAGTTTAGGGCTATAGCTGAAAGCCTTTGCCAAAGATGCCTTATATGCCAACAGATAAATCCTGGAAGGAAGACAGTAGTGAGTTTGGGAACAATAGGACGTGAAGGAGGTCCTTTAACCAGAATGCAAATGGATTTTATTGAAATGCCCCCGAGTAACAGATTGAGGTATGTCCTGGTGGTCGTCTGTTTGTTTTCTCGTTGGGTGGAAGGAATGATGGAGTTACTGTAGGTAAGCTCCTACTGAGAGAATTCATTCCTAGATATGGCTTTCCAGTAACGATAGAAACAGATAGAGGAACGCATTTCCAGAAGGAAATTATCCAACTAATATGTGAAGCACTAGACATTCAACAAAAGCTGCATTGTGCCTACAGACCAGAGGCTTCTGGAGTGGTAGAGCAAGTAAATGGCACAATAAAGAATAGGTTAGGGAAAATGTGTCAAGCCACAGGACTCAGATGGCCAGATGCCTTACCCCTGGTGTTGATGAGCATAAGAAGCATACCTGACAGAAAAACAGGTCTGAGTCCTCATGAGATAATAATGGGACGAGCAATGAGACAAGCATACGTACCTGTCAACAAACTGCTGACTATAACTGATGATCTCATACTGGACTATTGCAAAGGATTGGCTGATGTGGTGCATTCTGTGTTTCATCAGGTTGGGCCGGATGCTACCACTCTTGAGAGAAAACCAGCTCATGATCTTAGTCCAGGAGACTGGGTCCGCATAAAAGTTCACAGAAGAAGGAATTGCTTGGTTCCACGCTGGGACAAGCCACGTCAAGTGATTCTGGTGACAACAACTGCAGTGAAGTGTGCAGGTGTGAAAAATTGGATTCATGCCAGCCATACTATCAGAGTTCCAGATCCTGAAGCTCGACCTGTAAGTCGACATCTGGAAATATCAGATACCAGTTCGGCATCTGAAGCAGAAACTGAAACAATCAGAGTTCCAGATCCTGAAGATCGACCTGTAAGTCGACATCTTGAAATATCAGATACCAGTTCGGCATCTGAAGCAGACCAACCTGAATCCAGTGAAAGACAAACAGAAGAACCCGAAAAACAAAGAACTGATATTGAAACAGGAGAAACTGAACAAATAGACAGTGACGGTGAACAGCCAAGTACAAGCTTTGGGAAAATTCCTCCAGAAATTATAGAAATAACTCAAGAAGATTCAGATACAGACAAAGAGACAGAGATCATAAAGTTCAAAGTTAAAGAAAGTGAAGTGAGATCTGAGACAGAATCTGAAGAAAGTGAAGAAGAAATAAGACAAAGAATAGGACCAAGAAAGAGAACTTGGAGAGCGGAACGAGGAGAAAAGGAAAACTAACTGAAAAGGCCAAGAAAAGGAGACAATTGGCCCAACGAAATTAAAAGACTGAGATATAAGCTAATAAATTTGAACAAAGACAATGCAGAACAAGTAAATGAAATAACAAGTCAGGAAAGACAAAGAAAAACAGATAAAAGACCGTTGCAGAAACCAAAAAGAGTGAAAAGACCTAACCTGAAATACAAGTCACCTGAATGGGTATACATAGCACTGCCGGACATTAAAGAAGTGGATAGCAGTCACGAAAACCCAGACAAAGACTGTGAACAAGTGGGTGAGAGTGAACTGCGCCCATCCTGAAGAGGAGAAAAGAAAACCGGACTAGACACACAAACTGATGAAGTCAAAGAAAAATTTCTGAAAGACCGAAAAGTCCGCCAAAAGTAATTGGTTCCACTCAACACATAAAGAAAGGGTAAAACGGCAAAAAGTCATTCTGAGGTGTGGAAACACATTTTCTGTACATATATTTAGATTATATTTCAACATGGTAGACACTGAGAATAGAAGATTTAGATGTGAGTTTTTCCGTAGATGGTGTAAAATGTGTTTCTATTGTACAGGTTTACTAATACTTATTTGGTTCATTTTAGCAATAATAATTCCACTTAGATTAGTTGGAGAAAATACATCTGCAATCAGGAATGACATGAATAGTGACAAGAAATCTAACATAAAGGACACTGCAACACTGATAGATAGTACTGAATTTCATAGGGATAAGTCAATAACTGATTTCTCCAAGAATGTCTTCAGAAAACTCTTGTACGAATATGTAGAGACAATGGATGTCAGAGATTGTTATGTATGTATGCAGTTACCTGCGTCTGTAACAGAAGGTGTGACGTTTTATCACCTTCCTTTGACGTATGAAATAACCTGTAGTGTTTTAGCTAGTTTATTTGACAAAACAGGTAAATTAGAGTATTACTACACTGACACAGATGCTGTTTTTGCTAAAGTTCCCATAGTCCCTGAACTAAATAAGGTGAAACTTGCAAAGATTTTTGGAGAATTTTTCTTAGAAACGAAAGAATTAACATTAGAATATGCATTTAGACATAATCTTACTTGTAGGTTAAGAAAGGAAGAAAAGTTTTTTTTAGACATGGTAGAAGACAGAAGGGTTAAGTTTCAAAGAAAAGCAACGGGAGAAAAGACAAAAACCCCACCTTGGGCGTTTGAAGAGGAAAGTTATGACAAGAGCTAAATGAATGCAGCCATGGTTTTAGATTGGCCCCAACAGGGAAAATTGTGTATTAGTAGAGATAACACTATGTATGATAACTATTTCGTGGGTTCTAGTGAGTGCTGAGATACATACAAAATTTTAGGGGGATCGGGATTCAAAGGAGGAAAAGATCCAGTATTCCCAGGAATCTATTATATTTGCGGAAACCGAGCCTATTATAGGTTGCCGGACCATTGGTATGGAACATGCTATCTAGGCCTGGTCTTTCCAAAGATTTTTCACGTGGAAAGAGGAACAAAAGGAATTCACGAGATAGGTAAACCATTAACCCGTAGGAGAAGGGAAAGCTTCTCAAAGATAATAGGTGACATTTTTGGAGCATTGATACCAGCAGTGGGTGTATCTTTGAATGCATACAAGATTCGGAAATTGTCTACAGTAGTAGATCGTTTATCAACGAATACTGCTGGAGGGTTCTTGATGATAAATACCGAAATGGTTGCCATGAGGGCTATGGTAATGGAAAATCGACTTGCCCTTGACATTCTTTGGGCGAAAGAGGGTGGAGTCTGTGGAATGCTGAAGGTACAACATTGTTGCATTTACATTCCAGACAAAAGTCAGAATATACAGAAGTATATAAAGAACATTACTGATTTACATAAAGAAATTGCCCCACTGGAGGTTGAAGGTGCTTGGGAGAAACTTGGTAAGGGTTTTTCCTCAATAAAGAAATGGTTCACCGAAATAGGTAGTTCTCTAATTGGGAAAATACTAATTCCAGTGACCTTAGTAGTAGTGATAATATTAATATTGAGATTAGCATATGTGTGTATTAAAAAGAGAAAAAGACAAAATGAAGCAAAAAGAGAAAATGAGAGAAATAAGGAAAGAGAACGGGAGATGGGAGAGATCGAATTTGAAGAGTTTAAAGAGAACATGTACAAAAGGTCTAAAAGACAAGATGAAAAGAACACAATTGTCTAAAATAACAAATGCAAGAGGACAAGAAACATTTTTCTGATATATTTTATAGGGATAGGTTTTAGTGGTGATGTTAAAAATCACTAAAGGGGGGAATTGATGGAGCAGGGGAAACAAAATATTTTTTGTACCCCATGGAAGTTAATGACCCCATAATGATTAATGATACTAACCGTTTGAAACGCATGAACTAATCAACAAATGCACTTTTTATTAAACATTACACGTGGGCAACTTGCTGGCATTGCAAAATCTAATTTATTTACAAATGTGAAGCAAAATAACATGAGTATTGTGATTTGAGTAGTACATAGAGTAAATTGCATGATTTGTGTTGCATAGTAAAATTGTACCGTGGCAAAGAATGCAGATGGTAAGTAAAATGGCTTTAAATGTCGCTTCTGCTAGGTAATACCTAACACGGGTCTTTAGAATAGCGAGTGGTAAACAGAAAGGCTTATTTTCCATGTTTAATTACTGTTGTGTTTGTTCTTATATTAGTTTCGTTCGGGCCTGCTAGGCCGTGCTTCGAAAATGGCCGCTGGAAAGGACGAGATCGCGTGCGCTGAATAAAATGGCCCCCGCACATGAGCAAAGTGAATGTTCCAGTCACGTGTATGCGGCCTGTGCCCGGAGTGAGAGATGTCAAAGCCAGAGAGAATCGAGCGACAGAGGATGAACTAATATGTGACCATCGGAGTTTGTTACAAATTACATTAACAAATTGAATTACCTTTGGACATTGTTGATCATGAGACTTAATGTATGCGTTATTGTCCCCAAACCGGTTCTAACAAGGAGGGCGATGAGGTGACCATCACCACTCCTCCAATGGACCAATTAGCGTGATTTCTGCCCCTAAAGATTTCATTCGTCAGTCTTTATTTCGACCAAAATTATCATAAAAGACAAAAATATTTACATCATCACATAATACATATATAAAATCCATTTCACATCAAGACTATACAAATACAAATTTAAAAGACAACAAAGACATCTACTAAAAACTAATTAGTATAGTTCCCTTACAAAGGTTTAAATACGATACAGACTAAAAAGGAAACATTTCATAAAATGATCTATACCATCTGGCCCCTATACAAATATAAAAAAAAATTATGAATATATGTGTAATAGAACTAGAAAACTAAGCAGAAGACAGAGCATTAATAGACACTGTCGCAGTCTGCTTGTTTTCGGCCTTTTGTCTTATTCTCCAGGCCCATCCCAAGAATTTCGCTATAGCAATCACAATTGCCTCTTGGGTACTAGTCTTTAGTAATCTTAGCGCAGTATCGCTCAGCCTAGTACCAAGGTTCTGACAAATTGGTTTGAGCCATTTTCTCCGAGGAGAACAATATGCTGGACAAGCAAAAAATATATGGGAGATTGTTTCATCCATACTCTGGCAAAATTGACATTTGCTATCTTGGGAAGGGTGCCAGGTCTTGGTGAAAACTTTGGTTGGCAACGTTCCTAGCCGGTACTGAAAATAACGTTTTCTGTCAATGGGCTTGGTTATAAAATCCCAGAATTCTTCATATAATGGTTCCAGCTTGTGATCCAAGAAGGTACTGGTCAACGGTGACGATCTGGAGGAACTCAGAATACCAGATCTAATCATAGTCCAGTACGCATCTTTAAATACCTTTTTAGAAGGAAAAGTGTTATGTGCTGGTTCCTCCCAAAGATGCCTCATGCCCATGTCCACCAGGGATCTTTTGACCTGTTGTAGCCACCTGATCTAATGAGAAGTGTCAATTCCCCTGATGTCCATAAGAGCTGAGGCATAATGGGCTAGTTCCGGAGTAGACCAGAGCCTTCTCCAATAGGCCAATGGTTTAAACCTAGCAACCTCTGTTAGTGAACGGCACCCCAGATCAAAATATAAAGGAGTAAGAGGAGTACTCTGAGGGAGACCAACCAAACCTCTCAGGAAGTTTTTTTGGGCCTGTGCTAGGGTGGACAGATTTTCGAACCCCCAGAGTTCTGCCCCATATAAGATGGACGTCATAACCTTTACATGGTAAATCTTGAGTGCAGGGCCGATAGGCTGTGTCTGAGAAAGCCTGTGTTCTTTCAAAATCACCCCTGCTATCTGAGAATGTTTGAGCGCCATTATTTCAATTTGGGGCTTCCAATCTAGCTTACGATTGATATTTACTCCAAGATAGGTAAATAAATCTGTTTGCTCTAAACACTCGTTGTTCATAACAACCCTTGACTTGATAACTTTGTGGTTGTGTAACACCATAAATTTAGTCTTATCCACATTTACCAATAACTCATGTTCCTTGCAGAATTTTTCAAAACATATCAGGGCTTTCTGCAGCCCAGCTTGGGTTTTGGATAAAATTAAAGTGTCGTCCGCGAACATGAGAATTGGCACTTTGATACCTGCAACAGAGGGAGCATCAGTTGGGTAATCAGAAAAATATCTAACCACACCATTTATAAAAAGTAAAAACAGGGTTGGAGCCAGCACACATCCTTGGCGTACCCCTTTTAAAATTGGAAATTTGGGGGTAGTATTCCCTTGGGCTCCCCATCGAACCTGCGCAAAGTTTGATTCATGCAATTTTACCACCAGCTGCAAAAGTTCAGGGGGAATTCCCAGGTCTCTCAATACGACCCAGAGCTTGTTTCTCGGGACCGTATCGAAAGCTGCTTTAAGATCTACGAAAGTGGCATAAATAGTTCCACCCGCTAACAATACAACACGCCAATAGATTAATACAAAATAAAAAACTTGATCTATCGTGCTTACCAAAGCCCTAAAACCTGCTTGGAAGGGGGATAGTATGTTATTCTCCGTTATCCATGTCTGTATTCTATTCAGAACCAATCTAGCCATGATCTTTTGGGTGGAATCGATCAGGCTGATGGGCCTATAGTTTTTGGGGCTGGAACGGTCCCCCTTCTTATAAATAGGGAGGATTTCTGCCCCACGCCAAGAGTTAGGAATAGTAGCTCCCCTGGCAATCGCATTTACTAGAAACAAAATATACCTAAACCAATTTTCTTTATCGGATAAAAATAAGTCCACTGGGATGCAGTCAGGACCGGGTGCCCTACCTTTTGGTGCTGAGGTCACAGCAGTTTCGACTTCCCTTAAAGAGAATTTTACCGGGGTTACTACACTTGGAACTATAAATAAGAGAGTATTCTCAACAACAGCAAATTGATGCTTAAATAATGATACCCATTGGTCTGGGGCAATATGATTTTACGGGGCATTTCCTTGGCCTTCACGGCCCCATTTTACAAGCTGCCAGAATGATTGTGTGTTGTTCATCTTGCTAGCTTGCAAAAGATCCTGCCACCTTTTTCGTCCCATGCCTTTTTTGCCAGTATTTGTGTGGTTTTATACTGCTTTCGGGCTGTTCTTATCCTATCTATATCATTGGATTTTATAGCCCAGGACAACTGCTTGTATGCTGCCTTACATGCCTTATTATACCAATGGTCATACTTTGGTAATGATCTCTTAGGGGTTTTATAAGGTTTTGTAAAAAAACGCCTTATATTTTCAAACATAGATTCATGAATGTGTGTTATATTAAGATTGATTTCATCCTGGTTTTTAAATTTTTCGAGTAGGTCTAACGTGTTTGAAACCTCAGCATTCATGCTTGTGAGGGAGCTTTCGTTTTCAACAACCCGGGACCACTTAACCCTCCTCATGTCATTGCTAATTGTTACATCGGCGGTCTCAATTACCTCAACCGGGGGCAAGAATGCTACATGAGCTGGGCCTTTTATTTTCAACAGTAGTGGGTCATGGTCACTTTCAACCCTTGTACAGACCTTCATATCCACTACTGAAGACCAATACTCTATATTAATAAGGATGTAATCTATTCTACTACTTCTCAGGCCATTGTTATAAGTATGTGATCCTGAGCGGTCGGATGGTGTACGTCCATTTACTGCTCTCACACCCCTCTCTAGGCTAAAAGCTTTCAACTGAAGGGCTGCCTCGGTCCATTTTTTAATTGGTGGAATTTCCAATTGGGGAATACCCCATTGGGCGTCTTCGTCTGCACTTAGGTGGCCATCCTCAAAGTCCAAAGGCTCAAATGTGGTATTGAAATCTCCAGCAATAATTGTGTTGAACCCTTCTCCCTTTCCGACTAAGAAATTACTAAGATCACTAATTGTCTTTGAGGACCTGCCGCCCGCCAGACCCCTAGCGTAAACATTAACAATGAGTAACTTAGGCGAGTTTTTAGGACAAATAAGCAACGCCAAAATATCCTTATTATCAGTCTCCAATTCGGTTATCTTAGAAGTGGAGCTCTGCCTCACCCATAATGTTAATCCTCGGGAAGGTCTTCCTTTATGCCCACCTACTGCGGATTTGTAAAAATGTAGGTAGCCATGGTGAAAGACCAGGGCCAACGCCCAGGTCTCCTGAAACGCAATAATGTCCAGTGTTTCTATAAAATCTATCCAATCGGATGAATGTATCTTATTAGACAACCCTGCTATATTCCACGATACCAATCTCAGTAGAGATGGATCATGGTAAACTATGGAATTGCCTAGGCTAGCCACCGTAGATGTGCCCAATTCAGGAGTAGCTGGGACTGGAATATGCTTTCCTGTTTGACTAGAATTACCCCTTTGAGTATGGACCACACTCGGTGATTGAACTGGGGTCCTTAACTTATCATCGGCACACTCTATCCCTTCTAAATCAATACCAGGGGGACAGCTTATACAGAAACTTTCGTCCCCACCAATTATGCTGGCCACCATGGATCCTCCTTGTGAATACAAACCAATTGGTGGTCAATCTATATTTTGGAGGGACGAGTCCCCAATTTGCTTAGGTTCATGGGCATTAATGGGTAAATGATTGACAGCGTCAGGAGAGTTCAGTTTCAGCCTAATATTTGTATGAATCAAATGTGAAGTTCTTAGCTCAAATGCTAACAGATTTTCTACCAACAGTGGCGAGGCAAGAGTGAGGCACACATAGTCAGAGTCGACATCCCTCGAACCATGTCTTACAGCAGAAGATATATCCTCCCTGATTATCGATCTGCACTTACGAACATGTCTCAGCCACTGGGTACTCTTATTAATCAAGGACTGTTCATCCTCTCTTATTAGACTAGGCAGAATCTTGGGGACATTAGTTAGAAAAATGTGTGACTTGAGTGACAAGGGACATGGGTTTTCAAAGGAACTTGCTCTTGTGTACGAACTTGTCCTAGGCTGATTTAAAGGAACATACAGAGGTAGAGTTACCCTACTGTTAGATGTATTATGCAAATTATCAGATCTGCTTACTACTTCATTGGTAGTGGCAGGTTTCCGCATAGTATCTAAATAGCTAGCTTGGTTTTTAGGAACTCCTTCCATTTGTACGTTAGCTGTGTTTTTAACAATTGGACAGCTTAGATTACTTTTATTAGAAATTGGAGCTCTGCAAGCTTGTATATGGGGCAAATCTTGATTGGATGAGTACTCTTTGCTAGAACCTGCTTTTAGCACTAAGTTGAGGCTGTCTATCATTCCCTTTAGTTCCTTAACTTCCCCCATGAGATGCCTAGTCTGATCTTTTAAGTCATTTATCTGATTTCTAAGCTGACCTGAGCAACAACAACGAGCCCTCTTCATTATATCATTACATCTGTTGCTTTCTCCTTCGGCCCCCTTGGAGTATAACTGTGCGTTTTCTTCCTGGGAAATTTGCAATAGGGGCGAATATCAATTTGAACAAATGATAGCGGGCTCTTTTGCACAAATTGTCACAGGGCATGGGCTTAGCAGGGAAGAATTAATACTCTCTTCATACTGGACGAGGTCAAAATTAGCAGATTGTTGGCCCTTTGGGTTTTGCTTTTTGAACATATCAGGAATAACAGTTTGTTTAATGTTTGGGGTTTGTAAGGGGGGTGGTACACTGGCCATAATGGTGGAGCTACACGGGCCAGATGTGTCAAGTAAAATCTCCTTGCATTCACCAACAAGGTTGGCAATACGGTCCATAACAGCATAGGATTTGCTCTGCGTTTTGGTTGGTTTTTTAGCTTTTTTACCTTTCCTTATAGATCCCCCCTCCCCACTATCAACAGCTTTTCTTTTCCCCATTCTAATGAACCAAATTACACTAATTGATATCAGGGCAAATAAACAATGTCGGACAGAGAGAAATATATATATATATATATATATATATATATATATCGAATAGTCGAAATGGAAATGGAAATGGAAATGGAAACAGTTAAGAACAAATACAGCAGTTGTTGGTGTACCAAAATCTACCACACTGTTAGACTATAAACATTTAAGGCTTTGGGCGCCCACTGGTTAGAAAGTACAAATTACAAGATAGAGTCCAGGGATATGGGCCCAGTAATCGTGGTGTATGAAATGTACCTTTGGAATCCTTTACAACAGCTGCTGATAACTTAGGGCTCAGGGGGGTGGCCCTGCCCTGCCTCGATCTGGCGCAAACGGGCGTCCCGCGCTGCGGTAGGCAGCTGGCAGATTTAAGCGCTTGGGAGTGACGGAATGATGCGGTGCTCACTGGGGCATTGAGTCCAGCCCCCCTCCGGTCTGGTAATGCCAGCAGCTGATTTTGGGCTATCTTAATTACTTTGCCCTTTTCTCGTAGTTTTAGCCCAGCACTTTTAACCTTAAAACATCAGGCACCACCCCGCAGGACTGATACCACGTCTCCCCTTAAGGGAACATCTGTGCCTTTCCCTTTGCTGTTTTATGCAGAATTGACTTTAAAAGTCCTTTCAGAGTGAGACTTGAAAGCTGGTTTTATAATTTTTACGGTTTCACTGCTCTGACTTCGGAACCTTTTATATGTTGTTTGTTCTGAAATGGGGAGCAGAATAAGAGTCTAAAAGTGGGTGAAATAAACCTCGAAAAAGAGGAAATCCGGTAGCATCCAGTAACATTAGCTGCTTACTCCGCCTGTTGAAAGAGCCACGGCGCCTTGCCTTTCACCACAGTACTTCCCCCGCATTCAGCGTTCAGCGCACTCTTACTGAAGCTCAGTGCCGCGCTTCTTGACCTTTTCCTCGATCGGCATTTGGAGAATTCGGGAGATTTGCGCGACGTTTTTACTGCGGCTCTCGGTGGTAAAAAGTGTTTAGTATTCGCGGCAGTCAGCATTCACAGCATTCACCGCGTTCGCCGCACTCGCCATTACAGTCTCCACTACGGGGGGAGGGGCATCACCGGAAGCGGCATTCATTTTGTGTTCCAGCCTGACCTGCAACAAGGATCGTGCCAAGAGTTCAGCATATATGCATGGGAACGGATGAGAGAATCGAGCGACAGAGGATGAACTAATATGTGACCATCGGAGTTTGTTACAAATTACATTAACAAATTGAATTACCTTTGGACATTGTTGATCATGAGACTTAATGTATGCGTTATTGTCCCCAAACCGGTTCTAACAAGGAGGGCGATGAGGTGACCATCACCACCCCTCCAATGGACCAATTAGCGTGATTTCTGCCCCTAAAGATTGCAACTTTAAGTGTAGCGAGTCAGAGAATAGGGTATAAGAGAGTCTGCTCTTACGTTGTGCAATAAGTTCGCTTCTTCTATCCTGATGCTGCGAGAGACTCTGTCATTTTGGACTTCGGACTTTGACTGGGGAAGGAACGAGACCATTGCGGGAGTTGCCCGGGAGGAGATTGCGTCCGAGGAGGTTAGCGGGACAGTCAGTCAGTTTTGGGAGTCCCATCCTGTGACCTGCGGTTCATCTTTCTTTCCTGGTGAACCATTCTTGTCATCGCCCTATGGCCAAGGGTAATGAGTATTTTCTGTCTCTATTCTCAAAATTTTAATTAAATGCTTACTGATATTTTAAATGTATTTGCCTAATTATGAACTTTACTTACTTGCTCAAAGAATTTAGATAAAATTATTTGCTAACTCTAAATGAGTCTGTGGTTCTTTAAAATAAAATTGTGATTAATGAAATGTTAAAGGTTTTAATTGTGATTGAGCTGGACTTAATCGCCATCAACTGATTCTACTAGTTGGTCCATCGACCGAATAGCGGAATACCTTGATGTTTAGAACCGACAGGATCCTAAGTTAATGTATATAATGTGTAGGTTATAATTCTGTCATTTAATAAGGTATCCCGTTTGTCCAGCAGCTCATTTTCCTTAGCTTTTGATCCAGAAAATTGAGTGAATGTATGTATGCGGTGTTATGGGCCCCACCGACATAGGTTATGTGATTTTAGGTTGAGTAGGTGTTTTCTGGGTTAGTGTCATAGGGAAAAATTAATTTTAGCCGCGCTATATCACTAGCTTTCAAAAATATATAGGTCTGCTAGGTTTTCCAAGGTGCCTGCAGAGCTAGAGTTCAAAATCCATAGCTAGGCACTTTGAAAAGAAAAGGTCAGTTTTCACTGTAAAAATGTGGTGTGTCCACGTTGCATTTTGGACCCTTTCCTGTCATGGGCACTAGGCCTACACACACAAGTGAGGTACCATTTTTATCGGGAGATGTAGGGGAACACAGAATTGTTGAGCAACTGTTATTACCTATTGACTTTCTATGCATTTCTGCCTTCCAAATGTAAGACAATGTGTAAAAAAAAAGTCAATTTGAAAAATGCCCTATAGTTCACATGCTAGTATGGGTACCCATAATTTCGGAGATGTGAAAATAGCTACTGCTTCTAAACTCTATATTTTGTTCCCATTTCGTAAATACATAGGTGATATTTTATACCTATTGTTCACTCTTTATATTTTACCAAATGAATTGCTATATACACGGTGCACAATGAAAAACCATTGCAAGACGCAGCTTAGTTATTGGCTCTGGGTTCCTCGGATTCTTGGTGAACCTACAAGTCCTATATATCCCCACAACCAGAAGTGTCTATCAGATATAACAGTATATTGGTTTAAAAAATCTGTCATACTTAGAAGAAGTTACAGGTGAAAATGTTGGCACAAATGGCTGTTTTTTTCTACTCATTTTCAATTTTTCTTATTTTTAACTGTTAATTTCCATTAAAAAAACCTTTAAGGATCTACACAAATTACCCCTTGCTGAATTCAGAATTTTGCCTACTTTTCAGAAATATATAGGTTTTTGGGATTCATTATTGCTTTCACACCCATTTCTACCGCTAACTGGAAGGAGGTTGAAAGCACAAAATGTAGCAAAAATAGGCTATGTCCCAGTAAATTGCCAAAACTGTGTAGAAAATGTTGGTTTTCTGACAAAAGTCGGCCTGTCTCTGAAAGCTGGGAAGATGGTGATTCAGCACCACAAAACCCTTTGTTGATACCATTTGCAGGGAAAAAACCAGAAGCTTTCTTCTGCAGCACTTTTTCCCCATTTTTCCCCAAAACCCCGAAATTTCTAGGTCCTCTCCAGGGGAATCCACAAACCCTGGGTACCTTTAAATTCCTCATGATGTTAGAAGAAAAGGACGCAAATTTGGCATGAATACCTTATGTGAATAAAAAGTTACAGGTGCCTAAGCGCGAACTACCCCAAATAGCCCCAAAAAACTTAGCATGGGTGGGGAAGGCCTAGCAGCGAAAGGCTTAACGCCTAACTCCGCCATTTCAGAAACGCAGGGCTGCACCATCTTTACAAGAATATGGTGCAGCCCTGCATTTCCCCCTGCGCTGGTGCTACACTTAGCAGCCTAGCGCCAACACAGGCACCCTTGCACCATAGTGCAAGGGTGTCTGCGTGCAGGGGATGATTGTTTATGGACAGAAAGGTCCTCCTTCCTGCACATAAACAATCTTGAAATGCCGTTTTGTAACTTTTATGTGTGCTGCTTAATGCAGCACACATAGAAGTTGCAAAATGGCATTTTTTAAAAAGGATTGTTTATGTGCAGGAAGGGGGACCTTCCCGTATATAAACAATCATTCGCCTTTTGCTGTTTTCATGTATGCTGCACAATGCAGCACACATGAAAACAGAAAAAACAAGAAGAAATGAAACATTTTTCCACGTTGCGCCAGGGTAAGACCAGGTTTTCCCTTGTCTTAATTCTGGCACTGCCTCCTATTTACACCTCCCTTGTAAATAGGGGGTAGCGTCAGAATTAACGGGTGTTGTGGTTGGAACGCCCACTGCAACACCCATTGCCCTCCCCTTTCACGTTAAGCATAGCGTGAATGGGGACCTTATTTACAAGGCAGCGTTAAGCCACGTTAAGTGGTATAACACTGCCTTGTAAATAAGGCAAAGCCCCTATCACCAACATGAATGTAGTAAAAAGTGACGTTCCCATGGTGATGGGGGCTTGTAAATATGCCCCTTAGTGCTCTGCTTGTATGTGAAAAATTGTGTAAGTTAAGTGTTGCAATGTGTGAGTGAGTGTGATAAGGGTTTCTCAAAGATTCTTATGTAGAAGCATCGAGTGTGACTAAAGAGCTGCAGGTTCAATCATAAAATATTTATCTTGCAAGCTGCACATTCTCTTTCTCTGCCACTTACTCTATTTCTAGGTCTCTCTTCTCTGTTTTTCATTTCTGTTGTTTGTCATTTAGAGTTTATTACTCTCTCTTTTTCTCCTATCATTTCTGCGCTATCTAACTGTCCATTTTATCTGTCTCGTTCTGTTGTCAGAAGTGGCCAATTTGTGACCAGAAGTCCGTTCTAGTCCGGACTGTCCCCACTTGATGACACCATGTGAATCAAGACAGATCCCTTTATCTTTCTGACTCTCATTTCCTTTATTCCCCCCATCTACCCAAATTCGGAGTGCCCAGGCTGATTTCCTTCACTACACAATATGTAAAACTAACTCTACAAATGTGTGGAGCCACGAAGTGCTTAGCTTGCCTTGTTGCATTGTACACACCCACTACTCCTTATTTCCCATTAGGCCCTTTCTCTTTTCCGTTCTCTCTTTGCGGTTCTGCCATGTTTACAGATCCCCGTACCCCAATGCATGCAAACTCAGTTGAAATCCCAGAAGCAAAATACCGCTGCTCATTGCCATGTCCCTGGTGTAACTTCTGCTCTGCACATCTCAGAGAAGAAGTTACTTTAAAACAAATGGCGATCTCACTGCAGAGTGGGAAGAAGATCAGGAAATAGTTCCCTCACAACAGGCTATCACCAACTTTCCGCTTATGGATCAGAAGGGTGTAGAAGCCTTGATGGAAAAGGTGAATTCCGGCTCGCCTCTGGACCCAGCTCCTCCGCAAATTCTCAGAACAGTAACATCTATCATTGTACCAACTCTAATGAGGATCATGAACCAGTCCCTAGAAACGGGCATAGTCCCAGTTGCTTGGAAACATGCTGTGATAAAGCCTCTGCTGAAAAAAGCTAATGCAGATAGATCACAACTGGGTAACTTTCGCCCCATCTCCTTGCTACCATTTATCGGCAAGCTACTAGAAAAACATGTAAACAGAACTCTGTCAGAATTTCTAGAGACCAACCAGTGCCTTCACCCCACTCAGATGGGCTTCAGGGCACAACACAGCACAGAATCTGCCCTGTTAGTAGTGGTGGAGGATCTAAGACGATCATTAGACCAGGGGAAATCAGCCACTTTGCTCCTATTGGATTTGAGCGCCGCTTTTGATACGGTAGACCATCATATATTACGTAGAAGGCTCTCAGACATTGGGATACAGGCCATGGCGCTTAAATGGTTGTCATCATTCTTGAATGATAGAACATTTCAAGTACAGGAGGACACCACTCTCTCCAAAACCATGTCTCTGAGGTGTGGCGTCCCACAGGGCTCATCATTGAGCCCAACGCTTTTTAATGTCTACATTGAGCCACTTGCTAAGATCGTGCTGGAATTTGACATATCCATGACTTCGTACGCCGACAATACACAGTTGGTTAGCTCCTTGGACCCAAAAATTAGCAGGGACGGTGAGAGATTATCTTCCTGCTTGATAAGAGTAAAAGAGAGGGTGACGACAAGCTGTCTAAAGTTAAATGGGGACAAAACTGAGTTACTACTTCTCGGAAGTAAAGCAATACCTAGGCCCATTATAGACTGGCCTGCCTGTCTAGGCAACCCACCCCCACAGAAATAATAGAAAATCTAGGATTTTGGTTAGAAACGGATCTCTCCATGGTGACACAGGCTAAGAAGGTCGCAGCAACCTGCTTTGGACTTCTCAGAAGCCTTCGGAAAATTCTAGATAGAATTCCCCTACAGCTCAGGAAGACAGTGGTCCATTCCCTGGTCACCTCGCGGTTAGATTACGGAAACTCACTGTTCTTGGGCGCACCTAAATATGTTACCCGCTGTGCAACGTTCCTGCACGGGAGTCAGTAAAAAAGCACTTACTTGGACTCCATTGGCTACCGGTAAAAGCCAGAATAAAATTTAAAGTACTGGTCATCACCCACAGAGCACGCAAGAATAGAGGTCCCAAAAAAACTGAGTGGCTAGTATCTCCCTACATTCCAAATAGGCGACTACGATCTAGTACGGAGGAACGTCTAAAATAAACAAAGGCTAGGAGGGAGAAATGGGGAGGAAGGTCTTTCTCCCACTTAGCTCCCAAACTCTGGAACTCCCTGCCGTTGGAATACAGATTGATAGACAATGAATTACTGTTCCGCAAAGAGATCAAGACCTGGCTGTTCAGGCAATAGCTCTAAGACATGGTTAGCCCCTGTTCAGTATCTGACCACTTAGCGCTGGGAAGCCTTAGGGCAGCCATGCGCTTTATAAATCCTTAAAATAAAAAAAAATAAAAGAGCTGGTAATTCCTCAGAAAGTGACTCACAGCACAGACCTTTCAAAAATGTTATGCTTTCCTATAAGCCAGTAGGCCTCTGCCTTTTCTCTATGTCATTTGAAACACTATAGACACAGTAGTGGACGTTATGAGACATAAACACTCAAAATCTTAGACCTTCTAAACTTATTTCCGATAGCTGACCAGCTGACCACACTTTGAGGTACATCTATTCTGCCGAGAAAAAATGCTTTAAATACATGCCCTACATATATTTCCAGTGAAGCAAAATATATTATCTCCAAGCCTAATAATTGATATGCCTGTGTAGTGATCTGCAGAGCTGCTGGAAGACGCAGGAAGTCTGCGCTAGTTACCAGACTCTTGCCCTGAGAAGCTCGTATGACAGCTCCTAATAATTAATATCTCAGCAGAATTGAGATCAACAGGCAGTGTGGCGGGCAGTCATGGCTGTCTTAAAATTCAATTTCAGCAAAGACTTTTACAATTACACTTCTTAATCGACACGAGGCTGCCAGTAGGTTGACAGGGATACATTTTATACATGACTTCACTGATCAGATATCAACCCCCTGACTAGAATCGGGAGGCTCCGTGGGCAGCGTAACATGAGCTGACGGGGTGTAGACATTTTGTGACACTCTGTCAAAGCAGCGTACGACATTCTTAGGCCTGAAAATCAGACTGCTTTGTAAAATCAGAAAACGGTAATATGCAGTCTCATGTTGAAGCATTTTAAATATAGGTATTCCAATATTAAACCAGAGTAGAGGGCAGAAAGTCCCAATTATAAAAACAAAGTCACTGGAGCTCGAGGTGTTTGAAATCCCAGAAGCTACGAAGCCTTTGTTTCACAGTTGATTGTTCAACAGCTAACAAACAGCACGCACAGGGCCACGGCTGTTAGCAGCTGAACATTCACAGCAAGAGCTGTGACAGGGGGCTGAACAGTAGCAGCCCGTGGTGGGAGTGCTGCCGGGCGGTGACGTGGGGCGGGGGAGGGGCAGCGTGGGGGGTTGTGAACTACAGAATACGGCCGAATAGAGGTAAGTAAACATATAAATAAATAAAACGAGTTTCGTTGCGCGCGCTGCAGATTGAAATAAGATCATAGCTTAGAATACTAGAAACATGCAGAGAGATTGTTCTTTGTTTTAATTACCAAAAATGTGGAAAAAACAAGAATACTCGCATGAATATTGACTTTCTGTTTTTTACTGTTTATCTAGAAAAACAGTGCAGAAGAAGGAAAAGCCACATTTGGTTGCTCCATTACCTGCTTACCGCTCGGCTGCTGGCTCTGGCAGCAGGCACTGTGACGTCACATCTCAAATGTAATAAGTTATTATAGTGGATTGACTACATCTTTTCTTTATTACTGAAGACTAGGTGTGTCACAAGTCACCTGTAATAAGAAAATTAGCAATTACATTTTATAACGGGACTGCAGGGTCCCATGCATCATAGCATGTATCCTCCTGCATCTTCTGTAGAAATCTACCCACCCACCCACCCATTATCTCACTGAAATACCTGCGTCATTTTGCCTACCCTAGCCCTAGTCTCTGTCTTTCCATGTTTTTGAGCCTACTAGTCCTGCAACAGGCTATCAGCTCCTACTTTTCTTGTCACAACTTTTTGATCATTCCTCACCCTGGGACAACTGATCGGTGGTGAAGCTGCCCGCTCTGGGACCACGGCTCCCACTCCTCAACATTACCTCTATTCCTTCTGCTCTCTTTAACAACTTCATTAAAGTTATAATATCAATCACACTTATTTTTTCCTGCCAATGTTAGTAACTGAAGAAAAGCCTTCAACAGAGGGTATTCTTCCCCTTCTGGAATCATACTTACTTTTGACTAATTTTTTCAATGCTCCCATTAGTTCATCAGATACATTTGGGTGCCCAGCAAGGATAAGGGCATCTAATTCTGCTTGAAAAGAAGAGAATGCTTCATACTTGATACATTTGTTTTGACAGATGTTAGACCTGGCCCTTTTGGCAGGTTTATCCCCAAACCTTTTGCCTCCTATTTTTCTGACCCTGCTTTTGTTGGCTAGAGGATTCTGGGCACTTTACCACTGCTGATCAGTGCTAAAGTGCAAATGCTATCTGTGTAAATTGTAATTATAATTGGTTATCCATGATTGGGATATTTGATTTACTGGTAAGTCCCTAGTAAAGTGCACTGAGTGTGCAAGGGACTGTAAGTCAAATGCTACTAGTGGGCTTGCAGCACTGGTTGTACCACCCACATGAGTAGCTCTGTAAAGGTTTCTCAGACCTGCCAGCGCAGTGTCTGCGCACACAGATGTTAACTGCCATGTCAACCTGGCAAGGGGCACCCACGTGCCAGGTCCAAATCTTCCTTTTTCTTACATATAAGGCACCCCTCAGTTAGTTCCATGATACCCCCATGGGCAGGGTGCAGTGTATGGGAAAGGTAGGACATGTACTGGTGTGTTTTGCATGTCCTGATAGTGAAATACTCTGCATTTCGTTTTTCACAGTTGAAAGGCTGTCTGTCCCATAGGCTAACATGGAGGCTGCCTTGTCTCATTTTACTAGTGTAACTTTCCATTGGTAAAAGATAGAGAAATGGAGATTAGGCTCTCAGAACTCAGAATTTAATAACACACCTTTTAGTAAAGGTGGTTTTTAAATGGTGTGTTTGAAAATGCCACTTTTAAAAAGTTGGCATTCTCTTGCTTTACCATTCTGTGTGCCTCTGCCTGGTTGTGTATTTAACGTCTGGTTTTGAAATGACAGGACCTGGGGATGTGCATTCACTCTAGATAGTCACAAGGGGTGCTGAGGTGTGTCTTGCCTTGCCTGGGTGACTCATCACTAGGCTGAATAGACATGGTCTGCATTTAGAGTGGTGGGAGGTGTTTCGCTAGCACCTGAATAGACTGAGTCTCCACCCTCTGTGGTCAAGCTGGACCAGGGAGGACAGAACTGGTTTGTACTGAGCTCAGAGATACTTGCCGCAAAGAGAGCAATGTGAAAATAGGGTATAAATATGAGACCTTAAACCCCAGGACTTTGGATCACTTCTGGAAACCGGAGGACCCTGCAGAGAAAAAGAGTGGGAGAGCTGTGTGAGGAGTGCTACCTTTTCTGTGTGATGTCTGGGTTGCCCTATAGTTGCTGCTCCTGTCTGTGTCAAAGGACTGACTCTTTTTGTCCTGCTGTGGTATCCTGCTTGTGAAGAATATCCAAGGGCTTGTGTGTGCTTGCCTCCTGTTTTTGGAAGACTCTGGGACATCAAAGTCTTCTTGGTGCTTTACTTATTGGAAATTTCCTGGTGCTTTACTTATTGGAAATTTCCTGGTGCTTCTCTCCGTGGAAACTTCCTTGTGCTTTACTGCTTGGAAGTGTTCATGAGCTTTTCTTGCTAAAATCTTTGCAACCCAATTGCTGGGCCAATCTTCTCCACCAGTAGAGTGCAGAGCCTGAGCCACTACCACCCCATGCCGTGTCATTAGGCCGAGGTCAGAGAAGATCTCTAATTATAGGCACAGCCGCTCGTCAGCGGAGCCAGCTTGAAAGAGACTTCGGCCTTGCTACGCAACCGATGCGGCAGCTCGGAGTTCCCGGCGTTGCCCGGCAACACCCCCGGAAGCCGAAGAAGTCCCGCGGCACCCGGGAAGGAGTTACAGTGTCAGCAGCAGCCCCTGCCTAGAGAGTAAACCAGCACCAACGAGAAGAGACTCCGGTGCGAGGTTGAGCGGGGACGCTTCCTGTGTGCCGTGAGCAGGAGCTTCACCTTTGCCGCACCAGTCCAACGTGCATCCGCACACCAATAAAGGAGCAGTGCCTCGCTCCTCCGCCTCTGGAAACAAGGAAAAGCACCCCCATGAGGCACTTGTTGGTCCGCAGTGACTGGACAGGACCGCATGAGTGCTGTTCCCCCCCGCATTGTAGTCTTGTTGAGGGCACTTGGTCTTGTTTGCCGCATTTAGCCGGGCGGGAATGAATCCTCTAGAGAGGTCCCGCTTGACCCTTTTCCTCCCCCAAAGGCACGCTCGCTATCATAGACACCTGTGCCCAAGACCCGCTGGGGAAGGAGCATATGAATTTGGCAGCTCTGGTATTTTCCCCAAATGCATCATATTGCTTGATGATTGTGATAACGGGTGCTTTACTCCCTTTTTGAAAACAGAGTGACAAGTGTAATTTTGCTGAATCTACCTACTATGTGCTGTGGAGGAGTTTTGTGACATATGCAACCTAAAAGTATTTCCTGTCATGCTCTAACTGTGATGATTATAACCATTGCCTAGTCGGCAAAGCGATTTTGATTTATGTGATTGTGGTCTAGGTGTTGTGGTGAATTCTGCCTGGCTTAGGTGCATACCCTAGCCAACCAGAAACTCCATTTCTAACAACAGACAAAAAGTATTCTGCTTGCAGAAACTCCCTCCCTGTTGACCTTCTTCCTGGGCAAAATGATGGCTACCAGTTCTCCCTTGGCCACTGAACAATCTAACTGCAATTTTTGTGTCTATAAATTTCCCATTCCAACCATCTGTTCTGCTCTCCCAACAAATCCTTATTTTTTGCATAAGGTTTAAGCTTGCATATAGATTAAAGGCACCAAGCTTGGCCTAATTTTCGATGTATGAGAAATACTTGAATTAATTCCATGCACCGCTGCCCTTGTATGTTTTTTTTAATTTTTATGAGTTTTATATAGCGCTGGCTAGACCCGTAGGTATCAGAGCGCTTTACATTAGGTTACAACAAAGTGAGTTTGCGAGTTACAAGATTAAATAAGTTACATAATGATAACATAAGGAAACGCCAAGAGTACAGTCAATGAGCAGTAACGTAAAAGACAATTGCACGGAAATTAATAGGGGGGGTGGGAAAAACAAAAGGGGGGAGAGAGGGTAGAGGGGTATAAAAGTAGTGTAATGAAAGAGGGTGGGGGATACGAGGGGATGGAGAAAAGGCAAATCAGAAAAAGGAAGAAACGTTTGAGGGTCGTCAAGGGGGGAACGAGGGAAAAGGGTAAAGGACGAGGAAATCGACAAGATGGCGGGTCTGGGTCCGGAGAAAAGCGGCGGAGAACAGCAGCAAAATGGCGGGCAGGGCAGAAGAAAAAAGTCATGAAGTCGATGAAAGTGACCCAGGGAACGTTAATTAAAGTGCCAGAAGAAGTCAGGGGGGTACGAAGTTCAAAAACAAAGTCAGGGAGGAAGGGAGAGGAGGCGTGTAGGCTCGGGTCCACTGGGGTAACGTTGAAGACAATCAGCCGGTCGTGGCTCTCGCGCCCCCATACCTGGGAAAAGTTTACTCGGGTCTCCGGAGTCGGTGACGAGGCGGGGCAAATCCAGGAAGATAGCCAGCATGGGGAGGCAGCGAGGCGGCAGTGAGGACAGGCAGGCAGCCGGTGGATGCAAAGCTGCGCCAAGGCTGGCCCCACTTTCAACAGCGGCGAGTCGGTCCAAGGCAGTGGGCAGAAGGAGAGAACAGCAGCGGCAGCGGGACGAGGAGTGTCTTTCTCCGATGTCCAGCTGGGTAGGAGACGGTCGCGGGAGAACCCAGGCCGGACTCCCCAATAGCCGAACCAGACAGCTCCACTGGGCATCAGCAAAGACGTCTCGCTGTCCCGGGAAGAGGGGAGAACACGCCTTAGAGCAGTCCAACACCATCCGGAGCCATCTGGAAGAGCCAGAGCTGCGGCGAGGCTGGATAGGCAACAGGAGGACGGTAAGCTCTGAGTGCGGCGGAAGGGTCGGAACGAGAGGCATCAGCGGTGCGGGAATCCATGCCCCAATGTCCGGCTGGGTAGGAGACGGCCTCAGGGGAAACCCAGGGCAGACTCCCCAATAGCCGATCCAAGCGGCTCCACCGGGCATCGGCTAAGTCCTCTCCATTTCCACTGTCCGGGAACAGGAGGAGAAAGCGTAAAAAAAGGGTTATTAAGGGGTTAAAGGTCCGGCGCGGCAAACACAGATCGGGAGCTCCCGACCGGAGCTCCTCACCGGGCATCCATTTTGCTGTGGCCCATGTATGTGTTTTGCCCATCTTTATAGGACAATTTCAATGCCTTCTACGTGTATTCATTTATTCCAACTTGCATTGCCCTTAAGGCAGTGCCTGGATCACTTGCAATTCAGGAAGTTGCTCAAGACCAATCTTTTTTACACTTGCTGAATTCATGCTGGAGATGCTTTACGCCCTCACTGTCTGCTCTAAGCGCAGAGATACCCCTTCGGGGGTCGATTCTAGCGCTATATAAGCAAATAAATAAAAATAAATAAATTGCCCCAGTTCATTCTACAATGGACGCACAGATCTATGCATCCAATTCCTTCAGCTCCTTCATCTTGCACTCTAAATGACATAGAAAAACGTATCAATGTCCGACCTCCTCACTCTATACTTTTCCTCCGGTTGTACGTAAACTGCACATGACCCTGACCATCCACTTCTACTATTTTTCTAAACAGTATCCTTTGGATTTCTCACCACTGCTCTTACATATTTGCTAATCAACTCTATCCCCTCTGTTCCTGTTACCAAATTACTGTCTTCATGATGATAACGTCTCTCCTCTCACCTTTTAGTTGAATGTTCTGATTTGATCACAAACAAAGTCTCGTCAGTTCAACAGAATATTTCCTCCTGGGATCCTTTTCTCTTCTGGTCAGTCGTCCACGTCCTTTTCTATTTGCAGCCTTCTGTCCATTTCTCCCAATTAACCTAGAAAAATGCCATTGACCCATTTTGCTGCTGTCACTTCTGACTCTATAAATACTGCAAAGCATGACCATAAATATTGAATGGATTAGTGATGCTCCCCATTCAGATGTACCAGTCCAATTACTATTCTCATAACTGATATTGTGGTTGCTTTCCTCATGTTCTTTTTATCCGCTTCCAAACCCCCACCCACAAGAGATGCGAGCAATATTTTCTATAGAATGAAATGGCTACAAATTTCTCCAGATTAGCCATTGTTTCTCCTTCTTGTCCAAAAGTAAGCAGGTGACTCTTCCCATGCCATTTAATGCCTGCTTTATGATTTTCCACACCACTCATTGTAAATTCTCTCCATATCAGTCAGTATGTGTTCCTTTTTTTATAGCACTATCAATTCTTCAAATAGTTGTAGAGCCATCTTTTTTCCTACACACTGCACATCTTCTAGTACATGTGTTGCATGCATCACTGCCTCCATATATAACACATGTAGGGGGATATTAGCAACAAATGGCGATATTTATCGCTAACCGCGTTTAGCGTGAGTTTATTTATCGCCGGAATCTGTCACCGTATTAGCGGCGTATTAGCAACACGCCGCTAACAGGCGATAGCTTCCTTTTCCGGCGGAAATGGACGGCGATAGAATTAGCGAGACGGCGATAAAAATTCTCACGCTAACGTAAAAAAAAGTGGCGATGGGCCAATGAGCGACAGAATCCGATCGCTAATTGGCACCAGGCCTGCATTTCTCATGTCCAGCGCGAAAATGCACTATAAAAGGCCCGCCAAGCAGAAAAAAAAAAAAAAAAAAAATGGAAAATACCAGAGGAGCCATGGATGAAGCAGGGACCAATGCAGAGGCTACAAACAACCCCACAAATACCCAGGAGGACAAGCCAGAGACCCATGTGAAGGCCAAGAGGAAGAGGAATCCCAAGTTCAGCCAGCAGGAAAACCAGGTCCTGATTGCGGAGGTGACTGAACATCAACAAGAACTGTTTGTCACCTCCACAGTGACATTGGCAAGAAAAAAAGAAATATGGCAGGACATTGTGTCCAAGGTGAATGCCGTTGGAGAGAGGAGGAGGACAGTGGACGACTGCAAGAAGCGCTGGCATGATACCAAGTGCAAAACCAAGGAGAAACCAGCAGCCAACCTGAAAGCAGCAAAGCAGACTGGAGGTGGGAGTCCAGCGCCACAGGAGGAGCTGGATGAGTTGGAGGAGCAGGTGTCCTGAGTCATCAGTGAGGAGACGGTGGTTGGAGTCGCGGGCCAGGATACTGCTGAATGTGACCAGACACAACAACAACAGGGTGAGCAACAACCAGGGACTGGGGGGACGGGGGTGGATGGGCCCAATGGCACTCATGTACAATTAAATATATTGAAGCGCAGACCCACAATTACTGTGGATCATGTCCCGGATACCCCTGTCCATGGTGGCATAGACACATATCACCCTACTCAAACAATACAATGCACAACACATATTGTCGGGCATACAGACTTGGAAATGTGCACAGAAAAGTAAGCCCAACATAGTCCAAGATCAACATCAGACCACTAAATAAGTGCTACATCAAATGGCAAAGTGGCACATTAACTTGAGATGTGGCAGGGTGGCAAAATGACCCCCTTGCCACATCACCACGCATATACAAATCGCCTGCACAAGGACGCATTACTCTCTGATGCCAAAATGAGGATGCACTGTAAATGTGACTGATCATGTGCACGAAGAGGCATGCCACCACCAATGTCAACACACCTGCAACATTGTGCACGTGTGTCTGAGTTGTGTGCAAGGTTGTGTATGCGCAGTAAAGTCCACCTATATGCACATGCACATTCCTGCACACAACTCAGACACGTGCACAATGTTGCAGGTGTGCTGATATTGGTGGTGGCATGCCTCTTCGTGCACATGATCAGTCACATTCACAGTGCATCCTCATTTTGGCGTCAGAGAGAGATGCGTCCTTGTGCAGGTGATTTGTATGTGCGTGGTGATTAACCCTGGGCGTAGTTCGCGAAGTAGTGCTTCGCGAAGCTACGCAAAGTGAAGTTCGCACTACGCGAGCTTCGCGTAGCACTCACGCGAACTGCGTAGTGCGTGTTCGCAATGATTACACAGTGCCGGATGCTTGTCCGCACTGTGCAATCATTGAAAACGGCATCTTGCACAGTGCGAGGTGTCTTTACTGCCGCTCGAGTAGATTTTTACTCGAGCGGCAGCTTCTCAACGCGAACTGGTAGTTTCTCATCGCGAGCGGTCGCGAGCATACGCGACCACTCGCAATGAGAAACCTGACCTCCCCGCGTTGAGAATCTCGCCGGGAGGTTTATTTTCCACGCTCGCGATCGGCAACTTGATGTTGCTGATCGCGAACGAGGAAAAAGTCTCGCCGGGATGTCATTTTGCTTGCTCGCGTTCGCCAACTTGACGTTGAGGACCGCGAGCAAGCAAAAAATGACCGCTGCACTACGCTACGCTACGCTACGCTACGCTACGCGTGTTTGCACTGTGCTACGTGCAATTCGCGTTGTGCGAAGTAGCGCAAACTTCGCAAACTACGCGAGCGTAGCATAGTTTTCCGCCCAGGCCTAGTGGTGATGTGGCAAGGGTGAAATTCTGACATCCACCTGCATTTCCAGGCAATGTGCCCCCTTGCCTGTTCATGAGATGCAGTCCGGTGTACACCAAGTGGGGAAGCATCTAGTGAGTCTGCATACCACACACCTGCAATGTTACAACAAATTGACCATGTAGGCCGCTGGATAAAAGCTGCACATCCAAAAATGCACACAAACAGCACACTTCACTCAAAGGGCGATGGAATACAATGAGCAGGGGGATATGCCTACAACACCACAGTACGTGGACAATGCAGATCAGGAATGTGTCACACAAATATGTACTGCATGCCTTGTCTGTGTGACATACTCGCAGAACCACAATGTGCCTGTAAATCAGTATTACAACCAAAGTATGACAACAAGCAAGGATAGCAAATTTGCAACAATTAATGACAAAGGCCCAAATGGCACCCTCAACCCTTAGGTCAAATTGCACTCCTCCACCCCCAAGTGTACACATCTGCCATACAGAAAACAGCATTCCACATCAGTCCTGACGTGAGTTGCCCATCACACCATCATGTGCAATTAAACGTAACTGTTTGGTAAGTCAACTGTGTCAGTGAACAAATATGCAGTCAGGTAGTTATCACCCACACGCTAAGCCAGACATATAATACCAGAACCAGGACAGCATGTATCATCCATATCAACAGCTGCGCGGCACATACACAAACACACTTCACCCGGCCATTTGCATCTCTTGTGAGGGTGGCGGTGACAAGGCCTGAGCACCATAAATAGGCATCATGAAATGCACATACATCAGAAAACTGACCACTTACACACCACACGTGGGGTCAACCTTGAGGGTAATGGGTGTTGACACTGTCTGTTCAGACAGCAACAACAATAGAAACTCACACTGCACCATACTCACAACGGGTAAGCCAACCGGAGGGCAGTAAGCAATGCATGCAAGATAAAACATGAAGGATGACATGCATACAAGACAAATCACAATAGACAAAGCTACCTGGATGTCCATGTGTACTACATAGTGCAGCACATGTTGAAACAGCAAGTAGGCTCTCATTGCTAATGTGCCTAAAGGGGGCCCTCCTCACACATAAGTAATCTTGACCAAAGCACATGCACATGTGCAGTACCCTGCAATGCTGCGTGTCCGTGAGCCACATTGACAAGGCAAGTGACAGTGCATGATGAATAGCATGCCTGCAGGCCCAACATATTAATATGGTGCAGGCCACCTCACTGAGGTGGCTGAGTGTGGACAACATCCTTAAACAAGCAGGTCACACTCTGACACATCCTCGTGTACATACAACCCCTGACGTAAACAAGACATTTGATGTCATGTCAAACAATGCACAAGTCCCCCAACTCTGACCAAGACCCATATTCCACCCACTTTGCCTCATCCCAGCATTGTAAATGCACAGAAGTGAAAGGCTCACTGCCTGAAAGGTATAACGGGCAGCTAAACCAAAGCTGCAGGTGCCACCATCACACAATGCAGTGCACACACATGCAAATCTGAGCTCATCAACATTGACTACTATGTGGTACAAACTGCATTGCTCACACAAATGAACAGAGGACACAACTGGTGACGCTTGTGTGTAGAAATTGTACAATCACATTTGTCATAGCTGGAAACTGTGAGATGACAATGTACAACAACAACATCACATCCGTGATGTCCTCAAAATTATCACTATCCCGCAACAAATAGGCATCTCCTCAAAAACAGTCTGAATGTACACTGTCCTGCAGTCTGCTTGTAAACTCATCCAATGCATGATCATACATGAAAATACACTGTTTAACTGTATCTCCCCTATCACATTGCAGAGGGAGAGACATCACCTCCTGGAGAGCAGACTGGCCCAACCTTCACTGATGACGAGGATATTTACCCCACCATTAATCAGGACGAACTCCAAAATCTGCTAGACTCCTTCAGCACCCCACCTCCAAGAGCAGGGCAACCCAGCAGCATTGCGGCACCCCCTGCACAAACCAACCAGCAGCAAGCACCTCCCACCACAGCTGGCTCCCAGGACCTCGAGGACCCACATCGGGCCTTCCAACGCCATGTGCTAGAGGTCCAGCGGGAGATGGCTGAACAGGTGCGGGTGGGGTTTGAGAGGCTGGAGGACAAACTTGAGGCCATACGTGGGTGTCTGAGTCCCATCCGGGACCACATACAGAAGATCACGGACACCCACAGCCCGCTCGATGCTCTCCAACGGTCCATGGCTGACATTGCTGGAGTCATGATTCTGAGACAACAACAACTGTCTGGTCAGAGTGGCTCCAGCAATGTCAGCCAGGATTTGGGCAACATCTGTCGGATAATGGAGAGCATGGAGCGGATGCAGGCACAAGATATGGCTGCCAGGGCCGCACACCAGCGCGATGTAGCTGGGATCTATCATGCCCTGCACCTGCTCATCACTTCATTGCTGCCACAAGGTCTGGCACCGATGAATGCTGCTGCTGCTTCCACATCCTCAGCTCCGCCACCTGATGTGTCAGTGCCTCACAGTGCTGCACCCACTATACCACCACCCACATGTGAGGCACATGACAGATCAGAGGATGAAGAGGAGGATGATAGTGCATTTGTGCTAAGGAGAAAGCGGCAGCATCCATTGACGCCAAAAGGCCAGTTTTCTCCTTGGTGCCGGGCTTAGTATCATGCCACGGAAAATCATCTTGCACTGTCTTCCACTGTCCCCCGACAATCACCTTGGACCTCCACATGGACTGCCATATCACTTTTTTCTTACCAATGACACTGCAATCAGCCTGCGGACTGAACTCTGCCTCTTCCCTTGGACCTGTTACCACCAAAGGACTCTGTCTGGCCCTCTAACGGGCATCAATGCAATGTGGGCATGTATGGCCAAGCACTGGTCCAGTCTTCATCCACTGAATGTAAATAAAAATATTTAACTCACACAGATGTGTGTCGTCCATGACCAATCAAGTATAGAAGTCTGTAAAAAGTGTCTGGACACTGAATCCACCAGAAGGTACACCAAGGGAAATATGAGCAATGTACCTGTTTTACCTGACACAGATAGGCAGTGAGATGGCCGGGTATGTGTGAACTAGCTGTGCCCTCATTGCTCAAAAACAGCAATCTAGCAATATACCAACCTAGCCCCACGTCCATTAAGGAAAAGGCATGTGTGCAAAAATGTCCAAGTCTGTTGCAGGCCACAAGTAGTGTCCTCCTTAACAATTGCAAACAAATATCTCTTGGCATATCTACTCACACACTGCGGGGTGGACAAAGCCTGTTGTGATGGTGCACATTGCATGTCACATCCCAAGATGTTGCACACCATATTCACATTGATGAAGACACGGACGGGCACATGTCCACCATACACATATGGAACCACAATGTCTGCCTCAGTGAAGTAGAGTTGCAAATAGGGACTCACCCCAAAGTGCAAGGCGTCAGTCAGCCCCTCCCTGTCGACAAACTATGCAATCAAACATTTGACCCCTCTCATGCTGTGACCACTGTGAGCGTATCGGGCAATGTGTCTAGGGATGTGTGGTGCACTGCACTCAGCATATAGTCAGATGCACGGCCAACATTTCAAGGGTGGCATCACTACGAGCCAATGGCAGAAGTAACAGCTGGGACAAGTGTCTATGACACTGTCACCACAGGGAGCAATGCAACATTTCCCCCCTTGTGTGCAGCAGAACAGTGTGCCTGCACCAAAACGTTAGCTGGGACAAAATCATAACTTGACAAGTTAAGTGAGTCATGAAAGGCATTTAGGAGAAGTGAAGTCAGTATACCTAACTGCACTACTCCTAAAAGCCATTTGTGAGTACCGTAAAATGTAAAGTCATTACTTACTCTCAGATGACTTTTGTGAATCAGGAACACTGTTGTTCCATGTGCTGTTCACAATGGACACAGAAATTGTACTAAATCATGCATGGGCCGGAGATTGAGCGTCCATGCACAGGAACATATCTTGCAAAGGAAGCTTACACACTGGCACTACGCAGCAAGTGTGGCAAGGTCTGTGCAATGTAGATGTACTCAGCGCCAGGAGCATCTGATATGCAGGTGTGTGGCGGAATCTGTGGTACCCGGCGCATACATCCATCTCCATGATGGATAACAGTAGCTAACTGTATTTCCTCTCCATGCCATCTCCCTAGGTTGTGTTGTAAATGGGCAACAATGTGCTGTCCAACTCCGTGAGTCACACTGAAGATGTAGAACGTCACAAACGACTGTCCCTAGACTAGGCCGTAAATCCAACTTGCCACCCTGTCATCCATGCAAGTTCATTGTGCTCACATCTAAGGTATCCTGACACAATACATCCGGTGAACTAACATGTCATGACCAGACTTACAGATTCCAATGGATTGTCCAGTGATGGCATGAGTTGCATACAAGGGAATAAGCCACACTCCCCAACATCATCCCTGACATAAGTACAAGCAGAAATCCAAAGTAGTAAACATTTATTAGAACAGTAAAAAGATTGAACTAACCTAAACTAACACTGATCACTAGAACTACCACTAAAATCTGAACTAACTAGAAAATTCTTACTTACCTAAACTATCTACCCTAACTAATCCTAAACACGCAACAACATATCCTAGACATCAACCCCCTCCCACCCTTAAGGCACACCACGAGACAGGACAAAGACATCTAAGCTATACATAAACTAACTACACATGTAACCTACACAAAGATATATTTTTTTGTATTTTTTAAGGTTTATTTTACAACAAATACATCAACCCCCCACCCAAAGGAAAAGGAAACTTATCCCCAAATACGGCATAATAATAAATATCTAAAATCTACCTTAAAAGCTAACACTAACTATAACCTACGCTAAAACTACACTACCTAACAATTAAAAGAACTAACCTAACACTACCTAATAACAGATTTAAAACATTGGGGGAAGGGAGAAGAGGGGGATGGGGTCCAACATGTCCAGGCATCATGGCAGTCGAAAGTGTTTTTTCATGTCCGTGACATGTCTGTTCAGATCAGCCATTTCTCGCCTGATCTCTGCCAGGAACACATTGTTATCATGCAGGATCCTCCTGTCCCTCACTGTAAATGGCACCACCTGATCGGCAGGTGCCGGTGGGACTGTCCCTTGTGGGGGGGTGGCCGAAGGGGGATGTGACACCTGTCCAGGCTGGGACCCACCACTGATGCCAGAGGGGCCTGGGATGGGCTGTGTGCCAGTTGTTGCAAGCTCGGGCACCGCCTTCCATGTACCTTTCTTCCGTTCCTCCTGGTGCCTCTTGGCCATGTTGCGGTACCCTTTTGCCACCTTCTTTACATGCTTGAAGCGGTCCTTCCTCACCTGGAAGGCATGTTGTTCGGCTGGCGTCATGTTGTCTGTAAAATATCAACAATGGAAATTTTGAGTCCTTTAGACTATGTCAATGTACTCCATTCACATCTGTAATACAAGATCACTTAAACATGGGAGCCTACACTCCAGCGTAACTATGTGAAGTCAGAGAGTGACCTGGACAACGAAATGTTGAAGCATGGATCAGTGACTACATGCTGGGGAGACTGACATGACAGTGCATGGCATGGTACATGTACTGTCACAACCAAATGAGACTGACAGTGTCAAACGATGGTGCCATTACATACCTGGACTGAGGGTGACATGTACAAGCAATCAGAGGAGGGAGGCATTAGCCCTCCGTGTGTAGCACCACCCTCATCCTCTCCAGTGACACAGTGCTGCATGATATGTACAATGCCCATGTGCAGGCCTGTGTGTCCCCCAGCAATTGTGTGCAGTTCATCAAGTCAGCGCCAACACAGGCACTCTTGCACCAGAGTGCAAGGGTGTCTGTGTGACGGGGGGCTTGTTAATGTTTTGGAAGGTTACCCTACCTGCCCTGGAACAATCCTGGGACAGCCCTACTCACACTTTCAACTATGCTGCATGATGCAGCACACATGGAAACCCGTTGTGTGGCTGAACGCTGACTTATACATGATGCGCTGTCGCGCTCTCCAACACTACTACACAATATGTGAAGTGTTGCCGCAGAGAGGGGGAAACATCGTTTCCTCTAAATTCACACTCACTCATGCATGTCTTGTATCCGCTAAGCTCACTCCGTAGTGAATCAAAATACGCAGGCCTTAACAACGCAAACAGTCACAATGCATTCCCCATTGTAACGGCACCCTGGAGTCATGATGCTCATAGTGTTGTTAGGGGTAATGCTTTCTCACAGATAGCGTTGGAGAGCCCTGCATTGTAAAATAAATGGCACAGCATTGAAGGCAGAGCTAAAGCATGCGTGGTTAATGCGTGCACAGTAATGACACCAATTGGGACAGAGGAGTTCCCACACCTGATCCAGAGTCAATCAGGGAATGGCCTCAAGGAGACAGCTTGTCAACACCATTGCAGTGGCCAAACATGCCAATGAGATTCATCGGGCCACCTTTGCTGTGTGTTTGGGGAACGTGCCATTGATATGCTTGGCTCAAAGATACACACTGCCACTACTTTGAAGATGGCATGCAGCATACCTACAAATTCACAGTGCCGAACTGTGTCTGCGCACTTACGGACTGAAAAGCACTGCCTCCTTGTGCATCATCGGGCACACTTGCACAGTCATCTCAGGCAAGGATGTACATGCATTCCATGTCATCTGATAGTCATCAGAAACCCCACTTACATGTCTCCTATCCTATCAGTGTGCTCTGCAATCCACAGGCATGTGCTGTGGTGACAGAACCCATAGACCTAGGGGCATATTGACAAGGAAGTGGCGGAGACAGGCATTAGCCTCCTCGGATTAACGCCTCCCTCTGCCACTTTGCAAACGCAAGTCTGCACCCTATGTTCAAGGATGTGGTGCAGACTTGCGTATCCCCCTGCGATGGCGCTAAGTCTCACAACTTAGCGCCTACGCAGGCACCCTTGCACCAGAGTGCAAGGGTGTGTGTTTGCAGGGGAGGTTTGTTTCTGTACAGGAAGGTGCCCCTTCATGCACATAATCAATCCTAGAATACCATGTTGTAACTTTCATGTGTGCTGCTTCGTGCAGCACACAGGAAAGATACAATAGGGAATATTAAAAAAAAATTCTGTATGTACTGGAAGGGCCACCTTCCTGTACATATACAAACCATGTCATTTTTCTTTTCCCATGTGTGCTGCACAAGGCAGCTCACATGTAAAAAGCAAAAATGATGAGAAGAAAGCATTCATCCTCATTTAGTCAGATTACAACCAGGATGTCACCGGTGTTAAATTGTGCGCTGCCATCTATCAATGCTGCACTTGTACATAGGGGGCAGCGTCAAATACAATGGGTGTTGCTGTGGAACACCAACCGCAACACCCACTGCACGCCCCTTTCGCTAAACACAGCGTGAAAGGGTGCCTCATTAACAAGTAAGCGTTAATACACGTGAAGTGGATTAACGCTGCTTTGCTCATGATGCTAGGCCCCTATTGACAACACAACTTCAATGAAAGTGACGCTGTGTTGGCGATAGGGTCTCGATGATATGCACCTTACTTTCAATGTGTATCACTGACTGGGGATGGGCCAAGTTACAACTGTGAGACCAATGCATTGCTCAAAATTCACTTACCGATTTGTGCACACTTCTGACTTCCACAATACATCATCACACTGTAGGCAAGGGACATGTGATACACACCCATACTGCATACTACAACGTTGATCATTTGACCCAGACATCCATGCCACCGCACCATGCCAATATATGATGTCCAAACTCATCAGTGGCGTGTGGGTCCTCGAAGTTGTTGATGTCCCCCTGTGTGATTGGTGGCCGACCATCTGTGAGACAAGTAAATAAATATGTGTTGGTATCAGACGTCAAATCATATGTGTCGTATTGCTCATACCAATCATCACCATGACAGAAAATGCTACGTAACTGTAGTGTTGCGTTTCATGTTGGCTACATGATTGGGTCAACTTTGTCTGCCATTCACACCAGACCTGTGAATGCTGAGTTGAGACAAACAAGACTGTAATGCTAGCTAACATGCACATAATAGTAGTGTGAGACATCCACAAGGCACCATTACTACATGCATCATGATGTTATACATGCTCTTTGTACGATTGCATCGCTGCAGATTGCACAAGGCAGTTTCACAGAGGTTGTTGGTGTATGACAATCTGGAGATGTCCGATTTCCTTTGACCATTTGTTCATATGAAATACATTGTCACACAGTAACTATGGTCACAGGGCAGCGTAGCTAACGTACCACAATTCATGAGGACAGCATTTGAACACTACCTTTTGGCCAGCACACAGCTCACATGAACAATTCCTTGGATAGTTCATGTACAGTCACCCCTGCTGTACCCAAACAACCTTCTGCCTGCACGCACATTTTGCGCAGGTGTGCCAGCTATGGCACTACAGTGCTAAGTGTTGCTCCAGCACAGTGGGTAACACAGACTTGCACCCTATGCTTGTCAATGTGATGCAGTGTTGTGTCTCGGATGTGCCAACATTAGGCGTGAACGCATTACGTCTTCCACCTCACTCAGCAACCTTTTCTCACTTTGACACCAGTGTCACACACGTCCTAATTTTCATTCGTTACAGTATTCACGATTAAATGTGGAGTTTGTACTTACTACCCTGTAGGCCAGTCATGACTCCCACGTAGTCCAGGAGGTCAGCTTCACGTGGCAGCAGATCCTGCCAGCGGTGCTTCCACTGGTGCACGGTACAGTCCACTCCAAAGCACCGGAGCATCTGCACCTGCACACGCTCCCACCTCATCTTCCGCACACTCACATTGTACCCTTGAAGGATACGGCCTCCCCTCTCCAACATCTGGGGCAGGTAGAAATTTATCATTCACAGGAAGCCCCCCAATGCCCCCTCGGACACCCACAGCCGGCATCTCCCTGCACACCTGTGAGCCCACAGCCAGAAAAAAAAGTACCCTCTAAAATATCCCCAACAACAACAAAGAAAGTTAACTACGCCAAGACAGACACCCGACAAGATTGAGGACAAGAGACAGTAAAACACAATAAATCAGTACACAACACTTCACAGACACTAGCAACAGGACACAGGACACAGCAACACTCTCCAAATTTCAAAACTGCAGTACACACCACCAAACACCTCCAACACTCTCCACAATCACCAGCAATGTGCTCAAAAGAGAAAGTGAAAGTGCAGAACACTACTCCAGTAGACAGGAAGCATGCAGACATCACTTCCTGTCTCTTTGCGGCCGGTTTTTGACAAAGCGGTGAAAATCTGCACGCAAATAGGCTCCTGAGTAATATTTTGTATTGTACAATGTGTTGCGCGATGTATTTTAACATCGGGCGGATGAAAAAAGCATTGAGTTGTCGTTTTAGCGGCCAGATCTTCACGCTAAGAGCAAGTCCATACACAGATGTACAGTCTTAGAGCAAAAATCAGTTCAGAGCCCTGTAACAACATGAAAGGCTTGATTAGCACTCAAATGACACCATAAATATAATTGTTTCACAACACAAGACACCCTAAATTGCAACATTCCCCCCAGGTGACACCATGATTGCATATCTAACACCAAATCAATCAATCAATCAGGGGAATTGTAAGTGTGCTACTCACCCGTGGGGGTCACAAAGCGCTGGGGGGGGATCTGTTAGCCAAAGAGCCAGCTCTTGAGGGGCTTTATGAAGGTGTTCAGGGAGGGGGCGTGTCTGATGTCTGCCGGTAGCTCAGTCCAGGTCTTGCCTGCAATGTGAGAGAAGGATCTTCCGCCTGCTCTGGCTCAGTGGATGCGATGGGTTTCGGCCAGTGAGAGTTTTGTAATTTGGGGTTTTCTTTTGGGTACGTTGAAGTTGATTCTGTCATTGTGGTATTTGTGTCCGTTGTTGTGTAGACATTTGTAGACGTGAGATGAGGCTGTTGAAACTGACTATTTTCTCCACTGTGAGCCGGTGGAGTCATCGTAGGTGTTTGCTGATGTGTTTGTGCCAGGGGATGACGGGGATGAGTCTGGCGGCGGTGTTCTGTATTGTCTTGAGTTTGCAGAGTATGGACTTGTTGATGCCGGCATAGAGTGCGTTTCCATAGTACAGTCTGCTGGTGATGAGTGCATGGGTGACTGTCTTCCTTGACTCAGGGGGGATCCATTTGAAGGACTTGCAGAGGAAGCGGAGTGTGTTGAAGCAGCTGTAGCTGATGACGTTGACCTGTTGGTTCATGTTGAGTGATGAGTCGGGTATGATGTGGAGGTTTTTAGCGTGGTCTGCGGGGGGAGGTGGTCTTCTGTGAGCCTTCAGCCACCAGTTGTTGACCCATGCTGAAGGGGTGGTTACAAGGACGAGGTCTTCTGTCTTCTCGGAGTTGAGCTTGAGGCAGCTGTTGGTCGTCCAGTCTGCGCCGATTTGCATTCCTTTCTGGAAGTTGTTTTAGGCAGTGGTGGGGTCTTTTGTGGGGTAGAGGATGAGCTGGGTGTCGTCAGCGTAGAATAGGTTGTTGAGGCCGTGTTGTTGGACGATGGCTGCGAGGGGGCCATGTAGATTTTGAAGAGGCTCGGGCTCAGTGATGACCCCTGTGGGACTCTGCAGGTGATTGTCGTGGGATCGGAGATGAAGTGTGGCAGTCTGATCCTTTGCCATCTTGCGGTGAGGAATGATCGGATCCAGTCCAGGGCTGTACCTTGGTTATCTGCGTTGTGTAGTCTGGTGACTAGTGTGCGGTGGGAGACGTTGGTGAAGGCTGCTGAAAGGTCGAGTAGGATGAGGTCTGCGTAGTGTCCTTGGTCCAGGAGGGTGTTGATGTCGTCTGTGGCGGCAAGTAGGGCGGTCTCAGGGCTGGGGTTGCTTCGGACTCCGGATTGTGACGGGTCGAGGATGGCGTTCTCTTTGATGAAGCTTGTCAGTTCCCTGTTGACTGTTTTCTCAGCGAGTCTGGCTGCGAAGGTGAGGAGCGAGATGGGCCGATAGTTATTGGGGTTGGTGGGGTCAGCTGTGTGCTTCTTGAGCAGGGGCATGACTTCGGCGCGCTTCCAGTTGTCTGTGAAGGTGCATGTGTTGAAGGTGGTGTTGATGTTGCGTAGTGGTTCGTGTGCGATGGCAGATGCGGCTCTGTGGTAGAGGTGAGGGGGCCAGGGGTCTGTGTGGGCCCCCGAGTGGATGCCTTTTATGGTGGAGGCGGTGTCTTCATCCGTGCCTGGTGTCCATTTGGAGATGGTGGGCTGGTTGGTGTCTCAGGGGTGCGGATGGGCCGGCTGCTGCATCCAGTGTGTGGTCCACATACTTGTCGTAGAGGTTTTTGATCTGGAAGTGGAAGTAGGTTACAAGCTAATTGCATATGACACACTCAAAAGCATCTTTTACCCCATTGCACACCCATTTTTCATCTTTTACCCCATTGCATGCCCATTTTTCTTCTTTTACCCCATTGCACGCCCAATTTTCATCTTTTACCCCATTGCACACCCATTTTTCATCTTTTACCCCATTGCACGCACATTTTTCATCTTTTACCCCATTGCACGCCCATTTTTCATCTTTTACCCAATTGCACGTCCATTTTTCATCTTTTACCCCATTGCACGCCCAATTTTCATCTTTTACCCCATTGCACGCTCAATTTTCATCTTTTACCCCATTGCACGCCCATTTTTCATCTTTTGCCCCATTGCACGCCCAATTTTCATCTTTTACCCCATTGCACGCCCATTTTTCATATTTTACCCCATTGCACGCCCAATTTTCATCTTTTACCCCATTGCACGCCCATTTTTCATCTTTTACCCCATTGCACGCCCAATTTTCATCTTTTACCCCATTGTACGCCCATTTTTCATCTTATGCCCCATTGCACGCCCATTTTTCATCTTTTGACCCATTTCACACCCTAACTTTTATTATTTTACACTACGTACACACTCAAATAAATTATTGACCCCAAACGACACCCTACAATTAAGAATTTTTTCACAGAGGACAACCTATATTTAATGAATTACATAAAAGGACACGCAAAATATTAGACTTTGGTGGCACAATTTACACCATGAAAACTCTACTTTTACACATTTGACACACTGAGAAGCATCTCTGTACTGAGGAGACATTCCCACCATGAATTGTGTATTGTGATTTTCTTTGCACTTATTGTGCAACGTACACTTTTCAGAGTGATGTACTTATGCAGGAGAGTAACATGCAGACAGGGTATGTGTGTTGTGTTTTTTATTGGCACAAACCGTGATTGGGGTCATTTTGCACTGAGATACATTTGATGGGGACTGTCACAATGTGACGTGCTCAGTTGAAGAAGTTGTTTATTATTCGATTCCTTCGGGCAGTTCCTGCTGCATTTACTTTGGGGTGTGCTCCACCTGCCTCATCTTCATCATCATCCTGGTCATCGTCCCGTGCAGCAGGCACTTGGATCCATGGAGCATTGGTGCGCACACATATATTGTGCAATACACAACATGCTATGATGATTTTGCTGACCATTTTGGGGCTGTACAGCAGTCTGCCACCTGTGATGTCCAGGCAACGGAAACGTGACTTTAGCACGCCAAATGTGCGCTCCACAATGGACCGGGTGCGTCTGTGGGCCGCATTATACTGCCTCTGGGCCTGGGTGGTGGGGTTTCGGAGGGGTGTCATCATCCACGGGCAGAATGCATATCCTTGATCACCTGTGACATGTGATGGAGAGATGTGTCCATTATTGGTTATGCAGGCTGTGTTGTTAGTGTTGATAGTTTTGTGGTGTGTGATTTGTGCTATATTGGATTTCCTGTTAGCCATGTGTCGCTTCAGACTGATTACCAGCATCAATGCTAATTACGTTGCCTCACAGTTGATCCTCCCTCCCTGAGCCAATTTGATTGTGTGCACTGCGCGGTTGCATCACTGGCACTCCTACTGTGCAACAATGTTAAGGCCATCTGCGCATGTCCGCAGGCCTAACACACATACCAACAGGCACCCTGGCTCTCCTACCGTCTAGCGATGGCACTCATCCGCCCTTCTCGCAGTCAATGCCATGAGAACGTTTAAATGGCAATAGGCCACACCAGACACGGATCACGTTCAGTTCTGCTGCTGCCGCCAGACCTGCCACACCGCACAACACATGCTGTTTCATGTCCAGAGCTGTCACAAAGCAACACTCAGCAGCCCCCTCGCCTGCAGGGCCCAATGAGGGCAGGAACGCTTCACTCACACCATCAACATCATCAGACGCCACACCGTCCACTCCCTGGACTACATACTCATTCCTGTGCGTAGCCTCCAACTCACATACCACGACTACTCAAAATCCATTTCACTCTGGGAAATGTTTACTAACATCAGACTGTCCCAAATCTTCACCACACTGAGCCACAAGGCAGGGCACACCTTTGACACCTTCTCTGCATGTGTAGACTTCATCCAGTTCATCAACCCCACTAAACGCACATGTAGTGATCACAAACGCATACACTTCCTTGTCGGTGAACCCCAAGCCACCGTAGACCGCATGCGTACCCACACACAGTTAGTGGAGCTCAGTCACCGAGGAGATGCTACACACCACCATCAACAGCAACACCCACAACGCTGCAGTCGTCACCAATGGCGCTAGACCGCATTTTACAGACATGTATCTCCCACTGCGCATACACACTTGTCCCACTATGCAACTGCAACATACAACATGCAATAAATGCCACCTCGGTCACCAACAACCTCAAAGTTGGCAGATGCATCTGCTGACACATGGAGAGGAACTGGTGCAAGATTGAGGATACCATAACTCATCACCACCTACAAGGACACAAAGCTCATATTCTCCATCAACAATACACCCACACACCAAACTGGGCTTCCAGGAAGGATTGCTGTGAGTTGCAACATGGATGATAAACAGCTGGGGAGTGCTATCCACAGAGGAGACATGAGTCCTCATCGTCGTAACAAAACAATCAGCATGTGGCATCACCTGGTGGGCCGACGCCTTCGGCAGCCCCCCCAACTCTAGGTACCTAGGCACTGTATTTGACTCCTCCCTCTCCATCAACCAACAGGTCGACGCAGTGGCCTGAAGCTGCTTCACCTGCCTCTGCATCCTCCATTCAACCTTCCAATGGAGCCCCCCATTCTCAGGTAAGACAGTCACCCACACAGTCATTGCCATCAGGCTGATCTACGGAAACACACTATATGCCCACATGGGCACGTCTGTGCTCAACTTAGTTCCGACTGTCCAGCACAACACCGACACACTGGGCCTTGTGTACATACTTTCCTTATGGATTGAGTCCCTCCGTCGCACATACATGGTTCCCACCTCTCCCCACATTTGCTAATGAGTGGCCGAGGGGCTAAGCCTTTGGGGATGGTTTGTCTACATAGCTAGCCACAGTTCCCACAGTTCCTTGTGTTGTTGGGTCTGGTAAGTGGGCATGTTGATTGCCATGTTGTATGTGAGATTGTGACATGTGGGCTATCAGGTTCAGGATGTGTTGGATGGATGTCCTTTTGAGCCTGTAGTGGGCAATGACATCCTCTGGCGTTAGGTCTGCAAGGCTGAGGCGTCTGCACAGGGCCCGCTGTCTTCTTTGGCGCTGCCTCGGTGGTGGTCCTGGGGGAGGTGACAGTGGTGGTGGTGGTGGTGGTTGTTGCCTTCGTGGGGATCCAAGTTGAATGATTAGTACCTCCATGGCGTCAGTTGGTCTTCAGATGGGGCTCTGAGCTAGTCTCCCTTATATGCCTCCCTTTATCACCATTTTTAGACCAGCTTTTTTCTGGTCTTAGGTTCCTGCAGCTAAGGGGCCTTAGCGCGACTTTTTTTATCGCTTCGCGGGTCCGGCCCATCATTGCTAATAGTGCGATGTGGTGTTAGCGGCATTTTTCGAGAAATTTTGAGAGGGAACGCCTACTTTGCATGTCATTAGTGATAACTATCGCTGGCATACTAGGCGATAGGAAAACCGGCTGCTATCGCCGGAAAGGTGTCGCTAACGCCTGTTAGCGACAGCTTGGTAATAGGGTGTTAAAAAAAATGCGTTAGCGGCACGAAAGTGCCGCTAACGCGGTGATAAATGGCTTGATAATATGCCCCGTAGTCTCTGATAGTGCAAATAAAATATAGTGCCTGCTATTGTGTAAGGCCAGTATGTGCATAGCTCTTCATTGTAAATTACTCTTTAAAAACTGTGGGCCCGATTCACAGAACTAACTTAAGACAAAATCCTAAACTTACTACCATTTTGGTATTCACAGAAGGCACTTACTCATTTTGGTATGTGTATGGTATGTGTGGTATGAGTAAGTGCCTTCTGTGAATACCAAAATGAGTAAGTGCCTTCTGTGAATACCAAAATTGTAGTAAGTTTAGGATTTTGTCTGAAGTTAGTTCTGTGAATCGGGCCCAGTATTAATGGTGTTCTCTACAATTTCACAATCCAGTGATTTCCCAGCCTCCTATTGTTTTCTACATTAACCAGACCCTCACACACTCTCTGATTCGCTAGCTCTCTTCCCAAAAGGCACACTGGAATCATCATAGGAGAGTCTTCCAGAAAAGCAATACATAATTCCAAGTTTTCAGTCATATTGCCATTCTTCAGCACATTTGTGTTCTCCTCAAAACAAGCTCCCTGCCCCTGCTGCATATGAAAATGTATGAATTCTGCATCCCTTGGTAATCATGCAGCCACAATGAAATATCCTTGTATTCTTCGAAAAATAGCTTACTGGGGGCATATTAACAAGGCGGCGTTAATGAATTATCGCCGCTTTAGCGTCCGTTTTCGGACGAAAAGCGGCGATAATTTTATCGCCGAATTAACAAGGACACGCTAGCGCGTGATTCCTGACTTAGCGTCCGTTTTCTGCACGCCTCCCATCGCATCGCTAATGAGATGCAAAGGGGGCGTGCCTGTGAAAACAACAGGGGGAAATATCGCTAACCCAGGTATCGCCATATTAGCAACGTGGGTTAGCGATATTTTAAATTGCGTTAAGTATGCCTTAACGCAGGAATTTAACGTCTGCTAAATTCCTGACTAAGGCATACCTAACATGGGGGTGGATTGTGTGGCTAAGACCACAGGCCCTATCGCCAAGTATATCGCCGTTTTCCATGGGACATCGCTGGAAAACCAGCGATGTACCATGGAAAACTATCGCTATCACTGGAAAATTATCGCCTTTGCGCTAAGCGTTGTTAATACAGCGCTAGCATGGCGATAATTTCCAGCGATAGCCGGCGATAGATTCCTCACGCTAAGCACGGCCAGCGATAATTATTGCTGGCCGTTGTTAATATGCCTCCATGTATCTTCTAATTCATGATCCTGTGGTAGGACTTTATCACTCCTTTCAGTGACGTTGTCGTTCACTTGCAGAATACCTGAAAAATGGCCTGCTGGGTGCCACCATTATAAATGTAAAATTCATATGGACCTCTCGTTGTTGTAAAAATCTTACCTCACCCCATAAACTAACTAGGGTAGACAAAAACGTACACCTATGAAATTTGTGAATTTTGCATTATGCTAGTTTCTCAAAGTTTTGTGACTTTCAAAGATGTAAATTTTCCCTGTGGGAGACAGGTTTGTGCAGAAAGTGTCTTGTTGACGATATATCTTTGAACCAATCTGCTGTCAATATTTAGCATGGCGTTTTGAGTGCAGGCTATGCCTTTGAGTTCAATTTTCACAAGTGTGAAAGTTCACAGAGTAGTGCACATTTTTGCTACATTTTGTAAAACAATTTGTTTCAAATTTTGCATACCCTTAGAGCTAGGCATCTTGAACACTTCGATCTTTGAAATTGGAAATCTGGACTCTTTTGCTACCGGGTCCACATTAATCTGTAGGAAAGTCCATTCTTTTACTATGCTTTCTACTTTGACCAGTGCTTGTGGCATCACTGTCTTCCATCAATATCTCAAAAGAACTTTCCCATGCTCCTCTGCATATGTGGAATCATCTTGATCGTACAGCACTTGTTTTAACTCAACATTCATCTTCCTTTCTCTAAAAATATTGTCAAATGCCACAAAAAACACCTGTGTTACAAAACACCTCATTAGCAGCACCTTGTCCATGTACAATTGTCCTTCAAAATGGATTCCTAGCAGGTGAAAGTTCTCTGACAATAAGCAAAATGCAGATTTTGTGTCTCATTTAGCCTGGTTCAGAAATATGAAATGACCTGTTACCAACTCAAATGACTTATCTAGATTGTAGCATATGATTTAGCACTTCTGTTATTTCAGCAAAAGATACACAATTGATGGACGGAATGCAGAACAAATCAAAATCTTAACCCCCAGTCAAGAGATCTGGGTTAAATCCATCATTCTTTTGCTCACTGTGCCAACCCAGTTTAGACCTGGCCATATGCAAATCAGTCTTGACCCTGTGCCTCATGGGAACAGTCCAACCTGAACTGCCAAGCCATGTCCTCCCTGGACTGGAAACAAGCATCGTAGACTGGTTTCGGGGTTTCATCCCTCATCAGCCAGGATAGTTTGAATCCAGTGGCACAGTGAGCCTGGGACCCACGTTTGGGTATACCCTGCACACTTAGGGCAAAGAAGCAAAAGACACACAATTGATGGACGGAATGCAGAACAAATCAAAACCTTCACACCCAGTCAAGAGATCTGGGTTAAATCCATCATTCTTTTGCTCACCATGCCACCCCAGTTTAGACCTGGCCATATGCAAATCAGTCTTGACTCTGTGCCTCATGGGAACAGTCCAGCCCAAACTGCCGAGCCAGGTCCTCCCTGGACCGGAAACAAGCATCCTAGGACCGGTTTCGGGGTTTCACCCCTAATCAGCCAGGATAGCTTGAATCCAGTGGCACATTGAGCCGGGGACCCATGTCTGGGCATACCCGGCGCACTTAGGGCAAGAAAGCAAAAGACACACAATTGATGCTTCTGTTATTTCAAGCAAAGATTGCTACTGTATAAACCTAAACTCACTTTTCACTATTTTAACTTCACCACGTACGTACCTTTGATTTTTCATTAACCTCAAATTCTTTGCCCATCTACCATAAACTGGTCCCTGATTTGTCAATATAATCTGACAATAGAAACTTCTGTAATCTTCCTTCACCACTCCATACCTGGTTATGCTAGAGCACTGATCCGTTCGTTCAAATTTCCCTGCAATGGACCTTTTTATGAGCCTAGGGAATGAAAGGGAGTTAACATAATCCACAAGTTCAAACTGACAGTGTAACCAATTTGGCCACACAGTGAGGACCCAAAGTCAGTAGATAAGATTAAGTATAGATTTAGTACAAATTCAAAGCCAAACTGATGTACACTAATCTAAAAAATTCATTGCAGAAATACAGAATCACTACTGGCAGACCAAATCGTCTAACTAAATTAAGTCTCAACCACACAAAACACATGAGAAACACAGTAATGGCAAATCAGAAAATTAGAAACAGAATCTGATGATCGGAATATGATTTGCGTTCCCCTTGCCTAGGCATGAGTAAATCCAAATTACCTAAACTCAGCCAACTCTATGTAGCACTGATTAAGGAAAACCTAATTAAATCCAGTAAAGCAGGAATGTGTCAGCATTACTGAGACTTTTGTAGAAGTTCTCTGAAATCAGTAGTATTGCATTGCATAAAGCCACATAACAAAGAAAAGCAAAACGGTCTGTACACCTCTTAGTCTAAAGGGAATCTGACTACAGCTGAAGTGGGATCATCAATTAAAACCCACAAAAGAACATTTGATAATCCAAAATCATGTGTCTCATTACTTTCCACCTTCTCATTGTAAAACTTGGGAACTACACTTGAAACTTCTTTCCTTTGGTCCTCTCATCAGAATGTGCTTGGATTCCTCCCGTCTCCCAATTTGGCACGGATAGTAGTCGTCCCTATTTTCGTTATGGCTTCTCGTCCTTGCCAAAAGTACCCCTCCCGTGACTCACTATCTCTCTTACAAAGTATGCCTGTCCCTATGCATGAGATCATACAACCGCACCTGCAGAGGAGAGAAAAACATTGCAACCTGAGCAAACATTCATGTTGAAGGTTATACATAAAATTCAAATGCAAAGTCCTTTGGTCAAGTTAACGTGGCAAGCATCGCAGTATACTTTTAAATGCATGGTTATGGATACTTATTCAGTTATAAAATAAAGGCAGAATACTATTCAAATGAGTACATGAATATATAAGAATTAACAATAGAATTCAAACCACACGTCCAGATATATATGAGGATAGCATTCTGTCGATACTGTAAGGAAAACATTAGTATGCACACTCATATACATGTCAAGATTACACAGTAAATCCACTTTCTGTATCTGTTCAGATGCACTACATTACGTGAATGATATTAAATCACACACATACATGAGACCATGTGTGCGTATGTATGGCATGGTCAAACTAGAAAGGGTGGAGCCAATGGTATGCTGTTCCAGTCCCTCTCTGATGGCGAATCAAGTTATCAAAGATTACAATCTGATGTTATTAGATGAGCCAGCTAAAACCTTGTGGTTTTTGACATTTTTTGTCTAGGTTCTTCCAGATGTTTCATGTTGTCATAGTATTTACTCTGACTTTCCTCTAGCTCTACATCCGCCCTCTTTCTCTTCACTCCCCAACTGACCTTCATACACTTATATCCCTTTTAGATAATGACTTGGAATACTACGCAAAGGGCAATTATCACAAGGGGTAACAACATAGCACCCAGAATTCCACTTCCCAGGTTTCCAAACCATTTGCCTACAGCAGAAAAGCCATTTCCAGTGGCTTCCAAGCACCCGTTGCTTCCAGCTCTTGCAAAACCTTTTGCAAGTCAGCAATATTATTGATTAACTTCTTCAAATCCTTACTCTTGTCAGGAATGTAGGTGCAGCATTGCTGGATTTTTAATATCCGACAGACTCTGCCCTCCTTTGTGAGCAGGATGTCTAAGTCAAGATGGTTTTGCAAAACCATGGACCTAATAGCCACATTTCTGTATCCACAACCAATAAGGCTCCAGCTGTACTAGTATCCAGCTTATTCAATATGGTGGCTAACGTTCTAATTTGTATATCATTTATAATCACACCCACCAATGGAATCATCGCACCAAAAATATCTCCCACTACTTCTCCAGCACTAACACCTCATTTAGGACAAGGATTCTGTTCCCATGCAGGGTCATTGAGATGTTCCTTATGAAAATCTTTCGGAAAACTACACCTAGGTAACAAGTACCATACCAGCCTCAGGGCAACATGAAATAAGTGTGTCCTGCACAAATATAATAGATTCCAGGAATAACAGGATCATCACCCATCAAAAATAAATTCCAATTTCTTCTAACTTCAAATACATGGTCACACTCAGTCTTTCCAGCAAACTGATTGTCAAATGAAGACCTCTCCACAAATATACATAAGTTCCCTAAATATATCCAATATAGGGTGAATGATGCCTGATTTTCTGCCACGAAATGCTCTATATCCTCCTTAGTCCACTTATGCTCATTCTTAATAGTGTTGTCTGTTTTTGACTTAGATTCCAAATTTTTCCTCCTGTCCACTACCAAATGTAAAACTTTCTTCTCAAACTCTGCTAGAAAGCAAGTCAAATTGTGTGTGTGTGAACATACGCTGTGTACATGGTCATGATAGGTTTAAAGAACCTATTATTGATTCCAGGGAACTTAGCATTGGGGTCAATACGATGACTTAAATGCTCAAGTATGGGAAGCTCCGAGAAGACTAAATCCTGTTTGGAAAAATAATATTCAAAATGTTCCATTCCATACAGAAGGTGCAACAAAATACTACAGGTACCACCATAAATCAAAGGAATATGGTGGTAATTAATACCCTATACAGCTGATGCAGGCAATTGCTTGCAGACGTAGCAATCCCTTGCATCCATTGTGTCAATATACTCATAAAACAGTTTAAAATAAGCACTTGCAGAATATTTGCCTTTAGATGTATCTATGTGCAAATCTGACTCATCTAATGGATACAAGCTATTAACTCTAGGGCATGAGGATTTGGGATTACTGATTTTATTTTATTTTGGAATTTATATAGCGCACGATTGCCCTGGAGCGCCTAGGCGCTTTGCGGAGGAGATTGCCAGAGATGGTGTATTTAGTTTGCAAAGAGCCATGTCTTTAGTAGTTTTCTGAAACCAAGTAGTGGTAGACTTAGGGCCCGATTACGAGTTTAGCGGTGCGGGAGTAGACCGCCATGTCGGCAGTCCGCTCCGCACTGCCAAACCTGTGGTTGCATCGCCTGCCAGATTCCGAGTTTCCTCATGTCTGGCGGGCTGTTTTGGGTACCTCTGAAAATGGGCACAGCAATGGGAATGCCAAAAACATTTCCATGCAGGAACTGGGGTGCATGCACACAGGGGGGCACATCTTGTGCCCCCCTGCATGCATCCACTTGCACATGGGCAACATGTTTCAGGACTGCCAGCCTTTTCATGAATGAAAGACCTCCTTGACACCGCTGGTGGTCCTGAAACTTGTAATATGCATGGCAGTGCCACAGTGGCACCACCAGCATATTACTGAGACCCTGACCACTGACAGGGAACGGCGTTTCCTGGCGGCAGTGCAATGGCAGTCCGACCACCCAACTTATAATGGGGCAGTTGGACCGCTAGTATGGCAGTGGCTGGACTGCCACCACCACGCCACCGCCACGCCCCAGCGAGTCTGGCAGTCCTTAGACCACCAGACTCGTAATGAGGCCCTTAGTCTCTACTGAATTAGATGTAGATGTATATATTTCTACAAGCAAAATGATCAGTACTAAAACTACAACTATTAGGCTGCTTGCTATTATGTACCTAAGTCTGCTAATATTTAGATTGGTTTCAATTATTTCTCTAAAAGCGAACCGTTCGGTGGAACCTTGTAGCAGGAGGGTCCTCTTTTTCAATTTCCACCTGTGCAAATGGCAAAACCAGAGTTGTGAAGTATGCAGTACCGTGATTATTTTCAAATCTTCGTGAGACTTACTTAACCCCACTCCATGTTCTGCTAAATGACAACCTTACACTCTTTCAGCAGACTCAGGCCCCAGTACTTTTTTTACTTCACCTGAAAGTCTGTTTAATTGTCTCTGAAGGGAAATTGTTCAAGTTCATTGACAATCAGTTCCAAAATGAAATGTCTCAGTTCATCTACTAAGACAGGGAATTCACTCGCATCCAGGAAAGGAAATTCAATCACATCCAGGATAAGATGTTTCAAGGCCATGTCGTGTAGCTCCTATAGTACCCCTGCAGGACCTGCGCGTTTGTGTAACATAAGCTGTGGGCTTGGTGGCAGACTGACTCTGTGCACCCTCACCGCTTATGTTAGATTGTTTTGCATTAGCTAGCTCACAGTGCCACTAGTGCCTCCTCTTATCGGGGAGAGATTAGTTTCTGGCAAGCTTAGAACATGACAACCCTGATTCCCTCAGAATCGTGGAAACAATGTACTACCTTTCGCTCAGTCACTCGTGCTCACTTATTCGGTTTGTCTCAGAGAGTTACACAGAATAAACAGTTGGGCGTTTCAATAAGTATTTATTGAACAGTTGTTATTCTAGTGTATAATATATGTGCTGCGGTAACCAGCAGACAATAGCAGAGATATATTATCAGCAGTACGATAAGAGCAAAGGGATAGAACAGTTCTACCATATTGCGATAGTCATGGATACATACATGAATATAAAAGCATTATGCAAGTGCGCGTACTCCTACGATGCCTACCTAGATGTACCTGTGTGTACCTAGCATATGTGTGTAGGTCTTAGAAGCTAAGAGCCAAGAATCCTCCTAGGATTTAGTCGAACCCCCATACCTGAATAGTGAGAGTGTGAGACCCCGTCTTGGTCTCGAGTTAGACACCCCGTCCGGGTTGTGTCAGACCACTGTCAGCTTGAGCGACTGCATGCAGGAGCCTCAGAGTCTCTGGTCAGTGTGTCAGCATGGAAGTCTCGGTTCCCTCTGTTTTACCGGGGCAAGATGTGGTGTATTTATACCCTAAAGACTCTCGGTCCTCAGTATGGTTTGTATTGGTCATGACGAAGACGTCAGGGGTGAACTTTGTACATACATATTATGCCGGTAGTGTATTCTTAGAAAGCCATACATAATTAATGAGTACAGTGTGGGCCTGTGTTTGGAAGAACCCTGCTGCCTTCAAAACCACAAGATAGATAACGTTCAGCCCTCAGAGCTCGTTGTGTGCTAGCTGGGACCAATGTAGGTGAAAGATCATGCCTATATAAGGAATCATACCATAATAGGACATGTACAGTTGTGACCATAATTGGGCATATGCGGCCATGACCATAATTGGGCAAGTACGGGTAGACCTATTGTGTCAGGCATTGGCTCGCTTCTCGAGCCACTTTCACAATTTTGTGACTTCTTTTTTAAACCTGTGGTTCAATCGAGACGGGCATACTTGAAGGACACTACGGATGTCCTGCTCCTCCTAGAGGACCTCAATTTCGATGTGGAGAAAGAATTCCTGGTGGGACTTGACGTGGAATCCTTATACACCAACATACCGCAATTGGAGACCTTACGCGTGGTGGAGGAGACTTTATACTCATTGGATTGGGATTATTGCACACCTAGACCTTTCATTTTACATCTGGCAGAAATTGCCTTGACCAAAAACTACTTCAAGTTCAAAGACACCTATTATCTTCAGACCCATGGGACATCCATGGGCAGTGTTTTTGCCCCTAGCCTCGCGGGACTTTACATGGCAGCATTCGAGGACCAATACATCTATGCCGCCGAAAGTGCTTGGATTAACAACATCAAACTATGGCGACGCTATATTGATGATGTCCTCCTTATCTGGGAGGGCAATAGACAATCCATAGAGGATTTTTGGTATGGCTTAATAGCCGGAATCCTTTGCTCCTTTTCACGTCGACTATCACCAAGGAGGAGCTTCCTTTTCTGGACCTCACTATTTTTCCAAAGGAAGGAGGGTTGAAAACCAAAATGTTCCACAAACCAAGTGATAGGAACAGTCTCCTATCCTTTGAGAGCTATCATCCAAAATCCCTCCGAGAAAATTTACCGGTGGGCCAATTTTTGCGGCTCCGACGTAATTGTTCTGACAAGGAGGAGATTAAATCAGAAGCCAGTACACTGCAACAAAAACTACTGCAACGGAAATACCCCGACGGACAATTAGGAGGGCACAAAAGAGAGCGAGCAATTGCCATCGGGAAACACTTCTGGAACACGTGGCACCAACATCTACAAACAGAACTATATGTGTCACTACCTTTAACACGGCTTCCAGTAAGATCCAGAAGATTATCCTGCAGAAGTGGAGAATTTTAAACTCTAATGGGTTACAACTGGAGAAGCCTCTGTTCTCCTTTAAGAGAGGACGTAACATTAAAGATATGTTGGTCCATACTAGACCTAGGGACCCGGATATGAGACTGGGTCAGACAGATGTGAGTGAATCAACATGGACCCTTCCACGGGTTACTGGACATACCCGTTGTGGGTCATGTGAAGTATGCCACCTCACTACTAATACCAAATCTATTGACGTCGGCCTTACTTACCTCTGGGAGCAGCGGAGGCACACAAATTGTAATTCTACCTATGTCATTTATATGATGAGATGCCCCTGTAACCTGATGTACATTGGGATGACTACGAGAAAAGTCAAAACTAGGATCATGGAACACCGGTCAACCATCAGATGCCAGAGAACATGTAGTCGCCTTACTAATCATTATAAGGAGAAGAATCATTCACCAGAAGATCTATTCTGGACGGTCCTGGACAAACCAACTCTGGGAGCCTCTGTTAGGAACCCAGGGAATGCCCTCTTTATCAGGGAACAGAAATGGATCTATCGGACCCATAGTCACATAGGGGGTCTAAATGACGAAATTCCCTGGAACAGCCTTAATAACCTCTAGGGCACCTATCAGAGGGTCTGTACTAAATGTTTGGGACCATATTTCAGTATATGTCTCTCCAAATGATAACATCTAGGGTGCATGTTACATTATAGCTATTGTCTACAGGCATTATTAACTGGTTTCGGAAGATCGACCCCTTTGCTCCTCTGTTTTTGCCCGTTTGTTTGGCTAAGACACATAGTGATATATATATGTATAGATATGTTTTTATATATATATATACTGATCATTCACAAGTGAATTTGGCTACATTTTATTGTTTCTTCTGCCTTTTTGTTGCATACATACATATATATATATATATGCGCTCTTGTTGCAGGCGCGGTTGTCTCTCGACCAATGAATGCCCCGTGTTCCTCACTACCAATATGGCAGTCGTTTCTTCCTTTCTAGCCTTTTGCAGAATCCGTCCTCTCTTTATTTTTGAGTGCGTGACGGAGGGCGCGCCCGTGATGACGTCACTGGGGGCGTGGCTGCTTGTGGTAAGAGGCCCGGGGAGTTTCGCTTTCTCCAACCTACACGGCGCAGGGAGAGACGATCAAATTGGTCACAGCTTACCTTGATGAAGTAAGGGGTACATCACGAGACGTTAGTCCCATGAGCGGGGATTATATGCAAACCCTCGAGGATGAGGTTCTTTGGGGGCCATAAATCATCTGGCTGGATACTTGTGTGTGTACACGAGCACCCGGCATGTTGGGGCTTTCTTATATGGCGGAGTTCTGTTTGGTAGTCAATTATTTGGGCAGGATACTATCATTAACATTCCTTTAACTGTAGGAGGGGGTAATGTAATTGCTTGGCTGGATACTGGCGCCCCGCATTTTTTCCCTTTCCTCTCATGTTTTTAATCGTTCTCTTTTTCTTTTACTGTTACCCTCCTTGAACTTTCTAAGGTGGTGTGTTTAACCTGGTAATTACGCCACTTAATATTGCTTAATAGCGTTTCTTCTCCTGCTTATATATTTGTATTTCCAACAGAGTGTGACTATAGGGAGCTGTTCTCGCTCCCCCGTCAGCTCAAGTTTAGATTTTATATGAACTCGGTAAGCCTCACAGAATGTTTGATGGTGTTCTTTTGTTCTCCCAGCATTTATTCTTGTTTTTAACTAGACCAGTATTATCCTGGCACTAGCTTCTAAATGCGAATTCAGCGCAGTTTTCAGGGCTTTACGCAGATATCAAAGCACTTGGCTGGGCTCAGTTTACAGATTGTTACGACTCTGAGCTGGCTTTTTCGCGCCCTATTTTGAATGCTTTTATTACATTTAATTTTATTACAGGGGGGTCACATATTATTGAATTGGCACTATGTATAGCACAATGAGCACAGCACAGTGTTGTTTTTATTTTATTTGTTTTTGTTTGGTTCCTTGTAGGTTCCATTTTGGAGAGCAAGACGCTCTACCTCAAAGTGTTCGGAGTAAGTTACTCTACAGATTTGGTTTCCCCTCCATCTCTGACTCATGGTGGTAGGGTGAGTACCTTTGGGGTCATTCAATAGTGAAGTCCTGATGAAAGCCGGGCGATTTGACTTCTCTGGCTGAAACATGTCGACATTTTTTGCATAGTGGAGGGGATGGTAACTCATTACAGGTTTACCATACTACCATCCACAGGTCCGGGTGTGACCGTTTATGTATTTCTGGACAGGGTACCCGATATTAAATTGAGATTAGGGACTCCCTGTAGCCAGTTTTAAATTCACTGTTTATGCTTTTATTTTCACTTTTGATCCCTACGTCCTTTTGCCAGATTCCATTTTGTGTTGTATTGTCTTCCCCTTCCCTATTGCTCCACCCCCAGCGTTGGTTGGCGCGGGGGTGTGTTAGCAGCCCTATGATGAAGCATGACACAGATTTCTGTGTGTGAGGGCAGTTTTAACATCTATGTGTGATTCCCTGAATATTAATTTTTAAACCAGCATTCTTTTCTTACACAGTCCCTCTTCTATGAAGTGGTTTCAACAAGTACGAATATGACCATATTAGGGTAAATATGAATACGTCCATTTTAGGGCATGTACGAACGGGTCTACATTGGGGCACCTATGCAGGAAATAACACCCACTCCTCTTCCGAACGGGGTAAAAAATGACCATACTTAAAATCTGGACAATTTAAAAACTTTTTGTTTAAAAGCAAGTAAAAACATGGTTCTAAAAAATCGTTAAAATATTTTGGTGCTTTTTAAAAAAAAAAGAAATGTTCAAATTCAGATTTTTCTAGTTGCCACTTAAAAAGACTCTCTATAGAAGTTGTGTTACCATAAGCAGGAAAAGGCCATGCTTTTCTCAAGCGAAAGTGTCAATGTAAGAAAAAGTTACAAATTTAGATCGTTTATTTTGAAACGAGTGGAGAAGCCGAATTCTTTCCCAGGACACGATGAGCCAATTCAAGATTACGCGTCCTGGCTGGGAAGCTCAATATTATCGGTGTCAGCTGCTGTAGATGACAAATCCAACGCCTCCCAGAGAACGTCAATCGCACATAGATGGAATGTAGTACTGCCAACAGTCGGTGCTGCGGCAGCTTGTGCGGCAGTTGTAACCTGGGTGCCTGTGGAGGAGTCACCTAACCCAGCAGGAGCGAACGGCACCTGTGGATTCTCCAGGAATGCATTCATCAGAATCGGAAGCCGTTGAGGACAATGCAGAGCGTGGGCCTTTATGGGGTCCAGCATTGCATCCATGTCCGGAGGCGCATCTGATGGAAATGTTAGACAAAGATCCAACGTGCATTCTTCTCCGCAGAACAGGCATCGAAGCACAGGTAAGATGCAGTCTATCCAGACTGGTCTAAATGATAGAAACCAGGAGGCATTGAGTTCTCGCAGGCAGGAAATGCCCAGAAGTTGTACCATGCTTTCACGGTATTTCCGCTCCAGGAGCGTGTTCACCATTCCCTCGGGAAGTGGGCCGTCCATTTTGTAGCAGCAATATTACAATCAGGATTCCTGCAATTAGGAACAGGATACTCTGAGGACTGTCTGAAAGGTGCTTAACAGTCCGGACCCTATGGTCTTAAATAGATGTACAATTCCGCTCGTATCAGACATATTGAAGATACGTCCCACCATTTCTGTGAAATGAATGGGGCAGTTTGTACGTATGAGTGCCTGTATCTCAGTCGAGGTCCTTGCAACTTGAAGTTCATAGGTTTCTCGAGCGGAGGTTAAGGGCACGGGTTGCTGTAAAAGCATGGCTTACAATCTGTTCAGAGTATCAAACTGTATAAAAGAAACATTCAGCGAAGGCCATAACGGCGCCTCCCTGACTGTGTTCAGTGGCGGAAACAATACTTGCATACAGCAAGTAACCCTGGAGTTAACAGTTACTAGATATACGTCGCCCGGAAGCATCCCACAACAACCTTGATCATTTAGCAATAAGTAACTCCCATTCGAGAGCAGCTGGAAAACCGGCGTGATCATGGCCGCTGGGGTCCCTGACATGTGACAAGATAAGTTTGCCACTGAACCACTGCAGGCTCCGTGTAGAGAAATATCCTGACACATGAGAGAACCGCTCAAAGCGTTCTTGCAGTTTGTACCACTCAGATACACTTCTCGATCCCCATTCCGGCATTGGTATCTATATGGTAACTCCCAAGTTTCCTTGATGTATCCCTTACCCATTTTTACATATTTGCCTGCCTGCCTTTGCTCAAGGCAATATTGAAACTGAAACATAGTGACCGGCAGAGTTATTTGGCCATGAATGAGCCATTCTGTTGATGGTGATTCGGCTACAGTGAATGGTAACCTTTCCAGTTTCTCAATATGCAGCATTGTATATTTGGCTCCCCTTTGTGCCATTTCTGTCTGTTTATCAGTTAGATTGTATTCTGAAAACAGAGACGTGGTGGTTATAAAACGCCATGGCACGTAGCCGGCACGCAAAGATTGCAACGTCCAGCTTAACATCATAATAGAACGTAGTTGAGATTGCCCGTGTTGTAACAAGGCCAGATCTTGTTCTAATATGTCGATTGCCGAGGACACAATGTTGCCTAAGGAGTAAATCCTGGAGGTCAAAGTAGTTAACCCATTATCCACCACTGCCAATGCTTTTTCTAAGTTAATACGGTCTATTTCTCGTATTCTTTCTGCGGCCTCTTGTTGGGATATTTTCCAGTTTTCATTGTAGTAGGCATAAAGGCCTGCATATATGAAACGTTTCTGACGTTGTTTCTTGGGTCCTAGTAGAAAATCTCTAAGATCCATGTCGGTTGTGAGTAAGGTCAAGTGGTGCTTTACTTCTGTCAGTGTTGAGGTCTCTAGCCAATCAAGGCACAACTTCCCAACACTATACGATGTCACTACCCCTGGGTGTTGTCTTTGTACATAGCGTGGATCTGGCCTATGGATACTAAACCCTCTGGTTGTATTCATAAATCTCTGTTGACATTTGTTTGTGTCAATGGGCCAAACCAACCTTTCTGTCCAATCAGGATCTGATCTGTTGTACTGGAAAATGGCATCTAATCCTACCATTTGTGTAGTTGAGTTCTGCCCCCCACCCATCTGTGATGGTGTTGGAAACCCCGGTGTGTTCATTTCCTTGCCTTTGGCTAATCCAAGACAGGATGTCTGTTGCACAGTTTCGTTCAGAAATAAAATCTGCTGCGGAATGATGCATGCTCTAAAAAGTGCTTCTATTCCCTTGACTTGCCAGTCCCTAGAACCCCAGATTGATTTGGATTCTATTGTGTCTTTCCATAGATCGAAACCCTGTTTAGACAACTGGTTCAGAAAGGATGCAGAGTAAATATGTTTGGTGTTTGTTAACATAATTTTCTGAGCTGAATTTTTCTCCATTTTATAATAAAATGACGTCAGGTCGGATGTGTTAAACCCGGAGAAGTATGTGAATTTCTGTGCAAATGCTTGTGAACTACCTTTTGGAGGTGTTGGGCAGTGTTCCCACTGGTGGTATTCAAATACATTTCTAGGTGTTATAGACTTGTGTAAGAAATGATCACCAAAATGTTGGTAACAGTACAATGTATCATAGTCTGAAGTACCTTCTAACATTTCATTGTTCGGAAATGCAGCAGTTTTTTCTAAATCAGACATCATAGCATTTACAGTTTCAGTGTCCCAATCATCAGAAAATGTACTGGAGGTAATGAAATCACTTAAAGAAATTTTAAATACATGTTTTAGCTTTAAAAGTTCAGTCGGACCTAATATATCATAATCAATATTGTCCCTTACTATACCGTCCGGTATAGGAACTGCTGTGATGTTCACTGAAGACAAGTCTCTTGGTTCACGATGTGAAGACTGGTGTGGTTTTAAAATCAAATTGACTCTTTGGGCTGTAGAGCTTGGTTGGAGGTATCGTCCATTAATAGGCATACTAAAAGTTATTATTAAACCTAGCCAGAAAATGAAAAATAAAATCCCAGTGATATACCATAGTTCTATCCAAGGTGACACCAGGTAAGTTTTTCTAAAAAAGTTCAAAAAGTCAATGAGTTTCTGTTGGAGTGATTTTTTGGCTGGCGTCATTTCCGGCTCGCTTGGATCCAGTAAAAACGTATCAAAGTTCATGAAATAGCCAGAAGCAGTTCGATCAATTGTTGGAATTGCATCGGGATTTGTTGAAATCGCTGTGTTCTCTTGTCGGGGCACATTGACATAGATGTCTGTATTAGGTCTGATTGCAACTTGGTTGTTAAGTTGATTTTCATTTTGAAGATGAATTTCTTGTTGAAGTGGAACAGGTTCCATAGCATTGTTGCTTAGTCCTTCATTCCATACAGGTGGCTCTTCAAACGTGATGAGTCTTTCTGTTTGGACTTCTTGGATTGTAGCGAGAGGAGGGCGTCTGCTACTGTGGAGTCCACGAGGCCTACTGTTTAGTATCGGCCACATAGTGTGGTTTGATTAAGTCATTTGAGACTAATCTTTTCTCCTTTTTTCCGGCAAGAGGCGGCAGAAGTACAGTTCTTGTGCCGTGGATTGCAAGGACCGGTACAGGCTTCCTGTGTGATGGCCCAAATTCTTTCTTGTCAGCAAACTTCTCTCTGACCAGATCCCCAATCTTTGGGATCCAGATAGGTCTTGCCGTTACTGCCTTGACTTCCTCAGTGGCGGCCTGTTTCTGGAGCACGTTACTTTGTTGTGTCCTGGATACATTTAGATCCTGTAAAACAGCCAAACGATCATGGATATCAAATGGTTTTTCATCCGCCACTGTGCCTTCACAATCAAGATCAGGTACCCACATTCTTGTCCCAGATAGGACCTCGTAAGGAGTGACACCTCATAGAGAGCTTCTTGGCTGATTATTGAGCGCGCGCTGTACCCCATAAAGGTGATCGACCCATCTACCACCCTTGCCTAATACCCTAGCTGTTAAAGATTGCTTTAAGTCTCGGTTTTTCCTCTCCACAACAGAATTTCCCTCGGGATGGTACGGAGAGGAGTACCGCAATGCTACGCCCATTCCTTCCATGGCCTCTTTGTAAGCCCGAGAGCTAAACGCCGGACCACGGTCAGAATGTAACGTGCCAACTGCCTATGTGCCAATAAAGACTCGCAAATCTTTCATAACAGTTCGTGCGTCATCCGAGCACTGAGGCCAAACCCATAGGAATCTAGAGCAGGAATCCACTGCAACCATGATATATTTCTTGGACCCATCAGATTGTAAGGGTCCGCAGTGGTCCAAATACACACATGCGAGAGGTTTGTCTGATTTCAGTAATGGTGTCTGCGCTGGGCGTGTTACGGTGGAGCCTTTTATCTGCTGACAGATGTCGCATTTCAAGACATAGTCTTCAGTCTGCTTCGTTAACCCTGGCCACCAGTAGCGCTGTTTCAATAAAGAAATAGTCGCTGTAATGCCTGTATGCGCGGAACCCAAACCCTCGTGTGCCGCCAAAATCAAGCCTAGCCTACGATCCATATTTGGTATTACTCTATCCCCCACTCCAGGAATCTGAGCATATGGAATGTTTTGTGCATCTAATTTGTAGGAGTACTTGAGTGGAAATTTTTTGGGTACTGCTGTGCTGCCTTTGCGTGAAGCATTGACAGCTACCATTATCTCGCCGTCTAACCTCGTCTTTGAACGAGTAACTGCACTACGGCGGCTGTGCGAACAGCCCCCTTTGCGGCTTCATCAGCCAATGAATTCCCTTCAACGTGAACGCCATCACGCTGATGACTCAGTGTATGTATCACGTGAGCCCTCGGTAGTTCGTTTCTCAACTCCACTACCTGTTCCCATAGCATTTTATGCTTAATTGTGCCACCTTTTGCATCTTTGAACCCGTTTTGTTCCCAATGATGTAGATACTCATTGTACGACTGTAAACAGTAAAAGGAATCACACACAATCTGTGTGGGGAATTTGTGATCCGTATTTATAAATGCCAGTATAAGTGCTTTGAGTTCTGCCAACTGTGCCGTGCAGTCTCCTAGAGATTGCGTTTTAGTGCAACTCGGATGGAACTTGCCATCGTGCATGCGACCTTTAACAAACGCACACGCCGCGCTGTAAGCTTGCTTACTCCCTATGGCCGGTTGAGCAGACCCATCAGTGTAAATAATGTATTCATACTGATCGAGAGGCAAAATTTCATTTGCTAGAGGATATTCTTGTTCGTATTGCAGGAATGCCTGTGTTTTTAAACTTGGATCAAATCTGTATTCAACATCCGTTGCAGTAAGAGAATTAGCCCATTGTATCCATCTTGGATGTAAGGCTTTCGCATTTGGAATGCTAGCTTTTGTAACAGCTTCTAAAGCTGGTACTGGGGTCACGACAATTATGCGTTTTCCCTGAGCCAGAGCTCTTTCTCTTGCTACAGCGGTCTGCTCTGCTGTCAGGATTTTTTCTGTTGAAGTGAAATGCATCTCTACGTTTGTGTACAGGTGTGATTTGTATTCGATTGGTACTGTTTCACCTTCATTAAAAGTTAAATAAGTGTACCTGCATTGACCCGCTATGACTCGAATCACTAAGTTCTGTGCTTTTACGCGTGTCTGTAAATGTTTAGAAGCTATCATGTCTTCCTGGAGGGAATGCAGGATATTTGTGTGTTCCTGTGTCCATTGCTTGACTGAAAAGTCAGGCTTTATTAAGTCGTAGAAAGGTTTTATCCTTTCTGCGTAATCCAAAATGTATGTTTGACCAAAATTTAGGAATCCCAGAATTCATTAATGATTTTGGAGGTTGGAGCAGCGCACACTTTTCTAAAAAGTTAGCTGCCAGGCTTTTTCCCTCACTTGACAGCTCCTATCCTAAAAACAGGACATTGAGGTGGGCAATTTTTGATTATTTTAAATTAAATTTATAGCCTTCAGAGGCGAATCCCATAATAATGGTGCTCACCCTGGTCAAGTGCCTCTTTAAGTCATCGTCCGTCAGATAAATATCATCCACATAGGACAATGCTTCTTCATCCAAATTTTGGAGTAACTCTGTTACCCTTGCTGAAAACAACCCCGGGCTATTCTTGTACCCTTGGGGGAGTCGGCAAAATTGCTGTTGGGACCCTAACGCACTGAATGCGGTCAGATACCTGCTTTCAGGCGCTATATTTTGGCAGAAAAATCCATTTGCGATATCAAGTGTTGTTTTGTATTTTTTCCGCACAATGTTATTAATGAATGCGGCACTGTGTGCATTTTGAACTGCAAATGTCTTTGTGCAAGTGTTTAAGTGTCTGGAATCTAAAACTAGACAATATGTGTTGTCAGGTTTGGCTACTGGGAACAAAGGATTGTTCATAGGTGAAGTGCAATTTTCTATCACACCCTGATATTCTAGTTGATCTAGAATCTCCCTGACTTGTTTTTTAGCTTCTTTCTTTATAGGGTATTGCCTTTGGGCATTTGGGGAAACTTTTAATGGGATCATGTGGTGGGTTGAATCCTCATCCCAACCAGCATGATTTTTGTACAATGCTGGAGCTAGGGCAACCGCCCACTCCTGCGCATATGCATGTTTTAGGTGAATGGGAACGAGGTCGGAAAAGGCTGGAAAAATTATCGTTTCTCCCCTAGGGCACTCCATGACGAATGCAGGCGGCCAGTCTTGTTCTGCTAATAGAATGTCATAACCAGATGACAGATTTTTCCAAAAGAGACCCTTAACTTTTCTGGGCTTGTCCCCCTCCATCCGGAGTGTTATCTCATGTAACTTATGTGGGACACTTACCCGAGTATCAGGTGTTTCCACTGTGATATACTCACTCAACTCCGCTGTCACCAGAAATTCCTTCAGGTTCTGGCAAGCTATCGTTACTTCTGCCGTGCTGTCTAGCATCGTCAGAGCCCATTTCCCGTTCAGAAGCTGTGTCCTCAGAATTCTGGGCATGTCTGATCTTGAGACCTGCTACCTTCTTCTTTTTGAACTGAGGTTTTGATTTTTTTTTATCCTCTTTTTTAGGTGCGTAGTCCGCAGCGTGTTGCGTGTCTCTGGACTTTGTACGCTCCTTTGACCGTCCTTCCCTCTCGGAGTTTCGTGATGAACCCTGAAAGGAACGAGAGGAACGAGTATCAGTATTCTGATACCTGTCAGGATTTTTAATGTTATCCCTATTCCTGAGGTTTTACCTCTTTTCAGAGGGCTCCTGTTGAGGAGACCTACCTCTGGACTGAGATCTGGTGTCTTTAGACTTTTGTTGTTTTTTATTTTCCCACTTCTTTTTAGAAGTAGTAGGTGTCTGCTTTGTAGTGTCCTTTTCAGGACTGCCCACCAGTTGTGGTTTTAATGCTTTCCCACCTAGACTGTCTCTGCCTAGTTCTGCATATGCAGTTTCAATTATTTTGGGTAGTTCGTGTTGTTGGTCGTCTGGACTGAACTCCCTTAGGCGTTGGCGGATCGCCACAGAAGCTGATTCCCCCTTAATGTTAGCTAGTATTATGGCTGAGACCTGGTCAAAGTTATTTAGTAACTTCATTCCTAAGTTAAGGGCAGGCTCTGCTCCGTACTCATTTTGTATCTGTCTCAAAACGTCAGGTACTACTGCTAAGGACGGGATACCATGTGTTCTGGTATATATGGCAGCAAAGACTGAACCCCAGGAGGTGCAGTACTCTACTTGTGGTGTAAGACCCATGGGCAAGCAGATTGTTAAAATTCTTTGTTTATCACTGGTTGTAGTATTCGGGAATACTGCTTCAAGCTGAGTTATTTTCTGAGCTATCCAGAATGGGATTTGTTCGCGTTTTGCTGGCATTTTGCCCATTACCGCGTGTAATGTTTGTAGAGTAATTTTATTAACTGTACTCTGGACTGGAGTGTCTTGTGCTGCAGCTGGTGCAGGCTGAACTGTTAAAGTCCTCATCACAAATTGTGTGAGGTTTCTGTAGATTTTAATTAAATCTCTGTGTTGTACGAGTAAGTCTGGCTGTGTCATTGTGTTAATGTCAGGATGCGGTGTGCATGCCGCTAATATGGGCCATGTGGCTCCTGCTCCTCCGAGCGGGCCTAATCTTGCTCTTCCATGTACGTGGGGTAGGGCACCTTTAAACCAGTAATTATGCTCCTGGTAAGTGAGCGGAACCTCTACTTCCTCAAAAGGAGTATAGTCCGTTGGTGTTTCACCTTCTAGGTAGTAGTGAAATACATTTGTAATTGGATTTGCTGCTGGGATTGTAACCCAAGAATAGAACACCTCTGTTTTAATGGATTCGTGTGCCTCAATCACGAAAATTACTGTACCTCCCATGGCTCTTAAGCAATGTTCTAGAAGTTTTATGGTGACTGCCCTTCTGAAATTTGGTGCAATTTGTATTGCATCCTCAGGGTCTTCTCCTAAACCAAAGAGGTTTGCTGTAACTCTCCCTGTTGCGTTTGTTTCTTCCACCATTTTTAATTGGAAGAAGGGAGGTTAAAAAAATGTTTTAAGATAAGGTGAAAAATGCATAATTGTAGGAACTATGGGGCATATTATCAACGAGGCGATAAACAATTATCGCCGCTTTTGCGTCCGTTTTCGGACGAAAAGCGGCGATAATTTTATCGCCTAATCAGCAAGGTCACGCTATCGCGTGAATCCTTGCATTATCGCCCTTTCCCCCAACGCCCATCTTTGCATCTCTAATGAGATGCAAAGTGGGCGTTACTGGGCGTACCCCGGATGGACTACATTGCAAATATCGCTGATGTTCACATCGCGATATTTACAAGGCAGCCCACATGATTTTAGCAGAGGTTAGATTTTGGCGAAAACTGCCGTTTTCGCCAAAATCTAACGTCTGCTAAAATCCTGACTTAGCCATCCCTAACATAGGGGGTGGATTCTGCTGATATGACCACAGGGTCGTATCAGCAAGGTTATCGCCGTTTTGCAGGGAACATCGCTGGAAAACCAGCGATGTTCCCTGCAAAACGGCGATAACCTCGCTATCTCTGGAATTTTTATCGCCCTGGAGAAACGCGTTGTTAATAACGCGCTACCAGGGCGATAATTTCCAGAGATAGCCTGCGATAGGACTATTATCGCTAAGCACGGCCAGCGATAATTATCGCTGGCCATTGATAATATGCCCCGAGATATCCTTCAAGCTTGAGTAACCAACAGCCAATAAATAGTATTCTCGTACTACTCAGCTGCGGCGGATTTTGTGCCCACCCACTCCAGACGTCTCTAGTGTTTTGTGAGTAGGTTCTCTGAGAATAGCACGACTGAACTACTCAGATTCAACTGTTAAATAAGTACAAAACCAACGTCGGTGGCGCCATGTCGTGTAGCTCCTATAGTACCCCTGCAGGACCTGCGCGTTTGTGTAACATAAGCTGTGGGCTTGGTGGCAGACTGACTCTGTGCACCCTCACCGCTTATGTTAGATTGTTTTGCATTAGCTAGCTTGCAGTGCCACTAGTGCCTCCTCTTATCAGGTAGAGATTAGTTTCTGGCAACCTTAGAACATGACAACCCTGATTCCCTCAGAATCGTGGAAACAATGTACTACCTTTCGCTCAGTCACTCGTGCTCACTTATTCGGTTTGTCTCAGAGAGTTACACAGAATAAACAGTCGGGCGTTTCAATAAGTATTTATTGAACAGTTGTTATTTTAGTGTAAAATACATGTGCTGAGGTAACCAGCAGACAATAGCAGAGATATATTATCAGCAGTACGATAAAAGCAAAGGGATAGAACAGTTCTACCATATTGCGATAGTCATGGATACATACATGAATATAAAAGCATTATGCAAGTGCGCGTACTCCTACGATGCCTACCTAGATGTACCTGTGTGTGCCTAGCATATGTGTGTAGGTCTTAGAAGCTAAGAGCCAAGAATCCTCCTAGGATTTAGTCGAGCCCCCATACCTGAATAGTGAGAGTGTGAAACCCCGTCTTGGTCTCGAGTTGGACACCCCGTCCGGGTTGTGTCAGACCACTGTCAGCTTGAGCGACTGCATGCAGGAGCCTCAGCGTCTCTGGTCAGGGTGTCAGCATGGAAGTCTCAGTTCCCTCTGTTTTACCGGGGCAAGATGTGGTGTATTTATACCCTAAATAGTCTCGGTCCTCAGTATGGTTTGTATTGGTCATGAGGAAGACGTCAGGGGTGAACTTTGTACAAACATATTATGCCGGTGGTGTATTCTTAGAAAGCCATGCATAATTAAAGAGTACAGTGTGGGCCTGTGTTTGGAAGAACCCTGCTGCATTCAAAACCACAGGATAGATAACGTTCAGCCCTCAGAGCTCGTTGTGTGCTAGCTGGGACCAATGTAGGTGAAAGATCATGCCTATATAAGGAATCATACCATAATAGACATGTACAGTTGTGACCATAATTGGGCATATGCGGCCATGACCATAATTGGGCAAGTACGAATATGACCATAATAGGGTAAATATGAATACGTCCATTTTAGGGCATGTACAAACGGGTCTACATTGGGGCACCTATGCGGGATATAACAGAGGGTCCTCTTTTTCAATTTCCACCTGTGCAAATGGCAAAACCAGAGTTGTGAAGTATGCAGTACCGCGATTATTTTCAAATCTTCGTGAGACTTACTTAACCCCACTCCATGTTCTGCTAAATTACAACCTTACACTCTTTCAGCAGACTCAGGCCCCGGTACTTTTTACTTCTCCTGCAAAGTCTGTTTAATTGTCTCTGAAGGGAAATTGTCCAAGTTCATTGACAATCAGTTCCAAAATGAAATGTCTCAGTTCATCTACTAAGACAGGGAATTCACTCGCATCCAGGAAAGGAAATTCAATCACATCCAGGATAAGATGTTTCAAGGCACCCAATCTTAACAACAAAGTAAGTTCAAAAGTAGGATCAAATGGAAGATTAAGTTCCAGAAGTTTCAGTTGAATCTCCACCATTAACCCAGAATTCCCAGAATTCTCTTGCTCTCTAATTTGCGGCAAGGTATGTCCATTCAGGGCAAGAATACCTCATACAGGGCACTCTAGCTTGTTTGATTGTCTAAGTACAGTCCCCTCACTTCCTTTGTCACTCAGATAAGAATCCCCAATATCTTCCAGAATAGCCTGGAGCACAGAACCAGTCTCCCTCTTTCCTGTCTCCATGGCCAGCGCTCTCTTGCTGCCGCTTGCAGTTCTACAGCACTAGGCCCTACATCAGGGTCCAAGTCTGGTTTGGTTAAAACAACAGGACTAGACTCTCCAACTTCAGTTTCAGTCACCGATTCTCCAAGTCCCCCCTCAGCTGAACTAGTTTCTGATTCTTGCTGGCCCCCCTACAGCTTGACTAACCTCCCATGGTGTCTCGACCACCACCAGCCCTTCTGGGAGAGGTGCTGTTACATCATCAAGGGGACATGGAACTCGGTGAGTGTGGGCAGCATGCACCCAGTTAGGGAGACCTTTGCACTTCACGGCAGTTGCAGTAACTAGATTCACCTGGAAAGGGCCACGCCAGCGGGACTCCAGACAACTCTTTCATACATGCTATTTCAGCAAGACTCAGTCTCCAGGACTAAGGTCATGGCACTGCTTCTGATGTGGCAGGGCTATGGCGGCTTCAACCTGATGAGACACAGAATGCACCACATCAGCCAATCCTTTGAGATAGTCAAGTATCAGATCATCAGTAATGTTCACAAGCGCATTTGCAGGTACAACTGGTAATCTCATTGCTCTGCCCATGATGATTTCATGGGGGGACAATCCTGTCCTAGGATCAGGTATGCTGCATAGACTCATCATCACAAGTGGCAACGCTTCAGGGCATTTCAAAGATGTAGAAACACACACTTTTCCAAGTCTGAATTTCAAAGTCCCATTGGCCTGCTTCACCAGGCCTGAAACCTCAGGCCTATAGCTACAATGCAGTCTTTTTTCAGCTTATAAAGATACACACAGCATCCTCAAGATTTCATTGTTGAAGTGCGTGCCTCGGTACGATTCCAGAGAAGTCGGGAAGCCAAACCTAGGTATGAGCTCCCACAACAGCAGCTTTACTCCTTTGAGACTGTCATTCCTCCTAGCTGGGTATGCCTCAACCTATTGTGAAAACATACACACCACAACCAGGACATATCTCAACCCATTGCAAATGGGACATCTCAATGAAATCCAACTGCATCCCGTTGAATGGACCACCTGATCTCCCTATGTGGCTCAAAGTCACTGCTGTTCTTTTCCCTACATTGTTCTGTTGATACACAACACATCCGTGACACAATGCTTCTGCCATCAATCATAACCTTGGATTAAACGAAGTCTGCCTGAACAACCTCGCAATGGCATCCCTCCCTACACGAGTTGGACTTTGATAATGCATACCCACTGGGGGCAAAAGACTATTTGGCAACACAGGTATTCCATCTCTTGAAACCCAAATCTCATCGTTGTCCCTCTTGACACAACCTGCCTTAACCCAGCTCTGCTATTCTACCTCTGATACTTCTTCCTACATCCTCTTGACTTCCTCCCACGTATCAGCTGTTGTTAACAAAAGGTTGTAGTTGGTCTCCTCTGTCCCCACTTTGGTATATTCATCATTGAAGGTGCAAGCATTATGAGCACAGTACTTTGCGGCCTTTTCAGCATAACTGTTTCCAATGGTCACATAATCATCCCCTTACAATGAGCGGCACATTTTGAACCACAACTTGAGTATGTATTTGCAATGCTTCAAGAAGCTTCCTTACTTGTTCTCTGTTTCTGATGGGGTACCCTGAAGAGGTCATAAACCCCTTCTGGGACCATAACTGTCCAATATTGTGAACAACAGCAAAGCCATACTGACTATCAGTGAAAATGGTCACTTTCTGCTGGTCAGAGACACAGCATGCTCTAGTAAGAGCAATCAATTCAGCCACTTAAGCAGAAAACAGTCCTTGGAGCCGCAAAGCTTCAACTACTCCTGAAACTGTACAAACTGCATAGTCAGCTCATAAATTTCCTTCATGGTCTCGCAAACACGAGCCATCCATAAACAAAGCAAAATTAGATTTAGGTAGTGGCTGATCTTGCATATCTTGTTCCCACATTTGAGTTTGGAGAGCCTCTCTGGGGCTTTCAACTTGGCTGGAACTGCCAAATTATGTTGTACATTCCCTGTGGAACTGGGATTATATATAGGGACCACAGGGCCAATGGTAACCGGGACCTTGAGAGCATCTGGTATGTTAGGATCTGTGGAGGTACCAGGGGCAGAAATCCCTGGGTTCTCTCCTATCTGAGTTTGATCCACATTCATTGGGGTGGTTCCCGTCATACTAGAATTTACACTTACGGATGAGGTAGCCACTCCCAAATTCCCATTTATATTTGCGCTTCCACCTCCCATTGTTGGGGTTTCATTATATGAAGGTGGGCGTTCAGACAACAACACGTTTAGAAGACTGTCATTAGAGTCAATATCATTGTTTTTGTCTCTCTCATCTTGTTCCTTTAACGCATCCCCTCTTCCTCTCTTCTTCTTTTCTTTCTTTCCCTTTTCAAATTCAGCACCTGTCAATGCATGGTATAATTTAGCTCCCTTAATCATATCAGTTCTCTACTTCTTCCGTTCTGCATCCCACCTCACATCAGCACTGCCTTTCTAGCTCTTCCCTGATACCTCTCCTTCTCTCTGGCATGAACCGCAAGTTCCCAAGTATTGAGCGCTTCAAACTGGGTAGATCTAGACTGTGGTTTCATCTCATATATTATTCTCTTTAAAGTTTCAATAATTCTCAAATTGAATGTACCACAGCATGAAAATGCCAGTGCACCTTCTTTCTCAGTGACATTATGCCATTGTTTTATCCAAATACGAGTTGAAGCCCTACGTTTATTGCCATAAAATGATCCGCAGTATCCTCGAGAGGTACCTCTTCTACTTCTTTAATGGGTATTGTCACATCTCCCCTAATCAAATCTCGTATCACTTTAAAACATTTCATTTTCAGGTAAGAATGTCTATAGTCATAATTAGAATTTTGTTTCAGAGCAGGAAATAATAGTTTACTCACAATTCTCATTCTAGAATCAAAAAACAATACCAGCGCTGCACTCCATGATGTAGACAACCAACAACAGTGCAGCTTTGCACTAACTGACCAATCTCAGCATGTTACACCGTGATGTCAATCTCACTCACAGTTCACCCTCCTTTACAATTTTCACGAACACACTCTCATCAACAATACAAATGCAAACACATACAAAGCAGTTACAACAAATAACATTCACTGCTCCACTAATGATATCAACAGTATTCAATCATCCAAGAAATTGTTCAGAATAACACTTTCCAACCTACTCAAATGCTCAAATGAGACCTTGACCTGCGGGGACTCACCCCTATTCGTCCCCCTGCACAAAAGGTCCACTACACTAATCACACATCACTTTCACACACGAAGATATATGTCCAAAATCTCAATTGTCCTGTTGACGACATCTCACAACAGACACCACAGAACTTTAGCAGACAATTACAATACAGTGTCTTCTACACTTTTTAACATCTTCCAGGGATATTAGGCCTCGTCAGACCGGATAACAACTTTATCTTCTCCATGTTAAGCACCAGGAACACCGCAAGCTAAGCACAACCCATTAGAATACGCAACCCTATGAATACAAACACCTCCGCTGTTACAACTCTTTATTGAACTGATGGAACTCCGCCGATCCTCCAAATCGAGATATGAGCTCTAGAACTGGGATTGTGTCTAAACTACTCTAACAAATTATCCTAACTCCCCCTATTCCAATATTTAACCATCTGTGCTTTGCTACCATTTGCTGGAGAACTGAGCCCTTCATTCACATTTTCCTGCAATGGGTCTTTTTAGGAGTCTAGGGAATACAGGGGAGTTAACATTATCCATAAATTCAATTTACAGTGTAACAAATTTGGCCACACAGTGAAAATCCAAATTTGATAGATAAGATTAACAGGGTTTCGCAAAAATGAAACATGCTCAGACCAAGCCCCCCCATAATACATACTAACAGTAAGTAGATGTGATTAAAAATCTAATATGCACCCACATAAACATATGGGAATTGCTTTGCGCATGCCTGAATTAATACGTAAATAAATAATTGGTATTAATTTTGTTTTGTGAAAAATAAACAAAGAAGTAGCATGAGTAGGCCGCATGTACATCAGTGCTTGCACGTTGCATATTGCTTCAAAGGGTTAATTACTAATGCCGCTTTTGCATTAGGCTTATGCTAGGTAATCATAATGGGGAAGTAGTGCAAGATGGGTGGGGAACAGTGAAGGTTTCATTATCATATAATTAATATTTGTTCGTTTTCATTTACTTCAGCCTGCTAAATGAAGCTTCCATCTTGGAAAAAATGACGTGACAGGGAGGGGGAGGGGGAAGTTTCCTCGGAGCGAGTCTACTCTGACATGAGGCCCGCAAGTTGTGCTGAGCATTACAAAATGACATGAAGGAGTGAAGGCCAGAACATCAGTTGACTGCTAAAACCCCATACCCAAGCTTGTGACCGGGGACGTGCTCTATGCAAATATGAACTGAATAAAGAAGAATGTAATAAATGTATCAATATATGGGAAACAAATGAATAAATTAAAGTTTGGATCATGGGAACCTTTTTACACAATAAGTTGTTGAATAAAGTGCGAAGTCATAGTGGCATGATCATGACACCCACAAAACCCACCAATCCCTGTTCGAATTAAATGTGAAATGCAACATTAAGTGGGTTGGTCCAGTCACTCTTAGGGTATAACTGGGGTACCTTTAGGGGCATGTTTAGAGGAGTCTTGGGCAGGCAGGAGAGAGAGAGAGGGAAGATGCGTCGCTGATCGTCGGTTTTGCGAAGAGACCTAGCTGTATTCTATCCTGTCCCATTGCCTGACTGAAATCTCTGGTATTTCCCTGAACTCCCTTTGGGGAGCCTCCATCATCTCCTGGGCTCAGGGGGTGGTATTTCCTACAGACCAACAGGTTTGTATCTAGTCTATGTTGTTCCCAGCATTAATGTATTTGTCTCTGAATCTTTTGTCTCTCCACCTATCCACTCCATCAACAAAATATTGATATGCATTATTTTTAGATGAACCTGTTGTCTCTTCATCTATCTTTCCGTTAGGTATTATATTGTTTGGCATAATCATTTCTGCTGAACCCTTTTGTCTCTTACCCTATCCACTCCTTCATTGCACGATGTTCTGGTAGGATGAGTCTATGTAAATTGCATCATTTCTCTGACCATGTGGTTCGGTGTTTGCTATTGTAACCTGATGCAGATGAGCATTTATTTTGAAATTTGAGATAAAACTCAGTTATTAATCTTACCGAGAGTCTGTCATTAATCAATAATGCTGAATGAGTTAATGTCCTATCATTACCATCAACTACTCAACTAATTGGTCCATCGACCAAGTAGAGGAAGAGTTGATATTTATAAATGTTACTTTAAACAGATGAATAGGAGTTTTAAGAATTAAGAGATGAACAGAAAATAATTGACCCCAGTGCATCAGGGATACTGGGTGAATGTGTATGGGCCACTGAAGTGAATTTGTGAAGTATCAATCTCTGATCAATTATTGGTATTGGCGCTGGATCAGTTACTTTGGTAGCAGAGGACGGTTATTATTGATTCGTTTGGTAATGATTATTTGTTATTGATTATATGTTTTAACATGTAAAGATAGTGTCAGGTTCTATGTTGTCTAGAACTACAGGTACGGAGATACGTGAGGAATCCCGGGAAGGAATCTGCTGGAAGTAGGCAGAAGAAGAGTGTGGTAAAGAAGCCACACTGCAGAAGTACTTTGGGGCATATTATCAAGAACGGCGTTAAAATTATCGCCGCTTTGGCGGCAGGAAACTGCCGCTAAAGCGGCGATAATGGGCTTGATAATATGGCCTTGTGAATTCCAATAGAAGTCCATGTTCTGGTGTGAACCTGGGCTTCTATTGGAATTCACAAGGCCATATTATCAAGCCCATTATCGCCGCTTTAGCGGCAGTTTCCTGCCGCTAAAGCAGCGATAAGTTTAACGCCATTCTTGATAATATGCCCCCTTGTCTGTTGTAATAATACCTAAAAGCTACGGAGGGCTGTAGGTGTTATATTTAGGGAATTTCGTATGTGAGTAGAGTGTTTGAATAGTGAAGGGTCCACTTCCGAAACTCTAGCTTTGTTTCCAGGAGAATAGTAGGACTCCTTTCTTACGCCAAAAAGTCCTCTGACGAAATTCTGGTTTCATCCCTAGAGGAGTAATACGTCCACCTGGAGCTTGTCTGAAGGGTAAAATAGCGCTGGTCGTTATTAGGACTGTAGTGAGAAAATCTTTTGAAGAAGTGAAAACTGAAAACTATCTCTTTATTTAGTGAAACAGATAAAGTAGCATTGTTTTATGTTGTCACTAACAGAATTTGATTGAGAAAAGCTCAGAAAAATATTGCCGTAAAATTTTGTAAAGGGAGGGTCAGTAGAAGGAGTAATACTGACGTCAGAAAAAGCCACGCTGACATTGGCCAGGCAGCGGACGTGCACAGGACTGTGATTGGTTGGTTGGTGTGAGTCGTGCTAGCATTGGTTAAGACTTCACTTACGTAGCAGGATGGGATTGGTTGGTTGGTGTGAGCCGCGCTGGAATAGGACAAAAGTTAACCAATAGAGTGAGTAGAATTACGGGAAACATTGTTTTTGTGGTACACGATCAGACCCATTAGTGGAGGAAGTCAGAAAATGAAGTTAATGCAGAAAATAAAGAATTTTTTCAAGAAGGATAAACCAATTGTGACTAGAGAGGGAATTCCGATTCCGTCTCCAAAGACACCTGCTTCCTTTATGATGTTAGAACAAGAATATCATACATGTACCTGGATGGAAAATTGGATTGAGTATACGAAAGGCGATGGTGTTTTAGCTTTCCCACAACATGGTACTTTTAATGTAAGGATATTGCAAAATTTGAGAAACCGAATGAATTCATGAGTCCCAAATCCTAGATTGACTCAAAACGAAGCATTGGAAGAATGGGAAGTGGAAGCACTTGAGAGAGAAAAGTATAGAATTGGTAACAGAGGTTACAGGAGTATGATATTTAGATACCCTTTTGAAAGCAGGGATGAAAAGTTGAAGAGATGGTGAAGAGCCGTAGTAACGGAAGGGTTGTATCCAGTTTTAACGGTTGATGAGCAGACAGGAAGTAAATGTAAGGCGAAAAGAAATCATTTAGAGACTCCAGGTGTAGGGGGTGATATGAATGAGTCGGATGATGATGAATTGATAGAAGTTATCATGAACAAAAGACCTCCACCGGATGAAGAAAATTTAGGGGTCATGACTCCAAGTGCCCCACAATTGGGAACCCCGTTGACTCCAAAAATTACAGAAATAGCGAAAGTGATGAAGGAGAATGAAGCAAAATTGTTAAATAAGGCCAGATTAGAACCAGTTCAGAAAATAAATCAGTTAAATTTGAATACAGAAGCCTTGGCGGTGCCGGTAACGATTGGTCCTGTAGTACCATTGTATGGAGATAGACAGAACGTAACTAAAGTACGTGCATTAGTGGTGCCTGGTAGTAGCATCAGGAGCAGTGCAAGTGGGGAGGGTCAGGAAAATGTGAACAATACATTGCTAGATCTCCCGATTAATGAGCTGATAACTGAGACCCCACAAAGAAATGTTCAATGTGAACCTAGAAGAATAGGACTACATGATACTTCAGTAGCAGGGAGTTCCGCAGGTCCCTCACCAGAAGAGTTAAACAATTGGATAAAAGAAATGACAAAGCCAAAACAACAAACTTTGAGTATAAATGTAAGCTAATTGAAGGTTAACTTGGAAGAGATGATTTTTGGAACATTAAGCCCTGACAGATTAGGAACTTATCACGATGAAGAATTAATGTTTTTATGTAAAAATATTACCTGGAGGGCAAAGAACTTGCATGAAAAAATATCTGAAGCTGCTAGTGTGTATGGAGTAGACATAGAAAAATCAAAGGTGTTACAAAAATCATATAGATTGGCTTTTACTGACAAGGACTTGGAAAGTTTGAATGCTTCAGGAAAAAGGTTACAGATAAAAGAGATAATGAATATTCTGAAGAAATGGGGAGATGTAGATCGTTGGAAAGTTAGATGGTCTAAAAGGAAGGAAGATGCAGCGAATAAAGGAGTGACTATGTTTACAATGAAAGAGACGGAACAGGTTGAAAGGGCGTGTCCAATGAGAGAAGTACCAGGTGGTGGATATGTACATGTTCCATGGTCAAGACAGGATTTATTGTCTTTTACAAATGATTTTCCCAGATTGAGAGAAAAACCGGATGAATGGTACAAACAGGTAGATAGGTTTGTAAAGGTGTCGAAAGTTTTGCTAAAAGATTTGGATGGTTTATTTGACATTGTTGTTCCCGCTGACTTATGGACAGAGTGTAAGATTGCTGTTCATTGGCCAAAAGAAGAATACCCTAGAGATCCTAAAACAGGTGCACCATCAGAAGAAGTAATGAAAAAGTACAATCAGGTAATCACTTTCTTAAAGGGAAAGATTTCCCCAAAAGAAACCGATTGGGTTAAGATTGACAGAACTACTTAGGAACCAAAAGAATCAGTACATGTCTATTATGAGCGTTTACTACAGGTATTTAAACAATATAGTGGTTTTGAAAAAATTGGAGACAAAGACATGGGACATTTTGTGTATCGTTTTGTGTTCGGACTGAGGCCTGAAATTAACAACATGATTCAACAGCATTACATTTCCTGGCAAAGCAAGACAGTGGATGAAATCCTACGGTACGTAAAGTATTGTAGTGATGAAATTGACAGTAAGCATAAAAAGTTAAAGGAGAAAATGATGTGGACACAAGTGAAGGTGGCCGAACAACAAGAAAACAACAATAATCAAACAAGTGGACAGAATCAGAATGGGCAGGATTATAATGGAAGTAAAGGAAAGGGAAAAATGAGTAAGGAAGAAGCTATGAAGAAATTTCCTTGTCATGCGTGCGGAAAGTTTGGACATTGGAGGAATGAGTGTAGAACTGTTAAGAAGAGTAATGGGGGGAAATCAAAATTTAATTTCACAGATGCAGAATGAGGAGGGTGTAAGTCTACAACAGCAGCCGCAGATAGTTACGATGCAGTTACTGGTGCCACAAGCTCCCATTTTGAGTAATGTGAATGCTCAGGTGCAAAGGTACAATGTGAACACCGGATATCACGGAGGAGACCCGCTTGGTAAGAATCAAGGTGTGAGTCAGCAGTATTGGATGCAATGTAATGGAATTGATTTGGACTCATCTCAGTGACGGTGCCTGAGGGCGGAAGAAGAGTGCATACTTGGCGCATCTTTAGCGCTAGATCAGTCAGGTCCATTTGTTGACGGAAAGGTGGAAGGAAATGATATTACATTCCTAGTGGACACTGGTGCTACCCGTTCTACTGTGAGAGCAGCAGAAATTCCAAACCTACCCCTCTCGGGAGAAACTATCCAAGTTGTAGGAGTCTCAAATAAGCATATTCAAATGCCAGTCACAAACCCTATAGAAGTTCATATTGGAAATTTCAAAGACATGTATCGGTTTGTGGTATGTGATTCAAGCCCAGTAAATCTCTTGTGAAGAGATTTGCTGTGCAAGATGAACTGCACCATCTATTGTACCCCAGATGGAATTGCATTTCAGACCCCAGATGAGGATGTGGAGTTTAAGATGATGTTAGCGAAGCAAGGGACAGATTGAATGAGTTGTTTTCACTTCTCACTGAAATTGATCTGCCTGAAGAATTGAAAAATACAGTGAAACAGGATGTGTGGGATTTTACAGGAAAAGAGATTGGTTTAATGACAAGAGTAGATCCGATTCAAGAAACCGTGAAGAATGGTGCTGTATATCCAAACACACCACAGTACAAAATGAGCCCAGAAGTGATTGCAGGTGTAGCTCCAGTTATTGATCAAATGATTGAACAGGGAATCCTAAAGGAAATAATGAGCAGTCCTTGTAACTCACCAATCATAGGTATCAAAAAGCCGAGTGGGAAGTACCGGATAGTGCAAGATTTGCGTAAAATAAATAAAATTGTAGTGCCCTGTTGCCCAGTAGTACCGAATCCAGCAGTGATTCTTTACCAAATTCCTTGTGATGCAGAATGGTACACAGTGATTGATTTGTACCAAGCCTTCTTTTCGATTCCTTTGCATCCAGAAAGTCAATAATTATTTGCTTTTCGGTTCGGAAACCGTGTCTTGCCATGGTGCCGAGTCCCTCAAGGTTACACCGAGAGTCCCTCAATCTTTAATCAAATCTTGAAAAAATGTCTAGAGACTTTAGTCATGCCAGGAAATACGGTTTCGGTTCAGTACATTGATGACCTACTGGTGGCATCAAAGACACGAGAGGCATGTGTTACAGACACAATTGCTCTACTGAACCATCTGGCAGACGGAGGACACAAGGTGTCCCCAGCAAAATTGCAGTTTTGCAAACAGGAAGTACAGTACCTGGGACACAAAATAGAAAAGGGAGTTAGAAAAGTAACCCCAGAAAGAATCCGTGTGATCAAACAGATGGAACCACCCAAAACTCAGAAAGAGGTGCGAATGTTTTTAGGAATGGTTGGATATTGTCGCCAGTGGATATGTAGTTTCTCATTGATTGCAAAACCTCTACAGAAATTAACACGAAAGGATGTGAGAGATACGATTGTTTTGGATGATGAAGCTATGGATGCTTTCATAAAATTGAGAGGTAGTCTTGGTAGAGCACCTGCCTTGGGAATGCCAGACGATTAGAAAGAATTTGCATTGTACTGTTGTGAGAGAGATGGATGTGCACTCTCAGTCCTAACTCAGAAACATGGAATGGCACGACGTCCGGTAGCATATTTTTCTGCTACCCTGGATACAGTGGATTGCCAGGATGTCTGAAAGCAGTAGCAGCTACTTGCATGAGTCTGGAACAGAGTGAACCGATTGTGATGGGATATCCTGTCAAGGTATATGTGCCACATTCTGTTGAGATTCTTTTGACCCGCACTAGAACCCAGTATCTCACTTCTAGACGGCTGACTAAGTATGAAAGAGTAATTCTGGGAGCTGAAAATGTGACCGTAGTCAGGTGCACGACTGTGAACCCAGCAACTCTATTGCCAAATTCTCGCAGTGAGGAAGTGAAAGAGGAAGCAGATCATGATTGTCTGGATGTGACAGAATTGTGTACAAAGCCCCGGCCAGATATAGAAGATAGTCCTTTGGAAGATTCAGAATGTGAATTGTTTGTTGATGAGTCATGTTTGAGAAATGAAAGAGGTGAATTATGCACTGCCTATGCTGTTTGCACCCTAGAAGGAGTTATTGTAGCATCCTGTCTAAAAGGGGTAAACTCCGCCCAGATAGCTGAGTTGATGGCTCTGATTAGAGCATGTAAAGTTGCCAAAAGTTTGAAAGTAACCATATTCACAGACAGCCAATATGGATTTGGGAATGTGCATGATTTCGGCCAGCTATGGATGCAAAGGGGATTTCTGACATCTTCAGGTTCCCCCATTCGAAATGGTAAAACTGTAAAAGAATTATTGGATGCTTTACAATTGCCCAAAAGAATTGCAGTAGTTAAATGTGCCGCACATCAATCAGGAGACGATTATGTGACAAAAGGCAATAGATATGCAGACCAAATTGCACGATATTGTGCCCAAAATACAATGGCTTTAAACAGATCAATTGAAAAATGAAATACCAAATGCCATCTTATGTTTATAATTTCAACAATGTTAGAAACTTGGGATGAGGTGAGGCAAATGCAGGAAGAGGCAAGTGATGAGGAAAAAGAAAGTTGGAAATTTGAAGATTGTAAACAGGCAGCAGATGATGAGTTGTGGGTATATCAGGATGAGAGACCAGTTTTACTAGACTCTTTGCTTTCTCACATGGCCAGGGTGTACCATGGACATGCACACATTGGAAGAGATGCAATGATCAGACTCTTCAAGCAGACATATAATCCGAAGTTCAGGGTCATTGCAGAGAGCCTATGTCAGAGGTGCATCATATGTCAGCAGCGAAATCCAGGGAGAAAGACAGTTGTAAGTTGGGGACGGATTGGGAGAGCAGGAGGTCCATTTACCCGACTACAGCTCGATTTCATTGAGCTTCCCCCTTGCAACGGGCTGAAATATGTCCTAGTCATTGTATGCTTGTTCTCTCGTTGGGTGGAAGCATATCCTACGAGAAGAAATGACAGCCTCACTGTAGCAAAACTATTGCTGAGAGAACTGATCCCTAGGTTTGGAATTCCAGTCACTTTGGAGACAGATAGAGGAACACATTTTAATAATGAAGTAATTCGGCTGATATGTGCAACATTTAAAATTGAACAGAAGGTGCATTGTGCCTATAGACCAGAAGCCTCTGGAGTGGTCGAGCAACTTAATGGCACTATAAAATCCAGGTTAGGGAAAGTGTGTGAATCCACTTCACTGAAATGGCCTGACGCTTTACCCTTTGTACTAATGAGTCTGAGAAGCATCCCTGACAAAAAGACTGGATTGAGTCCTCATGAAATCCTCATGGGAAGAGCAATGAGACAGGCATATGTACCAGCGAACAAATTGATAAATATATCTGATGATCTGGTGCTTGACTATTGCAGAGGATTGGCTGAACTGGTACGTTCTGTGTCCCACCAGGTTGGAGAAGACGCCACAACAATACATCAAAATCAGGCTCATGATCTGAGTCCTGGTGAGTGGGTCTACATCAAGAAACATGCAAGAAAATTGTGTTTAGTCCCCAGGTGGCATGGACCTCATCAAATCATCCTGGTGATGACAACGGCAGTGAAGTGTGTTGGCTTGCCAAATTGGATTCATGCGAGCCACACCAAGCGAACCCTAGACCCACCTGAAAGACTGAAAGAGCCACAACCGGTAAATCAAAGACAAAGGTCAGTGGCTGAAGTGTGTGAAACAGATTAATCTAGAGTGACAGATTCAAATGAACCTACGGATGGTAAACAACTAAGCACAGGTCGAGTAAAGGGGACGAAAGATTCTAGGGTTCCAAAGACTGTTGTTGGACCAGAGGAAAGTAAGTTCACTGAAGATCCAGAAGAAAGTGAACTTCCGACTGAACCTGATACAGGCGAAACTGTCTTTGAACAAGAAAAAAGTAAGCTCACAGATGACGCAGAAGAAAGTGAATTTCAAGTTGAACCAGAACTAGGTGAAACTTTACTTGAACCAGAAGACAGTGAATTCACAGTTGAAAGGGAGGTTATTATAGAATCAGAAGAACAAGAAGAAACTGAAAATCAAAAGGAGAAGCAGCCAGTGGAAAGGGCAAATAAGAGAACATGTGAGCAAGATGAAGAAGGTGAAAACGTAGTCAAAGTAAAGAAACCAAGAAGAGGTGATAATTGGCCAAAGGGGGTGAAAAGACTGAAGTACACTCTAGTAAAAAGAAGATTAGGAAAAAGAGCAGAGTAGTGAAATATCCAGTCAAACAGATAGGGAAGAGTCGGGAAAAGAAACAGTACGAAAGACTCGAAGAGTGAAAATCCCAAGTAGAAAATACAGAGAACCTGAGTGGACGCACGTGATTTTGGAAGAACTTGAAAGTCCAGATCCAAGAGAAGAAAAAGGAAGTTCTGACACTGAGCAAGTTGATGAAAGCAAACTAAGATCTCCTTAAAAGAATTATGACAAAGTAAGGTGCAAACCTAGTGATTCAAATAAAATAAAGATTCCAAAAACTGACTAAAGAAAAAGAATAGAAAAGGGTTTGAAGAAGAAAGCCTTGAAGTGAAGGATTTACACTATTATTTTTCTTTTTTTTTACATAGATAAATTAGTTTTATATATATAAAGAAAAATGACTGAAGTAGAAGTGACTGAAGTTCCAAAACCTAATCTTAAACATAGGTGTATTAAAGCTTGCTTATGTAGTGTCTTATTATTAACATTCATGTGGATAATATTAACTGTCCTTATACCCATACTAATGATAACTGACAAAAGAAACAATACTAATGATGTAATAAAAGAAAGGATGAATGATGTCACTAACAAAACCTCAAATACTAAATTAGTACCTTTCGATGGAAGCGTTTTGCATTGTGATAAATCAATTAGTGATTTTTCATTAAATGTTTTTACTAAGTTACTCTACGAATATGTAGAAACTATGAACGTGAGTAACTGTTATGTGTGCATGCAACTGCCTTCGTCTGTTTCTGAAGGAGTGACTTATCACCACCTTCCATTAACCTATGGTGTGTCTTGTAGTATACTTACTAGCCTATTCTATGTAACGGGGAAGCTGGAATATCATTATTCTAATATAGACTTAGTATTTTCTGAGATACCTGTTATTAAAGAATTGAATAAGGTGTCTAGTGCCAAAAATGCACGATACATGGGGGAATTTTTTCATATTACTAAAACTTTAGATATAGAATATGCTTATAAGAACAATTTAACATGCAGCTTATGGGATGAAGAAAAATTGTTTGTAGAATTGGTGGAAAATAGAAGAGAAAGTTTCCAAAAGAAAGCTGCTGAACAAAAGTCCCAAATACCACCATGGGATTTCAGGGAAGGGAAATATGAAAAGGGCGAGGGATACGCTGCAATGTCTCTGGACTGGTCACAAAAAGGGAAGATTTATCTGTTTAGAACTAAGACGAATTATAATAGTTATTTTATTGGTTCAAGTGAATGTGAGCATACTTTTCAAATCACTGGAGGTTGGGGTTTGAAAGGTGGGACAGATCCTGTCTATCCTGGAGTATATTATGTGTGTGGCAAGAAAGCATATTATAGGTTACCTGCACATTGGTATGGAAGTTGCTATTTTTCTTTTGTCTTTCCAAAGGTGTACCACATGGACCAAAGCACATATAAGCTGAATGAAATAAAACAAGGATTAACACGTAACAAAAGAGCAAGTTTTTCAGAAATAGTAGGTGATATTTTTGGTGCACTGATAGCCTCAGTTGGAGTCGTTCTGAATTCACACAAAATTCGAAAGTTGTCCACAGTGGTTGATCAATTATCTACAGATACTGCTGGTGGATTTTTAATGATTGACACAGAAATGGTTGCAATCAGATCAATGGTTTTACAAAATCGACTTGCCCTTGATATCTTATTGGCAAAAGAGGGTGGAGTCTGTGGAATGTTGAAAGTTCAACACTGATGCACTTATATCCCTGATAAAAGTAAAGGAATTGAGGGATATATAAGGAATATTACAAAATTACATACAGCTTTGACCCAACTGGAGGTTGATGGTGTTTGGGAAAGACTTGGTAAGAGTTTTTACTCAATAAGTAATTGGTTTTCTACATTTGGAAGTAGCCTATTAGGAAAAATAGTAATGCCAATAGTTTCAATAGTAATAATAGCATTGGTGATAATAACGGAATTAAATGTTGTAAGTGGGGAGAGAAAGAAAAGAAATAACAGAAATAAAGAATAGAAGAAGAGCAAGAAAGAGAAAAAGAGAAGAAATAGAGTTAGAAGAGATGAAAGGAGAATACTATGATGTAATGAAAGGTTTAAATGAGGGTACCATAAAAGGAGAAGAGAATACAGAAATATAATTGATTAAAGATGGTACTCGGTATGGTAGGTATTTATGATGGCTCCTAAAAAGCCATCAAAGGGGGGAATTGATGGAGCAGGGTTTCGCAAAAATGAAACCTGCTCGGACCAAGCCCCCCCCATAATACATACTAACAGTAAGTAGATGTGATTAAAAATCTAATATGCACCCACATAAACATATGGGAATTGCTTTGCGCATGCCTGAATTAATACGTAAATAAATAATTGGTATTAATTTTGTTTTGTGAAAAATAAACAAAGAAGTTGCACAAGTAGGCCGCATGTACATCAGTTTTTGCACGTTGCATATTGCTTCAAAGGGTTAATTACTAATGCCGCTTTTGCATTAGGCTTATGCTAGGTAATCATAACGGGGAAGTAGTGCAAGATGGGTGGGGAACAGTGAAGGTTTCATTATCATATAATTAATATTTGTTCGTTTTCATTTACTTCAGCCTGCTAAATGAAGCTTCCATCTTGGAAAAAATGACGTGACAGGGAGGGGGAAGTTTCCTTGGAGCGAGTCTACTCTGACATGAGGCCCGCAAGTTGTGCTGAGCATTACAAAATGACATGAAGGAGTGAAGGCCAGAACATCAGTTGACTGCCAAAACCCCGTTCCCAAGCGTGTGACCAGGGATGTGCTCTGCGGAAATATGAACTGAATAAAGAAGAATGTAATAAATGTATCGATATATGGGAAACGAATGAATAAATTAAAGTTTGGATCATGGGAACCTTTTTGCACAATAAGTTGTTGAAAAAAGTGCGAAGTCATAGTGGCATGATCATGACACCCCCAAAACCCACCAATCCCTGTTCGAGTTGAATGTGAAATGCAACATTAAGTGGGATGGTCCAGTCACTCTTAAGGTATAACTGGGGTACCTTTAGAGGCATGTTTAGAGGAGTCTTGGGCAGGCAGGAGAGAGAGAGAGAGAGAGAGGGAAGATGCGTCGCTGATCGTCGGTTTTGCGAAGAGGCCTAGCTGTATTCTATCCTGTCCCATTACCTGACTGAAATCTCTGGTATTTCCCTGAACTCCCTTTGGGGAGCCTCCACTATGTCCTGGGCTCAGGGGGTGGTATTTCCTACAGACCAATAGGTTTGTATCTAGTCTATGTTGTTCCCAGCATTAATGTATTTGTCTCTGAATCTTTTGTCTCTCCACCTATCCACTCCATCAACAAAATATTGATATGCATTATTTTTAGATGAACCTGTTTTCTCTTCATCTATCTTTCCGTTAGGTATTATATTGTTTGGCATAATCATTTCTGCTGAACTCTTTTGTCTCTTACCCTATACACTCCTTCATTGCACGATGTTATTGTAGGACGAGTCTATGTAAATTGCATCATTTCTCTGACCATGTAGTTCGGTGTTTGCTATTGTAACCTGATGCAGATGAGGATTTATTTTGAAATTTGAGATAAAACTCACTTATTAATCTTACCGAGAGTCTGTCATTAATGAATAATGCTGAATGAGTTAATGTCCTATAATTACCATAAACTACTCAACTAATTGGTCCATCGACCAAGTAGAGGAAGAGTTGATATTTATAAATGTTGCTTTAAACAGATGAATAGGAGTTTTAAGAATTAGGAGATGAACAGAAAATAATTGACCCCAGCGCATCAGGGATACTGGGTGAATGTGTATGGGCCACTGAAGTGAATTTGTGAAGTATCAATCCCTGATCAATTATTGGTATTGGCGCTGGATCACAGTATAACCAATTTGGCCACACAGTGAAAATCCAAAGTCGATAGATAAGATTAACTATGGATTTATTACAAATTCAAAGCCAAACTGATGTACAGTAATCTCAAAAATACATTGTAGAATACAAAAGCACTACTGGCAGACCAAATTGTCTAAAAAAGTTAAGTCTCAGCAACAGGAAACACACAAGAATCTCAGTAATGGCAATGCAGAAAATGAGAAACAGAATCTGTTTATGTGAATATGATTTGCTTTCCTCTTGTCTAGGCACAAGAAAATCCAAGTTACCTAAACTCAGCCTACTCTATGTAGCACTTATTAGGGAAACCCTAATTAGATCCGGTAAAGCAGGAAGGTGTCAGCATTACTGAGACTTCTGTAGAAGTTCTCTGAAAATTGCATTGCGTAAAGCCACACAAGAGAGAAAAACAAAGAGGCCTGTACCCCTCTTTGTCTAAAGGGAATCTGACTGAAGCTGAAGTGTGATCACCAATTAAAACCCACAAAAGAACATTTGAGAATCCAATATCACGTGTGTCATTACTTTCCACCTTCACATGGTAAAACTTGACAACTACACTTTAAACGCATTTCCTTTGGTCTGCTCATCAGAACATCCTTGGATTCCTCCCATCTCCCAATTTGACATGGACTGTAGACCTTCCTTTGTTATTAGGGCTTCTCGTCCTTGCCAAAAGTACTCCTCCTGAGCCTTGCTATCTTTCATACACAATGTGCCTTTCTCTATTTATGAGATCATAAGACTGCACCTGCAAATGAGAGAAAAGCATTACAACCGGAGCAAATGTTTATGTTTAGGGTTAAACGTAAAATTCAAATGCTAAGGTTGTTGGTCAAGTTAATGTGGCAAGCGTCTCAGTACACATTTAACTGCATGGTCATAGATACATATTCGGTTATAAAATAAAGGCAGAATACCATGCAAATGAGCATGTGAATGTTAGGGGAAACAGCGTTTACAATGCATGCTTTAGATCGCATGCAATTACAACACGGTGGTTGCAACAACCGCGTTGTTACAACGCGAACCATTACATTGCAAGTCGTTACAACGACTTGCTGTAGGGAGCAGAAGGTGTTGGATTTTCAATCCAACACCTTCCCTGCTGTTGCACAAACTGGAGTAGGAATAGTAAATTATACTATTCCTAAGTCCAGTGAGTGCGCCCCCTACAGCAAGTCATTGTAAAGACTTGCGATGTAATGCTTTGCGTTGTAACAACGCGGGCATTGTATCGACCGAGTTGTAATGGCATGTGATCTAAAGCATGCGTTGTAAAGGGATATATTCGAATGTTAGACCTAGCCATTTCTGGCTCGCTGGGACGCATCAAAGCCAGTCAGAATCCAACATCCTAGATAGGATGAGTATGATACAAGTGTCCAAAAACCTGTGCTCACCCTTAGGTAGCTTGGCACTGAGCAGTCAGGCTTATTCTCAGGGCTCAAGTGTAAAGTATTGGCACAACACCACCCTCGAAACACACTGCGTAGACCACAAAAAGACTCCACACCGTATGTATAAAAAACTTGTCTTTGTATTATACACACATTGAAATCAAAATGAGATACACATTGTATGTACAGGTGACAGTTATATGCAAATGTTGAACTTTCCCATTAGCAGCAGAACTGCATGAACATATAAGCCCTAATCAGAGGAATTCATCCAACACAACATTCCCTAATATCGTATACCCCAAACAGTTGCAATGGTCAAGCAATCACAAGTCTTTGACTATGCCTTGTGACCCAGCCCCTCGGTCACTCAATCACACCAGCCAACAATACACAATGCCCGCTGGCGCTAGGTTTGAGAGATCGTTGGAACCACCTAAAACATACAGAAACAGTTACTTAGTTTCGTCCATCCGGATTGGATCTCCTCCAGGCACCCATCAGCACCTGCACAAAGGTGCGCACAAGGCACAACTCTCGTGCCCCATCACTATGTTCTCCACAACAAAGTGTCTTTTGGCGTGGGTCCAGGGAAAGGGAGCCAGTGACTTCGGACGGATGCCGTGATGTCAGGCACTGTCGTCCTCCCATTCGAAGACAGTCTCAGCTACCAGCTCAGGTTCCTCAACACCCCTCAGACACAACACGCTCCAGAGTGCAAGCTCGCACAGGTCCCCTGGTTGCAAGCACGGGTCCCTCGGACTCTGCAAGCTTCTGCTGCACTACTCAAACTCCTTATGTCCTGGCACCTCAGGTGGGCTGCTAATCTTTACGAGCACACTCTTCTGCACAGTGTGATGACGGTGTACGTCAGGATGGACCTTGTCCCAACTGATGATCACTTCCACCCATTTCTGCCACAACTTGTGCGGTCCTTACAATCTTGTGGAAATGGGATCTTGGGGACAGGAGGCCAGCCAACCAGCCCTTGGAAAGTACTTAGGGACCGGAGCCATGACAGTTGGCACTTAGCTGCAGGCCAGCAACGTTCCAGGCAAAATCCATCAAGTGATTGTCCTCTTCCTGGAGCATGACAAGCTCCAGACCACCACAAGTCTGTGGATAATCCAGTTGCAGTCCCTCCTCCCCTTATGATTCCTCTTGTCAATGTCCCTGCATTGAACCAGCATAGTATGGTTCTAAATCCAAAAGCGTCTCTAAATTCTGAGGCGGGAGCCCCAGTAGTTATACCCAAAATGGCCTTTGAAGATGGATCAGTTCAAAAGGCCACCTTTGAAATGCACAGGCCCTCTCTAAATTTTGTCCTTTCTGCCATCCTATCCTGGGAGGTTTGAGTCGGGCCCAGACCCTGCCCCTTTGAATGCAGGTCCCAATTCCACCCCGCGTAACCATCCCAGAAAGGCCCCTCAGAGTCAGAGGTCTGCAGTTTCACTTGAGCCTCTAGTTTATGGACTTCTATCAGAAATGTGCAGATGTAGCTGTCTGCCCAGCACCCAGATGTGAATTGGAGACAAGCTGGCATGCACACATAGCCATGAGCATCAAAATGGCCATTTTCCTGGGGGCGGGATGTCACCGGCGGCAAGTTGGCTGCACCTTGAGTGAGCTCTGCCGGCCGAGCGTATAATCCACCATAATCCGTGGAGATGCACACCTCTTCAGGCCAATACAAAGCGTGACTGCACTACCTTTATCGTCAGGCAACTATATATCCTGCTGAGAGCTGTCAACAAGCTGTGCGAACGCGACTATCAGCGCGGCCGTGCTGGCCGGCGAGTCAGCTAAACGGGCCGAGAAGGACACGGTCGGCCGCGGCTACCGGCATCTGCTGCGTGGCTGTAGAGTGAGAACCCATACGACGAGAGGCAATTAATGTGAGCATACCAGCGTGAGTCCTGCCCTGACTGGAACGCTTGCACTGGCTGCAGCAGAAGGGATCACCTCAAGATGGGCCAAGTGTGGCGGCCGCCGGTGCTGGCGGATTGGCCCCCTCGCGGGTGTGGAGCTGAGTGACCGAGCGGGCCCGGTCTGAACACCCACCGACAACAAGGCAAAGTAAGGAGTCGGGGCGGGATAGGAACGTGTCTGCCGGCTGGCAGTGGCAGAACTCGCCAGGTCCTGCACGCTTGCTGGTTTCCCCCACTCTCCCGTATCCAGAGCCACCACATCGAATGTGGGCGCAACGGATGGGTGCCGGACGGACCTGCTCCTGACTATATTACAGCCCCAAACTGCCAGAAATAACCTCGCGACACTGGGGCCCTAGAAGTCAACAGGGCCCCGGATCCCCCTTTAAGAAACAAGCGCAGAGGGCAAAGCTACCCAAAATCGCAGATGGAGAATTTAGGGCCTGTGTGACAGTACCATAATTCTCCGGGCTGGAGAGCACAATAAGCTTTGTGCGGTGCCTTAGCCAGACCCGGACACTAAACAAGGGACACACCGCAAGTTTAGTCTCAGATATAGTCGCTCATAGCTCATTCCCTCCTCGACGATGCAGCCTAAGGGCTGGCTGGGCCCGGTGGCGTGAATGTGTTACTAGCTGGTGTGGTCACAGAGATTGATATCTCCATAAAACAGGGGCAGCAAACATGATACCAACAAACTGACTACCTGTGCGCACCGTGACATTCCCCCCGAACTGCTTTGTGTCCTACTCACAGTACTAGCACACCTGCAGTTAGCATAACATGGGGAAGATAGATACTAAATAAGCCAAGCTTGTCTTTTAAAATCGAAGGACAGGGCGGTACGGGGAACTGCTGCAAGAGGCAGAAGAACAGGCTACTCAAACCAAAAACACTGCTGTGCAAGACAAATCATTTTTCTCCCTCCTTCTTGAGGTTAAATCCAGCCTCAAAATGATTGACTCTAAAATAGACCATCTTGCTGCCTGGCTGGATGAAGTGAAGCAGCGTAAAGACTTACTCTACTCTACTCGACTCTAAGATCGACAATGCCTACTAAAAATGGATAAGGTGCTAGAACTCATTCGAAGACCTAAAATCACATTCTCGCAGAAACAACCTTAGAATAATTTGAATCCCCGAGTCAACTGCACTATCCAAGATGGAGGACTACCTGGAGTCCTTACTCCGCAAACTGTTTGGTACAACACTGTCGGATGTCTTCATCGTGGAACGGGCGCATCGCTTGCTGGGCCCGCGGCCGCCCCGGGGCCCCTGCATGGCCAATATTAGCCCGCTTGTTGAATTATCATGATCGGGATGCAATCCTGCAGAAAGCTAGAGAACTAGGCGAGATCAGGCATCAAGGGAACACCCTCTCCTTCCACCTCAACTTCACCCTGGCGGTACAGGCATCAAGACCTGACTTCCTACCAGCCAAACGAGTCCTCCAACAATTAAAAGTAGCATACGACCTCCTGTACCCGGCCAAGCTCTGCATTGACACAGATGGCAAACCGCGTTACTTTACAGATCATAAAGCTGCCATGAGTTATGTGAAACAGCTCAGCAAAACCCTATGGCACTCGTGAAGCTCGCCTGGTCCATCCGGAGATGGCGGCACCAGCGACAATGACTGAGGCTTACTTATAAGCGATGTCTACTGAATAGACTCTAAACTTAATACCACACCAGACTGTGCTGTTACTACACCTCCACAGGTGCATACTCACATTACGCTAGGGGAGTTGCCATCTTGTTTAAAAGGGGTCTTCCCTGGCACAACGGCCACACACACATAGACCCCGATGGTAGATATGTGGTTTTAACTGGCACACTCTACTCTCAGCCGCTGATTAGGGCAGCCATATATGCTTCCAACTCTGATGACCCTGGCTTTTTCCTCCATGTTTGGAGTTTGTTAGCCAAATATGGCCCCTGCCCAGTAGTTTGGGGCGGTGACTTTAATGTTGCACCACATGGAAATGTGGATCGTTCAGGCACCAGATTACAACACCCACAAGCCACGTGAATGTTAAACTCGCTTATTGCAGATAATGCGCTAGTAGATGCATGGGGACATGCCAACCCCAGTGGACAAGAGGGCACTTGCATCTCTACCCCACATAACTCCTGGTCCCGCATTGACCTGTGGCTGGTGTCTAGAGAGGTGGCTAACTGGTGCTCCTCTGTTGAAAACCTTGCATGCACTCTTTCCGATCACTCTCCAGTGGGGCTGGTCCTTCAGATCCCCCAGACCCTCCAATGCATGTTCTCCTGTAGCCTCCCCCCACATGTGCTGAGGGACATGGCGTTTAAGGAAGAACTTCGGGCGCCATCTCTGACTTTTTCGACTTGAACGCAGGTTCAGTCAGCACACCCTCCACATTATGGGAAACTTTTAAAGTGGTGATCCATGGCGTATGCATTGCCAAACCAATCGGGGGTCCTTTATAAGGCTGGAAGCAGAAATCAAGGCACAAGAGAAAATGTATGGCACCGATCCCGCGCCTGACACACTAGCTGAGATTAGAACCAAATCGTCAGAGTACCAAGATGAGATTGAGAGGGAAGTAAACTACTTGGGGCGTGAGGTGTGAGCTCGACAATACAGGGAGGGGGATCACCCTGGCAAGACACTGGCCAACCTGCTGTGAAAACCACACACCTCTCCATATGTGACTGAACTGCTCAATGAAAATGGCCGCAGAGTCACAACTCCTGCAGAAATAAACACAGTGATGTCTTCCTTTAACTCTCAATTATACGCAGCCGGGGCGAAGAGCAATCAGGATACCCTACATCAATATTTTGAATCAATCGAACTGCTCTGACTATATCAAGGTCACAGACAATACCTAGATGAGCCGATCACAGCAGAAGAAATTGCAAAGGTTATTGCTGGCTTCCCTGGCGATAAAGCTCCGGGTCTGGATGGACTAACATCCGCCTTCTATAAAGAAAATGCTCCCATACTCATTCCACATCTCATCGAAATGTACAACAAATCTGTGAGAGTGGGCCATTTCCATCCCTCCCTTCGGGAAGCACTGATTACAACCATACTTAAACCAGACAAGGCCCCTGAGCTCTGTGATTCCTATTGCCCCCTTTCACTATTCAATATAGACAATAAAATATACGCGAAGCTATTAGCAAATTGATTGATTCCGCTTATGCCTTTAATTGTATGCCCTGATCAATTTGGTTTTATACCGGGAAGAGCCACATCACATAACCTGCATACGATTTTTTCGGTAATGCACCAAATCTATCCCTCCCTACTAGCAGTGGTGGCTCTCCTGGACGCCACCGAGGCGCTGAACTCGCTAGAGTGGCCCTTCCTCTTCTCGATCCTCGGGCGGCTGGGTTTTAGTGCTGGTTTATCCATAAGATCCGATTATTATATATCCTCCCATAGGCAAGCATCAAAATAATCGGCCAAATCACTGAGCCCATCACGATTGCTCAGGGTACAAGACAGAGCTGCCGACTTTCCCCACTATTATTTGCCATTGCCATGGAACTGCTAGCAGCACGGCTGAGTCAGCATCACACTGCGCAGGGCCTTGGCTTCACGGCACGAGGACTAGTGGTGTCCATATATGCCGATGATATTACTTTATAAATTTGCGAGCCGCACAGAAATTTGGAGCCCTTGACGCGAGAGGTAATTTGTTTCGGTGGCCACTTGGGAATCCATATCAACTGGAGCAAATCTATATTGTTTCCCCTTACTGCCACTACGCGCCCTCACCTCACAGAATTTCCACTAAAATGGGCCACTGAACCAAACAAATATTTGGGCATAAGGCTCAGCAATGATCCGGAAGAAGTTTGGAGGGCGAACTATGGCCGTGCAGTAGATTGGCTTGAATCTAAGATTCAGATGTGGTAAAAAAATCCAGATTTCAATGGCTGGGTGTATCGCAATCGCAAAGACGATAGTCTTGCCAACATTTTTGTATCTATTTCTCAATATTCCGCTACCCTTTACAACACAGTTTTTAAAAGGCTACGCTCCGCCTTGATAACGCTGACATGGGCAGGCCGTATGCCGAGGGTGGCCTATGAAACCCTAACGCTGCCCGCTGCTCGCAGCGGAATGGACGCCCCGTACTTCCAGTTATATGCACTCTGCACTCAGGCGAGCTTTCTTCACTTCTGGCTGCACCCCACGCCATTTCAGCCGCATCTGGCAGCAGAGCCGGAACAGGCATCACCTTGGCCACTAACCACGGCACTATTCCAAACGTACAAACTACCTAAGAACGAAATAAATATGGTGGAATGCGTGCGCTGGGCGTGGGAGGGGATCCACAACAGACAGGCGATATGCTGACAGAAAACCCCTCCTTCCCCCCACTGCATAATTAAGGGATGGTGCGCCATGCCAGGGTACTGGGCATACGTACATTCGCTGAACTATTCCCTGATGGACAGTTCTTGCCCCCCTTCACTAACACAGCGGCGCACACAATTACGCCATTAGATACATTATTGTATTATCAACTTAGAGTGACCTGCAGAAACACAAACAACGCGTTGCCAGACTCACCATAGGCGAACACATCGCTCGAATACGTTTATACTGCCACATCACCACGTAAATTAATAACCCAACTCTACTCTCTAACACTAGCAGCATCTCCACGGGACACTGCGTGAGCTCAGTAGGCCTGGGAAACAGAGATGGGCATGAACATTCCTGCGGACCAATGGCAATATTGCTGAAAGCCAAATCGAGTGACCCTCCCCGAACTACAGACTAAGGCTAATACATTTTAAATATTTTCATAGATTATACCGCACCCCAGTGAGCCTCCATAAGATGGGCCTGACTAATGATGCACGATGCTTACGGTGCTCCACACCAGAAGTCACCTTTCTGCACCTGGCCTGGGTATGCCCACGGGTAGCGGACTACTGGCACGCTGTGTGTGTGTGTGACAATATGCGCCATTACACTAGCCCCCCGGCACCAGTTTTAGCTATATGCTTATTAGGCTATGTCAAGGAGCTTCCGGACACACACCGAAGGTTAGTTGCGATGCTGCTAATGCTGGCTAAGCGTAGGGTAGCGATTCACTGGGGTCACAAACCAGCACCATCGGTTAAAGCATGGTTGGCCGACACTGCACACTGTCAGATGCATTTGACTGCATATTGGGACCTCATGCCCCCAGCGAGCCCTCTACACAATTTCTGGGACCCACTTACAACATACCTTCGCCAAATGGAAGATGCCCAGGTAAACCCTCATTCCCCTAGCGCACAACCATAAGGCAAATTATACCGGGGATTGGCGGAGAGTTAGACCATGATGCTGTCTGCATGCACAAGAACAATAACATTGCCCCACACACTATACACTCCAGTTATACTCAACAGAACTGCATGTACCGCTGTATATTATGTTGTTATGCATCCATGCCAAACTGATACCGGAATTGTGCATCACCAACTTACTGTATCGTTCTGAAATCAGCCGTGTGCCTCTATTGAACTATGTGTAAATTTTTAAAATAAACTATACTGCTACTATTCTGCGCGTAGGAAATACTGCTTAATAGCCTTTCCCTACATTCTCCCTTGCTAATCCAATGCGAGAAGAAGGCCTAGTTGTACCGAACACACCATCCGGTGCCATTCACGACCCTTGCATGTAACGCACAAGTGCACATGCCTTACCTCTTCCCAACACTGTACCCTGTCCCCAGGGAGAACTCCGATATAGCGAGAGACATGCAGAACCTTGGCACATAGCTTTTTAAATGCCAAGCCATGTAACAGTAACCTGTTCACACAGGCCCCACCAAGGCAAACCTGTGACACTATCGATGAGCTACCTCTGTCAATGGCACAACCAGTGCAGCAGGCTTATGGAGGAACATTTGAGGTACATGCCCTGGGTATATGTCTAATCCCTAGTCAAGGGACTTACAACTAACTTGAAACAGCTAATCATGTATACATTAATCACCAGTATGTATAAGATAAGCACAGTTCTTTGGCACTGAATGCAATGGGTGAAAATTCCCAGGGTGCCAGGACCATTTGTTTTTTGTTTCTCAATACAAAAAAACTACTGATTTTGGTCAAATCTAACCACAATTCAGGTACCTAACATTCTGTGTTTATTGTACCCAATTCACTTCATTTTTGTTTCACAAAAGTCTCGTTTTTACAGGCTTTCTTATGGAACAGTAGAGTCAGATAGCATTGTTTTTTCAAAGTACGTGGCTAGTAACATCCTCTAGTTTCAGATGTATTTCAATTTTAGTATATTGAGGACAGATGGATGTTCTAGCGTTATGGGGAGCTATATTAGATTAAGTTCGGTTAAATTAGGTTAAACCTGGTTAGGGTAGGAGGGTTAGTAAGGTATATTGTTCACTACATCTGGGCAGACTTCCTAGCATTTTTCTCACTTACTAAAGCAATTGGATTTTGGTCAAATTTAACCACTATTATGAATTTTAATGTATAGACGTCCATTTACATTGCAAAATCTCAAAGCCTGCACAGATACCCATAAACGTTTGTCACCATGTTAAAAAGTCTAAGGAAAGCATGATCACCACGTGTAACTTAACTTACACAGCACATAATTCTGAACTGGCCAGCCATGTCCTGCATTCCTGGACAGGCAACAAGATGAAGTCTCTGTCTTGGTAATGAAGTAGGTGGCCACCAAAGGGCGAGGTTTTGCACCTGGAGCCAGAAGACGTCCATAATCATGAACTGAATTTTTATGTTTTGGGGAGTTTTATATAGCATGAACTCAACCGGAAGGTATCAGAGAGCTTCACATGAGCAACAGTTGCGTTACAGATGGACACATTTGCTAGGCATGGGGAGATTAAGTGTTTTGCCCAGAATCATAGGATGCTGAGCGTCTCGCTGTGACTCGAATTCGGTTCCCCAACTTCGAGGTCGATCTCTCTAGCCGTTAGGCCATATCCTCTCCCCCCATCATATTGCAAATACCAATAATATATTTACACATACAAACCTCAACCATTCAGTTTGACCCTAATTTAAAACTCCTCCATAGGCTCTCTTTTTGTGTATTTCTTTGATGTTTTTGCCTTTCCAAAAACAATTGTTGCGGCCTTACACTTTTAGTTTAGGTGCAAATTATAAAAATATTATTTAAGTGCTAAGCCATATATTATTCAGCTTTCTCATAACGCTCATCATATATGCCAATCGTTATTTCAAATCATATGCTACCAGATGAAGTTTATGTGAGTTTCTCTACCTGACTCCATCATACATGCCAACAGACCAGATTCAGGTGGAAGAGTCACCATTTTAGGTGTCTCCTGCCTGAAATGGCCTCTGCCTCAATAGAGGTCAATTAAGAAAATATGTTCCCAAGATTTTGTTTTGAAAAACTCACACATTCTTAAAATGTTGTCATACATGCTCCATTAATGTCTGTATGTAACGCACTGTTTATGTTGGGTGGGGTAGCGACTGTGCTATAATGTCTTGGGCCTCTTTGATTGATGTTCCAGGTATGTCTGCTTTGCTGGGGTTATAGACCTAGTTTATTGCCACCACTGGCAAGTCAAAATAAAACCCACAAAGCCTGTCCCTGCCCTGCACTTTACTGCTCATGGGACAGTTGCAGTGTACTGGTGTAATTTCCAAGTCACCGCCCTGTTCTACTTTTGCTGAAATCAAAATAAAATCAAAGCAATTCCCTTAAATTGATGATGCAGTGCTAGAGGAATGTGGGAGAGTGGCAGAAGGGTGCATTTAGGTAGAATTTGGTACTTCGAACAGGATGTGAAAATTCAGTTACGACATTAAGATCACTTAAGCTGCTAAAATGTGAACATTGTGCACTTTGTTGTCTAATATACAGAATATATTTGGTAAAACACTAAGGGCCCGATTCACAAAAGTAAACTGAGACAAAAGTCTAACTTTACAACTTTTGGTATTCACAAAGGACATTTACTACTCGTAAATACCCTTTGTGAATACCAAAAGTTGAACTTACTGACTTTCGGTATTCACAAAGGGCATTTACAAGTAGTAAATACCCTTTGTGAATACCGAAAGTCGTAAAGTTAGACTTTTGTCTTATTTTACCTTTTTACTTTCGGGCTCTAACTTATCACATCTTATTTATTCAGTAATACATTGTATTCTAATTCTTTCCCTCAGATATCTAAGTACTTTTTGTTGCAGGGCAAAATTGTTTTACTTAACTGGGTGACGCCTGCTAACTACGTGGATAAGAGTTTGTGCAACGCACACAGAGGTAGCAAGCACTGTTCAATTGGCGTAATACAATACACTATGTCACATACAAATAACGTTGTTTCCTTCTACAGTTCTTACATCCTTAGACTGCATGGTATGTCAAAAAGCCTAATCCAATTATGTTCCAAAAACCCCCCATGAAAAATGTACTTTGTCTTCAAATCTATCATTTGTTCTCGTTCCTGTCTTCCTATCAAAGGATCTCTTACTCTCGATTCTGTGCATACCTCATTCTCCCTGAATGTAGCCTGCACTAAATTGCATTCCTGTTTGCTGTATCCTCTATTATTATATTTCTCCTACCCAGCCTATTTACTGCTATAACCATTTATATTAGCTCACACTAATGGTCACACTTAAGTCCTACTAATTTAATCAACCACAAAGAAAATGGTATAAAAGAATTGAATGGTTTCCTTGAGAGTGATCCAGCGCGAACCCAATAAATTGATCAGGGATAAACATTCAATAACATCATACATTGGCCCATACACATTCACCCAAAATCCCTGATGCGCTGGTGTCAAGTTTGTTAACTTTACTTCACTTACTCTTGTTATTCAGGCTCAATATTTTAACATCCTGTACTATTGCGTATTAAACAAACGATAATCGACTTTTCATCTACTTGGTCGATCAACCAATTAGTTGAAGAGTTGATAGCAATGGTTTTTTCTCAAATCAAATAATTAATCTTAGAAACTGGCTAAATAACCACAAACTCTTGGTGAGATTTAATAATTTTATCTAGTAATAATAAATGCTCATAGCGATTTCATTCAAAATTTCAAATACTGAAAACCTCCTGAGAGAGAGAATAACAACCTAATCCTGGAAACAACGGTACAATTATTTCAATATACGTTGCAAAGAGTGGATAGATGAAGAGACATTAGATACAAGTAAAATCTATCACTTAAACCAAGGATTCAGAGGGGACAGATGGAGAGACAAAAGTTTCAGAAAACAAGAATACGACTGCAAAAATAATTTCTGCAATACTGAGTTAGATCGGATACAAACCCATAGGATCTGTAAGGGAAAACCACCGCCCAGGCCTAGGCGGCAGTGGGGGACCCCTGAACCCAGAGTCAGGGATCAAAGACTCAAGAACCAGGACAGGGACAGGACAGGAACAGCTAGGCCTCTCAGCAAATCGACGAACAGCGATGCATCCCTCTCTCAGACACCTTCAGCCTAAGCGACCCACCAGCAGTACTAACCACACCCGTAAAGTACCTATTCTTATACCCTAAAAGTACATGTCCGTCCCACAATAGTTGCTAAATTCACATTTTCTAGCTAAGGGATTGGTTGGGTTCTAGGGGTGGGATGTCACCCCATTATGAATTCATCTACCTTTGAATACACCATTGTTCTAAACCATTTTTATACAGTCATCAATACTTCTTCTCTCTCATGAGTACACATGCAACAATTTATAGTACATTTTAATACATTTAACAACTACAGATTCCGTTCCCACAATGACACTGGCTTTGGCTGGCTTTCAATGTTCTGTCCTTCACCAGGTCAGGCTTTTTCAGCTTTACACAGCAGTTCAGTCACGTGGTCACATGGTTTCTGCTCGCTCCTAATTCCACCCGCCCTCTGTTAGGCTAACTTTAAAAGATGGAGGACTCGTCCATTACTAAAAGAACGCAAAACAGACATTTATTAATTATGTGACAATGCAATTTTCACTGTTTACCTCCCACTTTAACTCTACCTCATATTAACGGTTAGCCTAGCATAGCACAAGCAGGAAAGCTGCATTATTTATTAGTTTAAAGCTACACACACCCTGCTTTTTACTAAATACGCATGCAGCCTTGCCATGAAAACCTTATTAATTTGTTTTAAACACAAGATTATTACATTTCCAGTTATTTATGTATTATTCAGGGTTAGTTCATATCATAGTGCAAAACAAGCTTCCCTCGTGTAGTGTAAATGTGCACATTAGTTGTTCTGGTACTACTTACTGTTAGTACGTATTATAGGGGTGTTCAATTGAGCAGGTTTCTTTCGCGAAAATCCTGCTCCATCCATCCCCCCTCTGATTGCTTTTAGGAGCCATCATAAATACTCACCATACCGAGTGCCACCTTCCATTTTATCTAGATTTTACTTTCTCTCTCTCTTTTCATGGCACTTTCATCTAGCTTTTTCATCATATCATAATATTCTTCATTTCTTTTTTCTAATTCTATTTCTTCTATTTTTCTTTTTCTTACTTTTCTTTTATTCTTTTCATCTGTTGCATCATTTCTTTCTTTTAAGCATTTACAACACTTATACGCTGTAAATATTACAAGAGTTACTACTGCTATTGAAAATATTGGCATTATTATTTTTCCCAATAAACTACTTCCAAAGGTAGAAAACCATTTACTTGCAGAGGAAAAACATTTACCAAGTTTCTCCCAAACACCGTCAACCTCCAGTTGGGTTAGATCATTATGTGAATTTGTAATATTTCTAATATATCCTTCTATCCCTTTACTTTTATCCGGGATATAGGTACAGCAGTGTTGAATTTTCAACATGCCACAGATTCCTCCTTCTTTTGCCAAAAGAATATCTAAGGCAAGTCGATTTTGCAAAACCATTGATCTGATTGCCACCATTTCGGTATCAACCATCAAGAAACCACCAGCAGTATCTGTTAATAAACGATCAACCACTGTGGACAATTTTCGAATTTTGTCTGAATTTAAAACAACTCCAACTGAGGGTATTAGTTCACCTAATATTTCCGAAAAACTTGCTATCTTACTACACATTAGTCCTTGTTTTATTTCATTGACACTATTGTCCTTACGGTCTACATGGTAGACTTTTGGAAAAACAATTCCAAAATAACAGCTTCCATACCAATGTGCAGGTAACCTATAATAGGCTTTCTTACCACACACATAATAGATTCCCGGGAAAACAGGATCAGTTCTACCCTTTAATCCCCATCCTCCTGTAATTTGGAAAGTATGCTCATATTCACTAGTGCCAATAAAATAATTGTTATAGTTAGTCTTTGATCTAAACAAGCATAGTTTCCCTTTCCGTGACCAGTCCAGGGACATTGCAGCGTATGTCTCACCCTTTTCATAATTTCCTTCTCTAAAAGCCCAAGGTGGTGCCTGTGATTTCTGTTCATCAGCTTTCTTCTGGAAACTTGCTCTTCTATTTTCTCCCATATCTAAAAATAATTTTTCTTCAACATGTAAACTACAGGGTAAATTTTTTTTGTAGGCATATTCTACATCTAAGGTTTTAGTGATATGGAAGAGTTCTCCCATATAGCGTGCATTTTTACCACTTACTACTTTATTTAATTCCCTTACAATTGGTACTTCTGAAAATACTAAATCTATATCAGTATACTGATATTCCAGCTTACCTGTCACATAGAATAGGCTGCTGAGGACACTACATGACACACCATATGTTAGGGAAAGATGGTGATACGTTACACCTTCAGAGACAGACGAAGGTAATTGCATGAAGACATAACAGTCACTCATTATATTCATACAACAATTTAGTAAAAACATTAACGAAAAATCACTAATTGATTTGTCATGATGGAAAATGCTTCCATCAATTTGTTCTATATTAGTATTTATAGGCGGTTTAGAAACACCTTTCAGTCCTTCAATTGACAAATCATTAGTATTATTTCCACTGTTATTTACATTAAAAATGGGTATGACAACAATTAATAATATCCATATAAGTGTTAATAGAAAAACACTTCATAAGCAGGTTTTAATACATCTAGATTTTAGTCTAGATTTTGGTTGTCCAGTCACTTCTGCTTCTGCCATCTTGATATACTACAAAAATACAAAAATCACTATTCTAAAAAAAATTCTTAAAAAATAGTTTTTGTGTAATCCTACACCTAATGACTTTCTTCTTCACCCCTTTCTTTTATTTCAGTCCTTTGGTCTTTCTTGAGTCTTTAATTCAGCTTCAATTTGACTAATTTTTCACCTTAATCTCTTTTCACTTCCTTTTAAGGTGGTCTCAGTGTATTCTCATCTTCCTTTTCAGTATCACTACTGTCATGTTCTTCACTTAAGCCCAGACCTTCAAATTCTTCTAATATGACGTAGGTCCATTCAGGAGCTCTGTACTTTCTATATGGAATTCTTATTCTTTTTGTTTTTCGGGTTGCTTTTCTTCTTGTACTGTCTGGTTCTGTTTGACTTGAGACTTCGTTACTTTGCTCTGGTCTTTTCCTCAATCTTCTTTTTACTATTCTATATTTTAGTCTTCTTATTCCACTTGACCAATTGTCTCCTTTTCTAGCTCTCTTTTTCTCTACTACCCTTTCACCTTCTGTGTTTTGTTCACCATTTCTTTTATTCAGTCTTCTTTCTATCTGGCCCTCATTGTTCCTTCGTATTTCTGTTTCTGTAGGTTCAACACTTGTTCCTGATTCATCAGTGAGTTCACCTTCTTCTAGCTCATTTGTGACTTCATTTTCGTCTGGCCCTACTTCTGGCTCAACAGCTGTTTTTCTTTCTTCTGTCTCGACAGCCGCTTCACTTCCCTCCGGCTCAATGACAACCTCACCTTCTTCAGACTCAGCAGTAGTCTTTTCATTCCCAGTATCTGGTGCCCATTTTACTTGACTTGTGCTTGGTTGTTCATCGTCATAATGTTCATCAGAAGCTGTCACTTCAGACTCTTCAGCTTCGCACACTTCAGCTGCTGGTTCTTGATTTTGATTTACCAGTTGCTGTTCTTTAGGTCTTTCAATTGGACTCGGGACTAGGCTGGTATGGCTTGCATGTATCCAATTTGGCAAACCAAAACACTTCACTGCTGTGGTCGTCACTAATATGATCTGGTAAGGGCCGCTCCAACGGGGTTCTAGACACGTCTTCCTCACGTGTTTCTTGACTAGGACCCACTCACCAGGATTCAAATCATGTGCTTGGTTCTGCTGTGTCGTTGTGGCATCTCCTCCAACCTGGCGGGACACAGAACGCACCAGGTCAGCCAGTCCTTTGCAATAATCTAGCACACGATCATCAAACATATTCATCAGTTTGTTTGCAGGTATGTATGCTTGTCTCATGTCTCTTCCCATCAACACTTAATGGGGCCCTATTCCAGTCTTTTTGTCAGGAATAGTTCTAAGACTCATCAATACAAGGGGTAAAGCATCAGGCCATTTCAGTGTTGTGGATGCACATACCTTCCCTAATCTAGACTTTATTATGCCATTTATCTGTTCAACAATTCCAGATGCTTCTGGTCGATATGCACAATGCAGCTTCTGCTCAATTTGTAATGCTGCACAAATCATCCGAATTATTTCATTAATGAAGTGCAATCCTCTGTCCGATTCCAAAGTGACTGGAAAACCAAACCTAGGGATCAGTTCTCTCAACAACAGCTTAGCCACTGTAAGGCTATTATTCCTTCTCGTTGGATAGGCCTCTACCCAGCGAGAAAACAAACAGACAATAACAAGGACATATTTCAGCCCATTACATGGTGGTAACTCAATGAAATCAATCAGAAGTCTAGTAAAAGGACCTCCTGCTTTCCTGATTACACCCCAACTCACAACTGTTTTTCTTCCTGGATTTTGTTTTTGGCATATGGCACACCTTTGACATAAACATTTTGCGATGACCCTGAACTTTGGATTATACCATGTCTGCTTGAAAAGTCTAATCATTGCATCTCTTCTAATATGTGTGAGTCCATGGTACATCCTGGCCATGTGAGAAAGTAATGAATCTGGCAATACTGGTCTTCATTTTTCCTACAACCTGTTCTACTCCATTCTTTCTTTCCCTCACCTCTGGTGCCTCACCTCATCCCAAGTCTCAAATGTGGTTGTGTACATAAGGTGGCATTCGGTATTTTGTCTATCAATTGATCTGTTTATGGTCATTGTATTTTGTGCACAGTAACGCGCTAATTTATTCGCGTATCTGTTGCCCTTTGTCACATCATCATCTCCGGATTGATGTGCAGCACATTTTACAACTGCAATTCTTTTTGGTAACTGCAAAGCTTCTAATAATTCTTTTACAGTTTTTCCATTCCGAATTGGGGTACCTGAGGAATTCAGAAATCCTCGTTGCATCCATAGCTGACCAAAGTCATGTACGACTCCAAATCCATACTGTCAGTGTAGATGGTTACTTTTAGACCTTTTGCCAATCTACATGCTCTAGCCAGAGCAATCAACTCTGCAACTTGGGCTTCTAGTGCTCCTGATAAGGTGCAAACAGCATAACCAGCACACAATTCACCCTTTTCGTTTCTCAAACATGATCCATCCACAAACCATTCACAATCTGTTTCTTCCAAAGGTTCATCCTCTATATCTGGACGAGGCTTAGTACAAAGTTCTGTCACTTCCAGACAATCATGTTCCTCTTCCTCTCTCACCTCCTCACATCTTGAATTTGGTAACAATGTAGCAGGGATACAATCAAAGAACAAGTTCTCTACCTGTACAAATCTATTCGTGCAATAAGTCACTAATTACTAGAAAACTGACAACGCAGGCCAAAAAATGTGATCACACCACACATGGATTAATAAAGTTTATCAAAAGTTTTTTTTTATTATTATTGGTTATTACTGCATCAAATTAGATTTTTTTAAATATATAAGAAAATACAATATTCTTGAAGCACATCCCACAGCACATTCACTCAAATCATCAGACATCCAAATTCATAACCACACATACTCACACGTCCAACAATATCAGGCATCCAATAATACAATATTTATATACAAATAAGCGAGTCCCCCAGAACAACAGGAGTTACACAGGAGGTATTATCCACCTTGACCGGAGTATAAGTGTAACTCAGTGAAGAATAAAGAATAAGAACATGAGAATCAGTTAATCAGTCAAATAATAAATGCAATTTTATAACCATGGAATGATAAATATTTCTCAAAAAAGCGGGGGGTTTTCAATCATAAAGCTCCACGTTGCTAATCCAGCGCAGACGCGCGTTTCGGTGTTAGACCCCAATGTAAGTCTCACCTTCCTCAGGGCGCATTAACTGAACAAATTGGTGGTGGGACATGCCTGGAGGTAAAGACAGGCACACAGATGGTGACCCAGGAGAGCCAGCAAAAGCACGATAATTGCAGAGCCACACGGTTAATACAGAGGCCTGAAATGCTTGACAACAATAACAGACATAGGGAATCTTGTACATCAGAGGCAGACCTAAAACTGCTTTGTATCAGCAAAAGATGAGTGAAGTCCCGCTGGGGTTCAAAGCAGGATAGGGAACATCCAATGCTTGCAAATGGTCGTGGAACGAGTGAGGCGTCCCAGCATTGCGGGCGGGTGGATCCCTAACCTAAGGGAAAAGCAGCAGTGGCGTTTCAACCGATTGAGCGGATTCAGCCGAATCCGATAAATGAATAACAGCGGGCACACACACGATAAAAGTGCTCCAAAGCCTTCTGAGAGAATGCATCAGCGTTCAGCAGGGTGGCCGGTAGAAAGCCGGTAACTCTCAAGGGTTCATCCTCTATATCTGGACGAGGCTTAGTACAAAGTTCTGTCACTTCCAGACAATCATGTTCCTCTTCTTCTCTCACCTCCTCACATCTTGAATTTGGTAACAATGTAGCAGGGTTAACAATAGTGCATCTCACCACTGTCACATTTTTAGCACCTAAAATCACTCTCTCATATTTAGTCAGCCGACTAGAGGCCATATGTTGAGTCTGAGTGTGTGTTAAAAGGATCTCAACAGAATGTGGGACATACACTTTCACAGGATAACCCATTACAATTGCTTCACTCTGTTCCAGACTTATACAAGTGGCGGCTACTGCTTTTAAACAGCCTGGTAATGCTGCAGCCACTGAATCCAGGGTAGCAGAAAAATATGCTACTGGACGTCGTGCCATTCCGTGTTTTTGAGTTAAGACTGCAAGTGCACATCCATCTCTCTCCCAACAGTACAAATCAAATTCTTTAGAGTAACCTGGCATTCCCAAAGCAGGTGCTCGACAAAGACTGTTTCATAATTTTGAAAAAGATTCCATACTCTCCTCGTCCAACACAATTGGATCTTTCACCTCTTTTCGTGTCAACCTCTGTAGAGGTTTTGCAATCAGTGAGAAACCACAGATCCACTGTCTGCAGTATCCAACCATTCCCAAAAATATTCGTACTTCCTTTTGATTTCTGGGTGGATTCATTTTCTTGATCACACTGATTCTCTCTGGCGTCACCTTTCTGCCCCTTTTTCAATCTTGTGACCTAAATACTGAACTTCCTGTCTACAGTATTGCAATTTAGATGGTGACACTTTATGTCCTCCTACTGCTAAATGGTTCAGCAAAGCAATTGTGTCTATTACACATGCTTCTCGTGTTTTTGATGCCACTAGTAGGTCATCAATGCACTGAACCAAAACAGAGTTTTCAGGCATGACCAAAGTCTCCAAACATTTTTTCAAGATCTGATTAAAGATCAAAGAACTCTCAGTGTATCCTTGAGGAACTCGGTACCATGCCAAGACACGGTTTCTGAACCTGAATGCAAATAAATATTGACTTTCCAGGTGCAAGGTAATGGAGAAAAATGCCTGACATAAATCAATAACGGTGTACCATTCAGCATCGCAGGGAATTTGGTAAAGAATTACTGCTGGATTTGGCACTACTGGACAACATGGTACTACAATTTTATTCACTTTTCTTAAATCTTGAACTATTCTATATTTTCCATTAGACTTTTTAATTCCAATAATGGGTGAATTACAGGGACTGCTCATTACTTCTCTTAAAATCTCCTGTTCAATCATGTGTTCAATCACAGCTGTGACTCCAGCAATTACTTCTGGACTCATTTTGTACTGTGGGGTATTTGGATATATAACACCATCCTTTACTGTAGTCTGAATTGGATCCACATTTGTCATTAACCCAATCTCTTTTCCTGTGAAATCCCACACTTCTGATCTCACTGTACCTTTTAATTCTTCAGGCAAATCTTGCTCAGTGAGGAGTGAATATAATTCACTCACTTCTGATTCTCTTTGGGCCATCATTACATTGTACTCGACATCCTCATCAGGTGTCATAAAGGCAACACCATCCGTGTACAATAAATGGTGCAATTCATTTTCCACAACAAATCTCTGCCCAAGAGATTAACGGGACTGGAATCACATACCACAAACCGATGCATCTCTTTGAAATTTCCAATATGAACTTCTATCGGGGCTGTGACAGGAGTTCTAATATGTTTATTTGCAACGCCTACAACTTGGATAGTTTCTCCCGAGAGGGGTAGGTTTAGAATTTCTGCTGCTCTCACAGTAGAACGGGTAGCACCAGTGTCCAACAAGAAGGTGATATCTTTACCTTCTACCTTTCCATCAGCAAATGGACCTGACTGATCTACCGCTAAAGATGCGCCAAGTACGCACTCTTCTTCCCCCCTCAGGCACCGTCATTGAGACGAATCCGAATCACTCTCATTGCACCCCAACAAATACTGCAAAGCCAGTGGATTCTTACCAAACTGTTCTTCTCCGTGGAATCCAGTACTTGCACTGTACATCTGCATATGAGCATTCACATTACGGGGTATAGGAGGTTGTGGCACCTGTAACTGTGGAGTAACTACCTGCTGCTGTTGATTCCCAATCACCTCATTCTGCATCTGTGGATTTAAATTTTGATTTACTCCATTATCCTTTTTACCAGATCTACACTCATTCTTCCAATGTCTAAATTTTCTGCACGTATGACAAGGAAATTTCTTTTTAGCTTCTTCCTTACTCATTTTAAATTTTCCTTTACCTCCACTATATACCTGACCAGCCTGACTCTGACTTTGTTGCACATTACCATTTTCCTGTTGCTGCTCTGCCATCTTCACTTGTGCCCACATCATTTTCTCCTTTAACTTTTTAAGCCTTGAATCAATGTCATCACTACATTACTTTGCATACCTCAAAATCTCGTCTATTGATTTGCTTTGCCAGCAGAGCATAAGCTGCTGTATCATTGCACTAATCTCTGGTTTCAATCCATATACGAATCGATACACAAAATGTCCCATATCTTTATCTCCAATATTCTCAAACCCACTGTACTGCTTAAACACCTGCAACAATCTCTCATAATATGCATGCACTGACTCTTTAGCCTCTTGGGTCGTCCTGTCAATCTTAACCAAATCTGTTTCTTTAGGGGAAATTTTCCCTTTCAAGAAAGTAATGACCTGACGGTACTTTCTCATCACTTCTTCAGATGGTGCACCTGTTTTTGCATCCAGGAGATATTCATCCTTAGGCCAGTCAACCTAAAATCACTCTCTCATATTTAGTCAGCCGACTAGAGGCCATATGTTGAGTCTGAGTGTGTGTTAAAAGGATCTCAACAGAATGTGGCACATACACTTTCACAGGATAACCCATTACAATTGATTCACTCTGTTCCAGACTTATACAAGTGGCGGCTACTGCTTTTAAACAGCCTGGTAATGCTGCAGCCACTGAATCCAGGGTAGCAGAAAAATATGCTACTGGACGTCGTGCCATTCCGTGTTTTTAAGTTAAGACTGCAAGTGCACATCCATCTCTCTCACAACAGTACAAATCAAATTCTTTAGAGTAATCTGGCATTCCCAAAGCAGGTGCTCGACAAAGACTGTTTCGTAATTTTGAAAAAGATTCCATACTCTCCTCGTCCAACACAATTGGATCTTTCACCTCTTTTCATGTCAACCTCTGTAGAGGTTTTGCAATCAGTGAGAAACCACAGATCCACTGTCTGCAGTATCCAACCATTCCCAAAAACATTCGTACTTCCTTTTGATTTCTGGGTGGATTCATTTTCTTGATCACACTGATTCTCTCTGGCGTCACCTTTCTGACCCCTTTTTCAATCTTGTGACCTAAATACTGAACTTCCTGTCTACAGTATTGCAATTTAGATGGTGACACTTTATGTCCTCCTACTGCTAAATGGTTCAGCAAAGCAATTGTGTCTGTTACACATGCTTCTCGTGTTTTTGATGCCACTAGTAGGTCATCAATGCACTGAACCAAAACAGAGTTTTCAGGCATGACCAAAGTCTCCAAACATTTTTTCAAGATCTGATTAAAGATCAAAGGACTCTCAGTGTATCCTTGAGGAACTCAGTACCATGCCAAGACACGGTTTCTGAACCTGAATGCAAATAAATATTGACTTTCCAGGTGCAAGGGAATGGAGAAAAATGCCTGACATAAATCAATAACGGTGTACCATTCAGCATCGCAGGGAATTTGGTAAAGAATTACTGCTGGATTTGGCACTACTGGACAACATGGTACTACAATTTTATTCACTTTTCTTAAATCTTGAACTATTCTATATTTTCCATTAGACTTTTTAATTCCAATAATGGGTGAATTACAGGGACTGCTCATTATTTCTCTTAAAATCTCCTGTTCAATCATTTGGTCAATCACAGCTGTGACTCCAGCAATTACTTCTGGACTCCTTTTGTACATTTTGTACTCTTTAGGCTCTTGGGTCGTCCTGTCAATCTTAACCAAATCTGTTTCTTTAGGGGAAATTTTCCCTTTCAAGAAAGTAATGACCTGACGGTACTTTCTCATCACTTCTTCAGATGGTGCACCTGTTTTTGCATCCCGGAGATATTCATCCTTAGGCCAGTCAACAGTAATTTTACATTCTGTCCACAAATCAGCTGGAACCACTATTTCAAATAGACCATCTAAATCTTTCAACAACACCTTTGAAACCTTTACAAATCTGTCTACTTGTTTATACCACTCCACTGGCTTTTCTCGCAATCTGGGAAAATCATTGGTGAATGACAATATATCCTGTCTAGTCCACGGTACATGAACATATCCACCACCTGGAACCTCTCTAATTGGACATGCCCTCTCAACTTGCTCGGTTTTCTTTAACAGAAATATGGAAGTTTCCTTACCAGTAGTTTCTTCCTTCTTTTTCATCCATTTACTCCTCCATCGTTCTACATTTCCCCATTTCTTCAGAATATTCATTATTTATTTTATCTGCAATCTTTTCCCTGACATATTCAAACTCTCTAAATCCTTGTGAGTAAAAGCCATTCTGTACATTTTCTGCAACACTTTCAACTTTTCTATATCTACACCAAACTCACTAGCAGCTTCCGATAGTTTCTCATCAAGATTCTTCGCTCTCCAAGTAATACTTTTATACAAAAACAGCAACTCTTCCTCACTATAAGTCCCTAGTCTCTCTGGACTTACTGTTCCAATAATCATCTCCTCTAAATCTACTTTCAATTGACTCAGTTATACTCTGTGGTTGAGCTTTTGGCTTGGTTATTTCTTTTATCCAATTAGTTAATTCTTCTATAGAGGGACCTGCTGAACTCCCTGCTACTGGAGTAATATTTGGCCCTATTTTCCTTGGGTCTAATTGAATACTTCTCCTCGGGGTCTCTGTTAATAAATCACCAACCGGTAGGTCTAACAGTGTGGTATTTTGGTCATCTTGTCTATTTTCATTTGTTACTGACACTATTTCACTCCTTATACTACTTCTTGGAACTGAAAATGTGTGTACTTTTGGCAAAGTCGATTTTTCTCCAAATAATGGAACCACGGGACCAATTGTCACTGGTACCGTCAAAGCTTCTGCATTCAAATTTAACTGATTTAGTTTCTATACCTGTTCCATTCTAGCCTTATTTAACAAACTCACTTCATTTTCTCGCACTATTCTAGCTATTTCGGTAACTTGGGGAGTTAATGGGGTTACCATTTGTGGGGCACTTGGAATCATTTCTCCTGAATTTTCTTCATATGGCGGAGGTCTTTTAGTCATAATTTCTTCTAACACTTCATCATCAGTTTCATCCAAGGCCTCTCCGGACGTTTCTATATTTTTCTTTTTCTCTTTACACTTGGTACCTGTCTGACTCTCTACTGCCAAAACTGGATATAGACCCTCAGTCACTACAGCTCCTCTCCATCTTTTCATTTGATCTTCTCGCCTCTCAAATGGATATCTAGGCAAAAAACCTCTGAATATTCTACCACTTCTATCTTTTTCTCGCTCAAAAGCTACTACTTCCCATTCTTCCAACGCTTCATACTGGGTAAGTCTAGGATTTGGCTCTAGCAAGTTCATCCTATTTCTCAAATTCTGTAAAATCCTTACATTAAATGTACCAAACTCAGGGAAAGCTTACATCCCATCATCCTTTGTATATTTAATCCAGTTCTCTAACCAAACACAAGTATGGTACCCTCGCTCCATCATCATATAAGAGGCAGGCGTTCTTGGGGGTGGAATAGGAATTCCCTCTCTAGTCACAATTTGTTTGTCTTTCTTAAAGAAATTCTTTATTGTTTTTAGCAAACCCATTTTCAAACTCTTCTTTACTAATGTGTTTTCAACAATAATTCAAACAAACATTTTTCCCGTAATTCTCGCTTCCTTATTCGTTAAGTCCTGTCTTATACCAGCGCAACTCACACCAACCAACCAGTCACAGCTCCCTACGTAACTACAGTCTCAACCAGTGTCAGCGCAACTCACACCAGTTAACCAATCGGAGATTTGTTCACACCCGCTATCTGACCAATGCCAGCGCGGCCTTTTGTGACATCAGTTTTTACTCCTTCTACTGACCCTCCCTTTACAATCTACTCTCGATATACACCCGCTGCTTCGTCCAATACCAGTGCAGCACTTTGTGACGTCAGTATTCACTCCTTCTATTGACCCTTCCTTCACAAAATCTTACGACAATATTTTTTAAATTTTTCTTAATCAAAAATCGGTTAATAACAACATAAAAAGACAATGCTACTTTGTCTGCTCCGCTAAATAAAGAGATAGTCTTCACTTTCCCAAGAGATCCTTACACTGCAAGTAATAATAACGACCAGCGTTATCTCACTTCTCTAACAAGCTCTGGGGAGACCTGTTACTCCTCTAGGGATAAAGCTGAAGTTTCACAAGAGGACATTTTGGCCTTAAAAATGTGTCCTGTTACTCCCCCGGGATACTGCTAGAGTTTCAAAAGTGGACCCTTCGCTATTACAGACACTCTACTTACATCCGAATTTGCCCTAATTATAACACTGACACCCCTACGTAGCTTTTCAGTATTATTACAACAGACAAAGTACTTCTGCAGTGTGATTTCTTTACCACACTCTTCTTCTGCCTACTTCAGGCAAATTCCGTCCCGGGATTCCTCAGGCAACACCGTACCTGTACTTCTAGACAACATAAAACATGGCACTAACTCTTCATGTTAAGACATATCATAAATATTCAATAACCATTACTAAACTAATCAATAGTTCAACCGTCCTCTGCTGCCAAGAAATTGATCCAGCGCGAACCCAATAAATTGATCAGGGATAAACATTTAATAACATCATACATTGGCCCATACACATTCACCCAAAATCCCTGATGCGCTGGTGTTAAGTTTGTTAACTTTACTTCAATTTACTCTTGTTATTCAGGCTCAGTATTTTAACATCCTGTACTATTGCGTCTTAAACAAATGATAATCGATTTTTCATCTACTTGGTCAATGAACCAATTAGTTGAAGAGTTGATAGCAATGGTTTTTTCTCAAATCAAATAATTTATCTTAGAAACTGGCTAAATAACCACAAACTCTTGGTGAGATTTAATAATTTTATCTAGTATTAATAAATGCTCATAGCGATTACATTCAAAATTTCAAATACTGAAAACCTCATGAGAGAGAGAGTAACGATCTAATCATAGAAACAACGGTACAATTATATCAATATACGTCGCAAAGAGTGGATAGATGAAAAGACATTAGAAACAAGTAAGATCTATCACTTAAACCAAGGATTCGGAGGGGATAGATGAAGAGACAAAAGTTTCAGAAAACAAGAATACGACTGCAAAAATAATTTCTGCAATACTACGTTAGATCAGATACAAACCCATAGGATCTGTAAGGGAAAACCACCACCCAGGCCTAGGCGGCAGTGGGGGACCCCTGAACCAAGAGTCAGGGATCAAAGACTCAAGAACCAGGACAGGGACAGGACAGGAACAGCTAGGCCTCTCAGCAAATCGGCGAACAGCGATGCATCCCTCTCTCAGACACCTTCAGCCTAAGCGACCCACCAGCAGCACTAACCACACCCCTAAAGTACCTATTCTTATACCCTAAAAGTACAGGTCCGTCCCACAATAGTTGCTAAATTCACATTTTCTAGCTAAGGGAATGGTTGGGTTCTAGGGTTGGGATGTCAGCCCATTATGAAATCATCTACCTTTGACAACACCATTGTTCTAAACCACTTTTTACACAGTCATCAATACTTCTTCTCTCCCATGAGTACACATGCAACAATTTATTGTACATTTTAATAAATTTAACAACTACAGATTCTGTTCCCACGATGACACTGGCTTTGGCTGGCTTTCAATGTTCTGTCCTTCACCAGGTCAGGCTTTTTCAGCTTTACACAGCAGTTCAGTCACGTGGTCACATGGTTTCTGCTCGCTCCTAATTCCACCCGCCCTCTGTTAGGCTAACTTTAAAAGATGGAGGACTCGTCCATTACTAAAAGAACGGAAAACAGACATTTATTAATTATGTGACAATGCAATTTTCACTGTTTACCACCCACTTTAACACTACCTCATATTAACGGTTAGCCTAGCATAGCACAAGCAGGAAAGCTGCATTATTTATTAGTTTAAAGCTACACACACCATGCTTTTTACTAAATACGCATGCAGCCTTGCCATGAAAACCTTATTAATTCGTTTTAAACACAAGATTATTACATTTCCGGTTCTTTATGTATTATTCAGGGTTAGTTCATATCATAGTGCAAAACAAGCTTCCCTCGTGTAGTGTAAATGTGCACATTAGTTGTTCTGGTACTACTTACTGTTAGTACGTATTATAGGGGTGTTCAATTGAGCAGGTTTCTTTCACGAAAATCCTGCTCCATCAAGAGCACAGACTAATACCTAAAAAAAAAAAAAATCAATACCACTGGACTAACCACTAACCTTGGATTTATATGTAGCATGCTACCCAATACATAGCACTTCAACGCCTCGTATGCGTTATATCAAGCCAATTACAATATAATACAATATTTTCATTACATTCGTATTTTTTACATAAGTCTTAAAAAAATCAATAGAAGACCCAAACTAAAAGAAACAAAACTGTGAATTGCCCATGTGGTAAACATGTTATGTAGTCATTATGCCTTAATTCCTATCCAGTGATTCTTTGCTCCATGCAGTTTGTAAAATCATTTCTTCTGATAGTATATTATCAGTTTTATAATGTGGGCTACAATCCCTTTATAAAACCCTGTCTCTAATTTCCTTATGGCCACTTGTGACATCTCTAGTAGCATTCAATAAAGAAACGTAGTAGATGATTTACTGTAATAAATTCCTACAGTTGATTTCTGGCAGCATAATACCTACTGTCAGAGCAAGCAGCCAGGGTGAAAGGCAAGTCACAGAGCATAATTACAGCTGCAGTTTAAACAAGGAAATTGAAAACTGGCTTTTCCTTCTTCAGATATATGTTTCTAAAAAGATAAAGTGATCACAGGAAAAGATATATTTATGGTAACATGTTTATTTTGCTTTTTTAATGCTGTAGGTCATTGCATGAAAGATAGAAACTCTGATGTTTCTACATAGTATGAGTCACATCATTTTTTAAAATGACATTACATTACACTGATTTTGATATATTTATTGAAAAAATGTATACTGCTTTTTGGTGTGGTTTATTTCACAGTATAGATTCTGCTCTTCATCCTCGTATCTGCAATGAACATGAAATAGCAAGATGGCCATGTGTTACAAGGAATAACGCATCCCCTTCTGTACATTATAAGAATATTGCAAGACACCTCAGAGTTCAATTAGCTTCTAAAGGAACTCAGCCTTTGGCCTTGCTCCTCTATATGGTTATGAAGCTCCTCTGTGACATGCAATATCCTTATAATATAAAGCAGGGGTTACTTTAACCCATATAGCTCTTAAGTTGTGATACTATCACAAACATTAGAGTGTTCTGTTAGCATATTGAAGGCTGCAATCTGTGAGGCAATTTACATAGCTAAAAGGCCCTGAGTTATGTATTGAAGCCTTTATATTGATAGATTTATAATACATGGTATCCTGCTACCCTGTACAAAAGTCTTTAATTTCCTTATCACAGGCGACTTATGATGTGTCTAGTCACCTGTATTAATGAAATGGCAGAGTTGCTCAAATGTAATCAGTTACCATAGCTGCGCTGTGATGTCATAATGCCTGCTGCCAGAGCTAGCTACTCAGGTTAAAGACAAGACACAGAGCATAATTACAGCTGCAGTGTTATAATAGAATGTTAGAATGCTTTGTATTACTGTATTCTATTTCTATGGTTTCTATTACTGCGCTCTGTTGTATATGTTTAAATGATGTTTGTTCTTCCACGTTCTGAAGAGCAGTTCATCTTCAGTTACACGGCTGCTCTTCAGGAGGTGGATGCTTCAATAAACGACTCTACAACTTCACATGAAAGTTTCTGTGGACTTTCATTTTATGACATGCAGTTTAAAGGATACATGAACTTAAGAACTGGCTTTTTATCAAATAAACAGACATGAGGCGAAAGAAGATATTTATGGAAACATGCACTAAATGTCATTACATAAAAAAGTAAAATATCTTTATATTTGTCTACGCATCGCAAGTCTCATTATTTTTTTTAAATTTGATTTACATTAAAGTGATTTGAACATCTTTGTGCAACAGATTACTAAAAGTTTCTTAATGTGTTTAATTTTGCCCTAGATTCTGCTTTTCCTCTTCACGTCTGCAACTATACAATCCTTTTCCTATGGAAGAACAAGACACCAAGGATTTAAGTGGTTTCATAGAAGGGTGATGGAGGGCCCATATCATAAAATAACTAAAATGCTCTCTGCATTGGTATGTTCCAAGCAATTTTGGTGTTCCATGATCTTATAAAGAAACTTGGCCTTCGGCCCCCTATTTAGTCACTGGAGTGTGAGGTGTCTTTCAATATACCTAAAATGTATAGCTGCCGATACTTTATCCTGCATATTCTTTTTTTCATCCCTGTTGATTATTGACACAAGCTTTGATTCCTTTTATTTACTTTTTCATTGTTCACATCTCTCATATTGTAAAATGTTTTACAACTCCCTATTAGAATTGAGTCCATTATCTACCATATTTAGGTTATGTAAACAGTAGTTTCCCTTTGTTACCCAAATATTTGGACATTTCTGAAAAATAGACATTGTGTAGTTATGATCCTTCTGAAAATGGCAGTTTTGAAATGAACCTCCATCAGGTAATTGTTAAGAAAGTTTTTATATTTTAAGAGGATGAATATACTCCGCCCTTAAAGAGTTGGACTACTAAGCAAAACAACATCACAGAATAAACCACTCTGAAAAACACGAGCTCTCTGACTAGTTTAACTGTGTTGAATTCCATGTCCAGAGACTCACCATTAATGGGTGCATTACTGTTGTCTTTACAATGGGCACTGCGATGAAGTAAATACAGTCTCTGGTGTTGCACCAACCTCACCATGCATTCCCTCACTGAGGGTGACACTTCTTACTTTGGAGCTGTTTTAAATAAAGTTCACAGAGAGTGCAACAGGCATTTGTGCTTGCTTGAGGCCCCACAGATACTTGTGCAGCTCCATTAATAATTCAGAATGCACTATTCTGCATTTTGCACTGGCACAATCAAAATGGGGAATTCCTTAATTTGCATAGGAGTGTGTCCCCATGCAAATAACACGTTGCCTTTGCACCTGTACCATATTACACTGTTGGCCATAAATGTTGTTGAGAGGCACACTAAATGCTCCACGTAAAGGTGGTGAGGAGTCAGTGTGCCACCAAAAGGCATCACTAGAGACCGAGGCACCACTCCTTTAAACAGAGGCCGGTCCAGGCTAGTGAAAGATGGAGCCAAGTTTCCAAATGATGACCATGTCTCTCATTAGGGACCACTGCCTTGTGTGTGCCAGATACACCTAGTTTAGGCTACCTATGGTGAAAACCGGGACAGTGAACCCAATATGCAACTTGGGCAGCGCTAAAGTGCAAGCTGTTACTGTATAGACTAGCTGACTGCCTGTATTTGAACAAATGGGCTGGCATTTTAAAAATACTTCATCTTAAGGTTCCTGAGTCAGTGCATTTTTAGTGGGAATTCTGCATACCACCCAACTCTAAATGAGGCTCTAAGTCTGCTTAATACCTTTCCCCAGGAGGAACCAATAGGTTCCTATTCCCCCATTTTCATAGCTCTCCTATTTCGACAAGAGTTAGCTAGGATTACAGCATTAGCAATCTGAACCTTCCATTAGTACTTAGGTTTTTGTTTCATCATTTCTTAAAAAAAATTGATAATTTTCCACAGACCTTCTGGCAACATTGATTAAGGCAAAGGTGCTACCTTATCATGTATATATAAATATATACACACACACACATATATATATATATATATATATATATATATATATATATATATATATATATATATATTCACTGAAAAATCCACAGGTTTCAGGGACGTTATAGTTAGGCTGACATTTCACTCATACTAAACCAGAGAAATTCGGCCGTTAACTCGCGCCCCCGCAATGCACTGCTGATGACGTCACATATTACATCACTCATGACATGGTCAGTGACATCACTGATGACATCTCCAATGACATCACTGGTGACATCACTGATGACATCATCCAGTGACTGAGTGTTTCTAAAAAGTTTAAGAATGTTATATATATATATACGCCAAGGTGTATTGAAGAATGAGTGGGTGTATGAGTGTCTGAATGGATGATTTAGTGGGTGCGTGACTGACTGTATAAGTGAGTGATTGAACATGTCTTAGTGAATGCATGGGAGAATGACTAATCTGTATCAGTCTGTCAGTTGGTGTGTAAGTGGCTGCATGGGTTGGTGAGTAGCTACATGAGTGTCTATATGGGTTAATGATTGGTTGTCTGAGTACCTGTATGGGTGCTTGAGTGTCTGTGTGGGTGGGTGGGGGGTGTGACTCCCTGCATTGATGTGTGATTGGGTGATTCACTGGGTATATGGGTTCATGAGTGCGTGTGTGAGGGGCTGTATGGGTGAGTGAGTGTCCGTATGGCTGTGTTTGTGAGTGAGTGGATATCTCAGTGGTATATGTGTAAGTAACTACATATGTGAAAGGCAGTATATGTAAGTGTTGGAGTATATAAGTGACTATATGTGAGAGTGAGGATTGTGAGAGTGACTGTAGGGATGAGTGTGTGCTTGTGTCAGTGATTGTATAAGAGAGTAAGTATGTGATAGTATCTGTATGAATAAGTGAGGTGGTGTGCATATAACTGTATAGGTGAGTAAATGGCAATGTGATTGATTCTTTGCGTGACTAACTAGGTGTATGAGTAACTGTATGGGTGAGTGGCAGTGTGTGAGTGTCTGTATGGGCATATGATTGCAAATGTCAGTGGCTGTATAGATGACTGACTGCGTGAATGAGTGACTGTATGGGTGAGTGAGTGGATGTGTGTACACCTATGAATCAGTGAGTGGGTATGTACTAACTGGTATTGGTGTGTCTATGGTTACGAGAATGGTAGTCTGTATTTTAGAGTGGGTGTATCAGAAGTTGGTAAAACATCTGTGCTTTTGAATAATGGTTCTTGGTGGAGCATTTCTAAGATTCATCGGATATTAAGTGGATGATGTCCTCAGTGATGTCATCAGTGATGTCATTTGAGATGCCATCGGTGTTGTCACTGACCATGCCATGAGTGATATAATATGTGACATCATCAGCAGTGCATTGTGGGGGCGCCAGTTATGGTTAGCTCAGCTAACTATAACAGCCGCATTTCTCTGCTTTTATACGAGTGAAATGTCAGCCTAACTATAATTTCTCTTTCAGTGAATTTCTAAGGTTTTTTAAATCCTAATTCCTAACTATAACGTCCCTGAAACCTCTGGCTTTTTCAGTGAATTTCTAAGGTTTTTTAAATGCTAATTCCTAACTATAACGTCCCTGAAACCTCTGTTTTTTTCAGTGAATTTCTAAGGTTTTTAAATGCTAATATATAACTATGCCTACATAGGTAGGATATGTGCAGCAAGAGGAAGAAAGGCGCAGAAAGAAGCAAGCAAAGTACAGAAAGAGGCAAGAGAGGTACAGAAAGAGGAAGAAAGGCGCAGAAAGAAGCAAGAGCAATGCAGAAAGAGGCTACAGAAGTCCAGAAAGAGGAAGAAAGGTGCAGAAAGAAGCAAGACAAGTGCTGAAAGAACCAACAGAGGTGCAGAAAGAGGCCTACTTTGACTGTACCTTATAACAGACTCATACAAAGTAGCCTAATCACTAATCCTTCTCCCAAGATGTCTTAACCCTCAATTTTCTCTTGAAGGTTCACTATTAATCGACTGCTCAGAATGTTAGGCCTCCCAAATATAAAACAGCAATCCTAAGCATATCACTGTTGTAAGTCTGACCAAGTTTGTGAAGGTATGCATGCGTGTCTCTGCTTTTACCTAGTGACATGTTACATAAAAATAAACATACAAATACTTGAATACCTGTGCTTCAAAGAGCATACTCCCGTAAATTGGTGTACAAAAAGGTGTATGCATTTCTTTCTGCTCACAATACAGGGCACATGGGTATTCAATAGTATATTTGAGGAGCTCTATAGCACATATATACATAAGACATGTCTGCCTGTGCAACCAAATGACAGAGCAGAGCTGAGAAGATTTGTCCACCTATAGGAGAAGTTACCCGCTTTTTAACCTACCATCTTCAGATGCATAACACATGTAAGAATACGTGTACAAGAGGGGTGCAAAAATTTGCAAGAGAGGTGCAGAAAGAAGCAAGAGCAGTGCATAAAGAACCAACAGAGGTGCAGAAAGAGGCAAGAGGGGTACAGAAAGAGGCAAGAGAAGTGCCGAAAGACGCAACAGAGGTGCAGAAGGAGGCAAGAGAACTGCAGAAAGAGGCAATAGAGTTACAGAAACAGGCAAGAGGGGTACAGAAAAAGGTAAAAGGGGTGCAGAAAGAGGCAAGAGATGTGCAGAAAGAAGCAACAAAGAGTGTTGGTTGTCACGTGAGGAGAGGAGAGGAGGAGCAAGCAGTGAGCAGCGAGAGCAGTGGGAGAGCAGTAGGAGCGGAGCCGGAACTCTGCAGCAGGAGCTCTGCAGCCGGAGCAGCCGCGTAGTACGAGCAGCGCACACAAGCCGGTGTCATTGTGGCATTCATTTGAACCAAGCCGAATCAAACCAACTTCGGCGTGCATCGGCTTTAGTGGCGACATTAGCGGCACCACAGCTCAATAAACAGGTAAGTCATAGCCGCAGCTGTGAGTTGCCGTGAGTTGCCGTGAGCTGCCATGAGTTGCAGGTAGTGGACACCACCTACTAAGCGCCGCCCGAGAACAAGAGCAAGAAGCAAGTAGCAGAGGGTCTTGTGGGTACTGTCCGATTTCGCGGAAGCGGCCAACATTAGGTCAGTGCGGCTTTTGAATCGGTGCGCCTTTAAGGAATAAAGGGGAACGTAACCCACTTCGCTATTTTGCTGATCAACACTGCTTAACACTGTTTATAAGTTCGGCAGCAGGCGTAAGACCATCCCAGTTATAACCCCATTTCAGCTCAACCACAAGCGCAAGTCTGGTCTTGGTTAAAGTTTTGCTAGCTGAAGGGTGGTCTTCGAACCTCTGTAAGGCACAGTGCAGCAGGAAAAGCAGTAGTTGGCGATAGGCCACTGGACAGAGTGAGAGTTGAGAGTTGGAGTCTCCGGATCCGGTTTGGAGATAGCGGATGGATGAGTGGAGAGCAGAGCAGAAAGGAGCGGAGAGCGAAGGGCCTGGCGTGGCCCGAAAATTGAAGTGCATTTTTCTGATTAAGTGACTGGAGTCAGCCAGGCCAGCCAGGCAGGCACGTAAGCCTGTAAGCCCGAGCGAGATGACTTCTAGAAAATTACGCTCAGGCGTGTGCTCTCCTCATCACCAAGTCAATCTCATAAATTAAGAAGATCTTTCAGCGGCACTAGACAATTACAGCAACTTTGCTACAAATCCCATCCTGCCATTACTGTTTTTTTCCGAAAAATGCCCCGGATTACTCCTGAGGTGGCAGCAGTGGTCAAAGAAGGTTTGACCTTCAACTTCCACCCAGCAACGTCTTCTTTGTTGCCCCTTGTGGAATCACAGGGAAATCAGTGTAGTTCTGCTGGGTTCCAGTTGCAGTTTTGCGAAGGGACTCGGGCCCGGGCCCAGAAAACTGAAAGGGTTGAGGATGGTTCAAGTGAGCTACCGTCTGATGCTCCCCCTGCGCAAACTTGGTTTTAGACTCTTTTGCTATCCAGCTACATAGTTCCTTGAATAGGACAAAGCAGTCAAAGCAGTCAAGGCTAGACTGCATGACTGATGTTACACCTGCAGTTTTACTGGTTCGGGGGGACATCCACAAGGGACCAAGCGAGGATGGGGGTTTGGATGATCCTTTGGGTGATGTTTCTCCCATGATTGAGAGGGCAAAGATATGTGAAGAGTTAATGCCAGGGGAAGACTTTACACTCCCTGATATCGATATAAAAGCCCAAATAAGGGACTGGGGAGATTCTCATGACCATAAAGATGATCATTTAACGAGTAGATCCCGGGAAAAAAATACTCCAATTGTAAGCTCTTCTCCTAGGCGTCTCTCTTTGCCTTTTTTATACTGTAGTACAAGTCATTTGATTGGTACTTTTATGGAGTCTGCCAGTGATGTATTCCTACCTTGTTCACAACCGAAACTGGGAATGAGAGGGATGGTGTGCCCTCAGAATATCTTGTCTGCATTGAAAAAATCTTAAATTCCATTTTATCTTTATTAGAGAAATCTGTATTGGGTTCTGACCATATATTGGAAATGATCTCTGTAATGTTATTTGAAGTGCAAAAGGTAAATAAGTCTGATACCATTAAACCTATGCCTACGATACATCCCCAGATGGAAGAACTGGCAAATGCAAGGCCAGTATTAGTCGCTCCCTTGGGAGAGTCGAGAGACGCATGCGTGCAAGCAGGAATGCCTCTTTATTTGGTGCCCCCCACAGTACCTATGCGTAATCTTGAAAAGGAAGAGCTTTGTTTAAGCACATTATTTGGGGAGGCCGAATTGAGTCCCCCTCTGGAAAAGTCCATTTTGAAAATTTTCCCTCTGTTTAATAAAGGTAAAAAAGGGGGCGCTGGAGAAGTTGTGAAAACCAGGGGTTATGCTAAGCAAGTCAAGCAGGTAGGGAGGGGAAGAGAGGAGGGGGTGGTCGTAACTCCATTTACCACTCAGGCTCATTCCCCTATATCATCAGGGAAGGGAGGATTGAAAGTAGGGAAGAGGGGTAGCCCCGTAATAAATCATAAGGGGGAAAATATTAAAAAGAAATACAAAAAAACGAGACAATTTTCTAAATGAAAAGCGTCAAAATTGCATTTTTCATGGACCCCCGAAAGCCAGGGTCATATTCATACAATAATGGAGGAGGGAGGTCCTAAATCCCCGTTAGTAGATGGTATTCCTACGGAACCCCCAAAGCGTACATGGTATTAGCTGGGAGATTGGGGTACTCTGGATTAGTAGTATCCCCACCAACCCGGATGTCGCTGTCCCCCCCAAGCAATCCATCCCTCCTTGACTAACGAGATGGTTGATCCATCGGGAGGGGAAATAGGAATGGGATGTGGGGTTCCCTTGCTCCAGACAGGGTCTGGGGCCCCTGATTCCAGGGTGGATAGCAACCTGGAGGGGGTCCCCAAATACCAACTATTACCCAGGATGGGTTGAACAGAATCCCCATAGGGTCCACATCTCTGACCAATAGAAACTTAGAGGCCCCAACCTCCAACACCGTCTCGTATTCGAATAGTCAGCCTGATGGTGGTGCACAAGTTGTTAGCTTTAGCAATAGGGTTCCTCTATGGATCTCCTGGAGGAATGCCACAAAGAAAACTAGTGGGGTACAGATTGTCTCATCTCCAATTGTGGAATTTACTTTATTATTTGACAATCAATCTATACCGGTAAATAGAGGATTCATTCTTAGCCTTATTTCGGAAATAGAGGCACTAAAGCTGATAACAAGTAAGGATATTCTAAATGTGGTGATTAATGCATATGACACTTTTCCCTACTCCAGAGTCACCTTTGGCTCCTTGATCGTGGCCAATTTGGTTATGCAGAAATGTGAGCATTTCTTGAAATGAGGGCTTGATATAACATCTGTTATAGAATATGAGGAGCATCATACTATGGGCTCTACAACTCACTGTTCGAAAGTCCCTAGGGCCGGTAATTCAGTGGCGTTAGATGCGTTGGGCCCTGATATTGAGTATTCAGTGGGTAAACCTAAAGACATTGTGGTCTCCGTGGACAAGAGGGGACGTTCTATAAATCTCGTTTCTGGTGCGGCAGCTGCTCCTCAGGCCCCGGACACAAAAGATGAATTGGCCCAGTGGAGTTGGGTTACAAGAGCCTTGAACTACACCCATCCGGAAGCTAAAAGGAGCGCTCTGTTGAGGAAGCCTGGGGGGCTACTTTTGTCATGGAATATGGCCGGTTTGGGGCCCAATGAAATGAAATTGAATTCTTTGAAAACCATGAACCCTTTAATTATATGTTTACAGAAACATGGTCTTGCAAAGAGTTCGATTGCGATGGCTATTTTGTTTACTCCTGCTATGCTAAGCGTTCTGAAAGGGGACACGCCAGCGGGGGGTTTCCATGTTGCTTAAGAACTCCATTAATTGGAATCAGAAGGTTTTCTACCACCCGTCAAATTTTTGTATATGCCTGAAGCTGGCATGTTTGGGAGATTTCGCCAGGCCCATTTTCTTCCTTGAGGCAAACCTGTATATCCCTCCTGAAAGAAATTTTGATAATTTTTTGAGTGTACTTTTTTCTTATATTCAGGATATAGCTATTAGGGAAGATTGCCCCCTAGTGATAATTGTGGGAGACCTAAATGCCAATATTTCGCACTCTGCTTCAGGGATTTATGCCAACACTGATAAAGAGGAAATTTGGCATATACCCGAGATTTTATTACCAGAAAAATAAAAACAGATAAACGGGGGTTCTTTTTGCTTGATAGCATTAGAAGTTTAGATCTTGTTATCCTAAATGGGAGAGTGCCTGTTGACAAAACAGCACAATTTACTTTTCACTCCCAGCAGACTCAGAGCCTTTTAGACTATGTGGTTGTCTCCTATCAAATGTTTGGGGCTTCTGAAAACTTCTTTGTTCTCCCGTCTATATGGAGCGACCATACTATAGTGGGTATGACAGTGGCCCTTGATCTTCCTATATTGGATCCAGGGAATCTTGGCCAGGACATGGCTACTTTTAATAAAACAAATGGTCGGTCCTTTTGGACGCAAAAAAACATCTCTGAAGTAGGCTCTATAGTGAAGAGGGCCTATGTAGAACAGCAGGGTCATGCTTATGCCAGTATTACACAGCTCTTTGAGGCCCAAATGGAGAAGATACTTTAAGTACTAAATCTCCCGGACCTTGTTTGTTTAAACAGGGTTCATTCTTGCTGAAACTTTTAAATCAAGAAATTAACCGACTTGTTCGAAAACAGTATTTACAATTTCTCACAGGTTGACAGCAGGAAATTAATCGCCTTAAGCGAGTAAGAAGTCGCTGCAAACTTAGTGAAAAAAGAAGGGAGTTTGATGCCAAGTGGATTGGGCTGAGGGAAGCCGCAATGGCCAAATATTCAAGAAAGTATTGGCACTTGATTGCGGAATACTGTGATTCAAGGCAGAGGGCTTTGCCAATACCGATCCCAGAAAAGGACTGGGTGGATTGCATTTCCCTATTATACAAAAATAACAGCCCAGTTGTTCCCATGACGATTGATGTGGATAAATCTTCTCTTACTGAATTTGGCCCCCCGTTAGGGGAGGAAGTGGTAAGTTTCATAAAGAACGCCAGAACCTCCGGCGCACAAGGGCCGGATGGAATACCAATTGCGCTAATTAAAAAGGAGTCAGCTGCATGGGGAGATTTCTTAGCGCCATTGTTTAATTACTGTTTTCTAACGAACAAAATCCCCCCTCTTGGAAGGGGAGTATTATAGTTCCGTTGTATAAAAAGGGTCAGAAACTTTGCCGGCTAGCTTTAGACAGATGCTCTGCTGGATGCTTCAGGCAAATTATTCGCAAAAAGTATATTATGTCATCTGCAACAATGGGCCCATGACCAGAATATTCTACCACCTGAACAAGCTGGTTTCAGAAAGAACAATGGTACCTTGGACAATATTGCGGTCGTTCAGACCATTGTAGAGAAATATGTTTTCTCACGAGGCATGTCAGTGTATGCAGCTTTTATCGACTTCTCCACGGCGTTTGATAAAGTGGATCACCAAACGCTGTGGAGAAAGCTTTTTCATCTTGGTATACCACACCACCTTCTGGGTCTTATTATGGAACTGCATACGGATACCTGGTGCCAAGTTCTGATGTGAGGTCCGCTGGGGTTATCATGCAAGATTAGAACATATAATGGGCTTAAGCAGGGCTGCCTACTGGCCCCTCTTTTGTTTTCTTTGTATATTGCTGATCTCCCTGGCATCCTGAACTCAGTGAGGGGAGATGCACCCAGAATAGGTACAATGTCCGTTGGTTCCTTATTATATGCGGATGATGTGGTAATATTCGATTTAATGCCCATTGGTCTGCAACGTCGTTTGGATGCCCTAACCAAATATGCAGAAGCCCACTTCCTGAAAATTAATATTGCTAAAAGCAAGATTTTGGTTTTCCGCAAGAAAGGGCTTAGAATAAAGAGATGTCTAAAATTGATGCTTGGTTCTGAAAAATTGGAATTGGTTGATTCGTTGATTGGGGAAGGTTTTTTCAAAAACAGGGCGAGACCTTGAGCACATCAAACTTTGTGTTAGCAAGGCTGTCTCCCAGGCGAGTGCATTAAACAGATTTTATAATACTTGTGGGAGATGCCATTTTTGCCAAGTTTTGTCAGTTTTCAAGGTTAAAATTCCCCCTTCATTAATATATGATGCTGAGGTATTGGACATGAATCACTGGCTCTCTTTCGATAAGGCTGAAGGACGAATTTTGTGCCAAATTTGTAACCTAAACTCTCAGGCTGCCCCACATGTATTACATCTTGAATTTGGTTTAGTCTCTTCTTTTACTATATCTCTGGCAGCGGTTCTGCGGTGGGGTAACTCCCTTTGTTGGGGGGAGGAGGGAACTCTTAAGGCTTCCTTGAGAATAGAAATCTTTGATATATTAAAAGATCAATCAACGTTCTTTAGGTCCTTTGTATATGCAAATGACACATTTGGTTTTAGCTTGAACTCCGCTTCCCCTATGCCAAAGTTTGTACTAAAGCAGCTTTTAAGGAAGTCCGTATCCTCTATCAGTTTGATGAGAGATACTGCTTTAAGTCAATCCAGGTCCAGTAATGAGGTGGTTTGTGGGAGTGCCCTGGGGAATAAACCTCAGACTTATCTAACTTGGAATATTCCTCATGGGATTAGAAGCTGATACTCCTACTGAGAATTAACTTGCTGCCGCTAAGAGAAGTTACTGGTATCTGGGACAAAATACCAAGAGAGAAGAGAATATGTGAAATGTGTTATTTACAAATTTAAGATCTTAACCATGTTTTATTTGTGTGTTCGGAGCTGCAAAGGGCCAGGTGTATGTTTTTAAAGCCATTTTTGATCAAATTTAATATTCACTCGGCCCAGGAGGCCCGTTCACTGGTTTTGTTTCCTCCAAATGAAATGGTTTGTTATAAGATATACCAATTTTTAAAAAACATTTCTGACTATTTTAGGTAACTTTTAATAGTAATTTTACTCTTGTGTTGTAACACCTGATGGTTGGATATTTGATCGTCTCATGTATTTATTGCACTATTTGCACATTATACAGTATGTTCGATATAAGGATCTCTTTGGGAGGCAGATATGTATAAAGGAATAATTTTGTATAATATGCAAAGTATGTCTCTTTTAATCTGTTTGTTTATCTTTGTGGACCTCCGTTGGAGTTCAATATCAAAATAAATAAATTGAATTTGAAGCAAAACAGGTGAAGAAAGAGGCAATAGGGGTGCAGCAAGAGGCAAGAGAAGTGCAGAAAGAAGCAACTGAGGTGCAGAAAGAAGCAAGAGCAGTGCAGAAAGAACCAACAGATGTGCAGAAGGAGGCTAGAGGTGTGAAGAAAGAGGCAAGAGAGGTGAAGAAATGTGCAACAGATGTGCAGAAAGAAGCAAGAGCAGTGCAGAAAGAACCAACAGAGGTACAGAAACAGGCAAGAGGGGTGAAGAAAGAGGCAAGAGTTGTGCAGAAAGAAGAAACAGAGGTGCAGAAGGAGGCAAGAGAACTGCAGAAAGAGGCAAGAGAGTTATAGAAACAGGCAATATAGGTGTAGATAAAGGGAACAGGGGTGAAGAAAGAGCCAAGAGAGGTGCAGAAAGAGGGAAGAAAGGTGCAAAAAGAGGCAAGAGGGGTGCAGAAAGAAGCAACAGAGGTGCAGAATGAGGCAAGAGGGGTACAGAAAGAGGCAGGAGGTGTGCAGAAATTTGCAAGAGAGGTGCAGAAAGAAGCAAGAGCAGTGCAGAAAGAACCAACAGAGGTGCAGAAGGAGGCAAAATGGGTGCAGAAAGAGGCAGGAGGGGTGCAGAGATTTGCAAAAGAGGTGCAGAATGAAGCAAGAGCAATGCAGAAAGAACCAACAGAGGTGCAGAAGGAGGCAAGAGAGGTGCAGAAAAAGGGAACAGGGGTGCAGAAAGAGGCAAGATAGGTGCAGAGAGAAGGAAGAAGGGTACAGAAAGAGGCAAGAGGGGTGCAGAAAGAAGCAAGAGAGGTACAGAAAGAAGCAAGAGAAGTGCAGAAAGAAGCAACAGAGGTGCAGAAAGAGGCAAGAGGGGTGCAGAAAAAGGCAAGAAAAGTGCAGAAAGAAGCAACAGAGGTGCAGAAGGAGGCAAGAGAAGTGCAGAAAGAGGCAAGAGAGTTGCAGAAACATTCAAAAGAGGTGCAGAAAGAAGCAAGAGCAGTGCAGAAAGAACCAACCGAGGTGCAGAAGGAGGCAAAATGGGTGCAGAAAGAGGCTAGAGGGGTGCAGAAAGAAGCAAGAGAGGTGCAGAAAAAGGCAAGAGAAGTGCAGAAAGAAGCAACAGAGGTGCAGAAGGAGGCAAGAGAAGTGCAGAAAGAGGCAAGAGAGTTGCGGAAGCATTCAAAAGAGGTGGAGAAAGAAGCAAAAGCAGTGCAGAAAGAACCAACAGATGTGCAGAAGGACGCAAGAGGGGTACAGTAAGAGGCAAGAGGGGTGCAGATATTTGCAAGAGAGGTGCAGAAACAGGCAAGACAGGTGCAGAAAAGGGAACAGGGGTGTGAGAAGTTGGCCTGGCATATGCTGTCCACTAGTTATAGTGGGCACCTTGCACCAGTCCAAACAACCCCTTATGGATGATAGGTTAAAGACAACCTTTATTGAAAGCTATCCTAGTGGTAGCTATGGAGAGCAGCCTTCAGGCTAAGTCTTGGAGGAATATAAAGCAGCTTGTTTTACCAGTCTATAATCTCTTGAGTGACCAAATGAAAGAGGACCACACCAGGTATATATATAAAATATATGTATTTAGTCTTAAACACACCCCTCTAGTCTCTTTATGAGGCTAGAGTTCGAAGTACATAAGTTACAAGTCAAATATCAGCAGTATTTAGTACAATACACGTTTGAGCCCTAGGGGCTTACCAAACCATATACTAAAATAGTGGTATAAGAACCACGACTGAACTAGACACAAGGCCTAGAGTCTGTAGAAGTGCTTGGACCCCAAGGAACCACCCAAGGTAGTGACACAGGGGACCCACGGGGGACGCGTGCAGTGTGAGAACACAGCCGCGAGCCGCCGTTGACTTCTATGGGGAAAGTCGCGGTTAGATTTTTAAAGAAAAAGGACACTTTGGAGAGGACTTCCAGTTAACCCCTTAAAACTTAAGAGTTTCTAGGGCCCACACCCACGTGAGTACCGAAATACTCGAGTTACCTCACACAGGGAAGCCGGGTGCATACGTGTTAAAAGGTGTCGGGAATCGTCGTCGTTTTCAATGGCGACCTCTTGGAAAGGGCTGCTGCCGTGAAGAGAAAGAGTGTCCGGTGAGATCCAAGCCTGGATCGAGGAAGAGGAAGACCTGAAAGCAGAGGGGACAGAGTCTGGGTCACTAGCCAGTGACCAGGGGCACGATAGTCGAATGCCCTCAGATGTCGGGTGCTTCAGGTGAGTTTACGAGTGCCTTGACTCTTCAGCCACGAGGTCCAGGAGGCATCGACAACAACCAGGAGCTGGAATCCAGCTGTCCCACAAAGTTTGTCGAGTGCTGCGGTGTCGGCGACCAGATTGGACCCAACAAGCCTTGGCAACGGCAAGTCATGGGGAAATGAAGAAAAGGCTGCGGTGCAGACTAGCAAGGTCTGAGAGACTCACCCAGCGAGAGTAAGTCAGGGCACTTCTGAAGCAACCAGAAAACCCCAAGCAATTGAAGAGTTGCCTTCGTGGAGACCCACTAGCCAATGGACTAGTGATTGCAAAGGAGCCTCGAGCGGTCGCACTTGGAGCTGGCCCACGGGACACTCTGGATGTGTAGGCCAGTGATCTTTGCTGCAGTTGGTGCTTGGGGCTAGGGCTACTTGGAACCGAAAGCACGGCTTTAAGAGATGTCAGGAAGTTGGTGCACTTGCAAATGTGCTTGGTGTCCAGGGGTCACAGTTCCACATTACCCACGACAGCTACGGGCCTCAGCTTTGCTGGGGACTCAGGACAGACTCGGGGAAGTCTGGAAATCCACCTCTGGTGATGCAAAGACTTTGGCGTCCGGTGGGAGCTTCAGTGATGCAGACCAGACAGATCTTTTGTTGGTGCCTGCCAAGCAGGGGAGTCACTCCTTGACCTCAAGGGAGATTCTTCAGTCCTCTAATCTTGATGTAGAGCGTCGAAGGTCCAGGATTCAGCTTCAGAGTTTCATCCAGGGATATCTAAAGTCCTGTTGCCAGGGTTCCCTTACTTATACTAAGAAAAGGGGTTGGACTAACTCTGGGGTCCCACCTATGGGAGGGTTTGGAAAGAGGGATGGCTACACCCATTTCCTTTGTCCAGTTTCACGCCAGAGCAGGGGCTGGCAGCCCCTGCAACCGGTTTGAACTGGGGTATGCATGAGGACACCAAATGTGCCCCCAGTGCAGGACTTCAAAGCACTCAGAGAGTGCACCACCCAGCCCTAATCCACTAAGGCCTGTCTGGGAGGTGGTAACACCTCCCTGAGACAGGAAACCTATTGTCCAGGCCTCCCCTGCCGGAGTTTCGGTCAGCAGCAGGAGGCCAGACTCATGTCTGTGGCTGCAGCATCCATTTTGTGATGGCAGGCTCTGGTTAGTTGGTACCGGGTATACCGGTGCTGTCATGTCTCTCTCTAAAGTACAGGGAATCAATTTAGAGAGGAAGCAGCTAGGCTGGGGTCCTGGATAGCAGGGCCCCAGCCAGACTAAAGTCGAAAAACAGTGATACACCAGCAAAAAGTGGGGGTAACCATAAGAGGCAGATCCTACTCTCCTACACAACCCCCCCAAACGTAGGGACATTAAACTAACCTTGACCAGTTAAGTCTTCATGTTCTAAGTGGAAATATCTGGAGAGTCCATCTGCATTGGCATGGTTACTCCCAGGTCTATGTTCCACTGTATAGTCCATCCCCTGTAGGGAAATGGACCACCTCAAAAGTTTAGAGTTTTCACCCTTCATCTGTTTTATCCATAAGAGGGGCTTATGGTCTGTTTGAACAAGGAAGTGAGTGCCAAACAAGTATGGCCTCAGCTTCTTCAGAGCCCAAACCACAGCAATGGCCTCCCTCTCAATGGCTGACCAACGTTTCTCTCTGTGGGTCAGCCTTCTGCTAATAAAAGCTACTGGCTGATCCTGACCTTCACCATTCAACTGTGACAGTACAGCCCCTACCCCCAACTCAGCTGCTTCTGTTTGCACAATGAACTTTTTGGAGTAGTTAGGACTTTGCAGAATGGGAGCAGTGCACATGGCCTGCTTCAGGTCATCAAATGCATTTTGACAGCTAACTGTCCACTGAACCTTTTTGGGCATTTTCTTAGAGGTTAAGTCATTCAGGGGTGTCACTATTGATCCATACCCCTTGACAAATCTTCTGTAGTACCCAGTCAGGCCTAAAAAGGCTCTCACCTGAGTCTGGGTAGTTGGAGCAGCCCAGTCCATGATGGTCTGGATCTTGCTCTGCAATGGTTGCAAGGTGGCCCAGGTACACAACCTGACTCTGCTCTATCTGGCACTTTGTGGCCTTGATAGTTAGGCCTGCCTTCTGCAGGGCCTCCAAAACATTTCTGAGGTGGACCAGGTGATCCTCCCAGGTGGAGCTAAAGACAGCAATATCATCTAGATATGTTGCACTATAGGCTTCCAGACCTGTAAGGACTGTGTTCACCAACCTCTGAAAAGTGGCAGGTGCATTTTTCAAACCAAAGGGCATCACCACAAATTGGTAAAGTCCCACCAGGGGTAGAAAATGCAGTTTTTGGCTTTGCATCATCAGCTAGTCTGATCTGCCAGTAGCCAGCTGTTAGGTCAAATGTGCTTAGATACTTGGCTGAGGCCAAAGTGTCTATTAGCTCATCTGCCCTGGGTATTGGATGGGCATCAGTCCTAGTGACTGCATTGAGGCCTCTGTAGTCCACACAAAACCCCAACTCTCTCTTACCATCTTTGGTGTGAGGTTTTGGCACCAGGACCACTGGACTAGCCCAGGGGCTATCTGAAGGCTCAATGACACCCAGCTCCAACATTTTCTGGACTTCTGTCCTGATACAGTCCCTGACCTGGTCAGGTTGCCTGTAAATCTTAGTTTTAACAGGCAGACTGTCCCCAGTGTCCACTTCATGAGTGCACCAGGTGGTCTGACTTGGAGTCAGAGAAAACATGTGTCTGAACTGATTGAGCACCTGTCTACAATCAGTTTGCTGCTGGGCAGTGAGGCTGCCTGCCAAGGCTACACCATCCACTGACCCATCATCATGGTTCTGAGAGAGCAGGTCAGGGAGAGGGTCACTCTCCTCTTCCTGTCCCTCATCAGTTGCCATGAGCAAGCCCATGTCAGCCCTGTCTACATATGGCTTCAGCCTGTTGACATGGAGCACCCTGTGGGGGCTCCTGGGAGTTCCCAGGTCTACCAGATAGGTGACCTCTCCCTTCTGTTCAACAATTGTATGGGGGCCACTCCACTTGTCTTGGAGGGCTGCTGGGGCCACTGGCTCCACACCTTCTGTCCTGGCTGGTAAACAGTCAGCACAGCCTTTTGGTCATGCCAGGCTTTCTGTAATTCCTGGCTAGCCTCAAGGTTTTTGGTTGACTTTTTCATATACTCAGCAATACGGGAGCGGAGACCAAGTACATAGTCCACTATGTCCTGTTTAGGGAGTTTGAGAGGTAACTCCCAACCTTCCTTCACCAGACACAATGGACCCCTGACAGGATGGCCAAACAAAAGTTCAAAAGGGCTGTAGCCAACCCCCTTTTGAGGCACCTCCCTGTATGCAAATAAAAGGCAGGGCAAGAGTATGTCCCATCTTCGCCTAAGCTTTTCTGGGAGCCCTTTAATCATGCCCTTCAAGGTTTTGTTGAATCTCTCAACTAAACCATTGCATTGTGGGTGATAGGGTGTGGTGAACTTATAAGTCACTCCACACTCCTTCCACATTGCAGTCAAGTAACTGGACATAAAGTTTGCTTCTCTGTCAGATACTACCTCCTTAGGAAAGCCCACTCTTGAGAAAATTCCCAGGAGGGCCCTTGCCACCACAGGAGCTGTAGTGGTCCTAAGGGGAATTGCTTCTGGGTACCTGGTGGCATGGTCCACCACTAGGATAAACCTGTGCCCAGATGCTGTTTGGGGATCCATGGGACCAACTATGTCAATCCCCACCCTCTCAAAGGGAGCCCCCACCACAGGTAGTGGTATCAGGGGGGCCTTTGTGGTGCCACCTGCCTTCCCACTGGCTTGGCAGGTTACACAGGAGCGACAAAACTCCTTGGTGTCTTCAGACATGTGGGGCCAGTGAAAGTGAGGGACAATTCTGTCCCAAGTCTTGTTCTGGCTCAGGTGACCTGCTAAGGGAATATCATGGGCTAGTGTCAATAGGAAGCCCCTGAACTTCAGAGGTATAACCAACCTCCTGGCTGCTCCAGGCTTGGGGTCTCTACCCTCTGAGTACAGGAGTCCATCATCCCAATATATCTTATGGGTGCCACTAGCATTCCCAGCAGCCTCAGCAGCAGCTTGCTGTCTGAGGGGTTCAAGAGAGGGGCAGTTCAGCTGCTCCTAGCTCAGATCTGCCCTGGAAGGGCCCCCTGTCCCCAAGAACTCAACCTGAACAGGTTCAAGCTCCTCTGGGACAGTTCCTTCTTCAGGCCTGAGATCATCTTCCTCAAAAGACTGATCTTCTTCCTGAGCCAAGGGGGAAGGCACTTCCTTAACCCTACTGCTCCTCCTCTTGGGAGGCACCTGGTCCATTGTTCCAGAATCCAGGGCCTGTTCAGCTTTTGACATTTTGGCCTGTGACCTAGTCACAGCAAAGACATGTGCAGGGATCCCTAGCATTTCTGCATGTTTCCTGAGCTTCACCTCTGCCCAAGCTGAGGTTTCAAGATCATTTCCAAGCAAGCATTCCACTGGTAGGTCTGCACTCACCACAACCTTCTTAAGGCCAGTTACCCCTCCCCAGGAGAAGTTAACAACTGCCAGAGAATGGTCTGTTCTGACATTGCTAGCATTGGTCACTTGGTACATTTCACCAAGTATAATCTGCCCAGGATCCACAAGATCTTGTGTCACCATGGTGACACTTGCTCCTGTGTCCCTGAATGCCAAAGCCTCCCTTCCATTAATTAAAGGCTGCTGCCTGTATTTGCCCAAGTTATTGGGACTCACAAAGGGGGACATATCCATGCCCCCATCACAGACTAGGACAGCCTGAGTTGGCACTCTGACTAGGCCAGAGCCCATCTCAGTACCCAGGGTCAACCCTACTAAACCCTTGTTCTGAGTGTTTCCACCACCACTTGTAGCTGGACTAGGGGGAACAGTTGCCTTAGGGGCAATGGTGGCTGGATTGGAGTCTTTGGACTTGGTGCAATCACTGGTCCAGTGAGTCTTTATCTTACAGACTTTGCACCATGGTTTCTTTTGGCCTTTCCCTTTATTAGATTGGGATTCCCCACCAGATGCATATTTTTGGGGACCTTGAGAAGACTTCTGGTCTTTAACCTTCTCCCCACCCTTATCAGAGTTTTGGGAATCTTGCTTCTTCTGGTCACCACCTTGGTTCTGTACTTTCTGCTTCACCCTGGTTCTGACCCATTTGTCTGCCTTCTTTCCCAATTCTTGGGGAGAGGTCAGATCAGAGTCAACCAGGTACTGATGTAGCAACTGATTCTGACAGTTATTAAGAATCTGCTCCCTCATGATTAAATTATAGAATCCTTTGAAGTCACACACCTTACTGCCAAGTAACCAGCCTTCCAGAGCCTTGGTAGCACAATCTACAAAGTCCACCCAGTCCTGTGTCTGTGCCTTTTGGGTATCTCTGAACTTTAACCTGTATTGCTCAGTGGTTAGGCCAAACCCATCTATCAGGGCACTCTTCAGGACTTGGTAATCATCAGCATCCTCTTCTCTTACAGTGAGGAGCTTGTCTCTACCTTTGTCTGCAAAGGAGAGCCACAAGATTGCTGCCCACTGCTCCTGGGGGACCCTCTGAACTTTACAGGCCCTTTCCAGTGCAGTTATCCATTTGTGGATGTCATCCCGACTCTGGTAGGGAGGGACAACCTTGCTCAGGTTTCTATGGTCATAAGACCTTTCCCTACCACTAGGGAAGTTGCTGCCACCATGGGACTCTAGTCCCAACTTTCTTCTTTATCTATGAAGCTCTAGGGACTCCCTGTCTATAGCCAGCTGCTCTCTTCTGACCCTAAGCTGAGCTTCTTCATACTGGAGCAGTCTCTTTTTCCTCTCATTAGAGGTCTCCCTCCTATGAGAAGAAACAGAGGTCCCTACTGAGGTGTCAGAATGGTTAGACTCCTGAGAAGGAGATCTGGACCTTCTAGGCACACTCACAACTCTTCCTGGTGGGACAAAGGGGAGGTCATTCTGATCCTCCTCCTCATCTGCAGGAGGAGCTGGATTGTCCAGGGCAAGATCATTGTCATCTTCCTGGCCAGTTTCAGAGGTCAGGTCCTGGGTATTTTCACCCCTGGTCCCTTCCTCATCTTCTGCCCCACCCTCTCTGCCTACCCCTGCAGACCCTAGGGGTCTTCTGAGATCATCCAGCAGAAGCATCTCCATGAGACGTTGGGTGTTGGCACTTTTGCCTGTCTTCAGCTTCCTAATCTTGCACAACTCTCCTAATTCCAAGAATGGGAGGTTGTCATATTTGGAGGGTAGGAGCCCACTGGTTCCTGGCAGGGACCTACTGGTTCCTGGTACTGAAGACATTACTAGTGAGGTGTGGTGTATGCAGTACCTACTCTAGTGTGGCCTACTAAACTCTCTTGAGTTGTAGAAAGGGTGTGCTAAGCCCTTGACACACAACTCTAAGTTCAGTAGAACTTACTGTATTTCTAAGCTTGAATTTATATGTACCTCAGGTACCTTTAGTGGTTTTCAGTTAGTCGCACACTTGAGATTATCTGGTAAAACAATAGCAAGCTGGAATCCCACCGCTGCCACCAATGTGAGAAGTTGGCCTGGCATATGCTGTCCACTAGTTATAGTGGGCACCTTGCACCAGTACAAACAACCCCTTATGGATGATAGGTTAAAGACAACCTTTATTGAAAGCTATCCTAGTGGTAGCTATGGAGAGCAGACTTCAGGCTAAGTCTTGGAGGAATGTAAAGCAGCTTGTTTTACCAGTCTATAATCTCTTGAGTGACCAAATGAAAGAGGACCACACCAGGTATATATATAAAATATATGTATTTAGTCTTAAACACACCCCTCTAGTCTCTTTATGAGGCTAGAGTTCGAAGTACATAAGTTACAAGTCAAATATCAGCAGTATTTAGCACAATACACGTTTGAGCCCTAGGGGCGTACCAAACCATATACTAAAATAGTGGTATAAGAACCACAACTGAACTAGACACAAGGCCTAGAGCCTGTAGAAGTGCTTGGACCCCAAGGAACCACCCAAGGTAGTGACACAGACACAGGGGACCCACGGGGGACGCGTGCAGTGTGAGAACACAGCCGCGAGCCGCCGTTGACTTCTATGGGGAAAGTCACGGTTAGATTTTTAAAGAAAAAGGACACTTCGGAGAGGACTTCCAGTTAACCCCTTAAAACTTAAGAGTTTCTAGGGCCCACACCCAGGTGAGTACCGAAATACTCGAGTTACCTCACCCAGGGAAGCCGGGTGCATACGTGTTAAAAGGTGTCGGGAATCGTCGTCGTTTTCAATGGCGACCTCTTGGAAAGTGCTGCTGCCGTGAAGAGAAAGAGTGTCCGGTGCAATCCAAGCCTGGATCGAGGAAGAGGAAGACCTGAAAGCAGAGGGGACAGAGTCTGGGTCACTAGCCAGTGACCAGGGGCACGATAGTCGAATGCCCTCAGATGTCGGGTGCTTCAAGTGAGTTGATGGGTGCCTTGACTCTTCAGCCACGAGGTCCAGGAGGCGTCGACGATGACCAGGAGCTGGAATCGAGATGTCCTACAAAGTTTGTCGAGTGCTGCAATGTCGGCGACCAGATTGGACCCAACAAGCCTTGGTAACGGCAAGTCACGGGGAAATAAAGAAAAGGCTGCGTTGTAGACCAGAAAGGTCTGAAGGACTCACCCAGTGAGGGTAAGTCAGGGCACTTCTGGAGCAATCAGAAAAGCCCAAGCAATTGAAGAGTTGCCTTCGTGGGGACCCACTAGCCAACAGACTAGAGATTGCAAAGGAGTCTCAAGTGGTCGCACTTGGAGCTGGCCCACGGGACACTCTGGATGTGTAGGCCAGTGATCTTTGCTGCAGTTGGTGCTTGGGGCTAGGGCTACTTGGAACCGAAAGCACAGCTTTAAGAGATGTCAGGAAGTTGGTGCACTTGCAAATGTGCTTGGTGTCCAGGGGTCACAGTTCCACATTACCCACGACAGCTACGGGCCTCAGCTTTGCTGGGGACTCAGGAAAGACTCGGGGAAGTCTGGAAATCTACCTCTGGTGATGCAAAGACTTTGGCGTCCGGTGGGAGCTTCAGTGATGCAGACCAGACAGATCTTTTGTTGGTGCCTGCCAAGCAGGGGAGTCACTCCTTGACCTCAAGGGAGATTCTTCAGTCCTCTAATCTTGATGTAGAGCATCGAAGGTCCAGGATTCAGCTTCAGAGTTTCTTCCAGGGATATCTAAAGTCCTGTTGCCAGGGTTCCCTTACTTATACTAAGAAAAGGGGTTGGACTAACTCTGGGGTCCCACCTATGGGAGGGTTTGGAAAGAGGGGTGGCTACACCCATCTACTCTGTCCAGTTTTGCACCAGAGCAGGGGCTGGCAGCCCCTGCAACCGGTTTGAACTGGGGTATGCACGAGGACACCAAATGTGCCCCCAGTGCAGGACTTCAAAGCACTCAGAGAGTGCACCACCCAGCCCTAATCCACTAAGGCCTGTCTGGGAGGTGGTAACACCCCCCTGAGACAGGAAACCGATTGTCCAGGCCTCCCCTGCCGGAGTTTCGGTCAGCAGCAGGAGGCCAGACTTATGTCTGTGGCTGCAGCATCCATTTTGTGATGCCAGGCTCTGGTTAGTTGGTACCGGGTATACCAGTGCTGTCATGTCTCTCCCTCTAGAAGGGTGGGATCATACTCCCACACCAGTGATTCCAAGGTGTTAGACACCAAACACGACATGTTTCCGTGCAGCCATCCCAAAGTTAGCATTTACCGTTTAGATATAATGCACTTAAGAGTATATGGTCAGGCTGCACCACAGACAACCCCGGATAGGAGATTCCGAGAGCTTCAGAGGGGCTCTGCTCATGCATGGGCACCCTCTCACATATAACCAAGCACCCTGCCTTCAGGATTGATAAGGCCTGCCATAGGGGTTACTGATAGGTTTCTATGTGCAGTGTTAGGTGAGATATAGTGAACCTATACCTCTGTAAGGGGTGCATGCACCACCTCACTCAGGCTGCTGTAGCAGTCCTGTGGTGTCATTTTGGATGGCCTTCCAGGGGTGGCACAATACATGCTTCAGCCCCTGGTAGGCCTCTGGGGTGTCTATGCCCTTGGTATATAGTATACCATATACTAGGGACTTATAAGGGCACTCCAGAATCCAATCTGTGGTGTACCTAAAGTACAGGGAATCAATTTAGAGAGGAAGCAGCTAGGCTGGGGTCCTGGATAGCAGGGCCCCAGCCAGGCTAAAGTCGAAAAACAGTGATACACCAGCAAAAAGTGGGGGTAACCATAAGAGGCAGATCCTACTCTCCTACAAGGGGTGCAGAAAGAGGCAAGATAGGTGCAGAAAGAAGGAAGAAGGGTGCAGAAATAGGCAAGAGGGGTGCAGAAAGAAGCCAGAGAGGTGCAGAAAGAAGCAAGAGAAGTGCAGAAAGAACCAACAGAGGTACAGAAACAGGCAAGAGGGGTGAAGAAAGAGGCAACAGGAGTGCAGAAAGAAGAAACAGAGGTGCAGAAGGAGACAAGAGAACTGCAGAAAGAGGCAAGAGATTTGTAGAAACAGGCAAGAGAGTTGCAGATAAAGGGTACAGGGGTGAAGAAAGAGCCAAGAGAGGTGCAGAAAAAGGGAAGAAAGGTGAAGAAAGAGGCAAGAGCAATGCAGAAAGAACCAACATAGGTGCAGAAGGAGGCAATGAGGGGTGTAGAAAGAGGCAAGAGGGGTGCAGATATTTGAAAGAGAGGTACAGAAACAGACAAGAGAGGTGCATAAAAAGGGAACAGGGGTGCAGAACCAGGCAAGATAGGTGCAGAAAGAGGGAAGAAGGATACAGAAAGAAGCAAGAGGGGTGCAGAAACAGGCAAAATGAGGTGAAGAAAGAAGCAAGAGCAGTGCAGAAAGAACCAACAGAGGTGCAGAAGGAGGAAAGATGGGTGCAGATAGAGGCAAGAGGGGGGAAGAAATGTGCAACAGATGTACAGAAAGAAGCAAGAGCAGTGCAGAAAGAACCAACACAGGTACAGAAACAGGCAAGAGGGGTGCAGAAAGAGGCAAGAGAAGTGCAGAAAGAGACAAGACAGTTGCACAAACAGGCAGGAGAGGTGCAGAAAAAGGGAACAGGGGTGCAGAAAGAGGCAAGATAGGTGCATAATGAGGGAAGAAGGGTGTAGAAATAGGTAAGAGGGGTGCAGAAACAGGCAAGAGGGGTACAGAAAAAGGCAAGAGAAGTGCAGATAGAAGCAATAGAGGTGCAGCAGGAGGCAAAAGAAGTGCAGAAAGAGGCAAGAGAGTTGCTGAAACATGCAAAAGAGGTACAGAAAGAAGCAAGAGCAGTGCAGAGAGAACCAACAGAGGTGCAGAAGGAGGCAAGAGGGGTGCAGAAAGAGGCAAGAGGGGTGTATCAATTTGCAAGAGAGGTGAGGAAAGAAGCAAGAGCAGTGCAGAAAGAACCAGTAGAGGTGCAGAAACAGGCAAGAGGGGTGCAGAAAGAAGCAAGAGAAGTGCAGAAAGAAGCAACAGAGGTACAGAAGGAGACAAGAGAACTGCAGAAAGAGGCAAGAGAGTCGCAGAAACAGGCAAGAGAGGTACAGAAAAAGGGGACGGGTACAGAAAGAGGCAAGGTAAGTGCAGAAAGAGGGAAGAAGGGTGAAGAAAGAGGCAAGAAGGGTGTAGAAAGAAGCAAGAGAGGTACAGAAAGAAGCAAGAGAGGTACAGAAAGAAGCAAGAGAAGTGAACAAAGAACCAACAGAGGTGCAGAAAGAGGCAAGAGGAGTACAGAAAGAGGAAAGAGAAGTGCCGAAAAACGCAGCAGAGGTGCAGAAGGAGGCAAGAGAACTGCAGAAAGAGGCAAGAGAGTTGCAGAAACAGGCAAGAGAGGTGCAGCAAAAGGTAACAAGGGTGCAGAAAGAGGCAAGAGATGTACAGAAAGAAGCAACACAGGTGCAGAAAGAGGCAAGAGGGGTGTAGCAAGAGGCAAGAGAAGTACAGAAAGAAGCAACAGAGGTGCAGAAAGAAGAAAGAGCAGTGCAGAAATAACCAACAGAGCTGCAGAAGGAGGCAGGAGGTGTGAAGAAAGAGGCAAGAGGGGTGCAGAAATTTGCAAGAGAGGTGCAGAAAGAAGCAAGAGCAGTGCAGATAGAACCAACAGAGGTGCAGAAACAGGCAAGAGGTTTGCAGACAGAGGCAACAGAAGTGCAGAAAGAAGCAACAGAGGTGGAGAAGGAGACAAGAGAACTGCAGAAAGAGGCAAGAGAGATGCAGAAATAGGCAAGAGAGGTATAGAAAAAGAGAACAGGGGTGCAGAAAGAGGCAAGATAGGTGCAGAAAGAGGGAAGAAGGATACAGAAAGAAGCAAGAGGGGTGCAGAAATAGGCAAAATGAGGTGCAGAAAGAAGCAAGAGCAGTGCAGAAAGAACCAACGGAGGTGCAGAAGGAGGCAAGAGGGGTGCAGAAAGATGCAGGAGGGGTGAAGAAATATGCAACAGATGTGCAGAAAGAAGCAAAAGCAGTGCAGAAAGAACCAACAGAGGTACAGAAACAGGCAAGAGGGATGAAGAAAGACTCAAGATGAGTGCAGAAATAAGCAACAGAGGTGCAGAAGGAGACAAGAGAACTGCAGAAAGAGGCAAGAAAGTTGTAGAAACAGGCAAGAGAGGTGCAGAAAAAGGGAACAGGGGTGCAGAAAGAGCCAAGAGAGGTGTAGAATGAGGGAAGTAAGGTGCAGAAAGAGGCAAGAGGGGTGCAGAAAGAAGCAAGAGAGGTGCAGAAAGAAGCAACAGAGGTGCAGAAAAAAGCAAGAGAAATGCAGAAAGAACCAACATAGGTGCAGAAGGAGGCAATGAGGGGTGTAGAAAGAGGCAAGAGGGGTGCAGATATTTGCAAGAGAGGTATAGAAACAGACAAGAGAGGTGCATAAAAAGGGAACAGGGGTGCAGAACCAGGCAAGATAGGTGCAGAAAGAGGGAAGAAGGATACAGAAAGAAGCAAGAGGGGTGCAGAAACAGGCAAAATGAGGTGAAGAAAGAAGCAAGAGCAGTGCAGAAAGAACCAACAGAGGTGTAGAAGGAGGAAAGACAGGTGCAGAAAGAGGCAAGAGGGGTGAAGAAATGTGCAACAGATGTACAGAAAGAAGCAAGAGCAGTGCAGAAAGAACCAACACAGGTACAGAAACAGGCAAGAGGGGTGCAGAAAGAGGCAAGAGAAGTGCAGAAAGAAGCAACAGAGGTGCAGAAGGAAACAAGAGAACTGCAGAAAGAGACAAGAGAGTTGCAGAAACAGGCGGGAGAGGTGCAGAAAAAGGGAACAGGGGTGCAGAAAGAGGCAAGATAGGTGCATAATGAGGGAAGAAGGGTGTAGAAATAGGTAAGAGGGGTGCAGAAAGAGGCAAGAGGGGTACAGAAAAAGGCAAGAGAAGTGCAGATAGAAGCAATAGAGGTGCAGAAGGAGGCAAAAGAAGTGCAGAAAGAGGCAAGAGAGTTGCTGAAACATGCAAAAGAGGTACAGAAAGAAGCAAGAGCAGTGCAGAGAGAACCAACAGAGGTGCAGAAGGAGGCAAGAGGGGTGCAGAAAGAGGCAAGAGGGGTGTATCAATTTGCAAGAGAGGTGAGGAAAGAAGCAAGAGCAGTGCAGAAAGAACCAGCAGAGGTGCAGAAACAGGCAAGAGGGGTGCATAAAGAGGCAAGAGAAGTGCAGAAAGAAGCAACAGAGGTACAGAAGGAGACAAGAGAACTGCTTAAAGAGGCAAGAGAGTCGCAGAAACAGGCAAGAGAGGTACAGAAAAAGGGGACGGGTACAGAAAGAGGCAAGGTAAGTGCAGAAAGAGGGAAGAAGGGTGAAGAAAGAGGCAAGAAGGGTGTAGAAAGAAGCAAGAGAGGTACAGAAAGAAGCAGGAGAAGTGAAGAAAGAACCAACAGAGTTGCAGAAAGAGGCAAGAGGAGTACAGAAAGAGGAAAGAGAAGTGCCGAAAAACGCAGCAGAGGTGCAGAAGGAGGCAAGAGAACTGCAGAAAGAGGCAAGAGAGTTGCAGAAACAGGCAAGAGAGGTGCAGCAAAAGGTAACAAGGGTGCAGAAAGAGGCAAGAGATGTACAGAAAGAAGCAACACAGGTGCAGAAAGAGGCAAGAGGGGTGTAGCAAGAGGCAAGAGAAGTACAGAAAGAAGCAACAGAGGTGCAGAAAGAAGAAAGAGCAATGCAGAAATAACCAACAGAGCTGCAGAAGGAGGCAAGAGGTGTGAAGAAAGAGGCAAGAGGGGTGCAGAAATTTGCAAGAGAGGTGCGGAAAGAAGCAAGAGCAGTGCAGATAGAACCAACAGAGGTGCAGAAACAGGCAAGAGGTGTGCAGACAGAGGCAACAGAAGTGAAGAAAGAAGCAACAGAGGTGGAGAAGGAGACAAGAGAACTGCAGAAAGAGGCAAGAGAGATGCAGAAATAGGCAAGAGAGGTGTAGAAAAAGAGAACAGGGGTGCAGAAAGAGGCAAGATAGGTGCAGAAAGAGGGAAGAAGGATACAGAAAGAGGCAAGAGGGGTGTAGAAACAGGCAAAATGAGGTGCAGAAAGAAGCAAGAGCAGTGCAGAAAGAACCAACGGAGGTGCATGAGGAGGCAAGAGGGGTGCAGAAAGATGCAGGAGGGGTGAAGAAATATGCAACAGATGTGCAGAAAGAAGCAAGAGCAGTGCAGAAAGAACCAACAGAGGTACAGAAACAGGCAAGAGGGATGAAGAAAGACTCAAGATGAGTGCAGAAATAAGCAACAGAGGTGCAGAAGGAGACAAGAGAATTGCAGAAAGAGGCAAGAAAGTTGTAGAAACAGGCAAGAGAGGTGTAGAAAAAGGGAACAGGGGTGCAGAAAGAGCCAAGAGAGGTGAGAAGTAAGGTGCAGAAAGAGGCAAGAGGGGTGCAGAAAGAAGCAAGAGAGGTGCAGAAAGAAGCAAGAGAGGTGCAGAAAGAAGCAACAGAGGTGCAGAAAGAGGCAAGAGGGGTACAGAAAGAGGCAGGAGGGGTGCAGAACTTTGCAAGAGAAGTGCAGAAAGAGGCAAGAGAGTTGCAGAAACATTCAAAAGAGATGCAGCGAGAAGCAAGAGCAGTGCAGAAAGAACCAACAGATGTGCAGAAGGAGGCAAAAGGGGTGCAGAAAGGGGCAGGAGGGGTGCAGTAATTTGCAAGAGAGGTGCAAAAACAAGCAAGAGCAGTGCAGAAAAAGGCAAGAGAAGTGCAGAAAGAAGCAACAGAGGTGCAGAAGGAGGATAGAGAAGTGCAGAAAGAGGTAAGAGAGTTGCAGAAACATTCAAAAGAGGTGCAGAGAGAAGCAAGAGCAGTACAGAAAGAACCAACAGAGTTGCAGAAACAGGTAAGAAGGGTGCAGAAAGAGGCAAGAGAAGTGCAGAAAGAAGCAACAGAGGTACAGAAGGAGACAAGAGAACTGCAGAAAGAGGCAAGAGAGTTGCAGAAACAGGGAAGAGAGGTGCAGAAACAGGGAAGAGAGGTACAGAAAAAGGGAACGGGGTACAGAAAGAGGCAAGGTAAGTGCAGAAAGAGGGAAGAAGGGTGCAGAAAGAGGCAAGAGGGGTACAGAAAGAAGCAAGAGAGGTGCAGACAGAAGCAAGAGAAGTGCAGAAAGAACCAACAGAGGTGCAGAAAGAGGCAAGAGGGGTACAGAAAGAGGCAAGAGAAGTGGCAAAAGACGCAACAGAGGTGCAGAAGGAGGCAACAGAAATGCAGAAAGAGGCAAGAGGGGTGCAGAAAAAGGCAAGAGAAGTGCAGAAAGAAGCAACAGAGGTGCAGAAGGAGGCAAGAGCAGTGCAGAAAGAACCAACAGAGGTGCAGAAGGAGGCAAGAGGGGTGCAGAAAGATGCAGGAGGGGTGAAGAAATATGCAACAGATGTGCAGAAAGAAGCAAGAGCAGTGCAGAAAGAACCAACAGAGGTACAGAAACAGGCAAGAGGGATGAAGAAAGACTCAAGATGAGTGCAGAAATAAGCAACAGAGGTGCAGAAGGAGACAAGAGAATTGCAGAAAGAGGCAAGAAAGTTGTAGAAACAGGCAAGAGAGGTGTAGAAAAAGGGAACAGGGGTGCAGAAAGAGCCAAGAGAGGTGTAGAATGAGGGAAGTAAGGTGCAGAAAGAGGCAAGAGGGGTGCAGAAAGAAGCAAGAGAGGTGCAGAAAGAAGCAACAGAGGTGCAGAAAGAGGCAAGAGGGGTACAGAAAGAGGCAGGAGGGGTGCAGAACTTTGCAAGAGAGGTGCAGAAAGAAGCAAGAGCAATGCATAAAGAACCAACAGAGGTGCAAAAGGAGACAAGTGGGATGTAGAATGAGGCAAGAGCGGTGCAGATATTTGCAAGAGAGGTGCAGAAACAGGCAAGAGAGGTGCAGAAAAAGGGAACAGGGGTGCAGAAAGAGGCAAGATAGGTGCAGAAAGAAGGAAGAATGGTACAGAAAGAGGCAAGAGGGGTACAGAAAGAAGCAAGAGAGGTGCAGAAAGATGCAAGGGAAGTGTGGAAAGAAGCAACAGATGTGCAGAAAGAGGCAAAAGGGGTGCAGAAAAAGGCAAGAGAAGTGCGGAAAGAGGCAAGAGAGTTGCAGAAACATTCAAAAGAGATGCAGCGAGAAGCAAGAGCAGTGCAGAAAGAACCAACAGAGGTGCAGAAGGAGGCAAAAGGGGTGCAGAAAGGGGCAGGAGGGGTGCAGTAATTTGCAAGAGAGGTGCAAAAACAAGCAAGAGCAGTGCAGAAAAAGGCAAGAGAAGTGCAGAAAGAAGCAACAGAGGTGCAGAAGGAGGATAGAGAAGTGCAGAAAGAGGTAAGAGAGTTGCAGAAACATTCAAAAGAGGTGCAGAGAGAAGCAAGAGCAGTACAGAAAGAACCAACAGAGTTGCAGAAACAGGCAAGAAGGGTGCAGAAAGAGGCAAGAGAAGTGCAGAAAGAAGCAACAGAGGTACAGAAGGAGACAAGAGAACTGCAGAAAGAGGCAAGAGAGTTGCAGAAACAGGGAAGAGAGGTACAGAAAAAGGGAACGGGGTACAGAAAGAGGCAAGGTAAGTGCAGAAAGAGGGAAGAAGGGTGCAGAAAGAGGCAAGAGGGGTACAGAAAGAAGCAAGAGAGGTGCAGACAGAAGCAAGAGAAGTGCAGAAAGAACCAACAGAGGTGCAGAAAGAGGCAAGAGGGGTACAGAAAGAGGCAAGAGAAGTGGCAAAAGACGCAACAGAGGTGCAGAAGGAGGCAACAGAAATGCAGAAAGAGGCAAGAGGGGTGCAGAAAAAGGCAAGAGAAGTGCAGAAAGAAGCAACAGAGGTGCAGAAGGAGGCAAGAAAAGTGTAGAAAAAGGCAAGAGAGTTGCAGAAACATTCAAAAGAAGTGTAGAAAGAAGCAAGAGCAGTGCAGAAAGAACCAACAGAGGTGCAGAAGGAGGCAAAAGGGGTGCAGAAAGAGGCAGGACGGGTGCCGTAATTTGCAAGAGAGGTGCAGAAAGAAGCAACAGCAGTGCAGAAAGAACCAACAGAGTTGCAGAAACAGGCAAGAAGGGTGCAGAAAGAGGCAAGAGAAGTGCAGAAAGAAGCAACAGAGGTACAGAAGGCGACAAGAGAACTGCAGAAACAGGGAAGAGAGGTACAGAAAAAGGGAACGGGGTGCAGAAAGAGGCACGGTAGGTGCAGAAAGAGGGAAGAAGGTGTAGGAGAGTAGGATCTGCTTCACATGGGTACCCCCACTTTTTGCTGATGCTTCACTGTTTTTCGACTTTAGTCTGGCTGGGGCCCTGCTAATCAGAACCCCAGCCTAGCTACTTCCTCTCTAAAATGGTTTCCATGTACCTTAGGTACATCTCTGATTGGATTCTGGAGTGCCCCTATTTGTCCCTAGTATATGGTATACTATATACCCAGGGCATAGGTACCCCAGAGGCCTACCAGGGGCTGAAGCATGTATTATGCCACCCCTGGGAGGGCCTCCAAAATGACACCACAGGCCTGCTACTGCAGCCTGGGTAAGGTGGTGCATGCACCCCTTACTGTGGTATAGGCTACCTATATCACTATCATTGCACACACATATAAACCTATAAGTCACTCCTATGGCAGGCCTTACCAATCCTAAAGGCAGAGTGCTTGGTTTTTATGTGAGAGGGTGCCCCTGCATGAGCAGAGCCCCTCTGCAGCATTCGGAGTCAATCCTCTGGTGCTGTTTGTGGTACAGCCTGACCATATACTCTTAAGTGCATTATATCCTCGCGGTAGAATGCTAACTTTGGTCTGGCTGCACCAAAACATGTCGTGTTTGGTGTCAAACACCTTGGAATACTACCCACCAGCCCGTCCTGGCAGTGGGGGTAGCATTCCACCCTTCTAGAGGGAGAGACATGTACACACCGGCCTGCCCGGTATTAACTTTTCAGAGCCCTGGCATCACAAAATGGATGCCGCTGCCACAGACACGGGTCTGGCCTCCTGCTGCTGACCGAAACTCCGGCAGGGGAGGCCTGGACAATAGGTTTCCTGTCACAGGGAGATGTAACCACCTCCCCAGACAGGATAGTGTGTATTGGGGCTGGGCCGGAGCACCCTCTGGTGCTTTGAAGTCCTGCAGTGGGGGCACATTTGGTGTCCCTGTGCATAGTCCAGTTCAAACCGGTTTCAGGGGCTACCTGCCCCTGCTCTGGTGTGAAACTGGACAAAGGGAATGGGTGTAACCACCCCTCTTCCCTGACCCTCCCATAGGTGGGTCCCCAGAGTATGTCCAACCCCCTAACTTAGTATAAGTATGGGACCCCAGTCCTTAGGACTTTAGATTACCCTGGACGAAACTCTGAAGCCGAATCCTGGACCTTCGACGCTCTACTTCAAGATTAGAGGACTGAAGAATCTCCCTTGGGGTCAAGGAGGGACTCCCCTGCTTGGCAGGCACCTAAATAGCAATTGTCCGGTCTGCATTGCTGAAGCTCCTGCCGGACGCCGAAGTCTTTGCAACACCAGAGGTAGATTTCCAGACTTCCCCGAGGTTGCCCTGGGACCCCAGTGAAGCTGAGACCCGTAGCTGTCGTGGGTAACGTGGAACCGTGACCCCTGTATACCAAGAACTTTTGTAAGTGCATCCTCTTCCTGGTCTTCCACAAAGTTGTGCTTTGGGCTCCAAGTAGCCCCCGCCTCTAGCACCGACTGCTCTAAAGATCACTGGCCTCCACTCCACGAGTGTCCTGTGAGCCAGCTCCAAGTGTGTCCACTTGAGGCTCCTTTGCGGTCACTAGTCCATTGGCTAGTGGGCCCTCCCGAAGGCAACTCTTCTTCTGCTTGGGCTTTCCTGGTTGCTCCAGACGTGCCCTGACGTACCCTCGCTGGGTGAGTCCCCCAGACCTTGCTGGTCTGCATCAACGTCCTTTCTTTGTTTCCATGTGACTTGCCGTTGCCAAGGCTTGTTGGGTCCAATCTGGTCACTGACACCGCAGCAATCAACAGATGTCATGGGCCAGCTCGAATCTAGCTCCTGGTCATCATCAACTCCTCCTGGACCTCATGGCTGAAGAGTCAAGACGACTGTCAACCTACCTGAAGCATCCAACATCGGTGGGCATCTGCTCATCGCCTTCCTGGTCACTGGCTAGTGACCCAGACTCTGTCCCCTCTGCTTTCAGGTCCTTCAGATCTTCGATCCACTCTTGGATCCACCCGGACACTTTCAACTTGGTCGCCAGCAGCCTGCTGCAGCAGATCGCCATTGAAAACGACGACGAGACCGGACACCAAAAGACACCTATGCACCCAGCTTCCCTGCGTGAGGTAACTCGAGTACTCCAGTGCTCCCGTGGGTATTGACTCTAGAACTGCCTAGTTCAAAAGGGGTTTGCTCCAAGTCCTCCTCTAAGTGTCCTTTCCTTTTAAAAATCCAACCGCGACTTGCCCCATAGAAGTCAACGGTGGCTCGCGGCTGTGTTCTCACACTGCAGGCGTCCCCCGTGGGTCCCCTGTGTCACTACCTTGGGTGGTTCCTTGGGGTCCAAGCACTTCTACAGGCTCTAGGCCTTGTGTCTAGCTCAGTCGTGGTTCTTATACCACTTTATTGGTATATGGTTTGGTACGCCCCTAGGGCTCAAACGTGTATTTGTGCTATTACTGTTGATATTTGACTTGTAAACTATGTACTTCGAACTATAGCCTCATAAAGAGACTAGAGGGGTGTGTTTAAGACTAAATACATATATTTTATATATATACCTGGTGTGGTCCTCTTTCATTTGGTCACTCAAGAGATTATAGACTGGTAAAACAAGCTGCTTTACATTCCTTCAAGACTTAGCCTGAAGGCTGCTCTCCATAGCTACCACTAGGATAGCTTTCAATAAAGGTTGTCTTTAACCTATCTCCAATAAGGGGTTGTTTGGACTGGTGCAAGGTGCCCACTAGAACTAGTGGACTGTGTAGGAGAGTAGGATCTGCTTCACATGGGTACCCCCACTTTTTGCTGATGCTTCACTGTTTTTCGACCTTAGTCTGGCTGGGGCCCTGCTAATCAGAACCCCAGCCTAGCTGCTTCCTCTCTAAAATGGTTTCCATGTGCCTTAGGCACATCGCTGATTAGAATCTGGAGTGCCCTTATAAGTCCCTAGTATATGGTATACTATGTACCCAGGGCATAGGTACCTCAGAGGCCTACCAGGGGCTGCAGCATGTATTGTGCCACCCCTGGAAGGCCATCCAAACTGACACCACAGGTCTGCTACTGCAGCCTGGGTAAGGTGGTGCATGCACCCCTTACTGTGATATAGGCTACCTATATCACTATATACCTACACACATATAAACCTATAAGTCACTCCTATGGCAGGCCTTATCAATCCTGAAGGCAGAGTGCGTGGTTCCTATGTGAGAGGGTGCCCCTGCATGAGCAGGGCCCCTCTGCAGCGTTCAGAGACCCTTCTCTGATGCTGTTTGTAGTGCAGCCTGACCATATACTCTTAAGCGCATTATAACCTCGCGTTAAATGCTAACTTTGGGATGGCTGCACGGAAACATGTCGTGTTTGGTGTCAAACATCTTGGAATACTACCCCCCGCCAGTTCTGGTGGCGGGGGTAGCATTCCACCCTTCTAGAGGGAAAGACATGTACACACCGGTATGCCCGGTACTGACTTTCCAAGCCCTGGCATCACAAAATGGATGCCGCTGCCACAGACACGAGTCTGGCCTCCTGCTGCTGACCGAAACTCTGGCAGGGGAGGCCTGGACAATAGGTTTCCTGTCCCAGGGAGGTGTGACCACCTCCCCAGACAGGATAGTGTGTATTGGGGCTGGGCGGGAGCACTCTCGAGTGCTTTGAAGTCCTGCACTGGGGGCACATTTGGTGTCCCTGTGCATACCCCAGTTCAAACCGGAACAGGGGCTTCCAGCCCCTGCTTTGGCGCGAACTGGACAAAGGGGTGTAGCCACCCCTCTGCCCTGACCCACCCATAGGTGGGACCACAGAGTAAGTCCAACCCCTAAACTTAGTATAAGTATGGGACCCCAGTCCTTAGGACTTTAGATTATCCCTGGACGAAACTCTGACACAGAATCCAGGACCTTCGACGCTCTACTTAAAGATTAGAGGACAGAAGAATCTCCCTTGGGGTCAAGGAGTGACTCCCCTGCTTGGCAGGCACCAAAGAAGCAATTGTCCGGTCTGCATCGCCGAAGCTTCCGTCAGACGCCGAAGTCTTTGCATCACCAGAGGTAGACTTCCCCGAGGCTGTCCTGAGTCCCCAGCAAAGCTGAGGCCCGTAGCTATCGTGGGTAACGTGGAGCCATGACCCCTGGACACCGCCCGCATTTGCAAGTGCATCCTCTTCTGGATCTCCCACAAAGTCGTGCTTTGGGCTCCGAGTAGCCCCAGCCTCCAGCACCAACTGCTCCGAAGATCACTGGCCTCCACTCCACGAGTGTCCTGTGAGCCAGCTCCACGTGCACCGTCTTGAGGCTCCTTCACGGTCGCTAGCCCGTTGGCTAGTAGCCCTTCACGAAGGCCAATCTTTTTGTACTTGGGCTCCCTGGTTGCTCCAGGCTTGCCCTCACTTACCTTTGCTGGGTGAGTTCCTCAGACCTTGCTGGTCTGCACAATCGTCAATCTTCATCTTCATCGAGACTTGCCGTTGCCAAGGCTTGTTGGGTCCAATCCGGTCGCCGACACCTCAGCACTCGACAGACATCGTGTACCAGCCCGAATCCTGCTCCTGGTTGCCGACAACACCTCCTAGACCTCGTGGCTGAAGAGTCAAGACAACCGTCAACCTACCTGAAGCACTCGACATCGGTGGGCATCTGCTCATCGCCTTCCTGGTCACTGGCTAGTGACCCAGACTCTGTCCCCTCTGCTTTCAGGTTCTTCAGATCTCCGATCCACCTTTGGATCCACCCGGACACTTTTCACTTGGTCGCCAGCAGCACTTTGCAGCAGATCGCCATTCAAATCGACGACGAAACCCGACCCCGAAAGGCACCTATGCACCCGGCTTCCCTGGGTGAGGTAACAAGAGTACTCCGGTGCTCCCGTGGGTAGAGACTCTAGAACGACCTAGTTCTCAAAGGGTTTGCTCCAAGTCCTTCTTTAAGTGTCCCTCTTCTTTAAATTCCAAACCGCGACTTTCTCCATAGAAGTTAACGGCGATTCGCGGCTGTGTTACTACACTGCACGCGTCCCCCGTGGGTCCCCTGTGTCACTACCTTGGGTGGTTCCTTGTGGTCCAAGCACTTCTAGAGGCTCTAGGCCTAGTGTCTAGCTCAGTCGTGGTTCTTATACCACTTTATTGGTATATGGTTTGGTACGCCCCTAGGGCCCAAACGTGTATTTGTGCTATTACTGTGTTTAAATAACTTATAACTTATGTACTTTGAACTCTAGCCTCATAAAGAGACTAGAGGGGTGTGTTTAGTAATAAATACATATATTTTGAATATATACCTGGTGTGGTGCTCTTTCATTTGGTCACTCAAGAGATTATAGACTGGTAAAACAAGCTGCTTTACATTCCTTCATGACTTAGCCTGAAGGCTGCTCTCCATAGCTACCACTAGGATAGCTTTCAATAAAGGTTGTCTTTAACCTATCTCCAATAAGGGTTTGTTTGGACTGGTGCAAGGTGCCCACTATAATTAGTGGACAGCATATGCCAGGCCAACTTCTCACATTGGTGTGCAGCGTGTGGGATTCCAGCTTGCTATTGTTTTACCAGATAATCTCAATTGAATTGATCAACTGAAAACCACTAAAGGCACCTAAGGTACATATAAATTAAGCTTAGTATACAGTAAGTTCTACTGAACTTAGAGTTGTGTGTTAAGGGACAGCACACCCTTTCTACAACTCAAGAGAGTTTAGTAGGCCACACTAGAGTAGGTAGTGCATACACCACACCTCACTAGTAATGTCTTCAAAGCCAGGACCCAGTGAGTCCTTGCCAGAAGCCAGTGGGCTTCTTCCCTCCAAGTATGATAAACTCCCATTCTTGGAATTGAGAGCATTATGCAATACTAGGAAGTTGAAGACAGGCAAAAGTGCCAGCACCCAACACCTCAGGGAGGTGTTACTAGCTGATGATCTCAGCAGGCCCCTAGGGTCTGAAGGGGTAGGCAAAGAGGGTGGGGCAGAAGATGAGGAAGGGGCCAGGGGTGAAGAAACCCAGGCCCCCCCCTCTGAAACTGGCCAGGAAGGTGAAAATGACCTTGTCCTGGAGAATCCAATTCCTCCTGTGGAGGAGGAGGAGGAGGGAGAGGATCAGACTGACCTCCCCTTTGTCCCCCCAGGAAGAGTTCTGAGTGTGCCCAGAAGGTCTAGGTCTCCTTCTCAGGAGTCTAACCACTCTGACACCTCAATAGGGTCCTCTGTCTCCTCTCATAGGAGGGAATCCTCTCATGAGAGAAGAAAGAGACTGATTCAATATGAGCAAACTCAGCTTGAACTCAGGAAACAGCAATTGGCTATAGACAGGGAGTCCCTAGATCTCTATAGAGAGAGACAAAAGTTGGGACTAGAGTCCCATGGTGGCAGCAGTTTCCCCAAAGATAGGGAAAGGTCTTATGACCATAGAAACCTGAGCAAGATTGTCCCTCCTTACCAGAGTGGGGATGACATCCACAAATGGATAACTGCTCTAGAGAGGGCCTGTAAAGTACAGAGGGTCCCTCAGGAGCAGTGGGCAGAAATCTTGTGGCTCTCCTTTGCAGACAAAGGTAGAGACAAGCTCCTCACTGTTAGAGAGGAGGCTGCTGATAATTACAAAGTCTTGAAGACTGCTCTAATTGATGGGTTTGACCTAACCACTGAACAATACAGGTTAAAGTTCAGGGAGACCCAAAAAGCACAGACTCAAGACTGGGTAGACTTTGTTGATTGTTCTGCCAAGGCTCTGGAAGGTTGGTTATTGGGCAGTAAGGTATGTGACTTCACAGGATTGTACAATCTTATCATGAGGGAGCAGATCCTTAACAATTGTCAAAATCAGCTGTTGCATCAGCACCTGGTGGACTCTGATCTGATCTCTCCCCAAGAATTGGGAAAGAAGGCAGACAAATGGGTCAGAACCAGGGTGAGGCAGAAGGTACAGAACCAAGGTGGTGACCCTAAGAAGCAAGATTCGAAAAACTCTGATAAGGGTGGGGAGAAGGGTAAAGACCAAAAGTCTTCACAAGGCCCCCAAAAATCTTCTTCAGGTGGGGATTCACAGTCTAACAAAGGGAAAGGCCAAAAGAAACCATGGTGCAAGGTCTGTAAGCAAAAGACCCACTGGACCAGTGATTGCACCAAGTCCAAAGACTCTACTCCAGCCCCCACCAATGCCCCTAAGGCACCTGCTCCCCCTAGTACAGTTACAGTTGGTGGTGGGACTACAAAAGCCAAGGGTTTAGTAGGGTTGACCCTGGGTAAGGAGATGAGCTCTGACCTAGTCAGAGAACTCACTCAGACTGTCCTAGTCTGTGATGGAGGCATGGATATGACCTCCTCTGTGAGTCCCAGTAATCTGGGCAAGTACAGGCAACAGCCCTTAATTAATGGAAAAGAGGCTTTGGCATTTAGGGACACAGGGGCAAGTGTCACCATGGTGACACAAGACCTTGTGAATCCTGGGCAGATTATACTTGGTGAAATGTACCAAGTGACCAATGCTAGCAACGTCAGAACAGACCATACTCTGGCAGTTGTTAACTTCTCCTGGGGAGGGGTAACTGGCCTTAAGAAGGTTGTGGTAAGTGCAGACCTACCCGTTGAATGCTTGCTTGGCAATGACTTAGAAACTTCAGCTTGGGCAGAAGTGGAGCTCAGGACCCATGCAGAAATGCTGGGTGTGAGAAGTTGGCCTGGCATATGCTGTCCACTAATTATAGTGGGCACCTTGCACCAGTCCAAACAACCCCTTATTGGAGATAGGTTAAATACAACCTTTATTGAAAGCTATCCTAGTGGTAGCTATGGAGAGCAGCCTTCAGGCTAAGTCTTGAAGGAATGTAAAGCAGCTTGTTTTACCAGTCTATAATCTCTTGAGTGACCAAATGAAAGAGCACCACACCAGGTATATATTCAAAATATATGTATTTATTACTAAACACACCCTCTAGTCTCTTTATGAGGCTAGAGTTCGAAGTACATAAGTTATAAGTTATTTAAACACAGTAATAGCACAAATACACGTTTGGGCCCTAGGGGCGTACCAAACCATATACCAATAAAGTGGTATAAGAACCACGACTGAGCTAGACACTAGGCCTAGAGCCTCTAGAAGTGCTTGGACCACAAGGAACCACCCAAGGTAGTGACACAGGGGACCCACGGGGGACGCGTGCAGTGTAGTAACACAGCCGCGAATCGCCGTTAACTTCTATGGAGAAATGCGCGGTTTGGAATTTAAAGAAAAGGGACACTTAAAGAAGGATTTGGAGCAAACCCTTTGAGAACTAGGTCGTTCTAGAGTCTCTACCCACGGGAGCACCGGAGTACTCTTGTTACCTCACCCAGGGAAGCCGGGTGCATAGGTGCCTTTCGGGGTCGGGTTTCGTCGTCGATTTGAATGGCGATCTGCTGCAAAGTGCTGCTGGCGACCAAGTGAAAAGTGTCCAGGTGGATCCAAGGGTGGATCGGAGATCTGAAGAACCTGAAAGCAGAGGGGACAGAGTCTGGGTCACTAGCCAGTGACCAGGAAGGCGATGAGCAGATGCCCACCGATGTCGAGTGCTTCAGGTAAGTTGACAGTCATATTAACTCTTCAGCCACGAGGTCCAAGAGGCGTTGTCGGCAACCAGGAGCAGGATTCGGGCCGGTACACAATGTCTGTCGAGTGCTGAGGTGTCGGCGACCGGATTGGACCCAACAAGCCTTGGCAACGGCAATTCTTAATGAAGATAAAGATTGACGATTGTGCAGACCAGCAAGGTCTGAGGAACTCACCCAGCAAGGGTAAGTGAGGACAAGCCTGGAGCAACCAGTAAGCCCAAGTAGAAAAGGATTGGCCTTCGTGAAGGGCTACTAGCCAACAGGCTAGCGACCGCAAAGGAGCCTCAAGACGGTGCACGTGGAGCTGGCTCACAGGACACTCGTGGAGTGGAGGCCAGTGATCTTCGGTGCAGTTGGTGCTGGAGGCTGGGGCTACTCGGAGCCCAAAGCACGACTTCGTGGGAGACCCAGAAGAGGATGCACTTGCAAATGCGTGCGGTGTTCAGGGGTCACGGTTCCACGTTACCCACGACAGCTACGGACCTCAGCTTTGCTGGGGACTCAGGGCAGCCTTGGGGAAGTCTGGAAATCCACATCTGGTGATGCAAAGACTTCGGCGTCCGACGGGAGCTTCATGATGCAGACTGGACAATTGCTTCTTTGGTGCCTGCCAAGCAGGGGAGTCACTCCTTCACCCCAAGGGAGATTCTTCTGTCCTCTAATCTTTAAGTAGAGCGTCGAAGGTCCAGGATTCTGTGTCAGAGTTTCGTCCAGGGATAATCTAAAGTCCTAAGGACTGGGGTCCCATACTTATACTAAGTTTAGGGGTTGGACTTACTCTGTGGTCCCACCTATGGGTGGGTCAGGGCAGAGGGGTGGCTACACCCCTTTCCCTTTGTCCAGTTCGCACCAAAGCAGGGGCTGGAAGCCCCTGATCCAGTTTGAACTGGGGTATGCACAGGGACACCAAATGTGCCCCCAGTGCAGGACTTCAAAGCACCCGAGAGTGCTCCCGCCCAGCCCCAATACACACTATCCTGTCTGGGGAGGTGGTCACACCTCCCTGGGACAGGAAACCTATTGTCCAGGCCTCCCCTGCCGGAGTTTCGGTCAGCAGCAGGAGGCCAGACTCGTGTCTGTGGCAGCGGCATCCATTTTGTGATGCCAGGGCTTGGAAAGTCAGTACCGGGCATACCGGTGTGTACATGTCTTTCCCTCTAGAAGGGTGGAATGCTACCCCTGCCGCCAGAACTGGTGGGGGGGTTGTATTCCAAGATGTCTGACACCAAACACGACATGTTTCCGTGCAGCCATCCCAAAGTTAGCATTTAACACGAGGTTATAATGCGCTTAAGAGTATATGGTCAGGCTGCACTACAAACAGCATCAGAGAAGGGTCTCCGAACGCTGCAGAGGGGCCCTGCTCATGCAGGGGCACCCTCTCACATAGGAACCACGCACTCTGCCTCCAGGATTGATAAGGCCTGCCATAGGAGTGACTTATAGGTTTATATGTGTGTATGTATGTAGTGATATAGGTAGCCTATATCACAGTGAGGGGTGCATGCACCACCTTACCCAGGCTGCAGTAGCAGACCTGTGGTGTCAGTTTGGATGGCCTTCCAGGGGTGGCACAATACATGCTGCAGCCCCTGGTAGGCCTCTGAGGTACCTATGCCCTGGGTACATAGTATACCATATACTAGGGACTTATAAGGGCACTCCAGATTCCAATCAGAGATGTGCCTAAGGCACATGGAAACCATTTTAGAGAGGAAGCAGCTAGGCTGGGGTTCTGATTAGCAGGGCCCCAGCCAGACTAAGGTTGAAAAACAGTGAAGCATCAGCAAAAAGTGGGAGTACCCATGTGAAGCAGATCCTACTCTCCTACACAACCCCCCCAAACGTAGGGACATTAAACTAACCTTGCCCAGTTAAGTCTTCATGTTCTAAGTGGAAGTACCTAGAGAGTCCATCTGCATTGGCATGGTTACTCCCAGGTCTATGTTCCACTGTGAAGTCCATCCTCCTGTAGGGAAATGGACCACCTAAGCAGTTTGGGGTTTTCACCCTTCATTTGTTTTAGCCATAAGAGGGGCTTATGGTCTGTTTGAACAAGGAAGTGAGTACCAAACAAGTATGGCCTCAACTTCTTCAGATCCCAGACCACAGCAAAGGCCTCCCTCTCAATGGCTGACCAACGTTTCTCTCTAGGGGTCAGCCTTCTGCTAATGAAAGCTACTGGCTGATCCTGACCTTCTTCATTCAATTGTGACAGTACAGCCCCTACCCCCAATTCAGATGCATCAGTTTGAACAATGAACTTCTTGGAGTAATCAGGACTCTGTAGAATGGGAGCAGTGCACATGGCCTGCTTCAGGTCATCAAATGCCTTTTGACAGCTAACTGTCCACTGAACCTTTTGGGCATTTTCTTGGAAGTTAAGTCATTCAGGGGGTCACTATTGATCCATACCCCTTGACAAATCTCCTATAGTACCCAGTCAGGCCTAAGAAGGCTCTCACCTGAGTCTGGGTAGTTGGAGCAGTCCAGTCCATGATGGTCTGGATCTTGCTCTGCAAGGGTTGAACCTGGCCTCCACCCACAAGGTGGCCCAGGTACACAACCTGACTCTGCCCTATCTGGCACTTGGTGGCCTTGATAGTCAGGCCTGCCTTTTGCAGGGCCTGTAAAACATTTCTGAGGTGGACCAGGTGATCCTCCCAGGTGGAGCTAAAGACAGCAATATCATCTAGATATGCTGCACTATAGGCTTCCAGACCTGTAAGGACTGTATTCACCAACCTCTGAAAAGTGGCAGGTGCATTCTTCAGACCAAAGGGCATCACCACAAATTGATAATGCCCACTAGGGGTTGAGAATGCTGTTTTTGGCTTTGCATCATCAGCTAGTCTGATCTGCCAGTAGCCAGCTGTCAAGTCAAATGTGCTTAGATACTTGGCTGAGGCCAAAGTGTCTATTAGCTCATCTGCCCTTGGTATTGGATGGGCATCAGTCCTAGTGACTGCATTGAGACCCCTATAGTCCACACAAAACCTCATCTCTCTTTTCCCACCACTGGTGTGAGGTTTTGGCACAAGGACCACTGGACTAGCCCAAGGGCTATCTGAGGGTTCAATAACTCCCAAATCCAACATTTTCTGGACTTCTGTCCTGATACAGTCCCTGACATGGTCAGGTTGCCTATAAATCTTATTTTTAATAGGCAGACTGTCCCCAGTGTCCACTTCATGAGTGCACCAGGTGGTCTGACTTGGAGTCAGTGAGAACATGTGTCTGAACTGATTGAGCACCTGTCTACAATCAGTTTGCTGCTGGGTAGTGAGGCTGCCTGCCAAGGCTACACCATCCACTGACCCATCATCAGGGTTCTGTGAGAGCAGGTCAGGGAGTGGGTCACTCTCTTCCTTCTGTCCCTCATCAGTAGCCATGAACTTCAAAAAGCCTGGCATGACCAAAAGGCTGTACTGACTGTTTACCAGCCAGGACAGAAGGTGTGGGTGTTGGAGCCAGTGGCCCCAGCAGCTCTCCAAGACAAATGGAGTGGACCCCATACCATTGTTGAACAGAAGGGTGAGGTTACCTATTTGGTGGACCTAGGAACACCCAGGAGTCCCCACAGGGTTCTCCATGTCAACAGGTTAAAACCATATGTGGACAGGGCAGACATGGGCTTGCTCATGGCTACTGATGAGGGACAGGAGGAAGAGAGTGACCCACTCCCTGACCTGCTCTCACAGAACCCTGATGATGGGTCAGTGGATGGTGTAGCCTTGGCAGGCAGCCTCACTACCCAGCAGCAGACTGATTGCAGACAGGTGCTCAATCAGTTCAGACACATATTCTCACTGACACCCAGTCAGACTACCTGGTGCACTCATGAAGTGGACACTGGGGACAGTTTGCCTATTAAAAATAAGATTTATAGGCAACCTGACCATGTCAGGGACTGTATCAGGACAGAAGTCCAGAAGATGTTGGATGTGGGAGTTATTGAACCCTCAGATAGCCCTTGGGCTAGTCCAGTGGTCCTTGTGCCAAAACCTCACACCATTGGTGGGAAAAGAGAGATGAGGTTTTGTGTGGACTACAGGGGTCTCAATGCAGTCACTAGGACTAATGCCCATCCAATACCCAGGGCAGATGAGCTAATAGACACTTTGGCCTCAGCCAAGTATCTAAGCACATTTGACTTGACAGCTGGCTACTGGCAGATCAGACTAGCTGATGATGCAAAGCCAAAAACAGCATTCTCAACCCCTAGTGGGCATTATCAATTTGTGGTGATGCCCTTTGGTCTGAAGAATGCACCTGCCACTTTTCAGAGGTTGGTGAATACAGTCCTTACAGGTCTGGAAGCCTATAGTGCAGCATATCTAGATGATATTGCTGTCTTTAGCTCCACCTGGGAGGATCACCTGGTCCACCTCAGAAATGTTTTACAGGCCCTACAAAAGGCAGGCCTCACTATCAAGGCCACCAAGTGCCAGATAGGGCAGAGTCAGGTTGTGTACCTGGGCCACCTTGTAGGTGGAGGCCAGGTTCAACCACTGCAGAGCAAAATCCAGACCATCATGGACTGGGTTGCTCCAACTACCCAGACTCAGGTGAGAGCCTTCTTAGGCCTGATTGGGTACTATAGGAGATTTGTCAAGGGGTATGGATCAATAGTGACACCAATGAATGACTTAACTTCCAAGAAAATGCCCAAAACGGTTCAGTGGACAGCTAGCTGTCAAAAGGCATTTGATGACCTGAAGCAGGCCATGTGCACTGCTCCCATTCTACAGAGTCCTGATTACTCCAAGAAGTTCATTGTCCAAACAGATGCATCTGAATTGGGGGTAGGGGCTGTACTGTCACAATTGAATGATGAAGGTCAGGATCAGCCAGTAGCTTTTATTAGCAGAAGGCTGACCCCTAGAGAGAAACGTTGGTCGGCCATTGAGAGGGAGGCCTTTGCTGTGGTCTGGGCTCTGAAGAAGTTGAGGCCATACCTGTTTGGTACTCACTTCCTTGTTCAAACAGACCATAAGCCCTCTTATGGCTAAAACAAATGAAGGGTGAAAACCCCAAACTGCTTAGGTGGTCCATTTCCCTACAGGGGATGGACTTTACAGTGGAACATAGACCTGGGAGTAACCATGCCAATGCAGATGGACTCTCTAGGTACTTCCACTTAGAACATGAAGACTCAACTGGTCAAGGTTAGTTTAATGTCCCTGCATTTGGGGGGTTGTGTAGGAGAGTAGGATCTGCTTCACATGGGTACCCCCACTTTTGCTGATGCTTCACTGTTTTTCGACTTTAGTCTGGCTGGGGCCCTGCTAATCAGAACCCCAGCCTAGCTACTTCCTATCTAAAATGGTTTCCATGTACCTTAGGTACATCTCTGATTGGATTCTGGAGTGCCCTTATAAGTCCCTAGTATATGGTATACTATGTACCCAGGGCATAGGTACCCCAGAGGCCTACCAGGGGCTGAAGCATGTATTATGCCACCCCTGGGAGGCCCTCCAAAATGACACCACAGGCCTGTTACTGCAGCCTGGGTAAGGTGGTGAATGCACCCCTTACTGTGGTATAGGCTACCTATATCACTACCATTGCACACACATATAAACCTATAAGTCACTCCTATGGCAGGCCTTACCAATCCTAAAGGCAGAGTGCTTGGTTTTTATGTGAGAGGATGCCCCTGCATGAGCAGAGCCCCTCTGCAGCATTTGGAGTCAATCCTCTGGTGCTGTTTGTGGTACAGCCTGACCATATACTCTTAAGTGCATTATATCCTTGCGGTAGAATGCTAACTTTGGACTGGCTGCACCAAAACATGTTGTGTTTGGTGTCAAACACCTTGGAATACTACCCCCCGCCCGTCCTGGCGGCGGGGGTAGCATTCCACCCTTCTAGAGGGAGAGACATGTACACACCGGCCTGCCCGGTATTAACTTTTCAGAGCCCTGGCATCACAAAATGGATGCCGCTGCCACAGACACGGGTCTGGCCTCCTGCTGCTGACCGAAACTCCGGCAGAGGAGGCCTGGACACTAGGTTTCCTGTCACAGGGAGGTGTAACTACCTCCCCAGACAGGATAGTGTGTATTGGGGCTGGGCGGGAGCACCCTCTGGTGCTTTGAAGTCCTGCACTGGGGGCACATTTGGTGTCCCTGTGCACAGTCCAGTTCAAACCGGTCGCAGGGGCTACCTGCCAGTGCTCTGGTGCGAAACTGGACAAAGGGAATGGGTGTAACCACCCCTCTTCCCTGACCCTCCCATAGGTGGGTCCCCAGAGTATGTCCAACCCCTAACTTAGTATAAGTATGGGACCCCAGTCCTTAGGACTTTAGATTACCCTGGATGAAACTCTGAAGCCGAATCCTGGACCTTCGATGCTCTACTTCAAGATTAGAGGACTGAAGAATCTCCCTTGGGGTCAAGGAGTGACTCCCCTGCTTGGCAGGCAAATAAGCAATTGTCCGGTCTGCATTGCTGAAGCTCCTGCCGGACGCCGAAGTCTTTGCAACACCAGAGGTAGATTTCCAGACTTCCCCGAGGCTGCCCTGAGACCCCAGCGAAGCTGAGGCCCGTAGCTGTCGTGGGTAATGTGGAACGGTGACCCTTGGACACCGAGAACTTTTGTAAGTGCATCCTCTTCCTGGTCTTCCACAAAGTTGTGCTTTGGGCTCCGATTAGCCCCCGCCTCTAGCACCGACTTCTCCAAAGATCACTGGCCTCCACTCCTTGAGTGTCCTGTGAGCCAGCTCCAAGTGTGTCCACTTGAGGCTCCTTCGCGGTCGCTAGTCCGTTGGCTAGTGGGCCCTCCCGAAGGCAACTCTTCTTCTGCTTGAGCTTTCCTGGTTACTCCAGACGTGCCTTGACTTACCCTTGCTGGGTGAGTCCCCCAGACCTTGCTGGTCTGCATCAACGTCCTTTCTTTGTTTCCACGTGACTTGCCGTTGCCAAGGCTTGTTGGGTCCAATCCGGTCGCCGACACCGCAGCAATCGACAGACGTCATGGGACAGCTCGAATCCAGCTCCTGGTCATCATCAACGCCTCCTGGACCTCGTGGCTGAAGAGTCAAGATGACCGTCAACCTACCTGAAGCACCCGACATCGGTGGGCATCTGCTCATCGCCTTCCTGGTCACTGGCTAGTGACCCAGACTCTGTCCCCTCTGCTTTCAGGTCCTTCAGATCTTCGATCCACTCTTGGATCCACCCGGACACTTTCAACTTGGTCGCCAGCAGCCTGCTGCAGCAGATCGCCATTGAAAACAACGACGAAACCCGACACCAAAAGACACCTATGCACCCAGCTTCCCTGGGTGAGGTAACTCGAGTACTCCAGTGCTCCCGTGGGTATTGACTCTAGAACTGCCTAGTTCAAAAGGGGTTTGCTCCAAGTCCTCCTCTAAATGTCCTTTCCTTTTAAAAATCCAACCTCGACTTTCCCCATAGAAGTCAACGGTGGCTCGCGGCTGTGTTCTCACACTGCACGTGTCCCCCGTGGGTCCCCTGTGTCACTACCTTGGGTGGTTCCTTGGGGTCCAAGCACTTCTACAGGCTCTAGGCCTTGAGTCTAGCTCAGTCGTGGTTCTTATACCACTTTATTGGTATATGGTTTGGTACGCCCCTAGGGCTCAAACGTGTATTTGTGCTATTACTGTTGATATTTGACTTGTAAACTATGTACTTCGAACTTTAGCCTCATAAAGAGACTAGAGGGGTGTGTTTAAGACTAAATACATATATTTTATATATATACCTGGTGTGGTCCTCTTTCATTTGGTCACTCAAGAGATTATAGACTGGTAAAACAAGCTGCTTTACATTCCTTCAAGACTTAGCCTGAAGGTGCCCACTAGAACTAGTGGACAGCATATACCAGGCCAACTTCTCACAGAAGGGTGCAGAAAGAAGCAAGGGAAGTGCAGAAAGAAGCAAGAGAAGTGCAGAAAGAACCAACAGAGGTGCAGAAAGAGGCAAGAGGGGGTACAGAAAGAGGCAAGAGAGTTGCAGAAACAGACAAGAGAGGTGGAGAAAAAGATAACAGGGGTGCGGAAAGAGGCAAGAGACGTACAGAAAGAAGCAACACAGGTGCAGAAAGAGGCAAGAGAGGTGTAGCAAGAGGCAAGAGAAGTGCAGAAAGAAGCAACAGAGGTGTAAAAGAAGAAAGAGCAGTGCAGAAATAACCAACAGATGTGCAGAAGGAGGCAAGAGGTGTGAAGAAAGAGTTAACAGGGGTGCAGAAATTTGCAAGAGAGGTGCAGAAAGAAGCAAGAGCAGTGCAGAAAGAAACAACAGAGGTGCAGAAACAGGCAGGAGGGGTGCAGAAAGAGGCAACAGAAGTGCAGAAAGAAGCAAGAGAGATGCAGAAACAGGCAAGAGAGGTGCAGAAAAAGGGAACCGGGGTGCAGAAAGAGGCAAGATAAGTGCAGAAAGAGGGAAGAAGGATACAGAAAGAGGCAAGATGGGTGCAGAAACAGGCAAAATGAGGTGCAGAAAGAAGCAAGAGCAGTGCAGAAAGAACCAACAGAGGTGAAGAAGGAGGCAAGAGGGGTGCAGAAAGAGGCAAGAGGGGTGAAGAAATGTGCAACAGATGTGCAGAAAGAAGCAAGAGCAGTGCAGAAAGAACCAACCAAGGTACAGAAACAGGCAAGAGGGATGCAGAAAGAGGCAAGAGGAGTGCAGAAAAAAGCAACAGAGGTGCAGAAGGAGACAAGAGAACTGCAGAAATAGGCAAGAAAGTTGTAGAAACAGGCAAGAGAGGTGAAGAAAAATGGAACAGGGGTGTAGAAAGAGCCAAGAGAGGTGCAGAAAGACGGAAGAAAGGTTCAGAAAGAGGTAAGAAGGGTGCAGAAAGAAGCAAGAGAGGTGCAGAAAGAAGCAAGAGAGGTACACAGAAAGAGGCAGGAGGGGTGCAGAAATTTGCAAGAGAGGTGCAGAAAGAAGCAAGAGCAATGCAGAAAGAACCAACAGAGGTGCAAAAGGAGGCAAGAGGGATGTAGAATGAGGCAAGACGGGTGCAGATATTTGCAAGAGAGGTGCAGAAACAGGCAAGACAGGTGCAGAAAAGGGGACAGGGGTGCATAAAGAGGCAAGATAGGTGCATAAAGAAGGAAGAAGGGTGCAGAAAGAGGCAAGAGGGGTGCAGAAAGAAGCAAGAGAGGTGTCGAAAGACGCAACAGAGTTGCAGAAGGAGGCAAGAGTACTGCAGAAAGAGGCAAGAGAGTTGCAGAAACAGGCAAGAGAGGTACAGCGAAAGGTAACAGGGGTGCAGAAAGAGGCAAGAGATGTACTGAAAGAAGCAACACAGGTGCAGAAAGAGGCAAGAGGGGTGTAGCAAGAGGCAAGAGAAGTGCAGAAAAAAGCAACAGAGGTGCAGAAAGAAGAAAGGGCAGTGCAGAAATAACCAACAGAGGTGCAGAAGCAGGCAAGAGGTGTGAAGAAAGAGGCAAGAGGTGTGCAGAAATTTACAAGAGAGGTGCAGAAAGAAGCAAGAGCAGTACAGAAAGAACCAACAGAGGCACAGAAACAGGCAAGAGGTGTGCAGACAGAGGCAACAGAAGTGCAGAAAGAAGCAACAGAGGTGGAGAAGGAGACAAGGGAACTGCAGAAAGAGGCAAGCGAGATGCAGAAAAAGGCAAGAGAGGTGCAGAAAAAGGGAACAGGGGTGCAGAAAGAGGCAAGATAGGTGCAGAAAGAGGGAAGAAGGATACAGAAAGAGGCAAGAGGGTGCAGAAACAGGCAAAATGAGGTGCAGAAAGAAGCAAGAGCAGTGCAGAAAGAACCTACAGAGGTGCAGAAGGAGGCAAGAGGGGTGCAGAAAGAGGCAAGAGGGGTGAAGAAATGTGCAACAGATGTGCAGAAAGAAGCAAGAGCAGTGCAGAAAGAACCAACAGAGGTACAGAAACAGGCAAGAGGGATGCAGAAAGAGGCAAGAGGAGTGCAGAAAGAAGAAACAGTGGTGCAGAAGGAGACAAGAGAACTGCAGAAAGAGGCAAAAGAGTTGTAGAAACAGGCAAGAGAGGTGCAGAAAAAGGGAACAGGGATGCAGAAAGAGCCAAGAGAGGTGCAGAAAGAGGGAAGTAAGGTGCAGAAAGAGGCAAGAGGGGTGCAGAAAGAAGCAAGAGAGGTGCAGAAAGAAGCAAGAGAGGTGCAGGAGGAAGCAAGAGAGGTGCAGAAAGAAGCAAGAGCAAAGAAGAAAGAACCAACAGAGGTGCAAAAGGAGGCAAAAGGGGTACAGAAAGAGGCAGGAGGGGTGCAGTAATTTGCAAGAGAGGTGCAGAGAGAAGCAAGAGCAATGCAGAAAGAACCACCAGAGGTGCAAAAGGAGGCAAGAGGGATGTAGAATGAGGCAAGAGGGGTGCAGATATTTGCAAGAGAGGTACAGAAACAGGCAAGAGAGGTGCAGAAAAAGGGAACAGGGGTGCAGAAAGAGGCAAGATAGGTGCAGAAAGAAGGAAGAAGCGTGCAGAAAGAGGCAAGAGGGGTGCAGAAAGAAGCAAGAGAGGTGCAGAAAGAAGCAAGAGAAATGTGGAAAGAAACAACAGAGGTGCAGAAAGAGGCAAGAAGGGTGCAGAAAGAGGCAAGAGAAGTGCAGAAATAAGCAACAGAGGTACAGAAGGAGACAAGAGAACTGCAGAAAGAGGCAAGAGAGTTGCAGAAACAGGCAAGAGAGGTGCAGAAAGAGGCAAGATAACTGCAGAAAAAGGCAAGAGAGTTGCAGAAACAGGCAAGAGAGGTGCAGAAAAAGGTAACAGGGGTACAGAAAGAGGCAAGAGACGTATAGAAAGAAGCAACACAGGTGCAGAAAGAGGCAAGTGGGGTGTAGCAAGAGGCAAGAGAAGTGCAGAAAGAAGCAACAGAGGTGCAGAATGAAGAAAGAGCAGTGCAGAAATAACCAACAGAGCTGCAGAAGGAGGCAAGAGGTGTGAAGAAAGAGGCAAGAGGGGTGCAGAAATTTGCAAAAGAGGTGCAGAAAGAAGCAAGAGCAGTGCAGAAAGAACCAACAGAGGTGCAGAAGGAGGCATAAGGGGTACAGAAAGAGGCAGGTGGGGTGCAGTAATTTGCAAGAGAGGTGCAAAAAGAAGCAAGAGCAATGCAGAAAGAACCAACAGAGGGGCAAAAGTAGGCAAGAGGGATGTAGAATGAGGCAAGAGGGGTGCAGATATTAGCAAGAGACGTGCAGAAACAGGCAAGAGAGGTGCAGAAAAAGGGAACAGGGGTGCAGAAAGAGGCAAGATAGGTGCAGAAAGAAGGAAGAAGGGTGCAGAAAGAGGCAAGAGGGGTGCAGAAAGAAGCAAGAGAGGTGCAGAAAGAAGCAAGAGAAATGTGGAAAGAACCAACAGAGGTGACGAAAGAGGCAAAAAGGGTGCAGAAAGAGGTAAGAGAAGTGCAGAAATAAGCAACAGAGGTACAGAAGGAGACAAGAGAACTGCAGAAAGAGGCAAGAGAGTTGCACAAACAGGCAAGAGAGGTACAGAAAAAGGGAACGGGGTGTAGAAAGAGGCATGGTAGGGGCAGAAAGAGGGAAGAAGGGTGCAGAAAGAGGCAAGAGGGGTGCAGAAAGAAGCAAGAGAGGTGCAGAAAGAAGCAAGAGACGTATAGAAAGAAGCAACACAGGTGCAGAAAGAGGCAAGAGGGGTGTAGCAAGAAGCAAGATAAGTGCAGAAAGAAGCAACAGAGGTGCAGAAAGAAGGAAGAGCAGTGCAGAAATAACCAACAGAGCTGCAGAAGGAGGCAAGAGGTGTGAAGAAAGAGGCAAGAGGGGTGCAGAAATTTGCAAGAGAGGTGCAGAAAGAAGCAAGAGCAGTGCAGAAAGAACCAACAGAGGTGCAGAAACAGGCAAGAGGGGTGCAGAAAGAGGCAACAGAAGTGCAGAAAGAAGCAACAGAGGTGGAGAAGGAGACAAGAGAACTGCAGAAAGTGGCAAGAGAGATGCAGAAACAGGCAAGAGAGGTGCAGAAAAAGGGAACAGGGGTGAAGAAAGAGGCAAGAGAGGTGCAGAAAGAGGGAAGAAGGATATAGAAAGAGGCAAGAGGGGTGCAGAAACAGGCAAAATGAGGTGCAGAAAGAAGCAAGAGCAGTGCAGAAAGAACCAACAGAGGCACAGAAACAGACAAGAGGGATGCAGAAAGAGGCAAGAGGAGTGCAGAAAGAAGCAACAGAGGTACAGAATGAGACAATAGAACTGCAGAAAGAGGCAAGAGAGTTGTAGAAACAGGCAAGAGGGGTGCAGAAAGAGGGAAGAAAGGTGCAGAAAGAGGCAAGAGGGGTGCAGAAAGAAGCAAGAGAGGTGCAGAAAGAAGCAACAGAGGTGCAGAAAGAGGCAAGAGGGGTACAGAAAGAGGCAGGAGGGGTGCAGAAATTTGCAAGAGAGGTGCAGAAAGAAGCAAGAGCAATGCAGAAAAAACCAACAGAGGTGCAAAAGGAGGCAAGAGGGGTGTAGAAAGAGTCAAGAGGGGTGCAGATATTTGCAAGAGAGGTGCAGAAACAGGCAAGAGAGGTGCAGAAAAAGGGAACAGGGGTGCAGAAAGAGGCAAGATAGGTGCAGAAAGAAGGAAGAAGGGTGCAGAAAGAGGCAAGAGCGGTACAGAAAGAAGCAAGAGAGGTGCAGAAAGAAGCAAGAGAGGTTCAGAAAGAAGGAACAGAGGTGCAGCAAGAGGCAAGAGGGGTGCAGAAAAAGGCTAGAGGAGTGCAGGAAGAAGCAACAGAGGTGCAGAAGGAGGCAAGAGAAGTGCAGAAAGAGGCAAGAGTGTTGCAGAAACATTCAAAAGAAGTGCAGAAAGAACCAACAGAGGTGCAGAAGGAGGGAAAAGGGGTGCAGAAAAAGGCAGGAGGGGTGCAAAAATTTGCAAGAGAGGTGCTGAAAGAAGCAAGAGCAATGCAGAAAGAACCAACAGAGGTCCAAAAGGAGGCAAGAGGGATGTAGAATGAGGCAAGAGCAGTGCAGATATTTGCAAGAGAGGTGCAGAAACAGGCAAGAGAGGTGCAGAAAAAGGGAACAGGGGTGCAGAAAGAGGCAAGATAGGTGCAGAAAGAAGGAATAAGGATACAGAAAGAGGCAAGAGGGGTACAGAAAGAAGCAAGAGAGGTGCAGAAAGAAGCAAGAGCAGTGCAGAAAGAACCAACAGAGGTGCAGAAACAGGCAAGAGGGGTGCACAAAGAGGCAAGAGAAGTGCAGAAAGAAGCAACCGAGGTGCAAAAGGAGACAAGAGAACTGCAGATAGAGGCAAGAGAGTTCCAGAAACAGGCAAGAGAAGTGCAGAAAGAGGCAAGAGAATTGCAGAAACATTCAAAAGAGGTGCAGAAAGAAGCAACAGCAGTGCAGAAAGAACCAACAGACGTGCAGAAGGAGGCAAAAGGGGAGCAGAAAGAGGCAGGAGGGGTGCAGCAATTTGCAAGAGAGGTGCAGAAAGAAGCAAGAGCAGTGCAGAAAGAACCAACAGAGGTGCAGAAACAGGCAAGATGGGTGCAGAAAGAATCAAGAGAAGTGCAGAAAGAAGCAACAGAGGTACAGAAGGAGACAAGAGAACTGCAGAAAGAGGCAAGAGAGTTGCAGAAAGAGGCAAGAGAGGTACAGAAAAAGGGAACGGGGTACAGAAAGAGGCAAGGTAGGTGCAGAAAAAGGGAAGAAGGGTGCAGAAACAGGCAAGAGGGGTGCAGAAAGAAGCAAGAGAAGTGCAGAAAGAAGCAAGAGAAGTGCAGAAAGAACCAACAGACGTGCAGAAAGAGGCAAGAGGGGTACAGAATGAGGCAAGAGAAGTTCCGAAAGACGAAACAGAGGTGCAGAAGGAGGCAAGAGAACTGCAGATAGAGGCAAGAGAGTTGCAGAAACAGGAAAGAGAAGTGCAGAAAGAGGCAAGAGATTTGGAGAAACATTCAAAAGAGGTGCAGAAAGGAGCAAGAGCAGGGCAGAAAGAATCAACAAACGTGCAGAAGGAGACAAAAGGGGTGCAGAAAGAGGCAGGAGGGGTGCAAAGATTTGCAAAAGAGGTGCCGAAAGAAGCAAGAGCATTGCAGAAAGAACCAACAGATGTGCAGAAGGAGGCAAGAGTGGTGTAGAAAGAGGCAAGAGGGGTGCAGAAATTTGCAAGAGAGATGCAGAAAGAAGCAAGAGCAGTGTAGAAAGAACCAACAGAGGTGCAGAAACAGGCAAGAGGGGTGCAGAAAGAGGCAAGAGAAGTGCAGAAAGAAGCAATATAGGTGCAGAAGGAGACAAGAGAACTGCAGAAAGAGGCAAGAGAGTTTTAGAAACAGGCAAGAGAGGTGCAGAAAAAGGGAACAGGGGTGCAGAAAGAGCCAAGAGAGGTGCAGAAAGAGGGAAGAAGGGTACAGAAAGAGGCAAGAGGGATGCAGCAAGATGCAAGAGAAGTGCAGAAAGAAGCAACTGAGGTGCCGAAAGAAGCAAGAGCAATGCAGAAAGAACCAACAGAGGTGCAGAAGGAGGCAAGAGGGGTGTAGAAAGAGGCAAGAGGGGTACAGAAATTTGCAGGAGAGGTGCAGAAAGAAACAAGAGCAGTGCATAAAGTACCAACAGAGGTGCAGAATCAGGCAAGAGGGTGCAGAAAGAAGCAACAGAGGTATAGAAGGAGACAAGAGAACTGCAGAGAGAGGCAAGAGAGTTGCAGAAACAGGCAAGAGAAGTGCAGAAAGAGGCAAGAGAGTTGCAGAAACATTCAAAAGAGGTGCAGAAAGATGCAAGAGCAATACAGAAAGAACCAACAGAGGTGCAGAAACAGGCAAGAGGGGTGCAGAAAGTGGCAAGAGAAGTGCAGAAAGAAGCAACAGAGGTACAGAAGGAGACAAGATAAGTGCAGAAAGAGGCAAGAGAGTTGCAGAACCAGGCAAGATAGGTACAGAAAAAGGGAACAGGGTGCAGAAAGAGGCAAGGTAGGTGCAGAAAGAGGTAAGAAGGGTGCAGAAAGAGGCAAGAGGGGTGCAGAAAGAATCAAGAGAGGTGCAGAAAGAAGCAAGAGAAGTGCAGAAAGAACCAACAGAGGTGCAGAAAGAGGCAAGAGGGTACAGAAAGAGGCAAGAGAAGTGCCGAAAGACGCAACAGAGGTGCAGAAAGAGGCAAGAGAGTTCCAGAAACAGGCAAGAGAGGTGCAAAAAAAAGTAACAGGGGTGCAGAAAGAGGCAAGAGACGTACAGAAAGAAGCAACACATGTGCAGAAAGAGGCAAGATGGGTGTAGCAAGAGGCAAGAGAAGTGCAGAAAGAAGCAACAGAGGTGCAGAAAGAAGAAAGAGCAGTGCAGAAATAAACAACAGAGCTGCAGAAGGAGGCAAGAGGTGTGAAAAAAGAGGCGAGAGGGGTGAAGAAATTTGCAAGAGAGGTACAGAAAGAAGCAAGAGCAGTGCAGAAAGAACCAACAGAGGTGCAGAAACAGGCAAGAGGGTGCAGAAAGAGGCAACAGAAGTGCAGAAAGAAGCAACAGAGGTGGAGTCGAAGACAAGAGAACTGCAGATAGAGGCAAGAGAGATGCAGAAACAGGCAAGAGAGGTGCAGAAAAAGGGAACAGGGGTGCAGAAAGAGGCAAGATAGGTGCAGAAAGAGGGGAGCAGGATACAGCAAGAGGCAAGAGGGGTGCAGAAACAGGCAAAATGAGGTGCAGAAAGAAGCAAGAGCAGTGCAGAAAGAACCAACAGAGGTGCAAAAGGAGGCAAGAGGGGAGCAGAAAGAGGCAGGAGGGGTGAAGAAATGTGCAACAAATGTGCAGAAAGAAGCAAGAGCAGTGCAGAAAGAACCAACAGAGGTACAGAAACAGGCAAGAGGGATGCAGAAAGAGGCAAGAGGAGTGCAGAAAGAAGCAACAGAGGTGCGGAAGGAGAAAAGAGAACTGCAGAAAGAGGCAAGAAAGTTGTAGAAACAGGCAAGAGAGGCGCAGAAAAAGGGAACAGGTGTGCAGATAGTGCCAAGAGAGGTGCAGAAAGAGGGAAGAAAGGCACAGAAAGAGGCAAGAGGGGTGCAGAAAGAAGCAAGAGAGATGCAGAAAGAAGCAACAGAGGTGCAGAAAGATGCAAGAGGGGTACAGAAAGAGGCAGGAGGGGTTCAGAAATTTGCAAGAGAGGTGCAGAAAGAAGCAAGAGAAGTGCGGAAAGAAGCAACAGAGGTGCAGAAAGAGGCAAGAGGGGTGCAGAAAAAGGCTAGAGAAGTGCAGAAAAAAGCAACAGAGGTGCAGAAGGAGGCCAGAGAAGTGCAGAAAGAGGCAAGCGTGTTGCAGAAACATTCAAAAGAGGTGCAGAAAGAAGCAAGAGCAGTGCAGAAAGAACCAACAGAGGTGCAGAAGGAGGCAAAAGGGGTGCAGAAAAAGGCAGGAGGGGTGCAAAAATTTGCAAGAGAGGTGCCGAAAGAAGCAAGAGCAATGCAGAAAGAACCAACAGAGGTGCAAAAGGAGGCAAGATGGATGTAGAATGAGGCAAGAGCGGTGCAGATATTTGCAAGAGAGGTGCAGAAACAGGCAAGAGAGGTGCAGAAAAAGGGAACAGGGGTGCAGAAAGAGGCAAGATAGGTGCAGAAAGAAGGAAGAAGGATACAGAAAGAGGCAAGAGGGGTACAGAAAGAAGCAAGAGAGGTGCAGAAAGAAGCAAGAGCAGTGCAGAAAGAACCAACAGAGGTGCATAAAGAGGCAAGAGAAGTGCAGAAAGAAGCAACCGAGGTGCAGAAGGAGACAAGAGAACTGCAGATAGAGGCAAGAGAGTTGCAGAAACAGGCAAGAGAAGTGCAGAAAGAGGCAAGAGAATTGCAGAAACATTCAAAAGAGGTGCAGAAAGAAGCAACAGCAGTGCAGAAAGAACCAACAGACGTGCAGAAGGAGGCAAAAGGGGAGCAGAAAGAGGCAGGAGGGGTGCAGAAATTTGCAAGAGAGGTGCAGAAAGAAGCAAGAGCAGTGCAGAAAGAACCAACAGAGGTGCAGAAACAGGCAAGATGGGTGCAGAAAGAATCAAGAGAAGTGCAGAAAGAAGCAACAGAGGTACAGAAGGAGACAAGAGAACTGCATAAAGAGGCAAGAGAGTTGCAGAAAGAGGCAAGAGAGGTACAGAAAAAGGGAACGGGGTACAGAAAGAGGCAAGGTAGGTGCAGAAAAAGGGAAGAAGGGTGCAGAAAGAGGCAAGAGGGGTGCAGAAAGAAGCGAGAGAGGTGCAGAAAGAAGCAAGAGAAGTGCAGAAAGAACCAACAGACGTGCAGAAAGAGGCAAGAGGGGTACAGAATGAGGCAAGAGAAGTGCCAAAAGACGAAACAGAGGTGCAGGAGGAGGCAAGAGAACTGCAGATAGAGGCAAGAGAGTTGCAGCAACAGGAAAGAGAAGTGCAGAAAGAGGCAAGAGAGTTGCAGAAACATTCAAAAGAGGTGAAGAAAGGAGCAAGAGCAGTGCAGAAAGAATCAACAGACGTGCAGAAGGAGACAAAAGGGGTGCAGAAAGAGGCAGGAGGGGTGCAAAGATTTGCAAAAGAGGTGCCGAAAGAAGCAAGAGCATTGCAGAAAGAACCAACAGAGGTGCAGAAGGAGGCAAGAGTGGTGTAGAAAGAGGCAAGAGGGGTGCAGAAATTTGCAAGAGAGGTGCAGAAAGAAGCAAGAGCAGTGTAGAAAGAACCAACAGAGGTGCAGAAACAGGCAAGAGGGGTGCAGAAAGAGGCAAGAGAAGTGCAGAAAGAAGCAACATAGGTGCAGAAGGAGACAAGAGAACTGCAGAAAGAGGCAAGAGAGTTGTAGAAACAGGCAAGAGAGGTGCAGAAAAAGGGAACAGGGGTGCAGAAAGAGCCAAAAGAGGTGCAGAAAGAGGGAAGAAGGGTACAGAAAGAGGCAAGAGGGATGCAGCAAGAGGCAAGAGAAGTGCAGAAAGAAGCAACTGAGGTGCAGAAAGAAGCAAGAGCAGTGCAGAAAGAACCAACAGAGGTGCAGAATGAGGCAAAAGGGATGCAGAACGAGGCAAGAGGGGTGCAGAAAGTTGCAAGAGAGGTGCCGAAAGAAGCAAGAGCAATGCAGAAAGAACCAACAGAGGTGCAGAAGGAGGCAAGAGGGGTGTAGAAAGAGGCAAGAGGGGTACAGAAATTTGCAGGAGAGGTGCAGAAAGAAACAAGAGCAGTGCATAAAGTACCAACAGAGGTGCAGAAACAGGCAAGAGGTGTGCAGAAAGAAGCAAGAGAGGGGCAGAAAGAAGCAACAGAGGTATAGAAGGAGACAAGAGAACTGCAGAGAGAGGCAAGAGAGTTGCAGAAACAGGCAAGAGAAGTGCAGAAAGAGGCAAGAGAGTTGCAGAAACATTCAAAAGAGGTGCAGAAAGACACAAGAGCAATACAGAAAGAACCAACAGAGGTGCAGAAACAGGCAAGAGGGGTGCAGAAAGTGGCAAGAGAAGTGCAGAAAGAAGCAACAGAGGTACAGAAGGAGACAAGAGAAGTGCAGAAAGAGGCAAGAGAGTTGCAGAACCAGGCAAGAGAGGTACAGAAAAAGGGAACAGGGTGCAGAAAGAGGCAAGGTAGGTGCAGAAAGAGGTAAGAAGGGTGCAGAAAGAGGCAAGAGGGGTGCAGAAAGAATCAAGAGAGGTGCAGAAAGAAGCAAGAGAAGTGCAGAAAGAACCAACAGAGGTGCAGAAAGAGGCAAGAGGGTACAGAAAGAGGCAAGAGAAGTGCCGAAAGACGCAACAGAGGTGCAGAAAGAGGCAAGAGAGTTCCAGAAACAGGCAAGAGAGGTGCAGAAAAAGGTAACAGGGGTGCAGAAAGAGGCAAGAGACGTACAGAAAGAAGCAACACATGTGCAGAAAGAGGCAAGAGGGGTGTAGCAAGAGGCAAGAGAAGTGCAGAAAGAAGCAACAGAGGTGCAGAAAGAAGAAAGAGCAGTGCAGAAAGAACCAACAGAGGTGCAAAAGGAGGCAAGAGGGGTGCAGAAAAAGGCAGGAGGGGTGAAGAAATGTGCAACAGATGTTGCAGAAAGAAGCAAGAGCAGTGCAGAAAGAACCAACAGAGGTACAGAAACAGGCAAGAGGGATGCAGAAAGAGGCAAGAGGAGTGCAGAAAGAAGCAACAGAGGTGCAGAAGGAGAAAAGAGAACTGCAGAAAGAGGCAAGAAAGTTGTAGAAACAGGCAAGAGAGGTGCAGAAAAAGGGAACAGGTGTGCAGATAGAGCCAAGAGAGGTGCAGAAAGAGGGAAGAAAGGTGCAGAAAGAGGCAAGAGGGGTGCAGAAAGAAGCAAGAGAGGTGCAGAAAGAAGGAAGAAAGGTGCAGAAAGAGGCAAGAGAGGTACAGAAAGAAGCAAGAGAAGTGCGGATAAAGCAACAGAGGTGCAGAAAGAGGCAAGAGGGGTGCAGAAAAAGACAAGAGAAGTGCAGAAAGAAGCAACAGAGGTGCAGAAGGATGCAAGAGAAGTGCAGAAAGAGGCAAGAGAGTTGCAGAAACATTAAAAAAAGGTGCAGAAAGAAGCAAGAGCAGTGCAGAAAGAACCAAGAGGTGCAGAAGGAAGAAAAATGGGTGCAGAAAGAGGCAAGAGGGGTTCAGAAATTTGCAAGAGAGGTGCCGAAAGAAGCAAGAGCAATGCGGAAAGAACCAACAGAGGTGCAGAAGGATGCAAGAGGGGTGTAGAAAGAGGCAAGAGGGATGCAGAAATTTGCAAGAGAGGTGCAGAAAGAAGCAAGCAGTGCATAAAGAACCAACAGAGGTGCAGAAACAGGCAAGAGGGGTGTAGAAAGAGGCAAGAGAAGTGCAGAAAGATGGTACAGAGGTGCAGAAGGAGACAAGAGAACTGCAGAAACAGGCAAGAGAGTTGCAGAAACAGGCAAGAGAGGTGCAGAAAAAGGGAACAGGGGTGCAGAAAGAGGCAAGAGATGTGCAGAAAGAAGCAACACAGGTGCAGAAAGAGGCAAGAGGTGTGCAGCAAGAGGCAAGAGAAGTGCCGAAAGATGCAACAGGGGTGCAGAAGGAGGCAAGAGAACTGCAGAAAGAGGCAAGATAGCTGCAGAAACAGGCAAGAGAGATGCAGAAAATGGTAATTGGGGTGCAGAAAGAGGCAAGAGATGTGCAGAAAGAAGCAACAGAGGTGCAGAAGGAGGCTAGATGTGTGAAGAAAGAGGCAAGAGGGGTGTAGAAAATTGCAAGAGAGGTGCAGAAAGAAGCAAGAGCAGTGAAGAAAGAACCAACAGAGGTACAAAAACAGGCAAGAGGGGTGCAGAAAGAAGCAACAGAAGTGCAGAAAGAAGCAACAGAGGTGGATAAGGAGACAGGAGAACTGCAGAAAGAGGAAAGAGAGATGCAGAAACAGGCAAGAGAGGTGCAGAAAAAGGGAACAGGGGTGCATAAACAGGCAAGATAGGTGCAGAAAGAGGGAAGAAGGATACAGAAAGACACAAGAGGGGTACAGAAACAGGCAAAATGAGGTGCAGAAAGAAGCAAGAGCAGTGCAGAAAGAACCAACAGAGGTGCAGAAGGAGGCAATAGGGATGCAAAAAGAGGCAAGAGGGGTGAAGAAATGTGCAACAGATGTGCAGAAAGAAGCAAGAGCAGTGCAGAAAGAACCAACACAGGTACAGAAACAGGCAACAGAGGTGCAGAAAGAGGCAAGAGAAGTGCAGAAAGAAGCAACAGAGGTGCAGAATGAGACAAGAGAACTGCAGAAAGAGGCAAGAGAGTTGCAGATACAGGCAAGAAAGGTACAGAAAAAGGGAACAGGGGTACAGAAAGAGGCAAGATAGGTGCAGAAAGAGGGAAGAAGGGTGTAGAAAGAGGCAAGAGAGGAGCAGAAAGAGGCAAGAGGGGTGCAGAAAAAGGCAAGAGAAGTGCAGAAAGAAGCAACAGAGGTGCAGAAGGAGGCAACAGAAGGGCAGAAAGAGGCAAGAGAGTTGCTGAAACATTCAAAAGAGGTGCAGAAAGAAGCAGGAGCAGTGCAGAAAGAACCAACAGAGGTGCAGAAGGAGAAAAGAGGGGTGCAGAAAGAGGTAAGAGGGGTGCAGAAATTTGTAAGAGAGGTACAGAAAGAGGCAAGAGGAGTGCAGAAAGAAGCAACAGAGGTGCAGAAGAAGACAATAGAACTGCAGAAAGAGGCAATAGAGTTGTAGAAACAGGCAAGAGAGGGGCAGAAAAAGAGAACAGGGGTGCAGAAAGAGTGAAGAAAGGTGCAGAAAGAGGCAAGAGGGATGCAGAAAGAAGCAAGAGATGTGCAGAAAGAAGCAACAGAGGTGCAGAAAGAGGCAAGAGGGGTACAGAAAAAGGCAAGAGAAATGCAGAAATTCACAACAGAGGTGCAGAAGGAGGCATGAGAAGTGCAGAAAGAAGAAAGAGAGTTGCACAAACATGCAGAGGAGGTGCAGAAAGAAGCAACAGCAGTGCAAAACTAACCAACAGAGGTGCAGAAGGAGGCAAGAGGGGTGCAGAAAGAGGCAAGAAGGGTGCGGAAATTTACAAGAAAGGTCCAGAAAGAAGCACGAGCAATGCAGAAAGAACCAACAGAGGTGCAGAAGGAGGCAAGAGGGGTGCAGAAATTTGCAAGAGAGGTGCAGAAAGAAGCAAGAGCAGTTGTTAGGTTTGAAAATCCCATTCTCGCGATACACTTGTTCTACGCTATATTAGGTTAGCAGTGTGCGGCTAAATTAGACACCATTCGTATCCACGTTATGCAATCCACTGAGTTATCCCTGCAAGGTGTGAGCTTCAGTTAGCGAGTGTGACTCCATTTTGAATTTCGTAATCCCTATTAGGCTGTGTCTGTACTAGGCCTCATTATTCGTATTGCTTGCCTCAGCAGAACACTGTATTCAGTTATTATTTTCTTTTCTGTTCAAGGTTGCCTTCTGACTTACTAATGAATGGGCCATTCTGCCCTCGCATTCCTATCCTTGTGTGTAGCTCTGCTCCCATGTTAGGAGATGCCGAAACCCAGCATGGCAACCTTGAGATAGTGATAGCGTGTACCCATCTAGCAGGTGGTAGCCCATCCTTCTGTGCCTCCTTTGTTCATGTTCGGCCTAAGCCGGTAACTTTCCATTGTGGGCTTGGTTGGGAGATCCTTGGGAGGAATGATTATGCGTCGCAGACTGTTGGGGGGCTAGTCCCTCGGCAGACATCTTAGGGTGCAGGTCAGATTGGACTCCTCTGCAGAGTATTGCTAATAAACAACTGTTTGTATTCTCTACTCTCTGACCAACTCTTCATTTTGTGGAAGGCAATTAGGAGGTTGTAGATAACCCGGGAGGCCCTTTTCGGGCCACTTCCTTCACAGTGCAGAAAGAACCAACAGAGGTGCAGAAACAGGCAAGAGGGGTGCAGAAAGAGGCAAGAGAAGTGCAGAAAGAAGCAACAGAGTTGCAGAAGGAGACGAGAGAACTGCTGAAAGAGGCAAGAGAGTTGCAGAAACAGGCAAGAGAGGTGCAGAAAAAGGGAACAGGGGTGCAGAAAGAGGCAAGAGATGTGCAGAAAGAAGCAACACAGGTGCAGAAAGAGGCAAGAGGGGTGCAGCAAGAGGCAAGAGAAGTGCAGAAAGAAGCAACAGAGGTACTGAAAGAAGCAAGAGCAGTGCAGAAAGAACCAACAGAGGTACAGAAGGAGGCTATAGGTGTGAAGAAAGAGGCAAGAGGGGTACAGACATTTGCAAGAGAGGTGCAGAAAGAAGCAAGAGCAGTGCAGAAAAAAACAACAGAGGTGCAGAAACAGGCAAGAGGGGTGCAGAAAGAGGGAAGATAAGTGCAGAAAGAAGCAACAGAGGTACAGAAGGAGACAAGAGTACTGCAGAAAGAGGCAAGGGAGGTGCAGAAACAGGCAAGAGAGGTTCAGAAAAAGGGAACGGGGTACAGAAAGAGGCACGATAGGTGCAGAAAGAGGGAAGAAGGGTGCAGAAAGAGGCAAGAGGGGTGCAGAAAGAAGCAAGAGAGGTGCAGAAAGAAGAAAGAGAAGTGCAGAAAGAACCAACACAGGTGCAGAAAGAGGCAAGAGGGGTACAGAAAGAGGCAAGAGAAGTGCCGAAAGATGCAACAGAGGTGCAGAAGGAGGCAAGAGATCTGCAGAAAGAGGCAAGAGAGTTGCAGAAACAGGCAAGAGAGGTGCAGAAAAAGGTAACAGGGGTGCAGAAAGAGGCAAGAGACGTGCAGAAAGAAGCAACACAGGTGCAGAAAGAGGCAAGAGGGTTGTAGAAAGAGGCAAGAGAAGTGCAGAAAGAAGCAACAGAGGTGCAGAAAGAAGAAAGAGCAGTGCAGAAAGAACCAACAGAGGTGCAGAAGGAGGCTAGAGGTATGAAGAAAGAGGCAAGAGAGGTGTAGAAATTTGCAAGAGAGGTGCAGAAAGAAGCAAGAGCAGTGCAGAAAGAACCAACAGAGGTGCAGAAAAAGGGAACAGGGGTGCAGAAACAGGCAAGATAGGTGCAGAAAGAGGGAAGAAGGATACAGAATGAGTCAAGAGGGGTGCAGAAACAGGCAAAATGAGGTGCAGAAAGAAGCAAGAGCAGTGCAGAAAGAACCAACAGAGGTGCAGCAAGAGGGGTGCAGAAAGAGGCAAGAGGGGTGAAGAAATGTGCAACAGATGTACAGAAAGAAGCAAGAGCAGTGCAGAAAGAACCAGCACAGGTACAGAAACAGGCAAGAGGGGTGCAGAAAGAGGCAAGAGAAGTGCAGATAGAAGCAACAGAGGTGCAGAAGGAGACAAGAGAACTGCAGAAAGAGGCAAGAGAGTTGCAGAAACAGGCAAGAGAGGTGCAGAAAAAGGGAACAGGGGTGCAGAAAGAGGCAAGATAGGTGCAGAAAGAGGGACGAAGGGTGTAGAAAGAGGCAAGATAGGAGCAGAAAGAGGCAAGAGGGGTGCAGAAAAAGGCAAGAGTACTGCATAAAGAAGCAAAAGAGGTGCAGAAAGAGGCAAGATAGGTGCAGAAAGAGGGACGAAGGGTGTAGAAAGAGGCAAGATAGGAGCAGAAAGAGGCAAGAGGGGTGCAGAAAGAGGCAAGAGCAGTGCAGAAAGAACCAACAGAGGTGCATAAGGAGGCAAGAGGGATACAGAAAGAAGCTAGAGAGGTGCAGAAAGAAGCAACAGAGGTACAGAAGGAGGCTATAGGTGTGAAGAAAGAGGCAAGAGGAGTTCAGAAATTTGCAAGAGAGGTGCAGAAAGAAGCAAGAGCAGTGCAGAAAAAAACAACAGAGGTGCAGAAACATGCAAGAGGGGTGCAGAAAGAGGGAAGAGAAGTGCAGAAAGAAGCAACAGACTTGCAGAAGGAGACAAGAGAACTGCTGAAAGAGGCAAGAGAGTTGCAGAAACAGGCAAGAGAGGTGCAGAAAAAGGGAACAGGGGTGCAGAAAGAGGCAAGAGATGTGCAGAAAGAAGCAACACAGGTGCAGAAAGAGGCAAGAGGGGTGCAGCAAGAGGCAAGAGAAGTGCAGAAAGAAGCAACAGAGGTACTGAAAGAAGCAAGAGCAGTGCAGAAAGAACCAACAGAGGTACAGAAGGAGGCTATAGGTGTGAAGAAAGAGGCAAGAGAGGTACAGAAATTTGCAAGAGAGGTGCAGAAAGAAGCAAGAGCAGTGCAGAAAAAAACAACAGAGGTGCAGAAACAGGCAAGAGGGGTGCATAAAGAGGGAAGAGAAGTGCAGAAAGAAGCAACAGAGGTACAGAAGGAGACAAGAGTACTGCAGAAAGAGGCAAGAGAGGTGCAGAAACAGGCAAGAGAGGTACAGAAAAAGGGAACGGGGTACAGAAAGAGGCACGATAGGTGCAGAAAGAGGGAAGAAGGGTGCAGAAAGAGGCAAGAGGGGTGCAGAAAGAAGCAAGAGAGGTGCAGAAAGAAGAAAGAGAAGTGCAGAAAGAACCAACACAGGTGCAGAAAGAGGCAAGAGGGGTACAGAAAGACGCAACAGAGGTGCAGAAGGAGGCAAGAGATCTGCAGAAAGAGGCAAGAGAGTTGCAGAAACAGGCAAGAGAGGTGCAGAAAAGGGTAACAGGGGTGCAGAAAGAGGCAAGAGACGTGCAGAAAGAAGCAACACAGGTGCAGAAAGAGGCAAGAGGGTTGTAGAAAGAGGCAAGAGAAGTGCAGAAAGAAGCAACAGAGGTGCAGAAAGAAGAAAGAGCAGTGCAGAAAGAACCAACAGAGGTGCAGAAAAAGGGAACAGGGGTGCAGAAACAGGCAAGATAGGTGCAGAAAGAGGGACAAAGGGTGTAGAAAGAGGCAAGAGAGGAGGAGAAAGAGGCAAGAGGGGTGCAGAAAAAGGCAAGAGTACTGCAGAAAGAAGCAAAAGAGGTGAATAAGGAGGCAAGAGAAGTGCAGAAAGAGACGAGAGATTTGCTGAAACATTCAAAAGATGTGCAGAAAGAGGCAAGAGCAGTGCAGAAAGAACCAACAGAGGTGCAGAAGGAGGCAAGAGGGGTACAGAAAGAAGCTAGAGGGGTGCAGAAAGAAGCAACAGAGGTGCAGAAAGAGGCAAGAGGGGTACAGAAAAATGCAAGAGAAATGCAGAAAGGCGCAACAGAGGTGCAGAAGGAGGCATGAGAAGTACAGAAAGAAGAAAGAGAGTTGCACAAACATGCAGAGGAGGTGCAGAAATAACCAACAGAGGTCCAGAAGGAGGCAAGAGGGGTGCAGAAAGAGGCAAGAGGGGTGCAGAAATTTACAAGAAAGGTCCAGAAAGAAGCACGAGCAGTGCAGAAAGAACCAACAGAGGTGCAGAAGGAGGCAAGAGGGGTGCAGAAAGAGGCAAGAGAAGTGCAGGAAGAAGCAACAGAGGTGCAGAAGGAGGCAAGAGAACTGCAGAAAGAGGCAAGAGAGTTGCAGAAACAGGAAAAGAGGTGCATAAAGAGGGAACAGGGGTGCAGACAGAGGCAAGAGAGGTGCAGAAATAGGGAAGAGGGGTGCAGAAAGAGGCAAGAGGGGTGCAGAAATTTACAGGAGAGGTGCAGAAAGAAGCAAGAGCAGTGCAGAAAGAACCAACAGAGGAGCAGAAGGAGGCAAGAGGGGTGGAGAAAGAGGCAAGAGGGATGCAGAAAATTGAAAGAGAGGTGCAGAATGAAGCAAGAGCAGTGCAGAAAGAACCAACAGAGGTGCAGAAGGAGGCAAGAGGGGTGCAGAAAGAGGCAAGAGGGGTGCAGAAATTTATAAGAGAGGTGCAGAAAGAAGCAAGAGCAGGGTAGAAAGAACCAACAGAGGTGCAGAAACAGACAAGAAAGGTGCAGAAAGAGGGAAGAGGGGTGCAGAAAGAGGCAAGAGGGGTGCAGAAATTTGCAAGAGAGGTGCAGAAAGAAGCAAGAGCAGTGCAGAAAGAACCAACAGAGGTGCAGAAGGAGGCAAGAGGGGTGTAGAAAGAGGCAAGAGGGGTACAGGAAGTTGCTAGAGGAGAGGTGCAGAAAGAAGCAAGAGCAGTGCAGAAAGAACAAACAGAGGTGTAGAAGGAGGCAAGAGGGGTGCATAAAGAGGGGTGTACAAATTATCAAGAGAGGTCTAAAAAGAAGCAAGAGCAGTGGAGAAAGAAACAACAGAGGTGCAGAAGGAGGCAAGAAGGGTACAGAAAGAGCTATACGAAGTGCAGAAACAAGCAAAAGAGGTGCAGAATGAGGGAAGAAGGGTGCAGAAAGACGCAAGAGGGGTGCAGAAAGAAGCAAGAGAGGTGCAGAAAGAAACAAAAGAAGTATAGAAACAAGCAACAGGGGTGCAGAAAGAGGTAAGAGGAGTGCACAAAGAGGCAAGGAAAGTGCAGAAAGAAGCAGCAGATGTGCAGAAAGAGGTAAGAGAGTTGCAGAAACATGCAAAAGAGGTGCAGAAAGAGGGAACGGGGTGCATACAGAGGCAAGAGAGGTGCAGAAAGAAGGAAGAGGGGTGCAGAAAGAGGCAAGAGGGGTGCAGAAAGAACCAACAGATGTGCAGAATGATGCAAGAGGGGTGCAGAAGGAAGCAAGAGGGGACAGAAATGTGCATGAGAGGTGCAGAAAGAAGTAAGAGCAGTGCAGAAAGAACCAACAGAGGTGCAGAAACAGGCAAGAGAGGTGCAGAAAAAGGTAACAGGGCTGCAGAAAGAGGCAAGAGAGGTGCAAAAAGAAGCAAGAGAGGTGCAGAAAGAAGCAAGAGGGGTGCAGAAAGAGGCAAGAGGGGTGCAGAAATTTGCAAGAGAGGTGCAGAAAGAAGCAAGAACAGTGCAGAAAGAAACAACAGAGGTGCAGAAGGAGGCAAGAGGGGTACAGAAACAGGGAAAAGAAGTGCAAAAACAAGCAAAAGGGGTGCAGAAAGAGGCAAGAGGGTTACAGAAAGAGGGAAAAGGGGTGCAGAAAGAGGCAAGAGCGGTGCAGAAATTTGCACGGCAGGTCCACAATGAAGCAAGAGCAGTGCAGAAAGAACCAAGAGAGGTGCAGAAAGAGGGAAGAGGGATGCAGAAAGAGGCAAGAGGGGTGCAGAAATTTGCAAGAGAGGTGCAGAAAAAAGCAAGAGCAGTGCAGAAAGAACCAACAGAGGTGCAGAAACAGGCAAGAGAGGTGCAGAAAAAGGTAACAGGGCTGCAGAAAGAGGCAAGAGAGGTGCAAAAAGAAGCAAGAGAGGTGCAGAAAGAAGCAAGAGGGGTGCAGAAAGAGGCAAGAGGGGTGCAGAAATTTGCAAGAGAGGTGCAGAAAGAAGCAAGAACAGTGCAGAAAGAAACAACAGAGGTGCAGAAGGAGGCAAGAGGGGTACAGAAACAGGGAAAAGAAGTGCAAAAACAAGCAAAAGGGGTGCAGAAAGAGGCAAGAGGGTTGCAGAAAGAGGGAAAAGGGGTGCAGAAAGAGGCAAGAGCGGTGCAGAAATTTGCACGGCAGGTCCATAATGAAGCAAGAGCAGTGCAGAAAGAACCAAGAGAGGTGCAGAAAGAGGGAAGAGGGATGCAGAAAGACGCAAGAGGGGTGCAGAAAGAAGCAAGAGAGGTGCAGAAAGAAACAAAAGAAGTATAGAAACAAGCAACAGGGGTGCAGAAAGAGGCAAGAGGAGTGCACAAAGAGGAAAGGAAAGTGCAGAAAGAAGCAGCAGATGTGCAGAAAGAGGTAAGAGAGTTGCAGAAACATGCAAAAGAGGTGCAGAAAGAGGGAACGGGGTGCATACAGAGGCAAGAGAGGTGCAGAAAGAAGGAAGAGGGGTGCAGAAAGTGGCAAGAGGGGTGCAGAAAGAACCAACAGATGTGCAGAACGATGCAAGAGGGGTGCAGAAGGAAGCAAGAGGGGACAGAAATTTGCAAGAGAGGTGCAGAAAGAGGTAAGAGCAGTGCAGAACCAACAGAGGTGCAGAAACAGGCAAGAGAGGTGCAGAAAAAGGTAACAGGGCTGCAGAAAGAGGCAAGAGAGGTGCAAAAAGAAGCAAGAGAGGTGCAGAAAGAAGCAAGAGGGGTGCAGAAAGAGGCAAGAGGGGTGCAGAAAGAGGCAAGAGGGGTGCAGAAATTTGCAAGAGAGGTGCAGAAAGAAGCAAGAACAGTGCAGAAAGAAACAACAGAGGTGCAGAAGGAGGCAAGAGGGGTACAGAAACAGGGAAAAGAAGTGCAAAAACAAGCAAAAGGGGTGCAGAAAGAGGCAAGAGGGTTGCAGAAAGAGGGAAAAGTGGTGCAGAAAGAGGCAAGAGTGGTGCAGAAATTTGCACGGCAGGTCCATAATGAAGCAAGAGCAGTGCAGAAAGAACCAAGAGAGGTGCAGAAAGAGGGAAGAGGGGTGCAGAAAGAGGCAAGAGGGATGCAGAAATTTGCAAGAGATGTGCAGAAAAAAGCAAGAGCAGTGCAGAAAGAACCAACAGAGGTGCAGAAGGAGGCAAGAGGGGTGTAGAAAGAGGCAAGAGGGTTGCAGAAAGAAGCAAGAGCAGTGCAGAAAGAACAAACAGAGGTGCAGAAGGAGGCAAGAGGTGTGCAGAAAGAGGCAAGTGGGGTGCACACATTTTCAAGAGAGGTGCAGAAAGAAGCAAGAGCAGTGCAGAAAGAAACAACAGAGGTGCAGAAGGAGGCAAGAGGGTTACAGAAAGAGCTATACGAAGTGCAGAAACAAGTAAAAGAGGTGCAGAAAGAGGGAAGAAGGGTGCAGAAAGAGGCAAGAGGGGTGCAGAAAGAAGCAAGAGAGGTGCAGAAAGAAACAAAAGAAGTATAGAAACAAGCAACAGGGGTGCAGAAAGAGGCAAGAGGGGTGCACAAAGAGGCAAGGGAAGTTGAGAAAGAAGCAACAGATGTGCAGAAAAAGGTAAGAGAGTTGCAGAAACATGCAAAAGAGGTGCAGAAAGAGGGAACGGGGTGCAGACAGAGGCAAGAGAGGTGCAGAAAGAAGGAAGAGGGGTACAGAAAGAGGCAAGAGGGGTGCAGAAATTTATGAGAGGTGCAGAAAGAAGCAAGATCAGTGCAGAAAGAACCAACAGATGTGCAGAACGATGCAAGAGGGGTGCAGAAGGAGGCAAGAGGGTCCAGAAATTTGCAAGGGAGGTGCAGAAAGAAGTAAGAGCAGTGCAGAAAGAACCAACAGAGGTGCAGAAACAGGCAAGAGAGGTGCAGAAAAAGGTAACAGGGGTGCAGAAAGAAGCAAGAGAGGTGCAGAAAGAAGCAAGAGAGGTGCAGAAAGAAGCAAGAGGGGTGCAGAAAGAGGCAAGAGAAGTGCAGAAACAAGCAACTGAGGTGCAGAAGGAGGCAAGAGAAGTGCAGAAAGAACCAACAGAGGTGCAGAAGGAGGCAAGAGGGGTGCAGAAAGAGGCAAGAGGGGTGCAGAAATTTGCAAGAGAGGTGCAGAAAGAAGCAAGAACAGTGCAGAAAGAACCAAGAGAGGTGCAGAAAGAGGCAAGAGAGGTGCAGAAAGAGGCAAGAGAAGTGCAGAAAGAAGCAACAGAGGTGCAGAAAGAGGCAACAGAACTGCAGACAGAGGTAAGAGAGTTGCAGAAACAGGCAAGAGATGTGCAGAAAGAGGGAACAGGGGTGCAGAAAGAGGCAAGAGAGGTGTAGAAAGAGGCACGAGAGATATAGAAACAGGCAAGAGAGGAGCAGAAAGAGGAAAGTGGGGTGCAGAAAGAGGCCAGAAAAGTACAAGAAGAAGCAACAGAGGTACAGAAAGTGGCAAGACAGGTGCATATAGAAGGGAGGTGCAGAAAGCGGACGAGATGTGCAGAAAGAGGCAAGAGAAGTGCAGAAAAAAGAAGAAAGGTGCAGAAAGAAGCAAGAGAAATGCAGAAAGAGGCAAGAGAGGCGCAGAAACTAGCAAGAGTGGTGTGCACACCATTAGTACCAATTTAACACCCACATTTAGCAATAAGTAACAGGTGACCATTCCAGAACTGCAAAGGGCCTTCCACTATGCTGTAACACTTGTCGCTGCATTTTTGGTAACATTTGGGCCGTTTGAGCTAGAAACAAGGTTTTTTTTGTTCAAATCTGCAGATTATGCAACACATGATGGATTATGTGGCAAATCCGGAAAATGTATAATTATGTGAAAATCGGTGCAGCCAAACAGCCGCATAATTCCAGTGGCCCTGCTCATACCTCCGACTAGGTCCAGAAGTGCTCCTCAGTGGTTCCTTCTTTTTTTGCCTCATTGAGTTTAGCTTCTATGGAAATGAGGAAGACTAAACCTGAGGTTACCACTCCACAACACAGACTACCATACCACATAATTACTCTCCATAACACATAATCCCACTCTACATAATTCCTATACACTAAATACCACATACTTTCTATCCACATAATTTCACTGCACAACATACCACATAATTCAACTACACAAAACGTACATCCATTTCACTCCAAAAAAGATTAGTAAAAAACTTTTACATTTACAACGCCAATAGCCCTAACTTTCGTAAATGCGAGACCTATTACATTGCAAATGCTACTTTAACTTATAGTTCCATTTACAGAGTGGTGGAGAAAGGGGGCTGGGCCTCCGAACAGCGCTCAGGAATTCCACTGCATAGCACTTACAGGAGGTTCCAGGAGGGCTTCTTGGCCCCCAAAGTCCCTCAGCAGTAAAGTGGACTTAATCCCCCAACCATTTTTGGCCCCGGAGACCCCATCCCCCGGGGCATGGCCTCACTGTTGGGGACTGTGGGGGAGCCCCAATGCCCCCACGCTCCCTGCTGGTTTCCCACCTCTTGCGGGAGCCGGCATTGCTTTTGGACCAGGGGAGCTGCTGACATGCAGCTCCCTTTGCCCAAAAGCATATCTGCTTTGCTTCATGGAAGCAAGAGCAGGTTTCCTGCTCTCGCTTCCATGAAGCAAAGCAGGAGTTTGCTATGACAGGGCGGGATCAGTGCTCCCGCCCTGCCATAGCAAACTGCAATGTCCCGGGGTGGGCACACCGGGACAGTTCTGGAGCTGGCCCTGGGGGGTGGCAGTCCCCAGGGCCAATGAGGGCTCCTGGAGGGGGGCTGCGCAGCCCCCCTCCCAACATATTAAAAGCCCCGGAGAGGCAATGGACCCCCGTATTTGCATAAAGTGTGTCCCGGGGAGGTGGTGGTCCCCGGGGCAGAGGGGGGGCAGCGTGGCCCTTGCATTTGAAGCATGTAGCCCCGGGGAGGTGGTGGTCCCTGGGGATTGGGGGGCCCGCGGTGCCACCCTGCCCAAAATTATTTAATTCCCATGGGAGGTGGTGGTCCCTGGGGCACGGTGGGAGGGGCAGGACCCCCCTGCATTTCTAACTAAAAGCCTCAGGGAGGTGGCAGTCCCCGGGGCTGCGGGGGGCCGCATGCCCCCTGCACATTTTAATGACGCCCCAGGGAGGTGGTGGTCCCCGGGGCTACATGGGCCCCCGCGGGCCCCCGCTACATAATTACGTATTGCCCCCGGGACCTGGCCTACCCAGGGGCTTAAAACAAACGAAGCGCGGGAGTCCGCCCTTCTTTTTTTTTTTTGGGTTGGGATTCGCGTACCGTACGCAATTCCTGCCAATTTGTTTTTCAAAAAATGCTTTTTTTGGCCCTGGGGTTCCCTGTGGGACCCCCTCACCTGGCCTAGGGGGTCAGGGTGTTTCTACCCTGCCCCCTTTTCTTGTTTTTTATGTTTTTTCACCTTTTTTCTTGTGACTCGACTCAACCGAGTCACAAGATGGCTGCCAACACTTCCTGGTTTGAAGTGTTGGCAGCCAATCAGAGTCAGGCTTGAGAGGGGGAGGGTTTGCGGATCTACCGCGGTCACCAGATACTAATATTTTTTTATGTATGTATTTCTCAGAAATTCCAGAACGGATTTGCACCATTTAAAAAAAGGTCGCTTTCTGAACCAAGAGCTAACTTTTTGCTAAATTTGGTGTAATTCCGTTCAGCAGTTCGGGCTGTAGCTTTGTCTAAAGTTTCCTATGGAAATTACCATGGAGAAATCATGTTTTGGGACCCCCCTTTTGTCTCGGCCCCCACTTGACAAATCACCCCGAAACTTTCAGGACAAGAGCTGACCTGAGCAGGGCATTAGTTTTGAAAATTTCATGAAGATTCATCAAACGGTGCCAAAGATATTGGCAAATCAAAAAACGCTTTTCCTACCGAAACTAGGTCCTAACTATAACTTCCTACTGGCGACCACCAGTAGATAATATATATATATATATATATATATATATATATATATATATATATATATATATATATATATATTTTGTTTTTTTTTCCACTGAAAAAACACAGGTTTCAGGGACGTATTAGTTAGGCTGACATTTCACTCATACAAAACCAGAGAAATTCAGCTGTTATAGTTAGCTGAGCTGACTATAACTCGTGCCCCCGCAATGCACTGCTGATGAACGTCACATATTACATCACTCTTGACATGGTCAGTGACATCACTGATGACATCACTCATGCCATCTCAAATGGCATCACTGATGACATTATCCAGTGACTGAGTGTTTCTAAAAGGTTTAGGAATGTTATATATATACACGCCAAGGTGTATTGAAGAATGAGTGGGTGTATGAATGTCTGAATGGATGATTTAGTGGGTGCGTGACTGACTGTATAAGTGAGTGATTGAACGTGTCTTAGTGAATGCATGGGAGAATGACTAATCTGTGTAAATGTCTGCATCAGTCTGTCAGTTGGTGAGTAAGTGGCTGCATGGGTTGGTGAGTAGCTACACGAGTGTCTATATGGGTTAATGATTGGTGGTCTGATTACCTGTATGGGTGCCTGAGTGTCTGTGTGGGTGTGTGTGTGGGGGGTGTGACTCCCTGCATGGATGTGTGAGTGGGTGATTCAGTGGGTGTATGGGTTCATGAGTGTGTCTGCGAGGGGCTGTATGGGTGAGTACTGTGCATATGGCTGTGTTGGTGAGTGAATGGATGTCTCAGTGGTATATGTCTGAGTAACTACATATGTGAAAGGCAGTATATGTGAGTGTTGGAGTATATAAGTGACTGTATGTGAGAGTGAGTGATTGTGAGAGTGGCTGTATGGATGAGTGTGTGCTTGTGTCAGTGACTGTAGAAGAGAGTAAGTATGTGTTAGTGTCTGTATGAATAAGTGAGGTGGTGTATAACTCTATAGGTGAGTAAATGGCAGCGTGATTGATTCTTTGGGTTACTGACTAGGTGTGTGAGTAACTCTATGGGTGAGTGGCAGTGTGTGAGTATCTGTATGGGTGTATGAGTACATATATCAGTGGCTGTATTGATGAGTGATTGCGTGTATTAGTGACTGTATGGGTTAGTGAATGGATGCGTGTGTAGACCTATGAATCAGTGAGCGGGTATGTACTAACTGGTATTGGTGTGTCTATGGTTTCGAAATTGGTAGTCTGCATTTTAGAGTGGGTGTTTCAAAGGTTATATTAGGGTGTGTGGAGGTGCATCAGATGATCATGTGGATGATGTCATCAGTGATGTCATTTGAGATGTCATCAGTGATGTCACTGACCATGTCATGAGTGATGTAATATGTGACACCATCAGCAGTACATTGCGGGGGCACAAGTTATAGTTAGCTCAGCTAACTATAACGGCTGAATTTCTTTGGTTTTGTACGAGTGAAATGCCGGCCTAACTATAACATCCCTGAAACCTGTGGTTTTTTCAGTGAATTTCAAAGGTTTTTTAAATGCTAATTCCTAACTATAACGTCCCTGAAACCTATGGTTTTTTCAGTGAATTTCAAAGGTTTTTAAATGCTAATTTCAAACTATAACGTCCCTGAAACCTATGTTTTTTTCAATACATTACAAAGGATTTTTAAATGCCAATTTCTAACTATAACATCCCTGAAACCTATGGTTTTTTCAGTGAATTTCTAAGGTTTTTTAAATGCTAATTTCAAACTATAACGTCCCTGAAACCTATGTTTTTTTCAATACATTACAAAGGATTTTTAAATGCCAATTTCTAACTATAACGTCCATGAAACCTATGTGTTTTTCTGCAAATTTCTAAGGTTTTCTAACTTGAACTTACAAGATGGCCGACGGACGAGGAGCTCGGAAAGGGGAGCTCCCTGGCTAGGGATCGGAAAACTGCCCATAAATCCCTATTAGACCCCAGCCTTGCCCAGACAACGTAACCAGACAACAAAAGGCTACATCGGAAACGAATACAACAGAAACGGACTTCAACAGTGACGGATCGATCGACACTACTCACCTTCGTGGAATGTCGTAGCCCCACTACGGAGGAGCTGCACGGACCCGGAGCAGCTCTGGCAGCACTGGGACTGGCCCTCTCCCGGCGGTGCAGGGCGACCGGATCAGTCTTGACAGGAGGTGAGGAGGGCTTTGGCCACTTAGACACGCAAAGACAGGTGATCGTTTCACCAGCTCTGAGCAGACCCAGGCGTCTCCCGTGGGAGCTTCCCACTCGAAATAGATGCTGGCACGAAAGGCACTGGAGGGGGTGCCCTCTTTACTAGATCCCCTTTCATCAGCTGGGATTATTCGACGGAGCAGTTTTTCCCTCAATCGCGGCACCTATGCGCGCTCACGCAGAGCACATAGGGACAGCTGACGATGCTCAGTCGCTGCGAGGTCCCGCCCCTGACGAATTTCGCCCATCACGGGAGCACGAACAACCGTAGACTGTCAGCCTGTCTGTCTGTACTGCTGTTCCTCTTGGGCGAGAGGTGATTGCTTCATTTGGGATCCCCTCCCACTCTCATCGGGTCCCACCTCGAACTTAAGTGCACTAAGGGGGATTGCAGAGCTCACAGAGCTAACTTTGGGTACATTATTTTTCCATCCCTTCCGTTCTGCCCAAGTGATCTCCTGCTTATGGAGTGCCACACACCTATTTCGAAGTTTAAGGGGGCATTACATGGACCCCATTTTGAAAGATACTACAACGCCTTCTACCAGATCCCCTGGGCAGGCAAAATGGCACTCATTCGGCCACAAAAAGAGTGAGAGGACTAATCACCACATAACCCTCCACTGAAAGGAAGAAAGGACCACCCTAACTCAGCTTGTTTAGAGAGGGAAATAGGACTTCCCCCCCAAAATTGTCCCACTCACTGAAAGAGTGATAGAACTTCATAGCGGAGCTCAAGATTTCCTCTGCAAATCAGGCGGCCATCTTAAACTGGCCTCAGTGCCCATAGGAATGGGCTACTCCTGACACTGAAATAATTCAGTAGTGCACTCCCCCCTATCCGTCTACCCCTCATTTAAGCGTCATTAACAGGATGGAGCGCTCAGGTCAACACACATACACCATCAAGTACCCCCCTAACCTCTCAAAAAAAGCAGCCAAACGTTTTAAACATTCGCTGCTAAAAACATACCCCGAGACCCCAATATCAGACACCTACCACTCTATACACAAGGGCGCTTTAACCAACGACATTATTTTTTACACAAAGAGAAGAGCTCAATGGAGGAAAGCAGTCTACGCCCTGTTCTCAGTTTCCTCGTCCAGGAAAACAGCGCACGGTCTCAAGATCTCTATCATCCCCTCCCCGCTTTACAGTGCATCAGCTACAATCACCATTTATCATACTGGGATCATTCTCTTGCAATCTTCTGACCAAAATGTAATCTTACTCGACAACATCTTTCCGCTCATCAAAGATAAAGTACTTAGATCCTTTCCCCCCGCCACAGGTACCCCTAACTCCATAACGCCCCCGTGTCCACGCTGACATCCCCCCTTGGCACTCTCCTACAGACCCATCCTTTCATACTCCTACCCCGACGCCAGGAGATATCCTAGCTTTTGAGAACCACACCCACAACTCCTTCATCACCACCCCCTCACCTAGGATCCAACCAAGTAACATCCCTTACAATAGTCCCCCTCACATTAGGAACCCTCACATGCCCATAACCTCGACGCACACCCCTCCGATACATACCTTCTCCCCTTTGTCTACTTCCCCATCTCCGGACAGCCTAACTGGTAGTTCTCACTACACCGATGCAGATCACTGCTACCCTCCTATCCACATCCCAAACCCTTCCACCCCCCATACTCCTAGACCACACAATTATCACGCCTCCCACACCAGACCCTAGGCTTGATGAAATCCTACTTTCACTACAATTTATCAAAGATGACCTCCATAAGCTATGGAACCTGATCAGGCAGCAACCCAAGATCAGACGACATGCGGTTGATAAGAGCAGGAACCCCCACAGAAACAGCCTCACACCCCAGCACCAGTTGCAACCTCTATCCCTTAATCAGCCGCCCCCAAGATGGAGAACAGTTCCTAACTGCAATTCCACAACCCGTCCGATCTGCAGGAAGAATACTCTATCCGCTAAGGATATACACTCCCTCCTCCTCTCCTACGACCCCCCCCACCCAGCCAGTCCACAGTAGTCCCAAACAAGCCGAAGCAACCCTCCCTAATCGAAACCATCCATCTCAGTACACACAGAGCCCCTAATCGCAACACCAGAGGTATAACCCTGGAGAATCTTATGCAAGTTCCATTAACACTGGAACCTCCAACGACCTCCAAGCAGTGTCTCAATTGCATTCTACTAAACTGTAGATCAGCCTCAGCACATGCAGCTGACATTGCTGACCTTATACTCACTCACGAACCTGACCTCCCAATCCTAACCGAAACATGGCTAAATGAATCGTCCACGCCGATCCTAGACATACTGGTCCCCCCCAATTATGACATCACCAGACTAGACAGACCTTTTAGACCAGGAGGCGGTATTGCCTGCATCTACCGGAACAGCCTCTCAGTGAACCGCTCACCCTCACCGAATCTTTCCTCACGTGAATATCTTTGCTTAGATATCACAAGTAATAACAAACCAATCTGTACACTGCACACATTTTACCACCCACCAGGCGACAACCTCACCTTCATCGAGCAATTCATGGATATCGTGACCACACATACTGGTCAACAAAATTCCCAAATATTCCTTGGTGATTTCAATCTCCATTGGAACGACCCTAAGGACCTGGCAGTAAATAGCCTCAAATCATTCCTTTCGGACCTTGACCTCACCCAAATCTACAATAGCCCCACACATGTCAAAGGCTCAACCCTTGACTTGGTGATTGCCAACCCAGAGGCCATTCAGCTTAACACAATCCTCCCCTGTGATTGGTCTGATCACCATTCCATCACCTTCTCCATCAAGGTATCAGTTAAACTACGCTCAGCACAACCTACAAGACCTAAAGTATGGAAGAGAAACCTAAAAAGCTCCCTCACAGACTTATCCACATCCACCAATGTCAGCCTCCTGCTTCCCCGGAAGACCTAACTGATGTTCAAGCTTTGACACAACACTACTTTAACTCCATGACCATGATTTTAGATACAACTGCGCCTCTACAACTGAAGAGGCTCTTCACAAAAGACTCTAAACCTTGGTATGACGGTAGACTCAACGAGGACAGACGAGCCCTAAGATTAGTTGAACGGAGATGGAGGTCATCACCATCCACGGACCACCTTAAACTGCTCAGATCCTCCAGAAACTCATACTATAGAAAGATCAGACACTCAAAAGCAAACTTTTTCAAACATCAGCTAGATCTAGCCAAGAACCGACCCAAGAAACTATTTGAACTAGTCAAAACTCAATCTCTTGGCGTAGCTCACCCTCCCAAGATGGTCAATGTTCTCCACCCAGCTGCGAAGAATTTTCTTCCTTCTTCACGAGAAAGACGGAACTCCTGAAAACGGACCTACTTAAGGCCTCATTAGCTCAGATTGACACTCAGAAGGGCACGCCATCTCACACTCTAGCAACCCCAAGCACCTGCACAGCTAAGCTCGCACTCAAAAAAACGCCTCCTGGGCCTCCTTCACAACCTACAGCGAAGAAACAATCCTAAAAGCACTCACGTCCTTGAACCCCTCCAACCACTTCTCTGATCCCCTCCCTACTAACTACCTCAAAGATCTCATACCGGTGCTATTGCCACTTTGGACAAAGATCATCAATGCTTCCTTAGTCCAAGGAGTTATTCCTGATATTCTCAAATCGGTACAAGTTTCCCCCATCTTGAAAAAAACGACGGCGGACCCCGCGGACCTAAATAACTACCGACCAATTTCCAACATCCCAACTCTGGCGAAACTCCTAGAAAAATGTGTTCTTAGCCAGTTAGACAACCACATCACCAACTTCCACCTGCTCAATAAATTTCAATCTGGCTTCCGGGCAGGGCATAGTACGGAGTCGGCCATGACCCACATAGTAGATGACGCACTAAAAATCCTAGATCAGAACGAAGCCTGCCTACTTATCCTACTTGACTTATCTTCGGCATTTGACACCGTCAAACATGATAATCTTCTAGACCTCTTGCAACACAGAATGGGCCTATCAGGGTCAGTTCTAAATTGGTTTACCTCTTTCCTCCGAAATAGATCCCAAAGGTTCAAGGTCAACCAATCCCTGTCCAGGACCGTCCCAGTCACATTAGGAGTCCCGCAGGGCTCCTCCCTCTCACCTACACTGTTCAACTTATTCATGGAGCCACTCACTGAGATCCTCAACTCATCAAATATTCACTTTCACATGTACAAGACGACACACAACTATATTTAAAGATAAACTCTCCGGACGACATCAAAGCTCTCAATCTAACTCTACAAAAAACTCAGTCTTGGTTGACTGAAAACCACATCAAACTAAACTCCCTCAAAACCGAATTCCTACTAATCTCCCCCCCTAACCAAACAGCCATCATACAAGAATGGCTTAAACAACTTACAGCGCTCAACTGCCAATCTCTTATAATCGATTCAGCAAAATCACTGGGAGTAACTTTGGACAGTAACCTAAACATGCAAAAACATATCAGTGCCGCAGCAAAAGGAGCAAACTTTCAGATGCACACCCTGAGAAAACTAAAACCCTTCCTCGCAGCAAATGACTTCAAACTGGCAGTCCAAGCACTAGTAATTCCCAGACTAGAATATGGTAGTGCAACTCTCTGTGGACTCCGTAGATCGACAACTGCCCCGCTAAGAGCATCACTCAACTCAGCGGCCAGGCTCATCACAGGTTCCAAAAGACATTACCACATTTCCCCCGACTTCAAAGCACTCAACTGGCTACCCTTCGAAGCAAGAATTCAACAAAAAATCGCTTGCATGACGCACAAAGCCCTACATCACAACACCCCGAGGTACCTGGCCCAGGAACTGGAGCTCTCGTGTGGAAACAGATCCTCCAGGAGCGCCAACAACCTTCTTTTGAAGCCTCAAAGATTTGCCAAGAAGAAAACATATAATCGCGCCTTCTCTGGAATTGCTCCAAGGATTTGGAATGCACTACCCCCAGAAACCAGACTCAACCCATCAACTGCCTCCTTCAAAAAAGAAGTTAAATCTCTTCTCATGACAAAATTCACTTGAACATTATTTCGGACTCGTAGAACAACCAGCTGTAACATAAGTCTTTATCTCGTAATACTATGTTTCTTTTGTACATTGTTTCTTTTGTTTAACTACCTTACTTGTAAAGCGCTCTGATACCCGCAAGGGTCATGTTCGCGCTATATAAAACCTTCAAAATAAATAAATAAATAAACTTGTTTTGAAATTTTTAGAGTGGAACAGCAATGGCAGAATATCTTCAAAAAACGCTTGATCTAAACTTTTAAACTTTTATAAAGGTAATGTGATTTTTTATCCTTTTAAAAATATGTATTTACATATTTATTTATTTATTTAAATTGAGATTTGCGTACCGATCGCATACTGGTCTTGGTGGGTGCGCGAATCCAAACAGCCTGCCGCCATATTTGTTAAGTCGTGCACGATGCGCGTACAGTGCGCAATGGGTGCACTGTTCTCATTTTTCATGTTTACGAAATTAAAATATTTGATATATACAATATATTTATGAAATCTATCGTATATAGTTTATTAAAAGAGTTATAAAACTGATTTTAACATAAATAATATGAAGATTAAACTTCTTATAATTAAGTTACGGAACACGTGACGGTCCCGCGTAACCTCACGTATGTATTTCCGGGTTCGCGTCAGGTACACGATTCCTGCGCACGTTATTTAGTTTTAAAAGTATATATATATATATATAACTTTATTATATATATTATACTAAGAGATTAATATACACATTTGTAAATTTTATATATTTGCAACTGGAATAAAGATATATTATTGTTAAATATATTTTTCGTGACTCGCGTCTGTTGCGCGCTGGTTGCGCGTCGGGTATACGAATCCCATGTGACTTCAAAAGAAAGCATTTCTTTGGTTAAGAAGCTTTCTATTCTAGTACTTGCAGGACCCCACCCAATGTTTTCATTCTTCCAGCAGCATCTTCAGAAGACACAGCTCTTGTGTTTTCTGCTCCTCTTTATTTCATTTTTTGGTGTTTTTTTTATTCATTAAGAAAATGGCTTCTGCTAATCCACCACAGGACATTCCTGCAGAAGAAGAGGAAGTGGAAGAACCTATCAACCGACGCAAAGAGAGTATTGTGTGGGCTTTCTTTTCTATACCACCTGGAGAGAAGAAGGTGAATGCACAGAAGGTGACCTGCACTATTTGTGGAAATATCCTATCTCGGGGATCTGAGAAAAAATATTCCTCCGGAACTTCATCAATGATGAAGCACCTACAGACCACACACCCGAATCGTCTTGCGCGAGAACAACATCGTCGCCAACTCCAACAAAGTGAGCAAGATGATCAGGTACAGGGCCTAGCACTTCGGCAGGTTCTTCCGCATCCACCCAAACTGTACAAATTATTCCAGAGTTCGCTGTACTTGAGCAGCACTGCATAAAGTGCAAAAAACTACTTTGTGCTGGAGAGCAATCTGTTGAAGCTGTTGTGGTTGCTGCAAAGAACCACCGCTGTTAATTTTTGTTTTTTGTTTTTCCAATGACTTTATAATTGCAAAATGTTTTGAAACGTTTTTTCAGTTCATCCTGTTGATTATTGATTTTTTGTTTAAAAAAACACCCAAAAAATGAATAAAAGAGTTCAAAAAACAAAAAATTTTAAAAAGAAGACAAAAAATGGTTCTTTTTAGAACCGCCTCTTTGGATGAAAATAGACAAACTTGTATTTGTTGTATGAATTGCTGCAAGTGTAATATGTGAATCATTGTATGAGTGCATGAGTACTGCCTGAGTGAATGAATGAGTACAGCAGTAATGCGTGGGTCATTAGATGAGTGCATGGCTAGTGCCTGAGTGAATGGATAAGTGCATGGGCAGTGTCTGGCTGATTGCATGAGTGCAAAAGTAGTGTCTGAGTGATTGTAAGAGTGCATGGGTAGTGCCTGAGTGCATAGAAGAGTGCAGTGGTGAGGTGTGGTGCAGCGGCCAGGGCAGCTGACTTCGGAGCACAGGGTTCACGGTTCGATCCCCGGCTCCGGCGGCAGCTCAGCTCAGCACCATGTGACTCTGGGCAATAGCTCACTTAATTTCCACTACAGCCCCCAGCGCCTTGAGACCCGTAAGGGTGAGTAGCTGCGCTATATAAAAACGGACTTACTTACTTACATGGGTTTTGCTTGAGGGAATGGATGAGTGCAAAAAAACTGCCTGAGTGATTGGATTACTGCAGGCGTAGTGCCTGGGTAATTGGAGGAGTGCACGGGTTGTGAGTGCCTGATTGCATGACTGCAGGGGTAGTGTCTGGGAGATTGGAGGAGTGCATGGGTAGTGTCTGAGGGAATGGATGAGTGCAATAGTTGTGCCTGAGTGTTTGGAGGACAGCATGGGTAGTACTTCAGTGATTGCATGAGTGCATGGGTAGTGTTTGAAAGAATAGATGAGTACAATAGTAGTGCATGAGTGATTGGATGAGTGCATGGGTAGAGCCTAAGTGCACGGATGAGTGCATGGGTAGTGTTTGAGGGAATGGATAATTGCAGCAGTAGTGCCTGAGTGAGCATCCATGCATTGGTAGAGCCTGAGTGCATGAATGAGTGCATGAGTAGTGTCTGGGTGATTGGAGCAGTGCATGAGTATGGCCTGAGCACATGAAGCAATGCATAGGTAGAGCCTGAGTGCATGGATGAGTACATGGGTAGTGCCTGGGTAGTGCCTGGGTGATTGGAACAGTGCACGGGTAGTACCTGAGTGCATGGATGAGTGCATGGGTCGTGTTTGAGGGAATGGATGAGTGCAACAGGAGTGTCTGAGTAATTAAATGAGCGCCTGGGAAAATTCTGAGTGCATGGATACTGCAAGGTGAATGAAGGAGTGTATGGGTAGTGCCTGAGTGGATGGATGAGTGCATGGCTAGTGTTTGAGGGAATGGATGAGTGCAATAGTAGTGCCTGAGTGATTGGAGGACTGCATGGGTAGTGCCTGAGTGATTGGATGAGTGCATGGGTGGAGCCTGAGTGCATGGATGAGTGTATGAGTAGTGTCTGCATGATTAGAGGAGTGCATGGGTAGTGCCTGAGTGATTGGATGAGTGCATGGGTAGAGCCTGAGTGCATGGGTAGTGCATGGGTGATTGGAGGAGTGCATGAGTAGTGATTGAGGGAATGGATGAGTGCAATACTAGTGCCTCAGAGATTGGAGGACTAAATTGGTAGTGCCTCAGTGATTGGATGAGTGCATGGGTAGTGTTTGAGAGAATGGATGAGTGCATCGGTAGTGCCTGAGTGATTGGACGAGTGCAAGGGTAGTGTTTGAGAGAATGGATGAGTGCATGGATAGTGCCTGAGTGACTGGATTAGTGCATAAGTAAAGCCTGAGTACATGGATGGGTGCATGGGTAGTGCCTGGGTGATTGGAGGAGTGCATGAGTAGTGCCTGAGTGATTGGATGAGTGCAAGGGTAGTGTTTGAGGGAATGTATGAGTGCAATACTAGTGCCTCAGTGATTGGATGGGTGCATGAGTAGATCCTGAGTGCATGGATAGTGCCTGGGTGATTGGAGGACTACATTGGTAGTGCCTGAGTGATTGGATGAGTGCATGGTTAGTGTTTGAGAGAATGGATGAGTGCCTGGGTAGTGCCTGAGTGATTGGATGAGTGCATAACTAGAGTCTGAGTACATGGATGAGTGCATGCCTGGGTGATTGGAGGAGTGCGTGAGTAGTGCCTGGTAGTGCCTGGTTGACGCGCTTACAGCCGACAGCAGTACCGTGAGGGGAACGGTCTTTTCTTTACCTTACCTGACCTTCGGACACCGCCGTGAGGTGAACGGCTCCTGTCCACACTTTGCCATCGCCATTTCTGCCGTGAGGGGAATGGCTCCTGTCCTCATACCGCCACTGTCACTCCTGCCGTGAGGGCAACGGCTGGACTACCATCCCCAGCAGGCAGTGGGAGTCACTTGCTGAGGACGTCATCGGAGCGCCTGGAGGCGCTTATCAGCTGTGCGGCTCGCCCGCAGCGCGGGACGCGCGCGGGCGTGCCCGGGCCAAGGGCGGGCCCGTCCGCGCCCGTCATAGCCCGTAAGAGGCCGGGCTGGGCCACCCCTCTAACATCTAACTACGGGTAAGCGCAAACTTTGTGGTAGCCAAGATCAGGGAGGTGCAAAACCAAAAGTACCGAGACAGTCATCATCTATAATCTCATACCTAACTTCGGCCGTGGGAGCATTGAATAACGAGATAGCTAATGCCGAAAAGGAACTGGGCTTGGGCTCAAGACATAATGAAGGAGGAGGTGTTGAGGATTTTGAGCCTCTATCTAATGCTCCTGCTCCACTGGATCCAGTTGTGCTGATTAGTGGTGTAAGATTAAACTCTGAATCTCAGGCCCCGACTAGTGCTGTAATTGGAGGAGTGGCCGTACCATCGCAAGTTTCTGCTATGGACGGGAAAAAAATCATCTAGGGGCTTAATTGCGAGGCCTCTGGGGGAACGCAGTACCTCTAGGAAAATCAATAAGAGGCAGAAGGGTCTAAAAAACTGTTCACCAAAGTTAGACTCGGTGATGGACGAGAATATTCAATTATTACTACGGAACCTGGTGGAGGAGATTTTTAGTGCCCGGTTCGAATCCATACTGACTAATATTGCCAAAGCTGTAATTGACACTATGAACTCGTGTGTCGCTGACTTGAAGAAAAATGTGAGCGTATGGATTCTATTCTGGACTCCTACCTAAAGGTCACTCATGTCAAAATTAATTCAGGTTTGTTATCCACTCCCCAGCTAGAATCTAGTCTAGACTTACGAGGAAAATCTTTAGGCAATCACCAATTTGTAGTTCCGAGTGAGGGGTAAAATCGAAAAAGGTTGCTAGGCCGGATGTGTTCCAGGACAGAATGCAAGAAGGAGGGCATTTGACCCAAATTGATAAAAGTCCTGTTGAACCTACAGATTTAAGACCTAATGTGGCAATTAACAAGAATGCCGGCTTTAAAGACAGTAATAGAAGCCCGAATGAATGTAGAATTGACCTTCCCGCAGATGCTACTCCCCTGGTTGCGTTTCTTGTAGGGGTTCCCCCTTTAAGTGTTCATAATAACGAACCAACGGAGGCACTGATGCGCAAGACAAAAAATTGGTGTGATCATTATTCATCAGGTCAACCTGGGATATCAGCCCATATTATAATGACTAGATGGGTGGCCTGGGTGGGAAATGGCCCCAAATGCGTACCAGGAGACTGTATTATAATTAATTTTAATAAACGGGATATAGCTGACAGGTTGTTCTGGGATGCCACGGAACTATATGGGGGGGACATTAGGGCTTTACCTTTAGGTTACTTTTACTCCCCGGTAAATGCCCCGCGACCTTTTGAGAGGGCCAGTGGGGCTACTTTTACTAGTTCCTCCCTCCCTGATCTGGGGCAGCCCCGTAGTCATGGTAGTGGATCTTGCCCTAGTAAAACTAAAGTGGGAGAAGTAACACAAAAATAAGTGGTAGCCTTGACACCAAGGCCTAGGGAGGGAGGCTTATCTGTCTCAAATAGATTTTCTCCACTCACTTTGCTGGACCAGAACGACTGACTGGTGGAGCCAGTGGTTGGTAGTTTACAACCATCCCCTAAAAATCCAGGTTCAGATGATGTAGGCGCGGTAACTCTCCCAAGTTGCAGAATTATTAGTTGGAATATTGCGGGCCTCAAAGCTAAAAGGGATGACCCACTTTGGTTGAAGGTCATAAGATCTTACGATATAATTGCGCTTCAAGAAACTTGGGATAGGGGGGATAGTTTTTGGGTGGATGGTTTTAGATCCTATGTTCTACCTGCTCGTCCGGCCTTAGCTGGTAGAGCAAAGGGTGGTTTGATGCTCCTCCTCTCCTATAAGCTAGCGGGCTCTTTATGTAGATTAGAGGTAGACTCATTTAATGCCCTGGTAATAGAAGTAACCCGGTCAAATATTCTTAAGCTATTACTCATTAATTTTTATAATTCTGGGGAAACTGATTTTTAAATCAACATTTGATTAAGCTGAACTCTTTTAGAAGACTATAGGGTTAATCAATCCACTTTTTATCATATATTAATTATGGGTGATTTTAATATACATTTGTGCGATCGGCATTGTCTTATTGATGATCACTTAGCTCACACTCATTCGGTGATCCCTCATTTTGAGCACTCGCCCCAGGGGAGGGTTTAGAGAACCTTTGTCGGGGGCCGATCTTTTGAACCAGCCTTTTTAATCAATTTGATCGTTGTCCTACGTTTAAATCCAAGGCTAGAGACACCATTATAGATTATATATTCTTGTCCTCTACTTTACTTGACAAGGTAGTTTTTTATAACGCTATAGTTTTATCCTTTAGTGACCATAACCCTGTCATATTGGTACTGGATAATAGTTGCGGGTTTCTGGGAAACGGTGGGGAAAATTTGGACGTCAATAGTATGGTAACCCGTGATCAAGGGCGGAGGCTCAAGTGGTCTAATGTGGTACCAGATTCCTTTTTTAAAGATCTTTGCCTAAAAACTAGCGGACATATTGCAATATGCGCTGACCCTTTAAGCCCCGAGGATGCGGTCCTCGGAGCCTTTGATGGTATTTGCAGACAGATATCAGTGAACTTGACCATTAACTCTAAAATGAAAATTAAATTAAGTGAAAAATGGTTTGATGAAAACTGCTCACGAGCTCACCGTGACATAATTTTAGCCTTGAAAAGTTCTCCTCGAGATAGGGACTTGATAGTGTGGTTACGGAAACAATACAAGACTGCAGTTCATAGGCGGAAATCAGAGATTAAGGCAGAGGCTTGGAATGATCTCGTTTCTGTCGATATGTTAAAGGATAGCTCTAGATTTTGGTCTATTGTTAACTCCCCACTTTTTACAGGTCAGGAAAACGACATTCAGGAAAGTAACATCACAGAAGCACAGTGGTTGGCTCATTTTGAGGGAATTTATGGTTCTGACGAGACGATGGAAACTTATTTTAAGGCATCAACCCACCAAGTTACAGCATCTCTTATTTTTAATGAGGAAGACGTTGAGAGAGCAATAAAAGATACTTCTAGTAATAAAGCACCAGGTCCAGACCGTGTCCCAGCAGATCTTTATAAGTGTAACCCCAAATTTTGGGCTAAGATACTTGCAAATGTTTTTAATGCCGTGGGAACGAGTGGGTTTCCCGCATCCTGGTCTCAGTCGATTATTATACCAGTTTTTAAAAAGGGCCAGAGAGGGGACCCGAGGTGCTATAGACCAATATCCCTAATTGACTCGACGGTTAAAATTTTGGGCAAAGTGATTTTAGAAAAGATTATAGACTGGTCCAATGATAACAAGATTGTTTCCAATCTACAGTACGGTTTTAGAAAAGGACGAAGTACTATGGACCAATGTCTTAACCTGTATCTATTAATTAGCAAATATACCATGGCAAAAGAGGGTTCGCTTAAAATGGCTTTTATGGATTTGTCCTCAGCTTTCGACCTGGTTAACAGGTCAAAGCTGTGGAGTATTTTGCTAGAAATGGGATTGGATCCGGGTCTGGTTTACTTCCTAGCTGATCTTCATCGTGACCTATCTGCATCAATTAGGCTCTCACAAGACGGCAAGTGTTCAAAGTCTTTTAAATCAAGAAGCGGCGTAAGACAGGGGTGTATATTGGCGCCCCTGCTTTTTACATTATATACTAACGCCCTGGATAGATCTCTGGTGGAGGCGAGCTTGGATATACTGCGTGTAGGAGACTGTCCAATTCCGGTTCTCCTATACGCGGACGATGCCGTTCTTTTGGCACGAACTGCAGTAGGTCTCCAACGACTTTTGGATGCGTTTGGAGCCTATATGCAGTCTTTAGACCTGGTAGTAAATATTGGGAAATCACATATCATGACTACGAGTCATAGAGCTCCTAAAGCAAAAAGTTTTTATTGTAATGGGGGGGTTGTGACTACTGTATCCTCGTTTACATATTTAGGAGTAGTGTTCGATGAAAGAGGCTCTTGGGTTCCCCAACAAAAAATCAAAAAAAATGCAGTAATTAGATCGACCTCTGCCATACTAGGATTTGCCCAGCGGTTGTGTGCCAGACCTGTGGAGGCCATTATAAAATTATATAGATCCAAGTGTTTGGCTATTGCAGCACATGGCTCATCTATTTGGGGATACAAGCAACAGGCAGGACTACAGACAGTGGAAAACAGATTTTTACGTAGTCTCCTGTCTGTTCCTCAATCTACCTCAACCTTTGCCATACACCAGGAATTGGGGCTGGGTTATGTCTCAGATACTTTGAGTACAGCGCCGTTACTCTGCTGGCTCAAAGTATGGCTTAACCCAGAATTAACCTTGAATCATTTGATATTGCGGGATTGTGCCAAATTGGATAAAGCAAGTAACATTAACTGGCTTGCATATGTTAGATCCATGCTATCCAAAATAGGGTGGCCAGAACTATTTGAAGCCCCGGAGAGGATTAGGAAGGAAGATCTGAAAGGGGTTAGAATGAACTTTATTACTATGTTGATGTCAGAACGGGAAGAACAGGAGTTACAGAAACCCTTAGTTAGGGCTCACTTTCTGTCAAAAACGTCGTTATTAATTGAGCCATATCTGATAACTGTTACTAAACCATTCCATCGCTGGCTCCTGGCTAGGTTCCGTTTTAACTTGATTCATTTCAACCTGGGTGATTATGAGGGGTGGTGTAAACCAGAAGATGCAGGACCGTGTTCTTGCGATAATTTTTCCACACAAGATACCCTACATTTTGTAATGTTCTTTGACCTATATTTGGATATATGTAGGAGGAAGTTTCTAGTCCCTCTATTAAATAAAAAGGGTTTCCTACAGGTTAGACCTGAACTGCTTTACCTGCAAATGTTAAGTAATACATGGGACACTTTTAATATTGCTTGTTTTCTGGTTGCTGCTGTTAGGATCAGGAAGAAATAAAAAAAATAAGCATACTGTTACGCACTTTAATGAGCCGATTAACCTCATTTGCTGAACCTGAGTATTCTGTGGATTATCTCAATATTACTAGTTCCATTGCTGCTATTGTATGGATTCTTATGCTATATATTGTATTATGCTGATATTTTAATGAAATAATTTTTAACTTTTGTAATCATTGATGCTGCCGAATTACACAAATATGATTGTGCTCAACTTTTTATTCCCAAATTTTTTGTATAGGAATGCGTGTGTCTATGTATTTTATGTTTTGTACTTTTATGATTTTAATTAATCGAATAAAGTGGATTGATTGATAGATTGATTGACTGTATGAGTGTATGGGTAGTGTTTGAAGGAATGAATGAGTACAATAGTAGTGCCTCAGTGATTGGATGAGTGCATGAGTAGAACCTGAGTGCATGGATGAGTGCATGGGTAGTGCCTGAGTGCATGGATGAGTGTATGAGTAGTGTTTAAGGGAATGGATGAGTGTAATAGTAGTGCCTCAGTGATTGGATGAGTTCATGGGTAGAGCCTGAGCGCATGAATGAGTGCATGGGTAGTGTCTGGGTGATTGGATGAGTGAATCGGTAGTGCTTGAGTGCATGGATGAGTGCATAGGTAGTGTTTGAGGGAATGGATAATTGCAGCAGTAGTGCCTGAGTGATTGCATCAGTGCATTGGTAGAGCCTGAGTGCATGAATGAGTGCATGGGTAGTGTCTGGGTGATTGGAGCAGTGCATGGGTAGTGCCTGAGTGCATGGAACAATGTATGTGTAGAGCCTGAGTGCATGCATGAGTGCATGGGTAGTGCATGGGTGATTGGAGGAGTGCATGGGTAGTGCCTGACTGCATGGATGAGTGCATGGGTAGTGTTTGAGGGAATGGATGAGTGCAACAGTAGTGTCTGAGTGATTAAATGAGTACATGCATAAAGTCTGAGTGCATGGATGAGTGCATGGATAGTGCCAGGGTGAATGATGGAGTGCATGCGTAGTGCCTGTATTTATGGATGAGTGCATGGCTAGTGTTTGTGGGAATGGATGAGTGCAATAGTAGTGCCTTAGTGATTGGAGGAGTGCATGGGTAATGTTTGGGTGATTGGATGAGTGCATGGGTAGTGCCTGAGTGAATGGATGAGTGCATGGGTAGTGTTTGAGGGAATGAATAATTGCAGAAGTAGTGCCTGAGTGATTGCATCAGTGCATCGGTAGAGACTGAGTGCATGAATGAGTGCATGGGTACTGTCTGGGTGATTGGAACAGTGCATGAGTAGTGCCTGAGCACATGGAGCAATGCATAGGTAGAGCCTGAGTGCCTGGATGAGTGCATGCCTAGTGCCTGGGTGATTAGAGGAGTGCATGGGTAGTACCTGAGTGCATGGGTAGTGTTTGAGGAAATGGATAATTACAGCAGTAGTGCCTGAGTGATTGGATCAGTGCAGCGGTAGAGCCAGATTGCATGAATAAGTGCATGGGTAGTGTCTGGTTGATTGGATCAGTGCATGGGTAGTGCCTGAGTACATGGAGCAATGCATAGGTAGAGCCTGAGTTCCTGGATGAGTGCATGGGTAGTGCCTGGGTGATTAGAGGAGTGCATGGGTAGTGCCTGAGTTCATAGATGAGTGCATGGCTAGTGTTTGAGGGAATGGATGAGTGCAACAGTAGTACCTGAGTGATTAAATGAGTGCATGGGTAGAGTCTGAGTGCATGGATGAGTGCATGGATACTGCCTGGGTGATTGAATGAGTGCATGGGTAGTTTTTGAGGGAATGGATAATTGCAGCAGTAGTGCCTGAGTGATTGCATCAGTGCATTGGTAGAGCCTGAGTGCATGAATGAGTGCATGGGTAGTGTCTGGGTGATTGTAGCAATGAAGGGGTAGTGCCTGAGTACATGGAGCAATGTATACGCAGAGCCTGAGTGCATGCATGACTGCATGGGTAGTGCCTGGGTGATTGGAGAACTGCATGGATAGTGCCTGAGTACATGGATGAGTGCATGGCTATTGTTTGAGGGAATGGATGAGTGCAATACTAGTTCCTCAGTGATTGGATGAGTGCATGAGTCGATCCTGAGTGCATGGATGAGTGCATGGGTAGTGTTTGGCTGATTAGATGAGTGCATGGGTAGTGCCTGAGTGTATGGATGAGTGTATGAGTAGTGTTTAAGGGAATGGATGAGTGCAATAGTAGTGCCTCAGTGATTGGATGAGTTCATGGGTAGAGCCTGAGTGCATGAATGAGTGATTGGGTAGTGTCTGGGTGATTGGATGAGTGCATCGGTACCGCTTGAGTGCATGGATGAGTGCATAGGTAGTGTTTGAGGGAATGGATAATTGCTGCAGTAGTGCCTGAGTGATTGCATCAGTGCATTGGTAGAGCCTGAGTGCATGAATGAGTGCATGGGTAGTGTCTGGGTGATTGGAGCAGTGCATGAGTAGTACCTGAGTACATGGAGCAATGCATAGGTAGAGCCTGAGTGCCTGGATGAGTGCATGCGTAGTGCCTGGGTGATTAGAGGAGTGCATGTGCAGTACCTGAGTGCATGGATGAGTGCATGGGTAGTGTTTGAGGAAATGGATAATTGCAGCAGTAGTGCCTGAGTGACTGCATCAGTGCATTGGTAGAGCCTGATTGCATGAATGAGTGCATGGGTAGTGTCTGGTTGATTGGAGCAGTGCATGGGTAGTGCCTGAGTACATGGAGCAATGCATAGGTAGAGCCTGAGTGCCTGGATGAGTGCATGGGTAGTGCCTGGGTGATTGGAGGAGTGCATGGGTAGTGCCTGAGTTCATGGATGAGTGCATGGCTAGTGTTTGAGGGAATGGATGAGTGAAACAGTAGTACCTGAGTGATTAAATGAGTGCATGGGTAGAGTCTGAGTGCATGGATGAGTGCATGGATACTGCCTGGGTGAGTGAATGAGTGCATGGGTAGTGCCTGAGTGCATGGATGAGTGCATGGCTAGTGTTTGAGGGAATGGGTGAGTGCAATAGTAGTGCCTGAGTGATTGGAGGAGTGCATGGGTAGTGTTTGAGTGATTGCATGAGTGCATGGTAGTGTTTGAGAGAATAGATGAGTGCAATATTAGTGCCTTAGTGATTGGATGAGTGCATGGGTAGTGTTTGGGTGATTGGATGAGTGCATGGGTAGTGTTTGAGTGCATTGATGAGTGCATGGGTAGTGTTTGAGGGAATGGATAATTGCACAGTAGTTCCTGAGTGATTGCATCAGTGGATCGGTAGAGCCTGAGTGCATGAATGAGTGCATCGGTAGTGTCTGGGTGATTGGAGCAGTACATGGGTAGTGCCTGAGTACATGACGCAATGTATAGGTAGAGCCTGAGTGCATGGATGGGTGCATGGCTAGTGCCTGGGTGATTGGAGGAGTGCATCAGTAGTGTCTGAGTGAATGGATGAGTGCATGGATACTGCCTGGGTGAGTGAATGAGTGCATGGGTAGTGCCTGAGTGCATGGATGAGTGCATGGCTAGTGTTTGAGGGAATGGGTGAGTGCAATAGTAGTGCCTGAGTGATTGGAGGAGTGCATGGGTAGTGTTTGAGTGATTGCATGAGTGCATGGTAGTGTTTGAGAGAATAGATGAGTGCAATATTAGTGCCTTAGTGATTGGATGAGTGCATGGGTAGAGCCTAAGTGTATGGATGAGTGCATGGGTAGTGTTTGGGTGATTGGATGAGTGCATGGGTAGTGTTTGAGTGCATTGATGAGTGCATGGGTAGTGTTTGAGGGAATGGATAATTGCACAGTAGTTCCTGAGTGATTGCATCAGTGGATCGGTAGAGCCTGAGTGCATGAATGAGTGCATCGGTAGTGTCTGGGTGATTGGAGCAGTACATGGGTAGTGCCTGAGTACATGACGCAATGTATAGGTAGAGCCTGAGTGCATGGATCGGTGCATGGCTAGTGCCTGGGTGATTGGAGGAGTGCATCAGTAGTGTCTGAGTGAATGGATGAGTGCATGGGTAGTACCTGAGTGATTGGAGGAGTGCATGAGTAGTGCCTGAGTGCATGTATGAGTGCATGTGTCCCTATTTTTAAAAAGGCGACAGAGGTAGCGTAAAATGCTACCGTCCAATATCCCTTCTTGATTCCACCTCTAAATTAATGGGCAGAGTCCTGTTAGCCAGGTTGGAATGCTGGGTAAAAGACAAAAATATCCTAACTGAAGCCCAGTATGGTTTTAGAAGGGGTATTGGAACGGTTGAGCAGTGCGTTAACCTCGAGTTGCTTATAGGGAAACACACCCTTGCCAAAGAAGGTCTACCCCACCTTTGCTTCGTTGACCTTTCTAGTGCATTTGATTTGGTAAACCATACCAAGTTATGGCAAAAGCTAGAAGAGATGGGCGCCCCATATGACATCATAAGCTTTTTATCACAGATATATGCTCACTTAACCTCAAAGATACGCTATGGCCAGAACGGGGAATGCACAACGCACTTTAGAGTAACCAGTGGAATTAGACAAGGTTGCGTCCTTGCCCCCCTTTTATTCTCGCTTTATATTAATGGTATTGACTTTTTATTACAGAGCTTGAAAGCTGATGCCCCTATTGTTGGTAAACGTGTAACCCCAGTTTTATTATATCCGTTTGATGCAGTCCTAATATCTAGGACTGCAAATGGCCTCCAACTCTTGATAGATAACTTTACAGATTTCATGACCGAAAAAGACCTAAAAATAAATCTGAGCAAAACATTAGTCATGATGTGTGGGAAAAGCAAAGCTAAAAGCAGAACCCACTATGTTGGGGGAGTACCCATTGAAAGGACATCTACATCTTTTTATCTGGGGTTACTTTTTAATAGCAAAGGGTCATGGAGTACACACATTAACTCATGCAAATAAAAATGTTTGAGATCAAGCGAGGCTATTTTTAGATTCTCCCATAAAATAGGCAATAAGCCGATACGTGAAATCTTAAAATTATATGGGAGTAAGTGCACCACAGGGGTTTGATATGGTGGAGCCCTATGGGGTATGGCGGATATCTCCCCATTACAAACCCTTGACAATAAATTTTTAAGAAGGGTATTATCGGTTCCTAACTCAACAGCTACTTATATAGTCCATAAGGAGACAAATGTACCATACCTTAGTGATCTGATTAGTATGGCTGCTCTTACACTGTGGCACTGAATTTGGACTAAAGACGAAACTCATTTTACCAAAAAGATAATTCTGGATTGCCTCAAACTTGACCACTGCAGGAATATACCATGGTTATATTATATTCATAGTCTTTTAATTGAGTGTAACGTGGTAATTAATTTTAAAGATCCTGAGAGCATCCAGACCTACAGTGAAGGGGAGTTAAAAAGGAGACTCTTTAAATCCAGAGAATCAATGAGGGTAGCTGAACTGAGTACAAAACCAGGCGTCAGATCTTATTGTGAAGGCCCATTCTCACTGGGTACTCAACCGTATCTTGTTTTTATAAGAAATGTACACCACAGATTTTATTTAACAAGATTTAGGCTGAGTACACTCCACTTTCAGATAGCTTTCCCTAAGATGGGTAAGTGGAGTTCTAATCTACCTAAGTGCCCGTGTGATGGTCAAACCTCCCAGACCACTTTGCATTTTATACTTTTTTGTGATTTTTATAGGGACATTAGAAAACTAATTTTACGACCACTTTTTATTGCTAATAAGTTGTATTCCTATAAATCCGCTTTCTATCAAATTTGTAATTTGGAAAACGTATCGACATGTAATGCGGTCATCCTTTTTATTCAAATGGCTATCAAACAAAGAAAGGATCTTTCATATTTGGAAATGCTGAATTATGAAATTGAATAGACTGTACATTTAATATATTCATTTGCAGTCCATACTGTCCCATTACATTACCTGATATAACGTTTTTAATGATAAATAAGCGGCAATTTGAGGTTTTGTCTCCTTTTATATGAATTATTGTATGAATTTTATTCTTTATTGCTTCTTGTGATGACATGTAAATTTTATCAGTATGCTTTATTTATATTTATGTGGAGATGTGCTTTACGAAAACTAATTAGGGTGAAAATGTCTATATGAGAAATGTTCATTGGGAATTTTAATTATGGAAAAATTGTAAAATTTATGATGAATTGATTTTATTTGTAGAATGCTTTTATGGATATATTTCTATATACTGAATAAAGCTTGTTTTGTTTTGATTTGATTTGAGTGCATGGGTAGTGTTTGAGGGAATGGATGTGTGCAACAGTAGTGTCTGAGTGATTAAATGAGTGCATGGGTAGAGTCTGAGTGCATGGATATTGCCAGGGTGAATGAAGGAATGCATGGGTAGTGCCTGTGTGCATGGATGAGTGCATGGCTAGTGTTTAAGGGAATGGATGAGTGCAATAATAGTGACTGAGTGATTGGAGGACTGCATGGGTAGTGCCTGAGTGATTGGATGAGTGCATGGGTAGAGCCTGACTGCATGGATGAGTGCATGGGTAGTGCCTGCATGATTTGAGGAGTGCATGGGTAGTGCCTGACTGACTGGATGAGTGCATAGCTATTGTTTGAGGGAATGGATGAGTGCAATAGTAGTGCCTGAGTGATTGGATGAGTGCATGGGTAGAGCCTGAGTACATGGATGAGTGCATGGGTAGTGCATGGGTGATTGGAGGAGTGCATGAGTAGTGCCTGAATGATTGGATGAGTGCATGGGTAGTGTTTGAGGGAATGGATGAGTGCAATGCTAGTGCCTCAGTGATTGGATGAGTGCATGAGTAGAACCTGAGTACATGGATCAGTGCATAAGTAGTGCCTGGGTGATTGGAGGACTACATCAGTGGTGCCTGAGTGATTGGATGAGTGCATGGGTAGTGTTTGAGAGAATGGCTGAGTGTATCGGTAGTGCCTGAGTGATGGAATGAGTGCATGGATGGTGTTTGAGAGAATGGATGAGTGCAATAGTAGCGTCTGAATGATTGTATGAGTGCATGTGTAGTGCCTGATTGATTGCATAAGTGCAGGGATAGTACCTGTCTGATGATATCTGAAAGTTTTTAAATAGTGTAAACATTCAACATTATTTTTATTAGGAATAAATAACACATAAATGAATGTTATCATGCATATTATGTTATGTGTTCTTACCTTTTTTAGTAATTTAGATATATAACTCTGTTGAACCATTTTAGAATAGTATTGTCATAAACTGTAATCAAACACTTTTCAAACATCACCATTACCTACGGTAAAGAAAAAGATTTTTTTTTTTATATATATATTGTGATGTATTACAGAAATTAAAATATTACACTTTTAAGAACACAACATATTTTTAGAATACATAACATTTTCAGTTTCCCTCTTTTGCTGTTCTCAGATTCTACTGAACTTTACCATACACAGTGATTTCAATGTAGTATCATCATACAACAGCGGGGAAAAAAACAATCAGTGAGATTGTGAAAAAAAAACAAATTACCTCAAAGCATTATTTCCAATATGTGTACCTATATGTTTACCTATCTACAGTTTCTAAATTATGACCAACTTGTACATTAAGTCGTTTATTACTCTCAAGTACATTTGCTAAAATATATACTCCTATTTACATATGGTGCAATATAGGCAAGAAATATATAAACTATTGCTTTTAAACACAATTTTCGAAATGCAATATCAATTACCACAAATAATAACTCAAACACTAATTATAAATAGTAATTGTTTCAATCCTGTCCACTTTCTATTCACATCTTCCCATTAGGCCGAATAATGTATTCAAAACTTTCACTTGGTAAAAATGCAAAACAAATTTGTTAATTTGTGTTCACATCTTCCCAATAGGCCGAATAATGTATTCAAAACTTTCGCTTAAAAAAAATCCAATATAAATTTGTTAATTCGTGTTGACATCTTCCTAATAGGCCTAATAATGTATTCAAAACTTTGGCTTCAAAATTAACAAATATGAATTTGGTAACTCATAAGGCAATCTCGGTTTAAATTCCAAGTGGGCATCATTGCAATGTGTCCATCCTTTATTACACTTCAAATACACAGTATTGTGTCCAGATGTTGTAGTAGGTCCATCATGGAAAATAATAGCCACTGCTCTAAAAGTTCTTCCTGAAATAGATATTTGACTTGCAACAAAATAATTTCTTTTGGTCTCTAATTTTCTTTCATTTACTCTACAACGTCAAAACATCAAAATGAGATATTTTTCAGATCTTTCTATATGTTATGTAGACAACATCTCTGATTTACAATGCAAACATTTCAAATCCTGATTGGCTGTTTTTACTAATTTGTTAAAAGGTACTGATTTACAATCTGATATCGTCAAGTATATGAATCGTTCTGTGTCTATTTCAGTGCTGGAAGTAAATGAACACTCTTCACATTTATGATCCCAGCTGTAACTTACTCCAAATAAGTATTCAATCTGTATTCCTTCATGTTCTAATACTCCAAGCATAAACATTAGAAATTCTTGTGCATCTTGTTGAACATTAAGAGTAAATGTCAAAGAACCAGTATATATATCCAAACGATGTCGAACACAGAAGCAGTTTGGATTTTATTTCTGTCAGTTACCAATTGTTTAAATAGATGATGAAATAAAGAACAAAATCTTTTTTCATGATTTCCATAATTTCACAATGAAGCTCTTCTAGATAAAACACAACATTCAAAATTACATTAGCATAGGAGTTGATTCCTGAACTGTTTTCCAACTGGTATCCTAGAATGTCATCAACAGTTTCCATTTTCATTTTCTTTACACCTTCATGATTCTCTTCAATGGTTTTCTTTTTTGATCCTCAATTGAATGCTTGACATATTTCCGTTTTGTACACAGTACACGTTTTTCACATATGGGATATTCACCTAAATGAGGAGTATAAAGTCTTCTTAAACGATTGTACTCTCTTTCACAATTTGCATCTGCACTAACCTTTTTCTCATCAAAATCAATCAAATACAAACCAGATAATGTTCTTACTCAAGACAATGCAACATATGCCATTCCCTCTTTGAACACTGTACGTCCAATATTTACAAAAGCACTGTCTATACTTAAACCTTGAGATTTATGAATAGTTACTACAAATGCTAAAGACAAAGGAAATTATTTTCTGCTGACATTCAAGTCTTTTACAAGCAAAAAACGTATAACACAACGCCCAATCTGTGTTACCTCTTTAATCTGATCAAATTTTATCTTCAAAAATTCTACTCCATCTTTGTTCTGAAAATTTACAAAATCAACAACTTTTCCCCTTGCTCCATTTACTAAACCTTCTTCTACATTCAAATTACGCTGTAAAATTACCAGTTTATACATACAGGTAAAGTCTTTACTAAGCCTGCAGTCTTAGATACTGACTTTACCAAAGAATCCAATTTTGACTGTAGTTTCTCTGTGAGAAGATTAGTCACTCCTTGATGTTCAATTTTATCAATAGCTTCAATGTCCACTATTTGTTGTTTTTCCAGTTTTAAAAGTTCTTGATTAAATGTAGAACACTCTTGCAGTGTAGGCATTAGGCAAACTATAGACTTCTTTTCTCCAAACTTCATGTATATTATTTCAGCTGCTGTGTTTCCAATTGTGAACAAGTTCTTCAGTAGCCGACTTTCTAAAGCTTGTTTACCATCTTATATCTTGAAGAATATTTCCATAATGTTCATCACTTGCTTGTCACACATTCTTAAGAACTTCTTTATATTCAAAATGAGACCAAATATTCACATTTCCAAAACTTCCCATAGATTTTCTAGTATCATCATGCACAAGTGTTTTAAAAACAGGTTTCCCTTTTACAGGAGTAAGTTGTAGTAGATCGCTGAATACAATTACATGTTTTCCTCCAAACAAAACATCGTAATCTGTTTTTAAAATCTGTTGCATTCTCAAGTGTACAAAGGCTAGCATTAAGTTTGAGACCATGCTCACCTCATCAATGATTAGAAGTTTCATTCAAGCTTCTCCAGATAGCGTGTGATATTTCAATTTATTTTCATGTTCAACTGGTAGCATGAGTAATCGATGTAAAGTAATCCCTTTAATGTTGTGTGCTGCCAATCCAGTTGGAGCTGTTACAACACAAGATAAATGTGATCCTGTAATTTGTATAGATAACTGGTCAAAACTTTAATTAAGAAACTTTTTCCTGTTCCAGCTTGACCACTGATGTACATTAGAATAGGTTTAAACGATGAGCATTGGCATTCTTTTTTTCATGTTGCAAACCATGTTGTATCTGTTCTGTCACTTGTAGATATATTTCTTTTTGTTCAATGTTTAGTTGTTCTTCTAACTTTTCCAACTGAATATTATCCTGTTGTGCTTGTTGCATTGCAGTCTCTACTTCCTTCATGGCTATTGCTGCTTCATTTTCAATAATTGGTTGTCCTAGTGGATCTTCACTTAGTGGACACGAACTTTGACTATCTTGAGAACTGTCTCTAGCTATTTCAGCTGCAATAGTAGTTTCTTGTTCAATCTCATCATTTAACATTTGTAGATAAGTTGGGAAGATTGTGCATTGAATTCTATCTTTACATGCTTTAAAAGAATCTTCATAGCAGTCAAAATCTCCACGTTATTTCGCTTCACTACGCCAAGGTTTGAACAGTTGCAGAAGTGCTAAATAGAAAAATTCCCTATTATCTGGACTTTCACAACTGAGTTTTCAGTGGTTAATAAGATTTCCTTCGGCATGTTCTACCAAACATCCATCACAACCAATTACTGCATATTTTTCTTCATTTATATTTTCTGTAATGTTTCTTTTAAAGCTATAATGTTGAAGTATTTCTTAGAGACATACATTTTCCAGGTATGGACTTCTTTAGGGATAGTATGTATCCAACATATTATTTTTACAATATCTGTACTTTCTGGTTCATTCAGTGCTAAATATTTGATTTCTTGTAATGTTTTCAATACTCTATCTCGTGTGCAGGCAAGACCTAAACTTACCCAAATGATTCCTCTTGACTTTGAATATAAACTGGCAGAGCTCAATGCATTCGAACATTCATAGGATCCAATCTCTCTGTAGGAAAGCATATTCAAGCTACAGCTGTACAATTTCTTGCTAAGACTCTTTTCCTGTGAAATTTCTTCCCACATTTCTTTCATCTCTGTCTTTTCAGATTTAGTTATATATGATGTAACATAGCGAGCAACAGCAATTAAATTATCTGCAATATATTGAATATCCATTTTTGCATTCCATATTGTCAAAATCACTGGATTGTAGTCATTAATATACTTTGAATCTTCAGTTCTTTTTAAGTTGTATGTATTCTTTGGAGATTTCCGAGTTATTGTATGCCTTACTTCTGACATAAAACTATTTACTCTCCCTTTTGAAATTATTGGACGTGGGAATCCAAAACAACACTTTGTATAAAATTTTCCCTTAGACTTGTATTTTCGTCGATATTATTTGCCACATCGATGACTTTGAAACCGTAAAACTTTCTGTCTCATGGTGTTTTCTCCTCCTTCTCTTGGAATAGCACAGGTAAAATTCTCTTCAATGAAAGACAAAACACTTTCATCGGTATCAGTTCCAAATTTTGGTGCATTCTTGATCCATAGTAGCATATGTATTTGAGGAGCACCTCTGGCTTGGTACTCCTTTCTCCAAAAGAAATCAGTAGCTTCTCCAAGAGGTGGATTATTTTTATTGCAGATAAAAGACATCATAGATTGAAATCTATGATTAAAATATCTGCACACATTTACAGGATCCAAGGAACAGAGGGGCATATTACCAAGGATTTGCGATAATTATCGCAAAGCGCGCTTAGCACAGTTTTTTTTATCACCGGCTATCGCTGGATTTCATTGCGGAGATAACGCGTTATTATCAACGCTTATCTCCAAGGCAATAAAAAATCCAACAATAGCGGCGAAACCCAGCAATAGCGCGAGAAATCCAGCGATAAATTCACTGCGCTAATGAAAAGCTTGCTAATAGGCAGGTGAGGACTTAACCTTACAATCCACCTCCCATTGACAAGATGGTTACGTCAAGTTTTAATCAGGTGTTAAATTCCAGCGATAATCGCGGTTAGCGCGGCTTTTTTATCGCTTCGCGGGCATTGATAATAGAGGGAAGTTGTGTTTGCAACTGTTTGCAGTTGCTTTTAGTTGGGAACGCCTACTTTGCATGTCATTAGCGATAATTATCGCTGACATGCAAAGCGGCAACAAAACGGCCGCTATCGCCATTAAGCTGTCGGTAACAGCTGTTAGCGACAGCTTGCTAATAGGGCGATAAAAATATCGCCGCTTTATTGGCAAAAAGTGCCGCTAAAGTGGCGATACTGCCCTTGATAATATGCCCCAGAGTTCTCCAGCTGTCTTCAATTCAATATTTTTTACATTTGAATTTACTTCTCATAGAAATTCAAGTAAATCGTCCCATGCATATTCAGCACAGCTAAGTGTTACAATCCACGTAGGGGTACCTAAGTTTCTTAACATACATTTCAGTTCTCCATAGCGACGGTACCAATACTCATTGGTACCACGTTGGCACGCCATCAAATTAATTAACTGAGGGGCATATTAGCAAGAACGGCGTTAAAATTATCGCCGCTTTAGCGGCAGGAAACTGCTGCTAAAGCGGCGATAATGGGCTTGATAATATGCCCTTGAGAATTCCAATAGAAGCCCAGGATCACAGCAGAACATGGGCTTCAATTGGTATTCTCAAGGGCATATTATCAAGCCCATTATCGCCGCTTTAGCGGCAGTTTCCTGCCGCTAAAGCGGCGATAATCTTAACGCCGTTCTTGCTAATATGCCCCTTTGTTTCTAAATGATCATCTTTGTTCAACTTTGTCCATGAATTCCTTTGCAGAAACATGTGTAAGATGAACTCCTGTTTTTAATATGTGGTTCACTGCACATGAAAGTGCAGACAAGTCACTTTCAAACAGAAGATGAAATATATATGGAATGCACTGTCGAAATCGTGGATCTTCTGAGTACAATCTTGTCGAGCAGTATTCTGAAGCTGGAATCTGTACTGTTCATTCATCATATCGTCCACCGTTTCCAGTGGGGAACAGCTGTGGAAAACAACGAGCTTCTAAACTTTATTCCCATACACTCATGGGAATTCCCTTTGCTTTCTTCATTTGAAATAATTCAAAACTGTTTCCAATAACTTCTTTTGAATGTAGAGGATGTATACTGTAATGTTTGTAAATCTCTTCAGTCCTGGACTTGTCCACTTTTTCTATTTGTCCACTTTGAATTTCTGTTTCATCCTCTAAACATATTTCCTGTTCTTCCACATTTACATTTTTATAATAAATATTATTGTGTGCAAGATATAATGTAGCCTTTTGAAGTTTGGTAACATCTACTAACTCTTGCCATATTGTTCGACTCTTTGTTGGTACACCATTAACTAGAATAACTACAGGCTCACTTTCATCTCTAGGTATACCAACAGATTCAATATTTTTCTTAAAATCTAAAGGTAAGTACACAACTCTTCCTTTCAGACCTCTTTGTAAATCTGTTGGAGGCAGCTTACCTGTTTTAGGCTCCATACGAACTATAGCCTGAAACGGGTGCACAGATTGAATAAGAATGGACTCATATGTATTTAAATCTGCGAGTTCCAGAGGAATAGCTACCAACTCTAAGTTGTTATGTACAGCTCTAGCTGGCATTTTGTTCTCTTCTAATTTGTTGTAACAATATTTACAAATACGTTGATCAGTAGCCAACTCAAAATGACCTTCCACCGACAAATAAGCACCAAATTGCTCCCACTTATCATTGTTTTCCTTTTTACTTTTTAAATATACATCAACATTCCTAGTTTGACTTCTATAGTGAGTACGTCAACAACAAATACAAACATAGGGGGTGATTAGGATGGCGGGCGGACTTAAGTCCGCCCGCCACCCTAGAGGTAACGGGACCGCCCGCCTGCCATGCGGAGGTCCCGCCACCCCAATTATGATGCGACCGCCACCGCGGCGGTCGCATCTGGGATTTTAACATTGCGGCGGGTGCTGCGGCTTCCGCACCCGCCGCAATGTTGAAATGCCATGTTGTGCAAGTTGTGCATTGTCATGCACAACATGGCAGGCACCGCGTGGAGCCTGCCACCTTGTGCATGGCAATATAGGGGGGTACCATAGGTATCCCCCAAGTGCAGCCCCCCACCCCCACCCCTCGGGGGCCCGCCCCCAAAGCGAATCCCCACCAGCCTTTCCATGGCTGCATCACAGCCATGGAAAGGCCAGTTTCCGCACACATCCTAATATGGATGGCGGTGCCTGGTAGGCACCGCCACCATATTATGCCCCAGCTCCGCCCGGCCAGCAATCGGAACGATTGCCGACTGGCGAAAAGCGGCGGACGCACTTTGCGTCCGCCGCGATACCCCCGCCATTATAATATGGCGGGGGTGAATCGGGTGGCGATGGCGGGTGGATCGCCACCGCCTGGCCGACGATGGCGAAACGCCCGCCATCCTATTCACCCCCATAGTTTGGTTTTTCAGATGAAACTGTCTTAAACTTTGTAATTTCTTCTGCAAACTTGTCAGTACTAATATCTTCCACCTGTTCTTCAACACCTACACTTTCTCTACACTCCTCCTGTGAACCATAGAAACGAAACTCTATATCATCACAAACTTTTTTTACATCTGATACTGAACCATGCAAAAGAGCTGTGTTCATTTCACTTAAACATAATGCAGGACTTTTTTACATAGTAGAGTCTCCTTACTAACTTCCGCATTTCTGAATAGTGTATTGCTAACATTCTTAAATGATGAAATGTACTTCGACACACTTTTATAGAAAGACAAGCCAGAGAATGACCCTGCAACTTAGTATATTTTCTTACTTTACAAGGATCTAGTCCTTGCAACATCTTAGTCTTCTGTTTAACACTTTTTGGCACATTCTCGTAAGAAAACTTGTAATATATCAATAGATTCCTGTTGAATACTACAAATACTATTACAATCCCACTTATACAGTGGAGCTTGTGTACGTCTCCCTTGAACTTCTTCAGCTATTACTTCTTCCACATTTCTAGGAACCATCTTTTCTTTTTCAATTGGACAACCATCTTTCACCTCATAACAACGACCACTGGTATCAACTCCATAAACTAAAGTATTTTGTTGAAAATAGCTTTCTTCATTAAAGAAAGGCTCAGTATTAGAAGTGTGTTTCCATTCACCTGAAAATGTTTTGCAAAAGTTACTTCTATTAACCAGTCTTTTTCTTTTACTTTTCTCCTTCATAAAGTGCATTGTTTTATTCAATGTTTTTATTCTCTTCAATACCAATATAAATAATTTTCATTTCAATTCAAAAGCTTTTACTACTACACTTTCAATCTGTTGATTTTTCTTATAAGGTGCTGGTCTTTTTTATATTTTTTACAATCTTTCAATACATTTTGTAGTACTCTACTTCTATCATTCTTTTCCTTATGTCTTTAAATTCTTTCAGCCTTTTATTCAACATGGATTGTTTCCATATAGCATGATTCTCTATTAATATGTCCTTTTTTTGTTTCCTTCCGATTGGTTGTACAACTTTCCTTTCTCTTTTCCACATTTTCAAAATTCTTCACATTCTTTAAAAGTTTTTTTAACAAACTCTTTAGTTCTCTTACCAAAAGTCTTTTTCTTCAATGTAACATTTTGAACTTCATCTAATTTCTGCTTTTCTTTTTCCTTTAAATAGTACTGTTTTCCTTCTTGTCTTTTCTTTTGAACTTTTTTTGCCATACTCAATCTTTCTTAGTAATATGTTAAATATCTGAAAAAACAGAAAAGTTTAAATAGTTCCTAAAAGTAATTATATACAAACATTATCATCTATAAACAAACAAATAGTTTCAATTGTATTTCAAGTGTCTCCATAACACAGAAATATTTACAATATTATACTTTACATATTATCAAACTTATAAAAAGAACCAAATGTTTAAACAGTACCATCTTAGAGCACATAGTTTTTAAATTTGAGTGAAAAAAGTGTATGTATTAATTTCTACTCATAAAATATGGCACCTGAGTATTGAACAAGCCATATCAGACATTGCACAATTCCTTAATTTAGAAGACATCACAACCTCTGCAACAGAATAATAGAGCATAACTAACCGATTTCTCTACTACTATCCAAACCAACCATGTTCAGATGTATAATAAATCAGACAATAGATGTAGAAGTACACACATACCTCATTCACAACAGCATAAAGTTCCTTAAACTTCACAGACTGCAATTCCCATTTCAAAATCACATCTACAGTGTTGAGCTTACCCAAATACAAAGCAGCAACCCTTCACATATCTCTCTTGTAAGTCTCACCATATTCCTGAAAGTATGCGTGCATGTGTCTGTACCTTTTGCTAGTGGCATCATATATAAAATAAACATACAAATAGATGTATCCTTCTCTTTTATACGTTTAGCATCTTCAGATGCATAACACGTATGAGAATACATGTGAAAGTAGAGACATGCCTCAGTCACAACACCATACAGACCTTAAAACTTGACAGACTGCACTTCACGTTTCAAGCAGACACTGAAAATGATGCTGTATATTTGAAGTATACCTTTCCACAGACTCATTCAAAGTAGCCTAATCACTAATCCCTCTGCCAACATGTCTTAAACCTTACTTTTGTGCTGCAGCTTCTCCATTCTGCAACTACTTAGGATGTTGGGCCTAGCAAATATAAAGCAGCAATCCTTCGCATATCTCTGCTATAAGTCTCACCATATTCCTGAAAGTATGCGTGCATGTGTCTGTTCCTTTTGCTAGTGGCTTCATATATAAAAGAAACATACAAATAGTTCTATACCTGTGTTTTTTCACAGACTCATACTAAGTAGCTTAATCAATAATCCCTCTGCCAACATGTCTTAAACTACACTTTTGTGCTGCAGCTTCAGCATTCTGTGACTACTCAGGATGTTGGGCCAACCCAAATATAAAGCAGCAACCCTTCTCATAACTCTATTATAAGTATCAACATTTTCCTGAAAGTATGCGTGCATGTGTCTGTACCTTTTCCTAGTGGCATCATATATAAAACAAAAATACAAATAGATGTATGCCTGTCTTTTACACATCTAGCATCTTCAGATGCATAACACATATCAGAATACATGTGCAAGTAGAGACATACCTCAGTCACAACACCATACAGACCTTAAAACTTGACAGACTACACTTCATATTTCAAGCACACACTGAAAATTATGCGGTATATTTGAAGTATACCTTTCCACAGACTCATTCAAAGTAGCCTAATCACTAATCCCTCTGCCAACATGTCTTAAACCTCACTTTTGTGCTGCAGCTTCACTATTCTCCGACTACTCAGGATGTTGGGCCTACTCAAATATAAAGCAGCAACCCTTCGCATATCTCTCCTGTAAGTCTAACCATAATCTTAAAAGTATACATGCATGTGTCTGTACCTTTGCTAGTGCCATCATATATAAAACAAACATACAGATAGATGTATGCCTGTCTTTTATACGTCTAGCATCTTTAGATGCATCACACATATCACAATACATCTGCTAGTAGAGACATACCTCAGTCACAACACCACGCAGACCTTAAAATTTGACAGACTGCACTTCACATTTCAAGCAGACACTAAAAATGATGCGGTGTATTTGAAGTATACCTTTCCACAGACTCATTCAAAGTAGCCTAATCACTAATCCCTCTGCCAACATGTCTTCAAACTCACCTTTGTGCTGCAGCTTCACTATTCTGCAACTACTCCGGATGTTGGGCATAGCCAAATATAAAGCAGCAACCTTTCTCATGACTCTGTTGTAAGTCTCACCATATTCCAGAAAGTATGCATGCATGTGTCTGTTCTTTTTGCTAGTGGCATCTTATATAAAATAAACATACAAATAGATGTATGCTTCTCTTTTATACGTTTAGCATCTTCAGATGCATAACACGTATGAGAATACATGTGCAAGTAGAGACATACCTCAGGGACAACACCATGAAGACCTTAAAACTTGACAGACTACACTTTACATTTGAAACAGACACTGAAAATTATGCGGTATATTTAAAGGGTACCTTTCCACAGACTCATACAAAGTAGCCTAATCATTATTCCCTCTGACAACATGTCTTAAACCTCACTTTTGTGCTGCAGTTTCACTATTATTAGACTACTCAGGATGTTGGGCCTACCCAAATATAAAGCAGCAACAATTCGCATATCTCTCCTGTAAGTCTCACCATATTCTTAAAAGTATACATGCATGTGTCTGTACCTTTGCTAGTGCCATCATATATAAAGCAAACATACAAATAGATGTATGCTTCTTTTTTATTCATCTAGCATCTTCAGATGCATAACACGTATGAGAATACATGTGCAAGTAGAGACATACCTCGGTCACAACACTATGCAGACCTTAAACCTTGACAGACCACACTTTACATTTGAAACAGACACTGAAAATTATGCGGTATATTTAAAGTGTACCTTTCCACAGACTCATACAAAGTAGCCTAATCATTAATCCCTCTGCCAACATGTTTTAAACCTCACTTTTGTGCTGCAGCTTCACTATTCTGCAACTACTCAGGATGTTGGGCCTAGCCAAATATAAAGCAGCAATCCTTCGCATATCTCTACTATAAGTCTCACAATATTCCTGAAAATATGCGTGCATGTATCTGTTCCTTTTGCTAGTGGCATCATATATAAAAGAAACATAGAAATAGATATATACCTGTGTTTTTCCACAGACTCATACTAAGCACCTTAATCACTAATCCCTCTGTGAACATGTCTTAAACCTCACTTTTGTGCTGCAGCTTCAGCATTCTGTGGGTACTCAGGATGTTGGGCCTACCCAAATATAAAGCAGCAACCCTTCTCATGACTCTGTTGTAAGTCTCACCATATTCCTGAAAGTATGCGTGCATGTGTCTGTACCTTTTCCTAGTGACATCATATAAAAAAGAAACATACAAATAGATGTACGCCTGTCTTTTATATCTAGCATCTACAGATGCATAACACATATCAGAATACATGTGCAAGTAGAGACATACCTCAGTCACAACACCATACAGACCTTAAAACTTGACAGACTGCACTTCACATTTCAAGCAGGCACTGTAAATTATGCAGTATATTTGAAGTATACCTTTCCGCAGACTCATTCAAAGTAGCCTAATCACTAATCCCTCTGCCAACATGTCTAAAACCTCACTTTTGTGCTGCAGCTTCACTATTCTGCAACTACTCAGGATGTTGGGCCTAGCCAAATATAAAGCAGCAATCCTTTGTATATCTCTGCTATAACTCTCACCATATTACTGAAAGTATGCATGCATGTGTCTGTTCCTTTTGCTAGTGCCATCATATATAAAAGAAACATACAAATAGTTCTATACCTGTGTTTTTCCTCAGACTCATACTAAGTAGCTTAATCACTAAACCCTCTGCCAACTTGCACATGTATTCTGATATGTGTTATGCATCTGAAGATGCTAGACATATAAAAGACAGGCATAAATGTATATGTTTGTTTTATATATGATGCCATCTGATACTACAACGGTCTTCAAGAGGACCTGCGATGCCGCTTCTGCCTCCCGTACCCTGGAGGCGGCACATGGGTCACGCGGTACGGTCATACTGCGGTGGGACGCACACTCGTTGACCTATCATGGCACTGCTCCACACTTCAGGGAGGACGCTTTCCAATAGCTATGTTTTCTGATGACATGTCGCGCTGGCCCCGTCCAACAACAGAACTCCTTTAGATCCAAACAGACTCTTCCACTCTCTCACGGGAAGTGAAACCAGGCCACGCGGACACTTTCACAATACAACAGCCGGGAATGCACTTTTCGGTAAAAAAACACATTCCTTCCTCTTAATTAATCAAATAAACGTCTAACTGAAGAACAGGGGCCAGCTTCGATCGGTAAACAGCCGTTACAACAACTTTTTTACTTTGCGATACCATTACAACGCATGCATTATCACGCATGCGTTGTACATCACAAAGTCATTACTACGCATTTTTTTAGAATGCATGGTCATTTACCACGCATGCCTTTACAACGAATTTTGTTGTAAAGGTATGTATGGTAAATGACCATGCGTTCTAAAAACATGTAGACGATCCATGTCGTTGTAAGGAAACAGAGGCTGTTCCGTTTCCTCACAACGACGTGCACCGCCCCTCAGAGATGACGTGAAGCAGGAACCACAAGGAGAGAGGAACCATGAGGAGTGAGAGGTAAGGGGATTGGGCATGGGGTGGGGTTTCTTTTCTAGGGTTTAGGGTAGTGCAGTGGTGTTTGGGTGGTGTAGGGGGTCATGCTGGGGGTAGTGTTTTAGGGTTTAGGGTAGTGCAGTGGTGTTTGGGTAGTGTAGGGGGTCGTGCTGGTGGTAGTGTTTTAGGGTTTAGGGTAGTGCAGTAGTGTAGGGGGTCATGCTGGTGGTAGTGTTTTAGGGTTTAGGGTAGTGCAGTGGTGTTTGTGTAGTGTAGGGGGTCATGCTGGGGGTAGTGTTTTATGGTTTAGGGTAGTGCAGTGGTGTTTGGGTAGTGTAGGGGTCGTGCTGGGGGTAGATTTAGGTTTAGGGTAGTGCAGTGGTGTTTGGGTAGTGTAGGGAGTCGTGCTGGGGTAGTGTTTTAGGGTTTAGAGTAGTGCAGTGGTGTTTGTGTAGTGTAGGGGGTTGTGCTGGGGGTAGTGTTGTAGGGTTTATGTTAGTGCAGTGGTGTTTGGGTAGTGTAGGGGGTAGTGCTGGGGTAGTGTTTTAGGGTTTAGGGCAGTGCAGTGGTGTTTGTGTAGTGAAGGGGTCATGCTGTGGGTAGTGTTTTAGGTTTAGGGTAGTGCAGTCATGTTTGTGTAGTGTAGGGGGTCGTGTTTTAGGGTATAGGGTAGTGCAGTGGTGTTTGGGTAGTGGAGGGGGTAGTGTTTTAGGGTTTAGGGTAGTGCGCCCAACCAGCCACAATATCCGTGGACAAAGGGGATCCTGACTCTTTGGAACGCTCCGTCAATTCAATAATTTGGGTCAAGGGCCCTACCACGTCCAAGACCTATCAATTCCTTTCTTGGGATCCCTCATATACTTGGAGAAAAAGGTACATAGTTTCTCATCAATTTCAGGCGTGTGTGCCACCTTCCCCTTCAGTGAGGGCCTGGGGCATTCTCCCCTCATCCTATTCCTGACCTCCCTTTCAAGGGTTTGATGGATTTTCCCCACCACATACTCTGCCACTTTGGCGTCAGGTGTCCACTCTGCCGACCTAGGATGGTAAATTTGGGTAGGCTCGAACATGTCCGAGTGGACCCCGTCCCCAACCGGGGACTGAGAGGAGTGGGACTCTGGACGCCAGGGACGCCCCGAGTCCTTATCCTCATCAGAGGAGAAATCGTCCTCCGATACACCCTCTCCCTCTAAGGGAAACCAGCCGTCGGGGTCTACAATAGTGGTGGCAGTGTCGCAATTTTCTCCGGGCCCCTCCTCCTCCCAGCAGGGTGCATGTTTTAGCGTTCGCTCACTCTTGAGGAAGGTCTCCGTAAGTTTATCAAATCCTTCCAAGTGCCCCGCGTTATGCTTAACGGCCCTTTTATTCCCCATATGGGAGCTACTTGGACCCGCCACCACCAGATCTGGGTCACTGAACACCCCAGGGATGCTTTTCACCAGCTTATCAACCTGATCCCTAAGAGGAGCCAGCGCCCTAGAAATAGCCAGAGAGAGGGCTTGGTCCACTGCTGGAGGGAGAAGTTGGGGGGCCATTCCTCCTCCACTTCCTGGTAGGAGGAGTAAAAATGGTCTTCTGGAGAAGACATGATAGCAGAGGGTGTGAGCACAGAACAAATGCCCTTAAAATCCTTAAGACAGCCCCCTCGCCGGTGCTCCAACAGCTGGGCTTTCCCGAAGCTGTTATAAGAATAGACTGAGGCGCAATACCAATTACCACCACCAGGTGGCGCTGGTCACTAACGTGGCCGTGTGGGGAAATCACCGCGTAGCTGTGTCAAAATTAGGCGAGGGTTGGTCGGGAATCAAGCGGACACTAAAGGAGTGACCGGATTCCCAAACGCGCGTAAAGACCAGCGGGAGCGCTCGACAGAGCTGCCTCGCTCGGACCAGACGCGCCTGACAGGATCTCACCGCGCGCAGAGCACACAGCGGGAGAAACTGCGAGGTGGAGAACGTGCTCGGGCAAGAGCCTGCTGCGCAGGGAATATGAAACAATACCAAGGCAATAATGCTAATAACGTGCACAAGAAACCGCTATACAAACAGCAACAACGTCAGATTAAGCCAAGAATGTAAGGAATGCAATTAACTGACGAGCAGTGAAGAAAGAGGAAGCGGAAGGGACGTCATGATATTATATACGATGGACTGTGATATGATTGGACTATAGTTGCCTTGGAGACTACCCCCCTAATGGTTCAAAGGTTGTGTAGTCTTTTGTTTAATGATTGTTGTGTTACGTTTTCTTTGAACTGCTATGCAAATAAAGTGAGGAAAGATATGCATAATCCTCGCCTCCGTCCTGCCATAGAATTAATTAAACTTTATTTGATCTGATTTAGAAACATAGATCATAAAAGTGTACATAAAAACAGTAAATCCTCTTTCCTAATACAATACAGTGAGAATTAATTAAAACCAGTAGGTAAAAACGGGTGTTACAAAGCCCAGTTCAGAGCAACTTCAGGTTAACAGAATCGTAAAGTTCAATGTTTCGCAAGATCAATCTCATGTACTTCGTGCAAAATACGCAATAAGGGGTCCAAGTAAGATGTAACGCTCTAATACCTGATCAGTTTGCACTATATAAAACTGCAGAAAAACTTAAAATAAAAAGTGTTTTGCACACTTCTGTCATTGGGCTATATGTGGGCTACATCTGGGTGATATTTGTGCTACATTTGGGCTCTTTTTCTCTGGTGGCCATCTTGGGAGACTTATTTGTTATGAAGTTTCCTAATTTCGTCATTTACTGCAGTCTCCTCAGTAGGAAATGCTTTCAGTTTTTTACTTTGATTCCATCAAGAAGGCATTCAGATGTGTCCCACATTTGCCATAAATTCAGAATGTTAGCACTCTAGTTGTTCATTAGATCACTGTAGTAAAGCTACTGCTCACCAGGGAGTTAACTGGAAGTCTACTGCTGGTATTGAAAGTGATTGTTTCAGTCTGCATGTCAGAATTTTCTAATGAAATAGAAGAGGATTTGAGATCTCACTTAAAACATGCCCTAAATTTTCTTTCTGCAGCACTAACCATATTTCTATGGCAAAATGAACCCCCTCATTTTGTTCCTTTTTAAATTAAATGTTTTAAGTGTTACCAGTTTATTCCAATCAAGATGGGTTCAGGTGTGCCATACTTTTGTCATAAGTAAGACTGTTAGCGCTCTAGTTGTTCTTTAGAACACTCTGGGAAGCTGCAGTAGAACACAAAGGCATCAACTGACAGGCTGCTCCTGTTGAAATATAACAGGAAGATATTTGAGATCTCACTTAAAACATGTCCTAATTTTTCTTTCTACAGCACTAACCATAATTTCTATGACAAAATGAACCCCCTCATTTTGTTCCTTTTTAAATTAAATGTTTTAAGAGTTACCAGTTTATTCCAATTAAGATGGCTTCAGGTGTGCCATAATTTTGTCATAAGTAAGACTGTTAGCGCTCTAGTTGTTCTTTAGAACACTCTGGGAAGCTGCAGTAGAACACAAAGGCATCAACTGACAGGCTGCTCCTGTTGAAATATAACAGGAAGATATTTGAGATCACACTTGAAACATGTCCTAATTTTTCTTTCTTCAGCACTAACCATAATTTCTATGACAAAATGAACCCCATCATTTTGTTCCTTTTTAAATTAAATGTTTTAAGTGTTACCAGTTTATTCCAATCAAGATGGCTTCAGGTGTGCCATACTTTTGTCATAAGTAAGGCTATTAGTACTCTAGTTGTTCTTTAGAACACTCTGGGAAGCTGCAGTAGAACACAAAGGCATCAACTGACAGGCTGCTCCTGTTGAAATATAACAGGAAGATATTTGAGATCTCACTTAAAACATGTCCTAATTTTTCTTTCTACAGCACTAACCATAATTTCTATGGCAAAATGAACCCCCTCATTTTGTTCCTTTTTAAATTAAATGTTTTAAGAGCTACCAGTTTATTCCAATCAAGATGGCTTCAGGTGTGCCATACTTTTTCATAAGTAAGACTGTTAGCTCTCTAGTTGTTCTTTAGAACACGCTGGGAAGCTGCAGTAGAACACAAAGGCATCAACTGACAGGCTGCTCCTGTTGAAATATAACAGGAAGATATTTGAGATCTCACTTAAAACATGTCCTAATTTTTCTTTCTACAGCACTAACCATAAATTCTATGACAAAATGAACCCCATCATTTTGTTCCTTTTAAATTAAATGTTTTAAGTGTTACCAGTTTATTCCAATCAAGATGGCTTCAGGTGTGCCATACTTTTGTCATAAGTAAGGCTGTTAGCACTTTAGTTGTTCTTTAGAACACTCTGGGAAGCTGCAGTAGAACACAAAGGAATCAACTGACAGTCTCTGCCCTTGTTGGATGTACATGTTTTACTGAGAATGTCAGACTTCATTCTCACATGACTGAGAAAGATAATGTGAATTTACAGAAAATATGCTCTCATTTTAGCTTCTGGAGCACCTTCCAAAACTGTATGGGACAAGCATGTGAAAATAGTTTTCTCTCAAACATGATTCATGATATCCCAGCAGAAGGTTTTTCACAGGGTAAAATCACCTTAGAACACACCACAATTCCTGAAATTAGTATGGTACCACCAACAAATGAATTCTAATGTAACTAAAGTCTGTTATCACCCTTTATAGTTCTCCTTTGGGTAACCCTCAAAATCTTCGATTCACTACAATGCATTTCAATGGGGTACTATCATTTATATTGGTCCAAAGATGGCTGCCAGCAATTCCAGGATGAAGTGCTGACAGCCAATCAGATCTCACGATGACATGTGTGGTTAGGCTCCGCCCAGATATATATGTGTTTTCTTTTTCAATTTCTCAGGAACTACTGAACGGATTTACACCATTTAACCAAAAGGCATGACTCTGAACCAAGGGATACCTTTTTGCCAAATTTGGTGTAATTCCGTTCAGCAGTTCGGGCTGTAGCTGCGACTAAAGGTTCCTATGGAAAATTGCATGGGGAAAACATGTTTTGGGACCCCCCTTTTTTCTCGGCCCCCACTTGACAAATCACCCCAAGACTTTCAGGATAGGAGCGGACCGGAGCGCCCCACGAGTTTTGAAAATTTCGCGAAGATTCATCAACCGGCGCCAAAGTTATTGGAAATAGAATGTTGTGAATTTCCTATGGAAAATAGGTCCTAACTATAACTACCTACTGGCGACCGCCATATATATAAATACATATATATATATATATATATATATATATATATATATATATATATATATATATATGCTCCAAACTCCTCCGCTCCAATCACTCGGTGAAGGATCACAGCACCACACTCAGAGGTTTCAAGTACGTGCTGTTTTTATTATTTTAAACCATTATACATTAAAAGAAAAACGGTAGAGGACGGTCTACGCGTTTCGGCTCCCAGCCTTCTACTGGACCATAGAGTCCTGATGCCTAGAAAGTCTTTTTAAAGTGCTCAGTGCGTTTAACTACAATTCTTTCTATTAGAAGAAAGACTAGGCTTGAAAAATCCTAACAAATAGTACATATATTACAATCCATTCCAATTCCAGTTGAGATGAATACGTATAGATTAGTATGTTACTGTGCAAGTTTATACAAAATGTTTTTAAAAAAAATATTTTCTAAGAAAAAGTACAAGATTTAAGTGATTTGTAAAATATCATAAGTGATTGTTGTCAAAATCATTATTAAAAACACACATGTGTATCATAAAATGTAAAGTACATTGTTATAGTTGTGTGTTTAAAACAAAAACATAGAGATCCAAATAAAGTGACTGGTGCATAAGTTATATAGATAGTGATTTGTAAAGTACACTTCACTCATTGCGCCTGTTCACTTTAGATAAAAATGAATCATTCTTTGTTACATAAGATTCGGAATGTAGAATTCTAATTGTCTGATATTCAAGAAGTACGAAGAGTAAAAAGTGAGAGCTACAAGGTCAAGCTTTTTATAGATCAATTCTTCTGCCCTAACAATGAAATAAAGTTTGAGGGGAGGAAAGATAGGGGAACATTGAGGAATAAAGTTCTTCAATCTTCAATTTTAAAATGACTAATGCATGTCCTAAAACAATAATAATTTTAGTAAAAATTAATATTAACATTTTCTGTAAAGTACATTCTATTGTAATGATCCCCATATTGCCTCATTTCTTTGATTCAGTTCTTACTAGCTCTTTCATAATTCAGAAGAAGATAGGATTTCTACACACGACTTTCAAAATTATAATGATGACACAATATTCCACTGGGTGATGACAATGTCCCAATTAATCACTACTTGTCTTTTCTTTACTGCCTTAATAGTGGTACGGCCAATAGATTTAGGCTGTCATCTTTCTATTGATTTTTCTAAGGAGACCCAAAAATCATTTCTTGAGAATTCAATAAGTATACAGGCAAATTATGATTAGGTTTGTAATTTCCTTAATAATGATAATGATGATTGTAATATTCTTAATCATTGATGTTCTCAGTTCATCTACAATTTCCTTAATCAATTTGCATGTCCTTATTTATTGCAGATGGATGTGCAATTCTGCATCCAGATTGTGACCAAAAGGTTTTTCCGTACCAATTGCTAAAATTAATCTGGATTCTGTTTTTCGCAAATCCAGGGTTCTGTCCCCACCTCTTTCTTTGGCTTTCACAATTTTAATCCCCCTGTATTTTAGAAGTTGATAATCACTTGAATGGAACTCATAAAAGTGTTTGGCCATGGGGTAAGTGAAGTCTTTAGTTCTTAATGGCACGTAGATGCTGTAGTATTCTCAGTTTTAACTTATTGATAGTGCTTCCTACATATTGTTTTTTGCAGGGGCATTCGAGTAAATATACTACAAATTTTGATTCACAAGTTATGTGGTCCCTTATGTTTTCAATTTGGCCATTATACAATCGATAAGATGCAGCATTTTCACCATGTTCACACGCTTTACATTTAAAGCATTTCCAGAATCCTGGTAGATTCAACCATGAAGTTGTTATTGATTTTGGAGTCTCAAAGTGGCTTTGTGTGAGGATGTCCCCCAAGGATGCAGTTTTTCTGTACGTAATGTTAGGATGTGGGGACAGCGTCTTTTGTAATGTTTCATCCAACATTAAAATGCTCCAATTTTTTCGAGCAATATTCTTTATTTTATCACTCTGATTATTGAAGTCCATTATGAATCGAATGATGTTATTTTCATCTTGATTTTTTCCTGTCATCTCTTGTTTTGGTTTTAACAGTTCTGTCCTTGCTTTTAAGGCCACTCTTGCTTTCGCTGTTTTGATTACATCTTGTGGGTAGCCTCGTTTCAAGAAGCGGTTACTCATTTCTTCAATTTGGGAGTTGATGTCTGTTGCTTCAGAACAGTTCCTTTTTGCCCGCAACATTTCACCATAAGGTATAGACCATTTTAAATTTTGTGGATGCCCACTATTAGCATGCAAGATACTATTGCATGAAGTAGGTTTCCTATGCATTCTGGTGCATATTCTCTGATTTTCAATGAACACCTCCACATCCAAGAAGATGATGTTAGTGGAACTTATTGTTGATGTGAAGGATAGATTGTACTCATTTGAGTTCAGTGATTCAATGAAATTTTGGAGGTCAATGTGGTTTCCCTCCCAAATTATGAAGAGGTCGTCGATGAATCTAGACCAAAATTTTATATTCTGAGTTTTCCGATTCTTCAATACTCCTGCCTCCCAGACTGCCATGAGTAGATTCGCGTAGGTTGGCGCGAAAGATGTACCCATGGCAGTCCCTTGTTTTTGTAGAAAGATGTCGCCTTGAAATAGAAAGATATTATGTGTCAGACAGTATTTGAGCATTTCAATTAACATTTCTGAATGTTCAAGATAGCTGATTGATCTGGTTTGTAAAAACTGTTTTACAGCAGCTATACCATCCGAGTGGAGAATTGACGTGTAAAGAGATGTGACATCAATCGTGACCATCAGAAAGTTATCTTCCCATTCGATTGTTCTAATTCTATTCAAAAAGTCCATCGTATCTCTCAGATATGACGGAAGTGCAGTAACATAATTCATTAGGAAGATATCCAAGAAGCGTGAGGTGGATTCCAGCAAAGATCCAATGGAACTGACTATCGGTCTGCCAGGTGGACTTAGTAGTGATTTATGGACTTTCGGGAGAAAGTAGATTGTAGCCATAACCGGGTGATCAGTCTTCAAGTATAAAAATTCTTCTATATCAATTAGATTTCTTTCTTTCCATGTATGTAGCATCTGATGGTACTCTTCAGTCCAAGTTTCTATGGGATTTGATGTTAATTTCTCATAGTGATCTTGATGGTCCAATTGTCTTATAGCTTCAGCTATATAATCCTTTCGGTTCTGAATCACGATATTTCCGCCCTTATCTGAGGCTTTTATAATAATCGATGTATCTTCTCGTAGTTCTTTGAGGGCTTGATGTTCACCAAGTGATAAGTTCCATGATTTTTTCTTTTTCTTTTCTTTTCTCTGTTCTTCTTTTCATCAGTGTGTTTCGAGATATCTTTATTTTTCCCAAAGGTGTTATATGCCATCTTATTGATTTCATCCACCATGATTTCGTGAAACAGGTCGACCTTGTTTCCTGCTGGCAATTGTGGACAAAAGGTGGATCTCATTCTTAGGCCACTGTTGCCTCCTTTGTTTGTTTCAATTCCTATTCTCTCACACAATTCTTGATCAGTTTCTAACGAAAATTGTTGTTGTTCTACTGTTAGTTCTTGTTCTTCTTGTAAGGTGGTTAGTGCTCGTAATGTGGGTATATCTCTTTGCTTCAGAGTTGAGATTTCTTGAATAGTTGTTAATGGCTGTTGGTGTACTGGTGTTTTTTCCTCAAAGAACTTCCTCAATTTTATTTTCCGACAGAATTTGTAAAGATCAATGCGCAAATTTGGTATGTTCAGATCTTTGTTGGGGCAAAATGATAGTCCCTTATTTAATAATGATATTTGTGCTACAGAAAGGGTCTTGTTGGAAATGTTGATCACCAAGTTATCTTGTTGGGTTTTCTTTAATTTCGTTTTGTCCTTCCATATATATATATATATGCAAAAGACCATAAAGATTCTCCGTTTATCGGCGCTGTCGTTTTCGGCAAACAGAGAACCACGAACCACCAGAAATGTAGGCAATCAATCTTTATTCTTCCTCAAATGACGCGTTTCAGGCACCACTTGCCCTTGATCACATATTCGAGAGAGCAGTACGCCATCTTTTTTAAATGCAGTGAACTCAACCCACGTGGTAAAACAGACACGATGAACATAGAAAACACACTGGCACATTATTCTGCTGGTTATAAAGTCTGTTTTCTTACCCTATAACGTAGTGGCTTACCAATATACAAAAGCATTTTTATGAGTGGTATTGAAATGCACATGGTTAAAAAGAAACATACAGTACGTATTTATATATGCTCGAGATCAAACCATGTGGACACCAAATGATGAATTCATAATTATTTTAAAACACCCCAATGTAAAATTCATCACGGTTAAATGTGTTTGTATAAATACAATATAACCTCACGGATATAAAATAAAGAATTCAATATCGTGTTCAGCCATACACAAAAAAGTCATTAAAATACATGATATTATTTTTGACCCAAAATATTTGTGCAAACCATCGCTAATTGTACTGTAAACTGTCACTCTGTGTAAACAATAGACCAAGTATGTTTCATCTTTTGATGTTTTATTTCTCCTGCATAAATGCTGATATACTAGGATAAATCCTTACTAAGCCACATCTCCCCTATATATTAGAATTGATCTCAATAATAGACACAATCAAAACCATACAGAATTCATTCAAAAGTGCTGAGTGCTAAAGTGCTACCCTATGTGCGTATCTAAAACATTATTAAAGTGCAAAAAATACCATTGTTACAATATTAAATCGCAAAAAAAAAACATGTACAGCAATGCGAGCCTTAAATAATTAAATTCAATTAAAATTGAATTAAAGATTCAATTAAAGAGGCGGCAGCGAGAACTGATTCTTATCTACAAAAAGATTATTTCTCATATATACAGAAGTCATGGAAAACCAAAGTGCCAACCATCCAGATGAACTTAAATGGCTCGGTTTCGATATGTTCAGAATGTTTATAGAAAATGTTGTTAAGACCATATGGGAACTTGCTATCCAACTCTAAGATCATTCTGGACTCCATCTGCCTTAGAATTCTTTCTCTGTCTCCCCCTCTACGAAGTTTAGGAACGGCCGCCACTACAAAATATCTCAAACAATTGAGATCATTATTGTGTACCTGCTTGAAATGGCGAGCCACCGGATAGGTCGAGTCATTATTCACGATGGCTCGCAGATGTTGCAGGATTCTGACATGCACCTGCAACCTTGTGCTGCGCACGTATCTTAAGCCGCAGGTGCATGTCAGAATGTACACCGCAAACTCTGTCCTGCAGCTGAGATTGCCCCGAATAGCTATTTTATCTGGCCTGAATGGGGTAAAGTAGTGTGTAGTGTTTACCCCGAACTTACACGCTCTACACGTGGAGCATTTGGTGAAACCTTGTTTAGGTTGCAGCAACATTTTAGCAGTGGACAGCTCAGGACTGGACTTTCCAATTTGCGTGCGCATAGATGCACCTTTCCTGTATGTGACGACCGGTTGTGTAGGTAATCTGGGAGACCACATCTGTAAGGACAATTGGCCAACTACGCCTAATGATGGACCGAATCTTTCTCTCTTGTTTGTTGTAGGTGGTTATTAACCTAGGGGCATTGTTTGCTTCTTTGGACATTTCCTTGTTTGTAATAGTACTGAGCAAGGATTCCCTGGTTCTTTTATTCATTTTATTAACTGCCTCTTTCAAGATGTCTTCACTATATCCCCTTTGTCTGAATCTGCAAAGAGCCTCTTCTGTGCATCTTTTTAAATCCCCTTCTGTGCTGCAGATCCTTTTGAGACGTAACAATTCCCCAAAAGGGATATTCCTAATCAGATGCTTGGGGTGTGCACTGCTGGCATGGAGTGTTAGATTACCAGCAGTGGCTTTCCTAAATAGCGTTGTCGCTAATTGCCCCTGTTTCAGATAAATTTTTACATCTTAGTTGCACATATTTCATCTCCTTGCCATACAATAAAAACATCGTCGATATATCTTAACCAGTACAAAACATGATTATTAAAATCATTGCCATGAGTGTTTTTGAGGACCTGCTCCTCCCACCATCCTACATGCAAGCATGCATAGCTGGGGGAGAAGCAAGCCCCCATAGCAACTCCTCTCTTTTGTAAAAATATGTCATTACCAAATGAAAAGTAATTGTTGTGCAAACACCATGAGACCAGACTTAAGAGCATCTTGTTATGATGGTAATACTCAATGGGTCTCGAGTCCAAAAAATACTTGATTGCATTTAACCCTGTAGACTGCTCGATGCTCGTATATAAAGATTCAATATCTATATATATATATATATATGTATATGTATGTATGTGTATATATATATATATATATATTCACTGAAAAAACCATAGGTTTTAGGGAAAGTTATAGTTAGTTGGACATTGCACTCGCACAAAACCCGTGAAATTCCCCCGTTATAGTTAGTTCAGCTAACTATAACTCGCGCCCCGCAATGCACTGCTGATGACGTCACATATTACATCACTCATGACATGGTCAGTGACATCACTGATGACATCACTGATGACATCTCAAATGACATCACTGATGACATCACTGATGACATCATCCAGTGACTGTGTGTTTCTGTAAAGTTTAAATATGTTTAATATATATAGGTAAAGGCGTATTGAAGAATGAGTGGGTGTATAAGTGTCTGAATGGATGTTTTACTAGGTGCGTGACTGACTCTATAAGTGAGTGGTTAAACATATGTTAGTGAATGCATGGGTTAGTTACTAAACTGTGTGAATCTCTGTATCCGTCTGTCTGTTGGTGTGTAAGTGACTGCATGGGTTTGTGAATAACTACATAAGTGTCTATATGAGTTATTGATTGGTTGTCTGAGTATCTGTATGGGTGCCTGAGTGTTTGTGTGGGTGGGTAGTGTGTGACTCTGTGCAAAGATGTGTGAGTGGGTGATTCACTGGGTGCATAGTTTGAAGTGTGCATCTGTGATGGACTGTATGGGTGGGTGAGTGTGTGTATGGGTGTGTTAGTGAGTGAATGTATATCTTATTTGTACATGTGTAAGTAACTACATATATAAAAGGCAGTATATATGTGTGTTGGAGTATATAAATGTCTATAAGTGAGAGTGTGTGATTGTGAGAGTGGCTGCATGGATGAGTGTTTGCTTGTATCAGTGATTGTATAAGAACATAAGAATGTGCTAGTATGTGTATGACTAAGTGAGCTGGTGTGTGTATAACTGTATAGTTGAGTAAAGGGTAGTTTGAATAATTATTTGTATGACTGACTAGGTGTGTGAGTACCTCTAAGGATGAGTGGCGGTGTGTGAGTGTCCATATAGGTGTATGAGTGCATATGATAGTCCTGTACTGAGTGACCATAAGTATGAGTGACTGTACGGGTGAGTGAGTGGATGTGTGTGTAGACCTAAGAATCAGTGAGTGGGTATGTAGTTATTGGTGTTGGAGTGTCTATGGTTTTGAGAATGGCAGTCTGTAATTTAGAGTGGGTGTATCTAAAGTTATGTTAGGGTGTGAGAAGATGCATGAAATTATCACATGGATGATGTCATCAGTGATGTCATCAGTGATGTCATTTGAGATGTCATCAGTGATGTCATCAGTGATGTCACTGACCATGTCATGAGTGATGTAATATGTGATGTCATCAACAGTGCATTGCGGGGGCACGAGTTATAGTTAGCTGAACTAACTATAACGGGGGAATTTGACGGGTTTTGTATGAGTGCAATGTCCAACTAACTATAACTTTCCCTAAAACCTATGGTTTTTTCAGTGAATTTCTAAGGTTTTTTAAATGCTAATTTCTAACTATAACGTGCCTGAAACCTATGGTTTTTTCAGTGAATTGCAAAGGTTTTTCAAATGCTAGTTTGTAACTATGCCTACAGAAGTAGGACATGTGAAGAAAGAAGAAAAAACGCACAGAAAGAAGCAAAAGAAATGTAGAAAGAAACAGAAGTCTACAAAGACGAAGAAAAATGCAGGAAGAAGCAAGACATGTGCAGAAAGAACCAACAGAGGAGCAGAAAGAGGCCTTGTTGCAAAATCATCCTGTGCCCACACCTTTTCCAGACGGGTACTGGTGGTAACTGACTCTGACTAACCAGGCCTAGAGCCAGTGCTATGGTAAAAGACACTTAGAATACAGTTAAAACACCTACATACACTAGGGAACACTATGCGTTGGGGTACCCCTGTGATTAGCATGACCTCCTCTGTAACTCCCTAGTACATAATAGGGCAGGGGGATTAAAACTACCTCTTAAAACGCGCCATGGGGCGCGTTTGCACACTAGTGTAGGGAGGGGGGGGGCTGAGGTTACATGTGTGCAAACACGCCCTCTGGCTGTTTTAAGTTGGGGGATAAAGTCCCCTTGAATCCTAAGGGTCCCTGTGGTCCAACTAGCCCACCAGGTACCTCCAGTAAGTGCCACAGAGTTGCGTTGCAGAGAAGTGTAAAAAGGGGCATGGCCTGGACCACCTCTCTGCAACACAGCGCAGTGGCGCTTACTGGAAGCACCTGGTGGGCTAGTTGGTCCCCAGGGGCCCTCATGATTGAAGGGGAATTAATTCCCCAACTTAAAACGCGCCACAGGGCGTGTTTGCACACGTCACCTCAGGCCCCGTCCCCTCCCTTCACCACTGTGTAAACACGCCCTGTGGCCGTTTTAAGTTGGCAAATTAAGTCCCCTTGAATCCTGAGGGTCCCAGGGGTCCCACTAGCCCACTAAGTACCTCCAGTAAGCGCCACAGAGCTGCGTTGCACAGAGGTGTAAAAAGGGGCGTGGCCTGGACCACCTCTCTGCAACGCAGGCCTGTGGTGCTTCCTGGAGGTACCTAGTGGCCTAGTTGGCTCCCAGGGGCCCTCAGGATTAAAGGGGACTTATTACCCAACTGAACACCTCTCTGCAACGCAGCTCCCTGGCGCATACTGGAGATTTCTGGTGGGCTAGTTGGCCCCCAGGGACCCCCAGTATTCAAGGGGAATTAGTTCCCCATCTTACAACGCGCCAGGGGGCGCGTTTGCAGAGTGCTGCAGGGAGGGGGCGGGGCCTCCGGCGCGATGCCGGTCTTTTTTTTAAATTTATTTTTTTAGAAGGGGGGCTGTGTGGCCCCCCTTCTTTTCCTATTTTTGGGCCCTGGGGACCCCATCCCCCAGGGCCTGACCCCTATTTGGCTACATTTTAAAATAAACTGAAGGTGGGCGACGTGGCCCCCCTCCTGAGGCAATTTTCGGCCCCGGGGACCCCATCCCCCGGGGCATGGCCATTGTTTTTTTTTTTTTTAAATAATTGGAGGGGGGCTGCGTGCCCCCCCTCCTCAGGACATTTATGGCCCCGGGGACCCCATCCCCCGGGGCCGGCCTTTGCGGTTTAAAAAAAAATATATATATTATGGGGAGGGGGGCCGCGTGGCCCCCCTCCCGGGCCACTCATGGCCCCGGGGACGCCATCTTGTGACTCCTTTTACTATATATATTTTGTGTAAATATTACATACATGAAGCATTTATATCTGTATATCCGTGGACACACATTCCTACAAGTGCACACAGTATGCAACCAATATTAAACCCAGCCCCCGATTCAATCTGTGTAGCCTTTTTTCTGTCCCCGCATGAATCTAGATTCATGCATGTACCTGTGTTGCAGACTGCACTTCCGCAAACGCTGCGGTCTGCTTGCACATACGTGCCTTGCCTGTGTTGTAAGACACAAGCGAGGGGGCAATGGATGCTTTGATCGGTCTGTTTTTTTTGTAAATCCTGCACCCTCTCTGCCGATGCACAGAAACCTTAACATGGAAGAAAATGGCTGGTTCCGGCCTCGGTGCAGCATGTCTGCTGCGCGCTCTGAGCCTCGGTAACTGTCCGGATAAATAAACATCATATTTTCCGCTCCCCCTGACATGTTTTTAATGATTGACACGTCGTTAAACTGAATTGGATTATGCTCAAACTAATACACATAAATCGCGCGCCGCAGCCTGTGGGGAAGGGGTGGTGATGGTGAGAGACTGAGAGAGCCTGGGATATCTCCGACATGAAACATGTCGCGACAGGAGTCACGAAGATGGAACGCAAACGCTCACTTCCTCTTTAAGGAAAGTTTCTGCCAAAAAGGGCTCGCGCGCGGTTTTCCGGAAAAGCTAATGTCAAGAGTGTGTGAACGTGGGCAGGTTTTCTTCCCGTTGCCATGGGAGATGATGCCATGCCACGGCAGAGAGGAGGGCAGGATGGACGGGGTGAGAGAGAGAGGCGCCTGGCACCACTCAGAGAAGACTCTGCATAAAGAGACATTTGGGGAGGGGGGTCATTTGTTCACTTTGATGCAACATGTGGGCCGCCATTGTCACGCTTTGTGCGGAATAATAATACCAAATAACCACCTGCTAAAGTGCGATATTTTCTAGGCGTTGTTACTCAAGGTCCCGAGAACAACATGCTGTGTCCACGGCCCTGGATCCCGACCTCCAGGTTAGGCACATAGATGCTCCGCCACATGTGCACCAACCTTCTGAGCTATCTTCTGCGCTGTCTTGATGCAGTTAGAGAAATCTGCAGTAAACCTCAATAACCAGTAAGAAACAGCAACTATTAATAACCAACAATCACGGGATTATACTTTAACCTTGCGTTCCAGAGTAGCGCGCTACCTGCCACAAAGCGCTGCAACGCGGCGCCAGGGGTAGTAAGCGCTAATTAAATGTAATTACAATGATAAAGTTTCCTCAAATAAAAGCGAGAGACATCTTTCCGCAGTGACTTTGGCACTGCCCCGGGGTCTGGGACATTATTCTCTTCTCACATCAGGTGCACGCGGACGGAATAAGTTATGACCTCGTGACCTCAAGGGCCTGTTCCTGCCTTGACTCCAGCTTCTATGTGGTAGAGTAAAGAGACAGTACCTGTGTGATCATTAGTGCGAGTTCGTGCAAATAGTTGGCGGGATGATTAGAACGGCTGTATTATAGTTGCATTTATATAGCATTTACTGCCCCTAAAGAGGCGTTGTAGCGCTTTACGGCGAGTAGAATGCTACTCCTGAACCCATGGGAGCCCGCGCTTCGTTTTTTGTTTGTTTTGCGGACGGATCCGCGGATTTAAAAAAATGCTTTTTTGGGCCCTGGGAGTCCTTGTGGGACCCCCTAAGCAGGCCTAGGAGGTCAGGCTGTTTCTACCCTGCCCCCTTTCCTTTTTTTTCGCGTTTCTTTTACTCTTTTCTTGTGACTCGGTTCTACCGAGTCACAAGATGGCTGCCAACACTTCCTGGTTTGGAGTGTTGACAGCCAATTAGCATGCAGCTCGTGGTCGGGAGGGTGCGCGGATCCTCCGTGCCTCTAAATATCGAAACTTTTATTTTGGATTTTCTCAGCAACTACTGAACGGATTTACACCATTTTTAAAAAGGGTGCTTTCTGAACCAAGCACTACCTTCTTGCCAAATTTGGTGTCATTCCGTTCAGCAGTTTTGGTTGTAGCCTTGCATAAAGTTTCCTATGGGAAATTGATTTTTTGACTCTTATTTTTTGAATTTCTCTGCAACTACTGAACGGATTTACACCATTTAAAAAAAGGTCGCTTTCTGAACCAAGAGCTACCTTTTTGCCAAATTTGGTGTAATTCCGTTCAGCAGTTCGGGCTGTAGCCGTGTCTAAAATTTCCTATGGGAATTAACATGGAGAAAACATGTTTTGGGACCCCCCTTTTTCTCGGCCCCCGCTTGATGAATCACCCCGAAACTTTCAAGATAGGAGCGGAGATTCGTCAATCGGTGCCAAAGTTATTGGAAATTGGATGTTACGAATTTCCTATGGATAATAGGTCCTAACTATAACTATCTACTGGCGACCGCCAGTAGATAATATATATATATATATATATATATATATATATATATATATATATATATATATATATATATTTAATTACAGAGTGGATGTTGCCAGTCTGTAACCTCAAATTTGGTGCTCTTATGTCTGAGGAGTGAATAACCGGCCATTGTAACTAGTGCTGTGGCAGGCACTGACCCTGGGCCTCTCACGGGTCTATGACGGGCTCAGGAAAGGCAGCTTTCAGCACGAGCATAGAATACAAGGGAATGTGGTTTGTGGCACTGACTGTCAACCGTAGTGATGTAGAGGTCAGAGGAAGACAGATTTCAATACATGCTGATAGTAACTCAGATCCGTTGGTAGAATGGTGCTGGCTTTTTGTTCGCTCATAGAGAACCTTGAGCATTGCCTTCAGGTGAAGAAATGCTGGGAGGGTTGCGGGGAAAGTCGGGGGGGCAGGTCACTGAGTACTGGGATTGTTTATGTGCTCTGACAGAATGGCTGGGATGGCTTTAGTTTAGTTTAGTTTATTTATTCAAATGTTCGGTCTTTTAAAACCATTACACCAAATAATTTATTTTACTTGCTTAGAGCATCCTATAAAAAACGTTAATAGAAAGTTAAAAACCTTTGTTCATTATTCTACACTTAGTAAAATCAAGTCCAGTTTATATTGTCCATAAAGTGCTGCAACCCTAAAAATCATCATTATCATAAAAACTATGTATTATACTTCTGGTTCTCTATGTGTTAAATATTGGAAAACAACGTGCTACTCTCGTATAGTTGTTTTTGTTTTGTATTTCCAATATTTTTATGAGTCTGTTTGAATTTCTTGTGGAAATCAACCCAATTCGTTTAGATATGTGCTTAAAAATGTTACCCCCCCTGCAGACCAAAGGAATCGAAGACCTACCTAACCAGGTGGTTACGGCTTCTCTGCATGCTCAAATGTTCATATTAATGAATATTTCTTTCAAAAATATCTTTTTTTCTTTTAATTACTTTCGACATGCACAGAGAATATGTGGTAGAGATTCGTATTTGTAGTTGCACAGTCTGCAGTCTTGATTGTGATGCTGGTCTTTCCAGGAGGGGATCAGATCCTTTGTTTCCCACATACCAAAGCGTAAATTCATGAATCGATTATTTAAGATGGTTGAAAAATGAGCTGATAAATAGTCCTGATGTTTCCTGGTACCATATTACTTAATCACCGTCCTAGCGTGATGTCATTGTAATAAGATGTTCTCATCTGTTGTGTGAGACAGGAGTTTTGTTGACAGGTTAATTACTTTATTGAGGGCCAGTTTCCCCAGTCCTGAGTTCCAAATTTCTTGGGCGGAAAAAACCTCTATAACCTGGGTTAGGTAGCAGCCCCAGGAACCCTGTGTTTTATTCTCTCTTTGAGCTTCTATTTCTTTCCAGCACAGGTTCTCGATGGAATCGGTTCTGGATGCTCTTAGCCTCCCACATAGTTTGATAAAAGCACCTGTACTCTGGTATATTTGATTGGACAAACCAAACTTGGGTCAGACTTGAGCCGGTGATGCTGATTGCCGAATGAGGAAGACGTTTTTATAAACTTTTGTTTGGATGTTATTTAATATTGAAATTTCACAACCCCTCATAATTTCTGTACCGTAGGTCACAGAAGACATTAGCTGTGCTGACATGACGGATAGTAGGTAGCTATAGGATGGACAGCTTAATTTATATTTTAATCATTTGAAGCCGTATATGAGATTTTGGACTTTGGCCCTCATTGCTAAGAGCTGCTTCTTATAACTCAATTTTTCTTCGATTTTAAATCCCAGATATTTGTATGAGGCAACTGCCTTGACTTTTTTCCCGTCCTGATACCACGCATGTTTTTGTATTTGGCATCCACTAACCGCACTACCTTTGTTTTGGATACATTTAATTCTAACCCGTGCTGGTCCATGTACTTAGCTAATGCACTCATGCTGCATTGAAGCCCAATTGGGGGTTTGGCTAAGAAGCACTATGTCATCAGCATACTGAAGGCACCTGATTTCCTCATTGGCTAACGTTGGTGGATGGCTATTTACTTCACAGAGTGCTTCTTCAAGATCGGCTAAGTACAAATTAAAGAGGCTTGGTTCTAACACACACCCCTGCTTTGATCCATTGTGGGTGTCTATTTATTTGTTACACAACTGTCATCACCTATTTTTACCTGGGTCTAGGTACCTGTATACAGTTCTTTGATGGCATTAAGTTGCTTGAATGCCCCACGTGGCCAGTTTTTCCCAAAGGTGTGTTCGGGGCACACGGTCGAAGGCTGACTTTAGGTCCACAAAGCAAGCGAACATCCGCTTGTTCTTGTGTTTGGCGTTTTCGGTTAGCAGCGTTAGTGCAGTAAGAATTGTTAGTGTGCCTGCACCGACCCTGAACCCTGTTTGGGGCCGAGGTATCTGTTTATTGTCAGCTGACCATTTTTTAAGATGTTTTAGCAGACAGGCAGGATATAACTTAGATTCAACGTCTGTTAATGCAATAGGTCTATAGATGCTAGGCTGTGTCGGATTTCCACCTTTAAAAATTGGATGAAAAATACTTCTCTTTCGTGATTCGCGGATTCTGTTTGTCAAAAACACCTCATTAAAAAAGGTGTACAATCCTACGTCCAGTACTAAGCTTCTCCGTCGAAGAGAGCATTTGGTATACCATTTGGGCCTGCTGCGCCTTCTGTTTTTAGTTTCTTTATGATTTTTTTAATTGGTCTGTTTATGTTACCTCAAGGATGTTTTTACTTTGATGTTCATTATTCATGATGATTATTTCCTGAGCCCCTGAGGATATTTTGGTTATTGTATCATGACTGTCTGGTTTTAATTTGAGCTCTGGTTCTTTGTACATTTCTTGCACATGGGCCACCCACGTGTCTGCGTTGATTCCTGCATTTTGTTGTCCGGATTGGCTGGGATGGATTTTTAAGGACAGTCCAGGGGTCAGAGAGGTGGGTGGGTGCAAGTTTTTTATACTACTTAGCAAGGAGATGCAATGGTATTGGGAGGCATGATGGCAAGAATGTCATCACAGAAATACATATTTTTAACTTAGAAATTGCAAATGCAGTGGAGGTTTGGTTAAAAAATGATTGTGTGTAGCTACCCTATGACTTCTCTCCTTTGCACAAGTGCTTCATGGGATCAGCTTGTGGTGGATAGTTATCCACATATGATGCACCTATAATTCACATATAACTCCATATGGTCTGTATCACTTTCCAGAAATTCTTAGATCACTGCAGAATTTAGCTTCTTTGTGCATTGCCCTCCCTACAGATAACCGCACTCCTGTTTCAGGAAATAAGTAATTATAAAGGATATTCAGATTGTGAATAAACCAAGAGCACCCTATAAACGTTAATGATCTATGCCACATACCAAATATTCATGTGCTTCTCTATGTTTCTCGCTTTTTTATTTTGGATATTCTAATTTATTGAGCTATAAATTGCAGTAACCTATTGCTTTAACAGATTGTGCACTTTAATTTATGTTTGCTGAATTAACCACCAGTAAATATTGCTGATTTATTCCTAGTTTGCTTGATTCAATATTTAAATAGTTTCTGGCTCCTTTGCTCTGGCTTGTTCTTGAGAGGTCATCAAACTGTCAGCAGTACAATATTTCCTCTTTATTGTCTGTTCACAAAGAACTCTCTGATGAGAGCTGTAGATTTTGAGATTTTCATGTGGTAGAGATGGGAGGCGGTTGAGACTGTAGTAATCTTAAGGGAACTCGGAGACTTCAAGGTTCAAAGACAGGACTGTATACCCTAATGTTTATTTAAAAGCTACTTTAATAAGATTTAGAATATGTGTATGTTAAATTATTTTTTTACTACTCATAGGGCTCGATGTACGAACATTAGTAATAGCGATTATCAAGTAGAGATTTTTGTGAAGCAATATTTGGTAATCGCTATTACTAATGTACTAAAGTGAAATTAGTGATCGGTAGTGGGTCGCACATCGATCCACCTCAAGAATATTAATGAGGGAGGTTGCAATTTATGACCCACTAGGTTTCACTGCCATTACAGGGATGGTGGCCTGCTGAGGTCAGCAGACCACCATTTCTGTGATTGCTTTTAAGTAAAGCAATCTTTTTTTTCAAACACAGCCTGTATTCCTTAAAGGAAAAGTGGATGTGTTTCAAAAGAAAAAAGAAACGTTTTATTGTAATTGTTTTCAAGTAGGCAGTAGTTTGTGGTACCACTGCCTGCTCCTAAAAAGTACTTTTCAAACATTCTCAAAGGGGAAGGCTTCCAAAGGAGACCCCTTCCCATTTGCGAATGGGTTACCCCAACTTTTAATTGGTGGTAAAGCACAAATGTTTTGCAACTGCTTTTTCATTAGTACATATAATTCAGATTGCCTATTTGGGGGAAAAAACCTGAACCCGCCCCTTCCATATAGCAATCCTGTTTTTGTTTACAAACCCAAACTGAGATTTGGTAATAAGTTACTGAATTGCAATTTGGTGTTTGTACATTACAAAAAGCATTTTTGCAGTCTCAAACAGCCCAATTCAGCAAATCGGGTCGTTTACAACAACAGAAATGCTTTGTTCATCTAGTGCATAGTGATAATGGGAGCCTTTATTTTACTTACTACAGGCGCAATTCAGTGCGATTTCTATGGTCAGAGGGAAAAAACACACAAAACTCTCAAAACAATGTTTAACAGATTATTTCATTAAACACATCAATATATTTAGATAGAGCATGAATAATATGTTTTAAAGAATAGTAAAAAAGCGTTGCTATTTCCATTAAACACATTAAAACACTTCATATTTCTCATTGATTATGGAAAACGAAGCCACTTTTAAATACTACTCACCTTTAATTGATGATCACCATGCCACAGTTTAGTAGCAAAATGCATCCATAACTGGGGTCTACAGGGCTCCTCACACACCTGTGCCTCAGTGCCACTGCATCTGCTTCACTATTGATAAGTACGCCCCTGTTTTTAGTGGGTACTACAGCACTGCAGGTTAAGCTTGGTTGGATGAAAATCCGCTGCTACCTTGAATTTCCAAATCAAGCAGATTGTGGGCCATTAGGAATTTCCATTAGGGTTTATTGTTTTACATGTGGAGGAAAGTGTCCATGCAACCACTAAAATGTATTGTTGTTTTTCACCAATGAAGGCACGTGCTCAGGGCCGGACTGGATACCGGGCGTTTTGGCATGCTGCCGAGCTGGGGGCTGATGTCACTGCAGTGGGGGCTAATTTCGTTGATGGAGACCTGCGTGTGCTACGAAATAAACAAAGCAAAACGAATTTCGTTCAGCACACGCAGGTCCCCATCAACAAAATCAGCCCCCAGCTCGGCAGCATGCCAAAACGCCCGGTAGCCAGTCCGGCCCTGCACGTGCTTCCTCACAGGTAAACACTGCGTTGGTATGTTATTTTAGGTTTTTTTTGTTTCACGTGACAAGTGCATTCAACTAATAGATGGGTCATGGCACTGTTAAAATTTTGAGAATGGAGCCCATTATAGGTTGAAGAGTCAGGTTTTAATGGTTTTGCAGAACTGTCTGCTGTCAGACAACCTTGAATTCCCACTCGGAGAGAATGTCTAGAGATATATTTTATGACTTTCTCCAAAATGAAGCTTGGTCCAGTACCAGAGAATGTTTTGTAGATGACATAGGGCACTTTAAAAAGATTGGGTTTCAAACTGGTAGCAAGTATGAGAGAGAGAAGCCAATTGAAATATGATTCAATTTTTTAGCCTGGAAGTGCCTGTTTGAAGCTGTGTGATTATGTTCCATCTTTTATAGGAAGTTCAATATGTACATGTTACTATAGCCACTACAAAAAATCTAAAATGCAAAATAAGAACTTGATGTGATAAAAAGAACATTTTGTGACAGCTGTTAATTAGGTGTCCATGATTACATTGGAGAATTTTCCAAAGTTTCCCAACTTTAAAGGCAAAAGGGCATTTTTTCCCCATGGAAGGGTGCAGGAGTGCGGGGTTCCTATAAGTAGAACCTGCTGCACGTCAGATGAATCTCATACTTGGAGGGAGTCATCTTTAGTTGGTTGGAGAGTATTCTCCACCAGCTGTGGGAACCAAGGAGATACGGGTGCTCAGTTGTAAAGAAGTAATAGATACTAATTCGAAGCAGGATTGAAATTACAGTGCTGAGGAGAACACTCCTTTTGAGTAGTCAGGAAGAGGGTTCAAAAAGAGTAATAGTGATGAAACTATCCTTCAAAAAGGAGAACAGATACTTAAGAGAGGTGTCTTGAATGCCAGCTTTACTGAGGTGCTGGAGAATGAGCAGGAGGGGATGGTGAAAGTTGTTGGAGAAGGGTGAAAAGTCAAAAGGAATCACCTGACCCGGATTACTATCATTCACCTCTGAAGGTAAATCACCACACATGAGGAGCATACCTTCCTCAGTTTTCTTTGACCTGAAATTGACATAATAGAGGTCCAAGATAGTACACCTTTCATTTTAATGTTACAATTCACTATTCGCTGCACCATCCAGCAAATGGGCAGGAAAGGTAAGGTTCAATGGGTTTCTCAATGAAGAAAGATATAAACTGAGACTAACTGAATGGAAATGGAGACAACATCCTTCATCCCCTCTCCTAAAACTGCTAAAAAAAAGTCCAGAAACTCCTACAACAAAAGTATTCTAAAATCAAAAAAAGACTTCTTTAGATCGGAACAGACCGAGGAAACTTTTCGAAATATTAAAATAACAGCCAAACAAAATGGCCAAATCTGCTCTCTTGACATCAGAATCACATATAAGCAGTGAAGAATTCTCATCCTTCTTTACTGCTAAAGCCAACTCCCTAGAGAATGAGCTCAGGACTGCCGCTGACAACCCAACAACCCCAAAGAACTCTCCAGCTGATCATCCAATCCAACCAGCTCTGTGAATGCCCAAAAATAAAGCTCAATGGTCAACTTTCAAATTATATGATCACAGAGGTATTACCAAAACCTTATTGACTATAAAACCGAACAACCACTACAACGATCCTCTCCCTTTAAAATGCTTGTCGTCTATCATCCATACTGTCATCCCCATTCGGACCAAAATTATCAATGCTAGCCAAAGTTATGGAAAAATGTGTTCAACAACAACTGAACCAACACATTATGGATTTCAAGCTATTAGACATCTGCCAATCAGGATTCAGACCCGGGCACAGTACCGAAATAGCAATTTTACAGATAGTGGACGATTCCCTACTCGCATTAGACCAGAATGAAACATCTCTGCTTGTGCTGCTTGACCTCTCGTCTACATTCAACACTGTTAACCATGGCAAAATACTTGAGAGACTTGAGAACAGGATGGGTTTAACAGGAAATGTCCTAGAATGGTTTAAATCCTTCTTAGAGAACAGAACGCAAAGATTTCTGGTGCATCAAAATCTATCTTCACCATCCCCTAATCTAGTAGGAGTACCACAAGGCTCAACACTATCCCCATCACTATTTAATCTCTATGTTGAACCATTAACCGAAATATTACAGCAGGCACATATCGCCTTCCACATGTATGAAGATGACACACAGCTGTACATTAAGATTACATCCCTAGAAGAGATCAAGACAATGAACCAAGCATTAAAGAAGACCGTTCAATGGCTAACAAACAATCACCTTAAGCTAAACTCTCAAAAAACGGAATTCCTTCTAATCTCCCCACAAAAAAACTCTACAGTGATAAAGGATTGGACCAAGTTGATCACTGCACTAAACTGCAATCCTAGTGGGCTCTACCAAGCCGCTAGGAATTACTCTGGAGAAGAACCTAAATATGCAATCACACATCAACACGATGGCTAAAAATGCCCACTTTCATCTCAGCTATCTTAGAAGAATGAAACCTTTCATCGAGTCACCAGACCTCAAAATGCCAGTTCAGGCATTAGTCATCTCAAGAATCGAATACAGATGTACTACTTTATCAGGACTACCCAAGATCTCAACTGCCCCGCTAAAAGCTTGTCTTAATGCAGCCGAAAAACCCATAACAGGATCTAAAAAATTTGATCACATCACGCCACATCTGAAAGCGCTCAACTGGCTGCCATATGAAGCAAGAATCCAACTAAAGATGGCCTGTATCACACATAAAGCGATACACTACATAACTCCACTGTACCTAGCTCAGAAAATTATGATATCTGGAGGAAGCAGACTCTCTCGAAGTTCTGGTAATCTTCTTCTGAAACCTTCATTCTTCCGTAAGAAAAAAAACATATGATAGAGCATTCTCTGGAGCTCCACCAAGAATATGGAACTTGCTCCCCCTGAGCATCAGAAGAATCCCATCTACTTCAGTAGTCAAAAAGGAAGTTAAGTCCTTTCTAATGAGCAAATTCTTCCATTAAATCCTCAGCTGCCCGTTCACACCATTGTTCTATAAGTTCCAACAGACAATCACCCGATTTACTCTATTCTGCTGCGTGATACTCTCTGATCGTTTATCCGTGTTCACACTCCTGGATGGAGCTCTACATTCTTTAGCTATGCACAATCCTCTATACTAAATTTGCATTGAGATATCCTTTTGAGTACAGTTATATCTAAATGTCACCTATGTGAATACTTAGGACATGTACGATTGTATTATAAGTTAATAACCTGTTTTCTTTTCTAACTGTATTATTTAATGTACAAATGTTTCCTCATTTAAAATATATAGAGATGCCTGGTAACCGTTTAAAGGACTCAATCTAACTGTTTAGAATTACAATGTTATAGAATTTGTGAAGTGCTCTGATACCCAGCTCTGGGTCTTGTTCACGCTATACAAAACACTGAATGAATAAATAAATAAATAAATGCGGGGGGAATTGGCAGAATCAGATGGCTCCAAAGTGGGCTTCTTCAACAGATGTTTAAGAACCACAACCTTAAAATCAAGAAGAATCAGACTCATTAAAAGAAAGTAGTGATTGAAACGGGTCAAAACTGTGAGTAAACATGCACCTACATTTTTAAAGGTCAACATCAGGCACAAAATATGGACTGAGCCAGTGCATTTTATTTTGGAAATAAGAATCCATCAAATCTGATTCACCCAAGGGGAATTTATAACACAATTGGCTATAAAGCAACTATTTCCTTATAGAGATTAGATGAATGGTTGGGCCTAATAAATGTTTGATCTTTTTAATTCATGTCAACCTTGGAGCGAATGAAAACAGTTAGGCTAGGGGTGTTCTGTTGCTGCTGTTGTTGTAGGGACTCCATTCACACCATCCTTCTCACCAGGAGCAGGTGTCAACCACACCTGGAGGCGGAGCAACCAGTGCTCCAGAGGCTGCATAGCGCCAACGCCCTCTCCACTGCGTGGGACTTCCAGGCTTCACCTCAGGCCAAGGGCAGGTCTACGCGAAGGCTGTTATACATCCTCCACCCCATCCTTTAGGGAAAGAGTGTCTGCACCTATTATTCATTATTTTCTTCTTGTGGCTTCATTATACCTACTTATAACTATATATGTAATTTTGAATCAGGTTTGGAGTGACCATAATCTGATTTCCATCTCTCTTTGCTCTCATCTTGTGAATGCCCCAACCTGGCATCAGTTTTTGAAGGGTAAGGATGTCGTAATTGCTGCTGAAGGGCGAAGGATCAATTGGAAGAGGGTCTGCCTGGAGTCCTTCTTAAAAGAGTTGGTCATAGACTGCATTGGGGATTTAGAGGATTGCCTTTCTGCGGGCCTTCCCAATGAGCTTGTGGTGGCTTCTTTTACTAACATTTACATAAGGGTGAATATTTTGTTAATCTGACAGTGGAGCATGGAGTCAGCCTAGATTATTTGATACAGGTCCCCTACTGCAAACCAATACTGGAGCTAGAGTGGCTGAATGTAGATGGAGCCATCAAAAACAGGAAGGATTAATTGAGGCAAGAGGCCTGGGTGGAATCTGCAGACGCTTGCTTGCTGAATTGCAATGCTAAATGCTGGGAAGTAGTTAAGCACCCTGCTTTTTAAGCAATGAATTGCCTTCCCTCCATTACTTCATTGCCCCAGACAAGTGGGTGGCTCATTTTAGAGGTTTTTATGGCACCTGAGGTAGAGGGTGTAGATTGTGTGTTGGGGTACTCTCTTTATTTTGGATTGGGGGAAGTCAGGGAAGAGATGGAGTGACTTAGCTGTAATAAAGCTCCTGGCCCTGAAGGGATCCCCTCATACTTGTTTAAATTGGACACTAATTTGTGACCACCTTTGCTTACCATAATTTTGCATGCTGTAGTCAAAGCTGGGATCCCCTCCTCTTGATCGTACACTGTGATTGTTCCCATTTTTAAAAAGGGTGTTAAGCCAGATCCTTGGCGCTATGGGCCAATTTCCCTACTTGACTCAACAGTTAAGGTCATTGGGAGGGTGATCTTATCTCGACTCCAAGTGTTGGTGGAGCAAAACCAGACACTCTTTGACATTCAATATGGTTTTAGGCAGGAGAAACGGACCATGGATCAGGCTATGAATTTATATCTAATTATCAATAAATTCACAGTCGCTAGGGCTGGTAGTATCCATCTGGCATTTATGGATCTTTTGTTAGGATTCAATAGTGTGAAGAGGAAAAAACTATGGCCTGTGATGATCTCTTTGGGGATTGATACTAATATTGTATATCTTGCTGATTTGCACTAGAACATGACCACCTGTGTTAGGTAAAATGAGAATGGGGGCTGTACAGAACAGTGTGAAATTAAACGAGGCATCAGGAAGGGGTGCATCTTGGCTCCCTTAGTATTTACATTGTATGTCAACCATATGGAGGGCCATTTGTTACAAGACGGCTTTGATCTATCACAATAGTGTAAAAGACAAAAGACTTATTCCAGTCCGTCTTTACGCAGATGATGTTGTTCTTCTTGCTAGGACAGCATTGGGCTTTTCACACTTACTGGATTATTTCATAAGCTTCATGGCCTCTCTTGATTTGTCAGCAAACCTGGGGAAGTCCCATGTCATGGCTGTTGGCCCCAGATCTACCAAGACTAGAAAACACATCACCACAGGGGTGGAAATGTCAAGGGTCCCTTCATTCCCTTACCTTGTGTTAGACCTGTCAGCCTAAAGGTGGTCTTCCCCAAGCTTTTTACCTTGCAACTCCAATTGGTGCTGTTCTCGCTTTCCCTAGCCATAGGACTCTGTCCATTTTACCACTGCTTACTAGTGCCAGAGTGTGTGCGCTCCCTCCCTAAAGCATGGCAACATTGGCTTACACCCAATTGGCACATTTAATTTACTTATAAGTCCCTAGTAAAGTGTTACTACTTTTACCCAGGTCCTGTAAATTAAGTACTACTAGTGGGCATTCAGCACTAATTGTGCCACCCACTTAAGTAACCAATTTAAACATGTCTCAGGCCTGCCACTAAATGCTGTGTGTGTAGTTTTAAACTGCCATTTCGACCTGGCAAAACAAGCCTTTTGCCAGTCCTAACCCTTTCTTTTAAATACATACAAGTCACCCCTAGGGTAGGCCCTACACAGCCCAGAGGGCAGGGTACAGTGTATGTAAAAGATTAGGCATGTAGTTTTAACTTTTACATGTCCTGTTTAGTGAAAAACTCTTAAACTCGTTTTTCACTGCTGCAAGGTCTACCTCTCCCATAGAATAACTTTGGCGTACATTAATACATTTATTAAGTGATAACTTTCAATTGGGAGCAAGTAGGACTGTTGAGTTTGGGGTCTAAAGAATTATAATTTAAAGCCCTCTTTAATGGTAAAGTTGATTTTAGCTCACAAATCTGAAAATGCTACTTTTAGAAATTTAAATATAACACAGGGTTTGATTAAATTCAGGAATGGGGGGCTGGGATCCCATAACATTTCAACCATAAATACCCTGGATAACCATCAAACCATCCAGCTCATTTCAAATATACCACATCCTTACTCTGGGTATATACATTTACTTTCTTATCACAACTTTAAATATATTTTTTTTAATGCCTAATCAGGAACCCCTTTTTTATAATGGTAAGAAAAAAGACAGAAGAGTAATACCTTTGTTTTTTGTTAAATATATCATTATGCAACAAACATTAGTCATAAAACAAACATACAAAACACCCAAATCATAAGGAAACTAAATTGGCTGTTCTAAAATGACCTTTGAACCTCTACCCATTAAGTTTTGAGAAGACTATAGTAAGGAAACTGGATAAGATAGAACAGGGAAAAACATATTGTAGTAACTGCGCAGTCATGTAAAGTAGTTTTTCATTTCCTTTATTTCAAGTACCTCTTCTTCATGCAGTAACCTCCAGTAGAGTGGCAACAGCAACTGCTGTTTCTTAGAACACCACAGAATTACCATTCTAATTACATCATCAATGCCCTGGAGGATTTATTACATAGGACATCTCCACACATCTCCCCCCTTATCATAACAACAATGAAAATATAACAGATGAAACAAATTCAAACATAGGGGAATACATTGATTAATAAGTACAGAAAATAATAATAAACATTTGAGATGACAAAAGTGGTTATAAATGAGTGGCATCGACAGCACATTTGCCTTACACAGGCTGCCTTCCATCGCTCAATTGAACAACATAATTCTTTACTTTAACCACTTTTTAAGGTTGGTAACACTTACTTTCTCCTTTCCTTATGTGACCAGACTTCCTCACAACCACCCAGTCACCACAACTCACATCCAGCTCCTTAACCCCTTTCCTGTTGTCATAAATTATTTTATTCCATCACTGGAACTTCATTGCTGTTGCAGACATGCAGTCACGATCGACCCACACCTGGTCCTTTTTACACAACCACACAGGTGATTCCTTCGTTGCAGGCTCCCTACCCTTGAGAGTCACAAATGGAGAAACCCCCATCACAGAATGTGGCGTCACTCTATGAGCCCAAACCATTTTATCCAACTCATCCTTCCATGCAAGACCACTAGCCAAAAACAACTGGATATTTTCCATAATGATTCTATTGACCCTCTCCACTAATCCATTGGCCTGCAGCCTAAATAACGCCACCCTATCGTATGTAATACCAAAACTCTCAAGACATCTCTTCATGACTGTGGAAACGAGCTGTACGCCATTATCGGAAACTAGCACTTTAGGAATTCCCTCCTCCAAGAACACTCCCTTTAGGAATTCCATCACACTCTGAGTTGTAATCTCTCTCATGGATTTAACCACAAACCACTTGCTATGGTAATCCACAAGAACCGTCAAAAACCTGTCTCTCACGCCCAACTTGTCCACAGGGCCCACAAAATCTAAAGCCAATTTTTCCCATGGACGAGTAGGGAGTTCCATGCATTCCAACGGAGGGTGCCTGACTACTTTCCATTTGTCGCTATTGCTACAGGCAACACAATCACTGACTACTCTCTCAACCTCCTTGTCCATACCTGGCCACCAAAAAGACTGTCTAAATCTTCTCTTCGTTAAATTTCTTCCTAGATGGCCTTCATGAACAATCCTCACTAGCCTACTCCTTAACACTCTAGGAGGTACGATACGTCTACACCGCAAGACCTTGTCCCCCTGAACACTCAGTTCATCTCTGACCACTAGATATTGCTTCAGGGACTCATCAAGAATATGCGACTCCTGCCATCCATTGCCAATCAAGATCTTCAATCGCTTGTATTCATCATTCAGTATAGCATCCTTCCATTCCTCTTGTCCCAAAGCAAATTCTCCACCAACAGGATCGACAACCAAGTTATCCACAAAGAAAACATCCTCTTCCCCAGTCACAGGCAAATGAGACAGACAATCAGTCACCACATTTTTGTTACCCCTGACAAATTCCACAGTAAAATTGAGGTCAGCTACTGACAACAACCACCTGGACATGCGAGGAGTCACACTGCCTTTGAGTCCTCTACCACACTTAAACACATGTAGCAATGGCTTGTGATCAGTCTTAAGTATAAAGGGCAAACCCCATAGGTAGTACCTAAAATGGTTCATACCCCAACACCAGGCTAATGCCTCCTTCTCAATGGCTGAATATGACAATTCAGCCCCTTGCAATCGTAGTGAGGCAAAACCAATAATTCTCTCCTCATCATGCACTCCCTGCGTCAAAACAGTCTCGAAACCTACATTACTGGCATCAGTTGTCACAATAGTCTTTTTTGTGACATCAAAATGGCCTAACGTAGGTGCAGTAGCAAGACACTGTTTAATAGTAGTAAATGCAGCATCACAAATCACTCCCCACACAAACTCCACCCCTTTCTTCAGTAAAATCCTCATAGGTTCAACCACATCGGCGAAGTTGGAGATGAATTTGGGACAGTACTCTGCAAGCCCCAGAAAAGACTTCAGTTGTTTCTTGTCCTCATGCAGTGGTGCATCCACAATAGCTTTCACTATACTTTTCTTAGGTTTAATGCCTACCACAGAGATTTCATGGCCCAGATAACACACCTGTTCCCTTCGTAACTGGCATGTTTCCCCTCTTTACAGTTAGACCATGGCTCCCCATTCTTCTTAACACTTCTTTCAACAGTTCATCATGTTCCTTTCCGGATTTTCCCACCACCAATATATCGTCCTTAAAGCACAATACATTTTTCATTCCTTGGAATATTTTTTGCATAACCCTCTGGAAAACCGCAGAGGCCGATGCTAAGCCGAATGGCATCCGACAATAACAATATGCACCAAGAGGAGTTACAAAAGACATTAGTGGCCTAGACTCTGGATGCAAGTTCACCTGGTGGTAGGCTGCTGACATATCAAGAACACTGAAAACGTTCCCACCACACATTACGCTCAACATTTCTGAGATATTAAGCAATGGTTGATGATCTACCCAAATATTCTTATTTAAATCGCGTAAATCAATGAAAAGGCACATCTTATTATCTCCTTTCGGGGCAATCACAATGGGAGCAAGCCACTCTGATGGTTCTATAGGCTCAATGATCTTTTCTTTCAACAACTCATCTAGTTTTTGCTGAAGTGGCACTCTCGTAAGAAAAGGTATAGGTCTTACTTTGTGATCTGTTGGAACTGCACTCTTTTTAAGAGTATCTTGTGAGTAAAACCTTCCAGCTTTCCCAATTTGTCAGTGACTACATGTGGAAAAGACTGGATTAATTTCTCATTCCACCCAGTACAAACATCTTGTATTCACAAGTTCTATGGTCATAACAGGTTCAGCAGCATTAAGGTCCAACATAATGTTCAAATCATGTTGATGGCGCTACCCTAACAGATCCGACCCCTCTTCAGTTACGTAAACCCTTCCATGTACACTGTTATCCTTAAAAAATATATCCATCGACCTCACACCAATGATATTGATTCTCCTTCCACCATATCCCACTGCCTTCACATCAGCCAGTAACACATCTTTAACCTCCCCTTTGACAACATCCATATAAGTCTCCTAGGAAATCAAGGTAAATAGGCTTCCTGAATCTGCCATCACTTTAACTTGTGCAGTACCCAAAAAAATGGTGCAATGAGGCTTCTCCAATGGTTCTGAACTCTCCATTCTCACTCCTCATGAACTACCACTTTTTTGTACTATAGAACCTGCAACCTCATTTATAGTTAAGAGAATGTCTTGTTGTATTTCCTCACATTTCTCCACCACCTTTCCACTAGAATATTGCCCCTACTCTTTGACCTGCAGACCTTTGCAAGATGTCCCTTCCTTCCGCAGGGCCTACATGTCATATTTCTTGCAGCACACGCAAAACTGGAAGCAATGTGTCCAGGAGCACCACACCGGTAACACACTATCTTCCTCTTCTCTTCTACTCTGTTCTCTACTGCTTGTGTGGTTTTTGGACTTTGCTTCAGCTTAACTTCCTTAACCTCACTCAAGGATGACTCCTTCTCAGAAGTCTTGACACCTAATTTACCAATGTCGATTTCTCTCATCCATACTGCAGTGTGTTCCATACTCCTAGCGATCTGTATGGACTCTTCTAAAGTAGGATCCAAGGACAAAAGCATTTCTTTTACTTTCCTGTTATTTGTGCAGCGCACTATCTGATCATGAATAAGGCTTTCAGACAAACTTTGGAACTCGCAGGTCACTGCCAACCCACGTAATGCAGCAACATAGCTCATAACTTCTTCATCATGACCTTGCACCCTGGAAAAGAATGTGTGCCGTTCGAAAACAACACTCACTTTAGGCGTAAAGTGCTTTTCTAACATTTGTAAAGACATCTCGTATAAGTTCATGGGTTGACCATCTCCCATCCCCAGGGACACTTCTGGAAGATCGTCATAAATCCTACGTCCCTCTGCCCCCAAATGATGAAGCAATATTGCTTGCCTTCTTAATGGACCATACTTATCCCCACTAATGGCTAGCATGTAGGTGAAAAAAAATGTTCCATCTTTTCCATGGAATGACAGGTTTCCCAGGCAGCGGTAAAAAACTTGGATGAGCAGACATACTTTGCTCTGCCATTATCGCAGAAAAAATAACAAACTAAAGTAATAAATTACCACAAGAAATTGAAATAACAAACCAAAATAATGAATTAAAATAATTATCTAAAATAACAACAATGCACACAATGTATTGAACTTCAGTTTTCAAATCCTAGTGTAAATTCCTTTTGTTTTCTTTTCTTTGTACAACACTTTGTTGGTTCCCTCAGAAATGCAATGCGGAGTCCTCTTTCTATACCAGTGACTCTACTCGTGGAGGGCGTGTCGTTTTGGTAGCCGAAAGAAGACAATTCCTTCTGTTTTGTTTTCTTTTTTTTTTCTTCTGTGTACAACACTTTATTGGTTGCTTCCGAAATGCAATGCAGAGTACTCTTTCAATGCAAGTGACTCTACTCGTGCAGGACGTGTCATCTTGGCAACCGGATGAAGACTACCACACAGAGACGTTGTTCGTCAGTACATGAAATGCGACACACAAACCACAAATGAAGCAAGCAAACAACAAAGAATGAACCCACAAGTATGCTTGCATGCCGCGACCGCCAAAATGAAGAATGCGGAACACAACACGGTAAGCCTGACACTGGGGAATCACTGCCGGCTCGTGATAGAAGCTGCGGCCGCAACATGAAGGGAGCTCGTAGGGCTGCGCTCGAGCAGATGAAGTTGCGGCAGGCTTGAGATGAAGGCCGCACCAGCATTAGAGCGCTCAAGGCAGACGTTAGGAAGCCTCGAGCAGCAGTATGTTCCCATTAATAGGCAGTAAGAAGGGTCAAAATAGGGCTATCAAAGGCAATTCCAAAGCCCAGGGACCCAAGATCAGACTGGAATGGCCAATATTGAACAGTCTGCCATAAATAAAATTCAAGGTAACTCCTGTCCCTGAGTCAGTTCAGGGTACCACCAACCCAGTTGATGTTTTCTTGTTTCCAGCCCTTAAATACAGTTCAGGGTACTCATGCCCCACAAGGTAATATGACGACAAACTCACGATTTGAAGTACAGCTTTTTCTTAGCACTGTTCCAGGTTCCAGGTTACAGCGCTCGAAGGCAGTGTGACTCCTCGCTTTTCCAGGGGTGGCGGTTACTGACTGGTAGCTGCCCCCTGCGCAGCCTTGTAGGTCGCTCGTTGCCAAAATCTGTAGTAACTGCACAGTCACATAAAGTAGTTTTTCAGTTCCTTTATTTCAAGTACCTCTTCTTCATGCAGTAACCTCCAGCAGAGTGCCAACAACAGCTGCTGTTTCTTAGAACACCACAGAATTACCATTCTAATTACATCATCAATGCCCTGGAGGATTCATTACATAAGACATCTCCACACATATCTTAAGAACAACCTTTCAAAAAGGAATACTGTGTTTTTAAAAAAATTGAAAAATTCATAATTAAGCTGACCTACAAAGGGGGAAGAATTGTCATTGAGGATAGAGATAAATATGAAGAAGAGATCATACGTCAACTTCAGAACATAAACATTTTCGTGTCTTTGAGTCCCCTTCTTCATCAAATTATGAAGTTGGTTGAAATCAGAAAAAATGGTGGCTGGTTGATGAATAAAGAAGAAGAATTCTTGTTTAACAAAATTGCCAGGACTCAGGTAAGTTACATCCTCCCAAACATTAAAAAATACATACAATCTAACAGGACGGCCAATAGTGTTGGTGTGAATTTTATTCTTGAACCTGTGGCCAAATATGATGATGTTTTTTTAAAACTCTTGTTCAATCAGATTCCTAGTTATTTGAAAGATATGATGGATGTCATCAATTGAATTGAAAACATCAATTTCAATGAAGTAAAGGATATAGTAGTGACACTAGATATCGTAAGCTTGTATACCAACATTACTCAGCAGGCAATGGTACATTTTTGGGAAATGAGGGAAAGGCCACATACAGTTTCCACGGAATTCATTCTAAACGTGTCTGAGACATGCTTGAAGAACAATTATTTCCAATTCAGCCAACAATTTTATTTGCAGATTAAGGGGACTGCAATGGGCTGCCCCTTCATGTCGAAAATGGCAATTATGTTTATGGCACTTTACGAGGAGAAATGAATTAACAGAAATCCATTTAAAATGGCAAGATAAATCTTTTACCTGGCCCAACCCTTCCTTTATACTACATATAAATCACCCACCCCTAAAGTAGGCCCTAGACAGCCCCAGAGGCAGGGTGCTGTGTATTTAAAAAGTTGGACATGTATTTTTAAGTATTACATGTCCTGATACCGAAGGCCTATATCTCCCATAGGATAACATTGGGATTACCTTATTATAGTGTAATTCCCAAATAGGAAGATATAACTGATCCAAATTTGGTGTCTCTGGAATCACAATTTAAATTCACAACTTATGGTGAAGTCAGCTTTTGAATTGCAATTCTGAAAATGCCACTTTTAGAAAGCTGCTATTTTATTACTTTAGCCATATGGTGTCTTATGCCTGTCTTTGATCATATGTCTGGGGTAGTTCACAGTTGGGCTTTGTGTATTCCTCCCAGATAGCCACACATAATGAGAGCTTAGGAGTGACCTGATGGGCCATCCTGGCAGGATGGGAGGGAGGAGCTGGGCACAGACTCACTCCCACCTGAATAGACTGTGTCCTGTCCACACACAAAGGGCTGCATAACCCCATGTAGCAAGTCTGGTGTCAGGACAGGGACTCTGTGCACTTCAAAGCCATTTATTTGAAGTCTCCCCCACTTCAAAGGCACAACTGGGTACAAGTTCTAGACCTCAGACACCACCACTACAGGACACCTCTGGGCCTGTGGATAGTCCGCCAGGAAGAAGGACTGCTGTGCTGTTAAAGGACTGTCACTCTACTGGACTGCCACTTTGAAAGATATGCTGCCTTGCTGTGCTAACCTGCTGCCCTCTTGACTGAAAAGGAAGGACAGGATCTGGAACGCATTTTGAACCCATGACCCCAGAGGGACTCATAGGGCTAGTCAGCTGGCCTCCTGATCTGAGCTGCAGGGACAAAACAGGCTTCGCATAGTTCCTGGACCCACCTTCAATAAGTTCCTAACCCCCAAGAAGCACCTCTCAGGTCCCTGGACCCTTGGTGTGGTTCTCGAGCTCTTAAAATCAAGCTTTTGGACTCTTCCCAAACCCAAAAGGGCCCATTCACTCCGGAACTGTGCTGCCTGCACAGTGAATCAGCTCGAGCTGCCACAATTTTGTCTCTGCGCCCCGCAAGCATGGTCCACCAGCATGGATTGCCACCGCAAAGGCCCAGCCCATCCAGCCGCAACACCCTGCCTACTCTTTGCACCCCACCGACCTTCGCCATTGACGCTCTCTTTGCTCCTGGCACACTTCTTCCCCGCAAATGGGGCTCCTGGCAAAAAACTTGAAAAGATAAAGCTTCGGTGGGACTAATCTGGGACTGTATTCACCCTGTGCTCCATCGTGGTCGGCTTGAACCATTGACTTTGCCCCAGTCCAGCGATACCAGAAAGCCCTTGTTTGTGCCTTATGCTTTTATGCAGTATTTTACAGTTTATGCATAAAACATTCATAAATCAGTTAACTGATTGGATTTTTGCTGTTTTGGTAATGTTTTATTTATTAAATGATGCTTTCTTTTTCTAACCTGGTGTGGAATCTTTTTGTGTGGTGTTTTCACTGTTTTACTGTTTGAAATGTTGCACAAATACTTTACACATTGCCTCTAAAATTTAGCCTGACTGCTCTTTGCTAAGCTACCACAGGGTGAGCAGGGAGTAATTTAGGGTGTGCTTATATCCCAGTCAGCCAGGAACCCGATTTCTAATATTGTTGATTAGCGGTGAGGATAGGACTTATGTTTGTGCAGTGACGTACAGTGACAGGGGAACACTACCATTCCACAACTAAGACCAACTCGAGTTTTTAAGTTCTCACTGATTGACTTTTTGCTTTTTCACTAAATTCATTCCCATCCTACCTGTCTAACTGTGGTTGTGGCCTCACCTACAAAAATGGAAATTGAGCTGGACAACATAGTATCCTGCACTGTGGCCAGGCTCAAGGAATTTTGTAAAAAGAGTAGACTTCCAGCAAAGATCATCATCAGGAAGATGGAGTTCAGTTCAGTTCAAACCACTTTATTCGGCTAACAAAAGCCATAAAAGCACACCGCAGAGAACAATTTACATACAAAGTAAATAAAAAAACATATTAATACATTTTAAACCCTTTAAAATATCACATACAGTCGATTAAAATCAAACCAGTAAAAAACAAATGGATCATATTTCATTTCTCAGACAATAAAAACAATTATATCTGTATATAAAATCATCCAACATTTTAAAATATCTAAAACCCTTTCTTCCTATGCCTCACTGCCGACACCAAAAAAGTAGTAATGTAAAAAATCTCCAATGGGTTATTTAACAACTGCAGATATACTAAGGCTGGTCTGACTTGCACAAATCCCTTGTCCTTTAATATGGGGCTTAAGAACTTTCTCCTCATGGGGCTAAAATGCTCACAGAACATGGTAAAGTGCATAGTGTCCTGCAAAGAAAAATTATCACAAGTGCAAGGGCCTAAATCATTGACCCTGCTCCAGCCCTGTACATCCGCTAAAAGACAATGAATAAGATTAAAACGAAACCTGGTTAGTAAAAATCGGTGGAAAGGTTTTCTGACTATTGACAAATACAGTTCTATCTGTGGGACTGTCTTTAGCAGCAGGTGGGCTCTCACCATTGGTTTCTCAATCTCCAATGCCTCCTCTCTACAAAACCGCATGTTTAAAAACTGGGCTTTAACCCATGCCACATCCTCTTTCACAATCTTTTCAGGAGTAGCAAAAAGTTCAGGTCGTCCCAGTTTGCCTAGCGTTGACTTGACATAATGTATCCATTGGATTTTATTTACATTATCCAGCGCTAAACAGTCCCTAAAGATGTCTCTATTCAGACACAGTTCCTACATTGATCCATGTCTTTAACCAGGAAATCACAGGACCTAACCCAATTTGATCCTCAACAAAACCACTACCCAGCTCCTGATGAATAGCATACATAGGGATCGATTGAGGAACCGCCAGGAGATATCTCATAAATTTGTTTTCAACTAGCTGAAGTTCCGCTACAGGTTTAAATCCCCAAATTGCAGACCCATACGATGCTATTGCTATACTTTTAGAGCCATATATTTTAAGTAGGGCTTCAAGAGGCTTCGCTCCCAGTCGGGAGGCAAAACCTTGAATAGCAGCTACAGACCTTGACATGACGAGTTTTTTTGCCCGTAACTGGGGGGTCCATGAGCCTCTTTCATCAAATAAGACTCCCAAATAGGGGAAAGAGGAAACCCTTGACAACTCGACCCCCTCACAATAGAAAGTTTTACATTTTTTTGACTTCTGCCCTATCATCATCGTATGTGATTTCGTTTTATTGACAACAAAGTCCAGGGATTGCATGAAAGATCCAAAGGAGTCCAGAAGTTTCTGGAGACCTATTGCAGTACGAGCCAAAAGGACTGCATCATCCGCGTATAGGAGGGCGGGGATAACCCTGTCCCCTATACGTGGAATATCTAAAGTGGCAGTGCTAAGGGAAGTATTTAAATTATTTATATAAAGGGTAAAAAGCAGGGGGGCTAATATACAGCCTTGACGAACCCCTTTATCAATTTTAAAGTGCTTGGTGCATTTACCATCTTGGTTGACTCTGATCCTGGCATAAAGATCCTTATGAAGATCTGCTAGAAAATTAACTAAACAACGATCCATCCCCATGTCCAACAGTATTGACCATAACTTAGTTCTATTTACTAGGTCAAAAGCTGATGACAGGTCCATAAATGCCAGCTGCAGAGTACCTTGTTTTGCTACGGGGTGTACTTCTCTACCAAAAGGTGCAAATTTAAACATTGATCTATGGTACTTCTGCCTTTCCTAAAGCCATATTGACAGTCTGTTAAAATACCAGAGTCCACCAACCATACAGAAAGTTTATTTAAAATAACTTTGCCTAAAACCTTGACCACAGAATCAATCAGAGAAATGGGTCTGTAGCAACCTGGGTTGCCTCTCTGCCCCTTTTAAACACAGGGATAATGGTCGACAGGGACCAAGATGGCGGGAACCCGTGGGTACTAGCCGTATTCAGGAGATTAGTAATAGCTTTTGCCCAGAGATGAGGAGTTAATTTGTATAAATCGGCCGGGACACAATCAGGGCCAGGACCTTGTTGCTGGTCATTTGTACGATAGCCGCCTCCACCTCAATTTCTATAAAAGTTAATGGTGTGTTACCCCGGACTAAGTCCGGAGTAACTGTTGGGACCAACTCAACCTGTGGTGCTCCATAAACAGTATTAAAATGGGAGTACCACTGATCCTCCGTGATATTACATTGTAAGGGAGTATTATTTTGTCCGGAGAAAAAAGGTTTGTTAACTATTGCCCAAAATCTTGCACTATCCCTATTGACCTCAACCGAGAGTAGGTCATTCCATGCCTCATCTTTAATTTCCTGCTTACGGCGAATAATTATAAGTTTATAAGACTGTCTCAGTTGGGCTACAAGAATACGATCTCTAGGAACCTGCTTCAGGGCAGAAATCAACTTTTGGTGGGCTTTAGAACACTCCTTATCAAACCATTTCTCTCCCATATTAACATAACTTTTACTAGGCAAAGTTAGGCCCGCTGCCACCTGCACACAAATCTCCTCAAAAGCCAATAAAACCTCTGGGCCATTTTCTCCAGGGTTAAGGCATATATCGAAACACTCTTCTGCGTTGTGCATTAAATCCTTTAAAAATAACTCAGGAATTATACTCGTCCATCTTAGCCTCCGTCCCTGATCTATGGTCTTAACCTGCAGACGAATAAGTGATTGACCCTCTTTTTCTTTAAGGCCGATTGACCTACATAACTCTAATATAACAGGGCTGTGATCACTATATTCAGACCATATAGCACCATACTTAATAACTAGTGGTGATAATACCTGCGAAATGAAAATGTAGTCAATTATAGAATCTTGCCCCCTTGCCTTAAAAGTCGGGATCCTTTGCCCTAAATTATTTATATTAGGTTGACATAAGTTGAGTACCGCAAGACGATCCTCCAGGCATTCTCCTTGCGGACTATGCTCAAAATGACAACTAAGGGGGTCCTCTGGGCCAAGATGGAGTTACAAAAGGCACAGAGAGCCTGGGCAGAAGTCCACCAGTCATTGGCTACAGCAACAGAGAATGAGATGGGCAGTGAAGGAGAGGATTTGGATACCAGTTCTGAAGGGGAAGAGCCTAGAGAGGACCTTCCCTGCTTCCTCCTGCAGTTGAGTGTGATTATATGACCACACAAATTGGTACTGGCTCACCATGCAGAGAGCAATGTGCCTTCCAGGGGCCTGAGCCCAGAAGAATTGGAGGACAGAAAGGAGGAAAGGAAGCTTAAGCTAGAGCTGGCCAGATTTTCCATGGAGGAGAGAGTTACATTGGAGCCTTTGGCTCATGAGAGGAGCCTTAAGGAGCTGGACATTAAAGTCAGACAGGCAGACTTCAGCAGTGATGCTGGTAGCATTCCTTCAGTGCTCTCTGGAGACAGTAGGGTACATTTTCACAAAGGAATTTGTTCATTGATTATTTTTGTGGTAGATGACATTGACAAGTGGTTTGAGGCTTATGAAATTGTCTTACAAATGCACAAGATCCCTGTGGGGGATTGGGCAGCTAATCAGTGGAGGCATATCCCCTGAGAGGGGAGGAACACCCTACTCGCCCTAGCTTTGGAAGACAGAATGAGATATCCCCCCATGAAAATAGCCCTTGTCAGGAAGTATGGTCTGATCCCAGAAAAGTACAGACAGAAGTTCAGTGACAGTCAGAAACTGGCCCAACAGACCTGGGTGGATTCATTGCACTGAATGGTTGGGTGAAGGGCAGTGAAGTAAATGATTATCAGGGGCTGTACAATTTGATTGTACTGATTTAGTGTCCTAAAGCACATAACACTTTAAGTAGGCCTTCTTATAGATGTTATACGCAGACAATTTTGAATCATTATAATTGTATATGTATGGTACTTTTATGATTGGTCTCTGGCTTTATGTTGTTTTATTTCATACTTTTATGGCTGCATGCCAGCCGAATAAATTTGATTGCAATGGAGCACATGTTCAATCTTTGTTTCCCAGATCTGCACCAATACCTGAATGATAGTAAGCTCGCTGACCCCAGGAAGTTTGCTGAGGAGGTGGACCGCTGGATCTGCAGCATGGTGCAAAAGGAGGTACCTGGGAATGACCCCAATAAGGGTGGTCAGGTTCCCCCCCCTGCAGATTAAGGGTGAGGTCAAGTAAGACAGACAGGTCCCAGGATAAGGGAGGAGGAGGAGATGGTTCCCATGCCCCTTTTGAGAAAGAGGGAGGAGGTTCTGGTAGGTGGTGACCCAGGGTGCCCCATTTCTATCCCTGCTGCTTTGATTGTTCCCAGCCAGGACACATGCTTGGCGACTCTGTCTGTCCTAAGAAACCACCCACAGGTGGGACCTCTACAAGGGTGGCCATTGTGGCCTTAGAGGTAAATAGTACCCAGGAGCAGGTCATAGACCATGCCATGCTCTCCCCTATAGCTAGGAGGTGGATTCAGAGGGTGAGTTGGTGATCCCTGATGGTGGGAGTCATCACTTCCATTAAGTGAAAGTGAATGGTATCCCAGTCAGTGCTCTGAGGGACACCTGGGCTATCTAAACCATGATAGTGGAAAAGCTAGTTTCTCCAGAAAAGTACACCAGCCAGGTGTACAAGGTAACTCAGGCCCATGGGCAAGACTTTTTCTGGACTATGGCCCTGGTATCCCTGGAGTGGGGTTGGTAGGTGACCCACAGGAGGGTCATAGTTAGTCCCCAGATGCTCATAGAATTTATTCTGGGAACAAGTTGCCCCCAGTGTCAGAGGAACTGAGAGGGGCAGCCGCCCAGGATGCCCTCACAGTTAAGCTTTGTGGGGGTGCTACTCCCAAGTGGAGGGTACAGGACCCCATATGGAAGGGCAGGGTGAGGGAGAACTTACCCTGCCTCCTGTACAGCCTCATGGTACAGACCCTGGGCTGAGTGACCAGTCCCAGGATACCACCCCTGAACTGGTGGGAGGTAGAGTAGAAAACAAGACACCTGAGGCTACTGCCCCCCTTGTCTGAGAAGCCACAGAGGTCAGGGAAGCATAAATGGCCTGGGGCCTGTCTCTGGACACTGACAGCTAGTAATGCAATCACAGACAAGTGAGGAACTAACACCCTCCGAAAGCGGTGCTCAAAGCAAGGGCATCAGGAGATACCTTAAGCGTAAACACAACAGAGAAGGAAAAGGAGTGCACGAGGGGCTGAAGCAGCTACAGGACCTCAAGTTAACCTCCTCCCACCAAAATTTGGCAACACTATCCAGGAAAAGAATCTCTGGACCTTCTTTTTCACACACCTCATTGATGGTTATTCTGATTGCATGGCTCATAACGCAAGTCCCATGGCCCCTCCCCCTTAAGATAGTGAGGACTCACTCTCCATAGTAGTTAAAAAAGCTTCTTAAGTGGCTACAAAAGACAATGTAGAAGATATTTTAGTAGTTAAAAGAGCTTCAATCATGGGGGCAGAAGACATTGTGGCTTTCCAAACAAACGAGAACTCTTCATTCATTAGGTCATTTGACAATAATAGTTTGATCTTACTTGATGAGCTAATAGCCATCCCTTGCAACTCTATGGAAGCTTTAACAGCCATCCCTAGCAATTCCTTGGAAAATCTTGACTCTTAAATAAATAGCAAGATGAGCAAGACCCCGGTATACATGGGTGCAACTAGCTTACATCCCAGAAGGGACACCAAGGTTAACTTTTCAGATTGAAATTACCCCAAAAAACTGGGAATCCTGTGGCCTCCCTGTTTTTGGAGTTTCCAATAATGCATAACATTCCTTTGTCCCGTTTAGTGAAAATCATCAAGCCGCAGAGCTCCCTTGCAGTGTTGGAAGCTGTACCTTTGGCTAAAGCACCTTATACTCCAACGTCCTGTCCCAGTTCTGCTGCAGATGTCTACTCCCAAAGTCGGCCTCACAGCACCTGTCGCAGTGAGGAAATTGCCTAGAAGCAATTAATGGAAAAGACCATCTCTTTACATTCCGACTAACTTGACATCCAAATAATGATTCTGCAAAATTTAGCAGACTACTCAAAAGACATTGATCAAAAACTAAATAAATTAGATTCTGTAATATCACTTGTGCAGCACTGCTCTCTGGATAATGAAGTTACATGCTTTTGTTTACACCTTCTTGAAAAGCTGGCCGATCTTCCTGCAGTGATGACTTCTGTTAGAAATGGGGTTTCTGGTTGGCGAGGGTATGCACCTAAACCAGGCAGAACCCACCACTCAAGTCAGGGTAAGGGAGGTACACACCCAAGATAACCCCTGTTCACCCTTGGTAGCTTGGCATGAGCAGTCAGGTTTATCCCAGAGGCAATGTGTAAAGTGTTTGTGCAACATACACACACACACACACACTAGTGACACAATAATTACACCACAAAAGAGACACCACACAGTAGTATATAAAAATATGCATCTGTATTGCATATAAACATAGACGAAAACACCATAAACCAATAATCGCTTTGCCACTTAGGCAATTACCATAACAACACAGTTAGTGCAATAAGATAAAGGCACCATCACTGTGCACCCAAGGCAAATCCTGAAATAATGCTTGTTATCGTGACAATCCAAGGCAAAAACGACACACATTAGAAAACATCAGGGCACAAAATGCAGGTTATAACATACATAAATCATAACTGCTGGGCATACTATGCAAGTCCTGGCAATGTAAGGAAAAACACCATACACCATAGCATCAGGTTCTGACATGCAGCAGTTTGGAGGAAAGCACAAAAATCACCATAGGTCTTCATAGGTCATCATAAGTACATGGGTCCCTAAATAACATCACAAGCCGAGAGCGAATCACTCCTGCAATCCTACTACATGACTTAGGGACAAAACACATACATCGTCAGGAAACTATAGGGCACGGAACATCTTTACTCCTACTAGATTGTCTATGGTACTTTCAGGCTGTTTTCCCTAATTGCAGCAAGTTCGAAATCGGGGGCACCCCGTCAAAGATTCACCCCGCAGTGCCACCATAGAACAAATGCCACAAAATAACAAGTGCTTCCCAACACAGCAGATACCACGTGCAAAACCTACAAAGGCAGATGCCCATGACCACGCGATGCAGCAGCTGAGCTACAGGGCATCCATAGTAACCCACCCTGCATTACTCCTCACACAGGCCGATGTGGTTGGGGCAAACAGCCTACGATCACTCACCCAAGTCCGAGTAGGGAGGCTGCATCTAGAATCCACTAATCTGGGTATGTCGCGATACAATGATAGAAGCTGCTGGAGGCGCCACACTGAGAGGGTTCTTGTTGGATGGCTGCAAGGATACAAACTGAAGAGTGGTGCCTCCGATCAGCATGTATTCATTTCAGCGCTAGCATCAATGCAGTGCTAGTAGCATCTTCCTTAAGCTCTCAGCTTCCTCGCTGGTCCTGGGTGTGGGCCCCCAAAGGGGGGGGTTTCAGACGGCCATCCGCACTACTTTCAGTGGCAGAGATGGAGCCACTAGATGCTGAGGTACGTTGTGGTCCCTTTTCAGGAGGTGCGGGCCGAGTTTTTAACACTCTCCCGATCAAAAGAAAGGAACATGGGGGGAACGCTGCACCACATGCTGTGAGACAATGAAAGCAAGGGAATCTCCTGGCCAGAATCCAAGGTGGTTTTTAAAAGTTGAAAGCGCTTCACATGCGCTTCTCGTGGAGCCTGATGTAATGCCCACCATGCAAATAAGGCAGAGGAGCGCTCACCAGGCACTGTCCTCTGAGACGTGTAGTTACCAGGCAAAAGCCAGGAGCAGCTAATAGTGCTCACTCTTTGCTGAACTCCTGGGAGAGTACTTGGGGGCAGGGTGCAGGCAGGCCAGCACAATCAGGGCAGAGGCAAGGTGGCAGTCCATTCTGCGGCCCAGCAGGCAGCAGATTAGCACTACAAGCACTGAAGTCCAATGGCGGTTCCTCCTGGAAGTCCTCTGGCAAGGTGCAGCATGTAGAGCCTGCAGTGTCTGGATACAAGTCCCACACAGTGACTAGAATCATGAGGTCAGAGCACCTGTACTTACACTCAAACTGTCTTTGATGTGGAGGTAACTTCAGAAGAACTTTAGAAGTGCACAACACCCCCATTCAATCGCAGTCCTGGCTCCAGACACATGATATGGGGGTGGAGACAGCATTGTGAGAGGACAGGCTCAGCCCTATTCAGGTGTCAGTGACAGCTCCTTCTACCACTCTAGCTCAGGAAGACCCATCAGCCCGGTGATGGACCATCAGGTTATGCAGGACACACCTCAGCTCCCTTTGTGTGACTGCCTAGAGTGAATGCATATACAGCCACTGTCATTCTAAACCAGATGTTGATTGGAGTCAGTCTGCAAAGCACAAAGGGGCAGATTTACAAGGAAGTGCTGCACCGTGGCACCACAAGCTCCTTGGCTGCGCCACGCTGCGGCATCTTTCAGAGTAACAGGAATGCAACATATTTACAATGATATGTCGCATTCCTGTGTTTCCCTGCGCTGGCGCACAAACAGCTGCCATGCGCCGGTGCAGGCACTCTTGCACCATGGTGCAAGTATGCTCTGCGTCATGGGAGATTGCTTTTGTGCAGGAAGGGGCACCTTCCTGCACAAAAACAATCACTACAGGTATTTTTCCTCTTTCAATGTGTGCTGTAGAATGCAGCACGCATTGAAAGAGGAAATAAACGAGGAGAAATGAAAACATTTCTCTTTGTTGCGCCTCGCTATGCCACCCATAGGGTGGCGTAACATACTGACGCATTTCCAGGTTTACGAATCCTCGTAAATCTGGAAATGTGACTGAGCCCCATGGGTGCTGCGTGGAAACACCCACAGCAACACCTATGGAACGCCCCTTTCATGCAAAAATGCTGCATGGAAGGCTGGAGTGACAAAGACAGGAAAAGCCATGCAGGGTGGCTTTCCCTGTCCTTGTAAATATGGGGCAGAGAAATGCGCTGCCAGTGCGTCACAAAAAGTGATGTACTGGCAGCGCAAGGGGCGTGTAAATCTGCCCCACAGAGTCATAAAAACACAAAAATGCCCACTTTCTAAAAGTGGCATTTCTAAAATAGTAATGAAAACCTCACCTTCACCAGTAAGCAGGATTTATCACCACTATTCCAAACATCCCAAACATGGCAATGCTACTCCTTTCAGATCAGAAATTACCACTGAAACACATGTCAGGGAATTCCCAATGCAAACCTATCAGAGGAGCAGGGCTCAGAGCAGTGAGAAACCAAATAGGCTGTTTGTCACTTAAATAGTCCAAACAGGTGTAAGCCAATCATACCAAGTTTAAGCACATGCACTTTAGCACTGAATAGCAGTGGTAAAGTGCCCAGAGTCCAATGCCAACAAACACAGGTCAGAAGAAAATACAGGAGGAAGACAAAAAAGTCTGTGGATAACTCTGCAAAAAAGGCCAGTTCGAACAGCTTCCCTAGCTACTGATCTACAAAAAAGAGGTGCTTCTAATACGTTCGGCCCCATCAACAGCCAGCCCCATTACAGAGTTTGAAAAATCAGTGGGCATGACAGACAGGGTAACCTTTGACCATGTTGCGTCACAATCAATGGACTCTCACAAATCCAACTTAACAAATCGGCTGGAAGAGGCAGTGTTGCTGGCAACAGACAACAACAACCTTACTAATAAGGTTTCACAATGCCATAATTTTGCAGAAGTTGAGCTGGATTCCCCTGCTAGCCCACTTTTTCAAATGGCACCAACAATTTCACAAAAGAACAAAAAGCGACTCAAGAAACTTAATAAAAAGGTAAAAAAGGGATAGTCTTCACAACAAAATTTGATGACGATGTTCTTCAAAACTGACCAATGTCAAAGGCCATTAGAGCCTGTATCAGCCTCTGGTTATGCAAACAGTGAATCATCTGTCCCCACCCTGAAATGCTAACTACATTGGGAATTGTGGCACCAATGTTGAATTTGAATATTCCTGAAGCTTTAACTGGTTTCTCCAACAGGAGCTTAAATCACCTTATTTGACAGCACCAGGTGCCACTACAAAGTGTAGTTTAACACAGGGGACCCAAACTGATCAAATAATCCGACCACAGAAAGGGCTTGACTATACAGTGGAGCAGGTCACTGAAGATGGTGGGGCTATCCAACGTTCATATAGTCCTAGGGGTCCATTATTGAGAAATGAGAGGGATCAGTCTTGCAAGGTATTCTGTTATACTCCGAATATACATCACGGAGCAATGAAGATACCCTAAACAGGAGTAACATAATAAAGTTACTTGCCGCTATTCCTAGCAACATAATTTCCAAAGACATTGACTACATCGTCTTCACGAAGGGGCTGAGTGATGAAAGTAATTTAAGAACAGAAGTCTGCATCTTTGATAACAACCGGAACGTCACTTTTACTGAAGGTACGGTGGCGCATTCTGCAGGACTTTTTCTACAAGGCTACGTAAAGTCACCCTGCATGGCTATTCATGACCTTGTAGTTATGGATTGAGGCAACGCAGTGCAAGCCACTGAGTTGCCTCACCCTGTGATAGGGAGGCATGCCATGAGCGTTACGGTGGGTGTCCCACGTAACATCTATGGCATTTGACACATTCCCAGATTTACGAGAATTCATAAACCTGGCAATGCATCAAAAGCCTACCCCTCCCCAGGGGTGGCTTAGGGGAGGTGCAATGTGGAAAAATAACATTATTTCTCCTCATTTTTCCTCTTTCTAAGTGTGCTGCATTCAGCAGCACACATAGAAAGAGGAAATTGCCTCCATTGATTGTTTTTGTGCAGGAAGGTGCCCGTTCCTGCACAAAAACAATCACCCCTAAAACGCAGACACCCTTACACCTTGGTACAAGGGTGCCTGCGTTGGCGCATGGCAGCCATTTGTGCACCAGTCTATGATGAAAGGACAGGAATGCCCCCTATCTGATAGATACAGCGAAATCCTGCCCTTTTCTTTTGACGTAGGGCAGCGCAGTAGGAAGGCTTGCAGCGCTGCCCTACGCCAAAAGATTGTAAATAAGGCCCAAAGGTTGCATGGTATACACTGAAAAGGAGAGACTGGCTCAATAGGGTATAAGGATTGTCAAACAAGCTATAGCAAAATATCCCCCAATTTTTGCCCTGCAGCACCTTCAGCCTCACAGAAGCAACTTTGTCTCTAATTCCTTTCATCTTAAACCCACAGTCTAGCGAGACACTCAAACCAGTAGCAGCCCCTGTCTCTTTTGATAATGATGTAATCATGTATAAAAATCTTGAGTCACGGAGTAGAGTTTGTCACCTAACGAACACTTTGAACTGTGTTGAAGCTAAGCTAATCAATGTGACCCTGCATTTACCCTAATTCACTTCCGGGTAAGTTGTCATCCCCTCTAACAATCGCTTTGCTGACTGCAAGAATTATTTCATTTATGACAGTTGCCTCGTCAATTCTTAAAAATGATACATCTTGAAAGCAAATGGTATACATCGCTGCTGCTAGTATGAAGGGAGGTTGCTGCTTTTTTGTATTATTAATCGTGCGATAATGTGTACTTCTGTTTGTGGTATTTTTTATATTCGGCATGGCACAGTTTCCTAATATCATTGTGCTTTTTTTAATCGCAATGTTTGCCATGATTTTAATAAATCGTGCAACCAGAATACACTTTGAACTTTGAACTGCCAGGACAATCAATTTATTGGGCACTATTTTGTGAGTCAATGAGTCTGCAACTCCATTCAAACTCGTTGAGTAATTCTTGGCCTTCTCACATCACTGCCCCGAGTCTGAAGTTCTAAAGTGGTGCTTAGTTTTGAGGGTCCTCGTATGTCAGACCCGGAACACCAGAGGCAAACAGACTCAATTACCTTGACTAAGGTATAGTAGCCCATGTGTGACCTGTGATCCCAGAGAGGTCTGGCGGATTAGAGGGTCTAGGGACCTAGAGGGTCTAGGTTATCAAAAGCACAGTAATGTTGAGTGGCTAGAACACATGTATCAGCCCAAACTTTCTTTCCTCAAATTGGGCATTCAGGGGCATATTTACGTTCCCTGGCGCATCCCTGCAAATCAGCAGGGATGCGCCAGGGAAGATGCGTCACGTAAGGTTGTTCTTGCGCCATCAGCCGATGCGCCGCATTTACAATGCGGCGCGACGTGGCTGCACGGATGGGCAGATGCGTGTCGCATCCCCCGACGGAGAGCGGCGCATTACGCTGGAGTCGCGTCGCAAGCACGACGCGGCTCCAGCAAGGCTCTCGGGGTGCCCTATGCCTAACATGCTGCGTCATCCTTACGCCTGCTTCAAGCAGGCGCAGGGTTTTGACGCAGCATGGGCGACAGTGACTCAGTGAAATCTTGTAGATTTCACTGCGTCACTTTTACGAGGCGTACCTGCGAGGGAACGCCCACCCTGCACGGAACGCCCACATGAAACCTGACGACAGGTTTCATGTGGCGCAGGCGCTATAACGTGACGCATCTCCCTAGATGCGTCACGTTGTAAATATTGCGCAACATGGCGCATAGCGTAGTATCGCCGCTGCGTCACATAAGTGACGCAACGAAGCGGCACAAGAGTGGCGCAAGGGGCTTGTAAATATGCCCCTGAGTTTTTTTTATATTGTTCTAGGGGCTCATTATGGCATTGCTTACCGCACAGCTATTTTCCTGACACACTTGGTGCTGATTTGCAGTTCAGTAGAGGATGGATATTTCCAGCAGGCCTCACTGAATGGGAAATACGACAAATGAAAAAGCAACTGAACAACAGATGTATATTTACAGACAACTGGTCAGGTGTTCTATAAAAGTGAATTGTTTTTATTGCAAAGATTATTTACTAGACATAATACAGTCTTACCTGCTACATGAAGAATTACAGTGGACTTGGTTATGCACACATATTTGGTTACTGAACATGCTGCCCAAGCATTTTTAAGTTTCCCACTTCCAACTATTGAAGACGTCCATGAACAAAGATGGCACAGTATTGTATATTTTGAACAGGTAGCCGGTGCTTAGTTTCTAAAAAAGCATAACTGTGTGGCCCAACAGTTTCTTAAAAGCCCACATCCATTGCTGTTGAATGTCAAAGTTTTCTAATTTTGATTCCACCTCTTACTCTTTGCTTTCATCACTGTTCTCTTCCTGTCGCTTGTGGGTTCTTTTCCTCCCTTTCCTCCTCTTTTTCTCCCTTCGTCACTGTTTTCTTGTCTTTCTCCTCCTCCTTCTTTCTTTCTTTTCTGCCTTTCTCTGTCTGGTTCTGGGTCAGTGTGAAATGGTGCAAAATAAGTCCCAGTCACCAAAAAGAGTGTCATTGCCCATCACCTGCAACCACTGACACAAATTAAGCACTACCACTGGGGCCGGACAGGGGAACGAAAAGTAGCCTGGCAGAAATACTCAAACCATCCCCACTCCCTTCCTCCCATCTCTCTCTCTCTCTCCGCACCCATCCATCTTCTTTCCCCCTATCCTTCTCTTCTCCCTCTCTGATAGCTCACACTCTCACCATCTCTCCCCCTCCTTCCCTGTCTGTCTTGAAGCCCCCTGTGCATTCTGCAATTAGTCTCGAAAGCTGGGGAAAGTGATTGAGGCACCAGAAGGAGCCCTGGGCTTCCAAAATCAGCCTCCAATAAGCCACTGAGAAAATTCTCAATGGAATAAAAGGTCAATCCGGCCATGATTACCACACATAACTGATCATGGGCAAAGGAGGTAAGTAAGTAAGTAAGTAATGCTTTATTGTACATGGTTATTTAAAACCTTTACAAAGGAGGTGAACAGCAAGGGCAGCTTGATGCCCAGAAGTGGAAAGTTGTCTTACAGTTGGCTTTGACATGGGTGAGGTGGCTTGTTGTATTAAGTTGAGGTTTGTTAAATTCAAGTATGACATTGATAACTTAGGGTCTAAGCCTGACCATGTGTAAAGTCAGATTAGTAATCTACACTCTGACATGAAACTATCAACCCCCCTAGAGCTCTCTTGCAGAGTATTTGCCTACCTCTTTAAACTGAAACTAAAATCCAGAGTGGTCCTGCTCAACCTAATGCAGTAGGGAAGGTTAACTGATTTTTGTTTCCTAAAAGAGCCTCACACCCACCTCCTGCCTAATAAGAATAGGTAAATTTGTATAATTGCAAAGTGAAAAAACTGTTCTTTTCCTTGCAATTATTATGGGGATTGCTCAGACCTTTGACAGGTAGTGTGATAAAAGTCCACATTCTTTTTGTAAATCACGTACATTTACTTGCACACTACACAGCCAGGACAGGATTTATTGGGCCCTTTGCAAGTGCTAAGTCATCATACATAAGCCAATTGCTTGATTTATGAGTCCTTAGTATTGGCAAAACGTGACCTTGCATCATAAATCCTTTACTCACAGGCTATATTATTCCATGATGGTGTAACACTGCATGGGAGTAAACCCTGCAAGGGTGGGGGTTTGGACATCCAGGGCAGGGTTTACCAGGGATGGTTGGGACACCCACATACACCTCTTTTTACACGTGTACCCTACAAATAGTCAGAAATGTTCTCATTCCATGAGTAGGCCCCTTTCTAGGATAAGAACATAAAGTTAAAATTATGGTGAAGTTGCAGAGGACTGTGAGGGATATTGACAAGAACGTGTGCTAAACATCTCCAAAAAATGTCAACGCAACTTTACACATCGCAGCCTATCACGGGAAAATAACACCGTGTTAACGTGGAATTCACAACACAGCGGTACCATGCGATAGTCCGCCGAAAACGCGGCCAATGTCCGCGATACAACCACCTCGACGGAGATAAAAACACAAACCACAACACCAAAAAACGTGCGATGAGCCCATTCGCAATGAGGAAATCAGCGATAAGCAGCGCCAGGCCTGCGGCACACACACGGCAGGTGGGAAAATCACTACAAAAGGAGAAAAAACACACAAACACAAAATGACCAACACCGAAGCACCATGGAGGCAGCCGGAGCAGGCGCAGAGGACGAGCGCAACCCCACAAGCACCCCGGACGACCAGCCTGGGACCTCGGTGACAGGGAAGGGCAAGGACAAGAAGAAGAGGAAGATGAAGTTTAGTCCGCAGGAGAATAGGATCCTGGTCACGGAGGTGATAGAACACCATCAACAACTGTTTGTCGCCTCCAATGTGTCATTGGGCACCAAAAATGGATTATGGTGGTCCATTGTGGACAAGGTGAATGCCGTCGGAGAGCACAAGAGGTCAATGGACGAGGTCAAGAGGCGATGGATTGACATCAAGCGCAAGACCAAGGAGAAACTCGCAGGCAACCAGAAGGCAGCAATGCAGACTGGAGGTGGGAGCCCAGCGCCACATCTGGAGCTGGATGACATGGAGGAGCTGGTGTCGACAGTCATCAGTGTGGAGACCGTGGCAATAGTCGGGGCACCGGACACTGCTCGACATGACACAACACAATGGCAACAGGGTGAGTAACCACCAGGTACTGGGGGGACGGGGGGAGATGGCCACAATGGCACACATGCACAATCAAGCAGAGCACAGTGCAAACCCACAATCACTCTGGATCATGGCCCTGATCAACAGCCTGTCACAATGTACATTGCCATGCTGTCTGAATGTGAACATGTACCATGCGGCTACATACATGTGGACACATTGTAACACAGCATCTCCCCTCCACATTGCAGGGGCGCCTTCAACGCCACCTGCAGAGCAGTCCCAGCCACTCTTCACTCATGACGAGGAGGACACCACCAGCATCGACACCCAAGCCCTCCAAGACATCATTGAGCTCATCTGTCAATCACCTCCAGGACCAGGGCAGCCCAGCTGCATCGAGGAGACCCCACCCACTCCACAAACAGCAGGAGGCACCCACAACCCCGGCTGTCTCCCAAGACCCCCCTGAACAACACATGGCCTTCCAATGCCGTGTGTTGGAGGTACAGAGGGAGATGGCTGAGCAGGTGCGGGTGGGGTTCGACCTCATGGCTACCAAACTTGACGCCATCCATGGGTGTCTGAGTCCCATCAGGGACCACCTCCAGTCCCTAACGGACACCCACACTCTGCTCCATGGTCTCCAACGAGCCCTGGCTGACATCGCTGGAGTCATGACTCGGAGACAAGAACACCTGTCCGCTCAGAGTGGCTCCAGCGATCTCAGCCGTGAAATGGCACACATGCGGAGGCTCATGGAGGACATGGTGCGGATGGAGGCAGAAAGGATGGCAGCCACCGCTGCACATCAGCGAAATGTAGCTGGGATCTACCATGCCCTGCATGTCCTCATCATGGCATTGCTGCCACAAGGTGTGGCGCAGATGAATGCTGCTGCCCCTACACCATCCACATCTCTGCCCCCTGGTGTGTCAGTGCTTCACAGTGCGGCAGGCATTTCCACTCCGGCACCTGATGTGTCAATGCCACACAGTGCAGCCGACAATCCACCTCCGGCCCCTGATGTGTCAGTGGCACACAGTGCCGCAGCCGGAACTGCACCACCCACAGGTGGGGCAGAGCACACATCCGAGGACGAGCATGTGGATGGGCTTGAGTTCAGAAGGAGACACTAGCATTCATGTCCGCCACCTGGCCTGTTTCTGCTTGGTGCCTCACATCGCCCCATGACCTTCCACTGACCCCGATACACTCTGCTGCACTCACCTTGGACTGCGACATGGACTGCCATATCCTGTTTGGTGACCAATGACACGGCGACCAGACTGCGGACTGTACCCTTCCTCTTCCGCTGTACTTGTCATTCCCCGATGGACTCTGGCTGGCCCTCCACGGGCCCATATTGTAAAGTGGGGTTGGCATGGCCCTGTACTGCTCCAACTGCAAAACTCCACTGGATGTGCATTAAACATTCAGGAACGCACTGCTGTGTCATGTCTTTCATCATTCATGTATGAATGTGTGGATGAATGTAGGCTCAGTGATTCCCCCCAACGTCAATGATGCTCATCTAGTGGGCATCCAGTCACAGTGTGCTACATTTCCGATTGCGTTCCGGGTGCTGCAGACAACACAACAGGGACACACGCATTAGTCACTTCCTTGTCCGGACATGGACTGAACCACGCCCAGAGCCCCCGAGTCATTGTTGCAAGCCCTGCGCTGGTCCGGCGTACGCCAGGCCAGACCACTCCGCTTATGCTCCGAGGGGGGGCCCACATAGCTACATGTCGCAGGCGTACATGCTAGTGGTTTGCAGGTCACTGGTCTAGTTGTCAGCATGTCACGGCCATTCCCTGAGGGCAGGTTTGCATGCACACCACACCCATCCGGCACAGGCGTCACATGCCATGTGACCCCGCCAATATAAGGGGCCGACAACGTCACATTCCCCACTGCCGGTGGTGACTGGATGACGGACGTTCCACGATACTCAATCATAAAGGGCCCATGACTTGTTGCGCACAGGGTTAGTGGCACCAGGAGCCATGCGGCCATCACAGGCCTACCACCACCTGGCGCTGACTGGGGTTGCACAGGGTTAGTGGCACCCGGAGCCATGCGGCCGTCACGGGCCTACCACCACGTGGCACTGACTGGGGTTGCACAGGGTTAGTGGCACCGAAATTGCTGAGCGGGTGTGCAGCCTGCGATGATGACGTGTGCAATGATGTGGCCTCTGCCATTGATGCCTCAGGACTCAGCGTCATGTGTGGGACCTGCTGGTCCGTGGCGCGGGTCCGCATGATGTGGAGCATGACATGGTGGCGGGACCTGGGCCTGGAGCTTGCACGGGCACGTGGTGTGCCCACTGGTGGACACACCGTTGGAGGCAGGCGAGCAGTGGGGCCTGGGTGCGCAAGTGTGGACGGCCAGCACTGGCCGGCGGGAGGGGGTAGGGTGCGGCTGCATGTGTGCGCAGGACAGGCAGGTATTGTTGCCATGTGCAGTGTGATGGACTCTGGCATGATTGACTCTGGCCTTGATTGCAGATTGCAGACCTGGTGGCTTGCAGTGTATACTGGCACGTGGTTGGAGACACACCGGTGGCAGCAGATGAGCAGTGGTGCCTGGGTGCGTGGGGGCGGCAGTGTCCCTCCTTCTCCCTCTCTCTCTCTCTCTCTCTCTCCCTTCCTTTCCCTCTCTCTCTCCCTCTCTCCTTCCTTTCCTTCTCCCTCCCTCTCTCTCTCTCCCTTCCTTTCCCTCTCCCTCTCTCCCTCTCCCTTCCTTTCCTTCTTCCTCCCTCTCTCTCCCTTCCTTTCCCTCACTCTCTCTCTCCATCTCCCTTCCTTTCCTTCTCCCTCCCTCTCTCCCTCTCCCTTCCTTTCCTTCTCCCTCCCTCTCTCTCTCTCCCTTCCTTTCCTTCTCTCTCTTTCTCTCTCTGCCTTTCTATCCTTCTCTGTTTCTCTGTGTCTCGCTCCTTTGATGTGCGCATGACACACGTTCTGATTTTGTGCTTTGTTTTCCAGGCTGTGACATCAGGATTGTCCCGGACGGACCCGACAGAAGTCTTCTGCATTGGTGTTTTGTGTTGTATTCAATAAAGTTTTTGGTGGTTACTTCAATGATGAGTGACTGTTTCTCGTTCTTCTGCCCACACGTGTTTCTTGTTGTCATTGTGCGACATCATGTGCTTTTTGTGGCTCTTGTGTCATGCAAGGTATGTGTTTGTCCCAAGGGGATCCGGGGGGGATGGGGGGGGCGGGGTGTGGAGGGGGTGGGTGTTGTGGCCCTCTTGGGTCTCGGAGCTGCATGATCATTGTCTCCATGGCATCTGTGGGTCTTCAGATGTGGCTCTGGGCTGGGCTCCCTTTCATACTGCGGGTAGTCGTCCTGCTTTACACCAGCAAAAGGCAGGTGTTAATTCCCTGCTGCTACCGCGGCTTATCGCCTGTTTTTGGTTCGCATCGCAGATCTGGCAGTTCGTTGTGAAAGTGGTGTAGTGGTGTTTTGGTGTGTTTTTGCACGGGAACGCCTACTCTGCATCTCATTAGGGTTAGTTGGTGGTGTCACCCGTGGAGGTAAATTTGGAGGCGGTTATCGCGGGAATACTTGCGTTGTCTGCAGTTTGCAACCGCTTGTGAATGGGGCGTTAAATCTATCTCCATTTTTGTTGCGTTAAGGTGGCGATAACTCGGAGATAAGTCCTTGTGAATATGCCCCTGTGTTTCTCTATGGGAAAAAATTATTATCCCCATGGTGAAAAAAGAAGACAAAAGGGCTGTTTCAGAAGGGACAAAGGCCCTTTACCATAGATAGTTGTTCACTATGCCTAGTCACACGTGGGGAAATGCCTCCGATAAGGTTTAAGAAGGACTTCACAAAGGTTTCCAAGTAAATGCCTGTAAAACTGTTATTGTTATAGCTTCCCAGTGCAGTTCGAGAACTTTTGTGAATTTCATAAAATCAGTAATTACTCATAAGTGAGAAACTAATCTTTAGGTGCAGATTTACAACTTTCTTTGTGAATTGGGCCCAAAAAATGAAACAAAACTTATTTGAATTGGAAAAAAGTGCATAAGTTAACCACAGACACAGGCATTCCTTATCCATTTTTAGGTCGAGCCTGAGCCAGCGTGCAAGCGCTGCTCTGGCGATCTGTTGTAGGTAGAGTACGGAGGAGAAACTCCGCCCATATTTTTCATTGGCTTGTGTCTTTGTCCTGCTTAAATGCTGGTGTTTGATTCCTTAATAGGCTTGTTAGTCCCTCCTTAGTACTGCCATGTCGTCATATGTATCCTCCTGTGGCTACTGGCCCTTTTACTTAGTTGTTACACGGTACGTGTACCTTTTTTTCTTCATTGAGCTTCTCCTACATTAAGCACGACGATGTGCTTCGCTTACATTCAGCGTGCCATGCTTTCGAAGGAGGGACAATGGCGGACGTTTGTTTGCAATGCCATAGGTCTCGCATTTAAATGCGAGACCTATGGCATTGCAAATATTTATTTGTTTAAATGTCTTTAGCGCAGAAAGGAAAGGAACGTGAAGGCAGGAGGCTTCGAGCAAGGTGTTCCTTCTCTCCGCTCCTCAGAGTGCCGGGGGAGCCGCAACACGGCGACATGGTGTCCTTTGTGGGGCGCTACATCTTTTCAAGGGTAGGAAAGGTGTGCGGAGAAGACAGAGCATCATCTTCGGGCGCAGCTTCCCAAATGGCAGAGGAAAGCTTGACACAGAGCTTTAGGCAGGAATCTGAGGTGTGGAAACAAAAACCTCTCTGAAATGAGAGCTGTTCTGGGAGCCGTTGGGTGCCCCCTTCACACGGCACAGCACGTCTCTGAGCAAAGGCTCTGCCCCCGTTTGCGCTTCAGGATTTTATTTTTAATGCCCCTAGTATGTCAAAATTAAAATTCACCTGTGACACCCCCGACCCAACCCACACCACACACTTTCACCCCACCCACACACTCAGAACGCAGACATTTTCATTTTCTGCCAGAAGTGATTTATATCACCTTGGGGGTCCTCAGAAGTTGACAACATTTTTGTTGTTGATCGGCTTCATTGTGGTGCTGAAATCTGTTTTACAGAAGGATCGTCAATTTCATTTCTATTGTGGATATAGAGAAAAACATCAACAGAGATGTAATCTTTTTTATTAATAAATAAATAGGCGTAATAGTTTTTATTTGAACATACATAAATAAATAAACTCCACTCTATGAGACACATTAGGAGTGTGTTGGGTTGTCATAGTATGCTTAAACTAACAATTAGTGATGCTTTTTCTCACAGTGCACTTTGCTCGGATTATTACCACCTGTCTCGACATTCGATGGACAGTTCCTACTTTTTGGGAGAAAGTTATCATTCTTGTCAATTACGTTTGATTTAAAAAAAGAGTGCGCTGCATGTACCTTAACCTCCAGCAGAAATTTCCATTACATCAGCAAAATATTTCTCGCGTGCCCCAAATGCCCCTGTATTTAGTCTGTAAGCACTATTTACTTTAGTGAGTTTCTCTTACTGCAGGCCGGACATGCGCTGCTTCAGCTGAAACCGCTTGTGTTTTTTTAAGCAGCATGCCCACCCCGTAACATGGGCTCCTACTTTCAATCACTTCAACCCGGCATTATCTCGTGTCTGTTTCAACCCCCCCCGCAAAGTAAAATGGATTCAGAAATTATTAGCAAATTAAGTCATGTGAATTCCAGGTAGCACATAATCCTGTGCTAATGGGCTGAAGCTGAGACAGCACATCTGTGTTACATGTCATCTGTACTAAAGCCACCTGACGGGTTGTTTTCAAAAGCATGTTTTATTAACAACACCACCACCACCACTAATACCACCACCACTAATACCACCACCACCAATACCACCACCAGTACCACCACCAATACCACCACCACCACCACCAATACTACCACCACCATCAATACCACCACCACCAATGCCACCACCTCCACCACCACCAATACGACCACCAATACCAATACCACCAATACCACCACCAATACCACCATCACCAATACCACCACCACCAATACCACCACCACCACTAATACCATCACCAATACCACAAATAACACGACCACCAATACCACCAACACCACCAATACCATTACCACCACCACCAATACCGCCACCACCACCAATACCACCACCAATACCACCACCAATACCCCACCACCAATACAACCACCTCCACCACCACCAATACCACCAATACCACCACCACCAATACCACCACCTCCACCAATACCACCACCAATACCACCACCACCAATACCACCACCACCACCAGTACCACCAATACCACCACCAATACCACCACAATACCACCACCACCAATACCACCACCACCATCAATACCACCACCTCCACCACCACTAATACGACCAATACCACAACCAATACCACCGCAGATACCACCACTAATACCACCACCACCAATACCACCACCACCAACACCACCAATACAACCACCACCACCAATACCACCACCACCACCAATACCACCACCACCAATACCACCACCACCAATACCACCACCACCAATACCACCATCACCAATACCCACACCACCAATAACAATACCACCACCTCCAATAACAATTCCACCACCAATATCACCACCACCAATACCACCACTGTAGGTAAGTAGGATCTACTTCTTATGGTTACCCCCACGTTTTGCTTGATGTCTCACTGTTTTTGACTAGTCTGACTGGGATCCTGCTAATCAGGACCCCAGTCTATCTGCTTTCTCCCTTAAATTGACATACATGTACTTTGGTACACTCCAGATTGGATACTGGGGTACCCTTATAAGTCCCTAGTATATGGTACCCATGTATCCAGGGCATAGGTACCCCAGAGGCCTCCCATGGGCTGAAGCATGTATTATGCCACCCATGAGAGGCCATGCAAAATGGAACTCCAGGTCTGCTACAGAAGCCTGTGTAAGATGGTGCTTGCACCACTTACTTTAGATATAGGTTCACTATATCTATAGGTCACTACACTTAAAACTTATAAGTCACCCCTATAGCAGGCCTTATCAATCCTGTAGGCAGGGTGCTGGGTTTTTAGTGAGAGGGTGCCCCTGCATGAGCAGAGCCTCTCTGCAGCCTTCGGAGACCACTCTCCCGGGTTGTCTGTGACTCAGCCGGACATATAGGTAGAGGTGCATTATAACCTCGCGGTAAATGCTATCTCGAAAACGGCTGCATAGAAACATATCGTGTTTGGTATCAAACACCTTGGAATCATAGCTCCACACCAGTAACTGGTGTGGGAGGTATGATTCCACCCTTCAGAAGCGAGCTTCGTGGGGTCACTGGTCGAAACCGGTGCCAGCCTTCTCGACCCGGACAGCACAAAATGGATGCTGCCAACCAGAGACACATTTCTGCCCTCCTGCTGCTGTGCCAAGCTCGAGCAGAGGAAGGCAGCACAATAGGCATCCTGTCACAGGGAGATGTGACCACCTCCCAGATAGGGTTTAGTGTATTGGGGCTGGGTGGGGGCACTCTGAGCATGCCTGAAAGTCTGTATCTGGGGCACATTTGGTGTCCCTGTGCATAGTCCAGTTCAAACCAGTTCTGGGAGCCATTGGCTCCTGCTCTGGCGTGAAACTGGACAAAGGACATGGGTGTAACCACCCCTCTGTCCTGACCCTCCCCTAGGAGGGTCCCCTGAATTTGTCCAACCCTCTCCCGTGGGTACAAAAGGGCTTACCTGGCTGTAAGACTTTGGATTTTATGTGGACAAGATTCTACAAGAAGATACCACTGACCTTCGACCGTCTGGACACGCTGAACTTTGCTGGACCTCGACTGGGCTCGACTTCGTCCCCCTTTCTGTCCAAAGCTTGGTTTGTGCCCGTGCTCCATACAGGCTCTGTGCAGGACCTGTGGTGCACTAAATACAACTGAAGAATCTCCCTTGGAGTGAAGGAGTCACTCCCCTGCTTCGCAGGCACCTAAGCGCAACTGACCGGTCTGCTGCTCCTGAGCTCCTGTAGACTCCAAAGATTTCAGCAACACAGGAGGTGGGTTTCCGAAGGTCCCTGAGGCCGAGCTGCCCTCTCACCAAGTTTGAGGCCAGTATCCCTCGTGGGGACTGCGTGACCCGAACCCCTGTGCACTGCGTCCATTTGCAAGTGCATATGCTTGTTGGCGATTCCTGAGCTTGTGCATTGGACTCCGTGTAGTCCTGACCCTGAGCAGTATTTTCACCAAAGAACTCTGGCCTCCTTGCACCGAGTGCTCCGTGGGCTGGTACTTTGCAATCTTGCTCGAGGTCCCCTCGCAGCTCCTGGTCATTCAGCCTGTGGGTCCTCCTGAGGGTCATCTTGATTTCTGTTGGGCTTTCCTGGTTTCTCCAGACGTGCCCTGACTCCCCATTGCTTGGTGAGTCCCCTGGACCTTGCTGGTCCACACCGTAACCTGCTTGACCTTCCTGCGTGGGTTGCTTTTGCCAAGGCTTGTTGGTGCTCCAGCTGGACACCGACCCCTCAGCACTCGACATCCTTTGTGGGACAGCTCACGTCTTGCTCCTGGTCATCCTCGACATCTCCTGGTCCTCGTGGCTGCAGGGTCAAGCATCCCTTCTTCGCACCTGAAGCACCCGACATCGGTGGGCATTCGTCTACCGAGCCCCTGGTCACTCTGAAGTGACCCAGACTCTGTCCCCTCTGCTTTCAGGTTCCATCTTCCTCGAATCCAGGCTTGGATTCCACCGGACCCTTTTCACCTTCACGGCAGCAGTACTTCTTTGCAGCTCTCCATTGAGAACGACAGCAGTTTCCGACGCCACTTCAGACCTATGCACCTGGCTCCTCTGGGATAGGTAACTCGGGTACTACGGTATCCACGGGTGGGGTGGCTCTTCAAACTCTTAAGTTCCAACAGGTTTGCTCGAAGTCCTCCTAGAAGGGTCCTTAAACGTTAAAAGTGTAACCGCGACTTCCCCATAGAATTGTACGGAGCCCGCGGTCGTGTTCCCACACTGCACCCGGCCTCCGTGGGGTCCCTATCTACTCACCTTGGGTGGTTCCTTGGGGTCCCAGCGATTCTACGTGCTCCAGACCTTGTCTTGATCTCAGTCGTGACTGTTATACCACTATTTTAGTATATGGTTTGGTCTCCCCCTGGAGCCCACTGTGTATTGTGCTACTTACAACTGTTCTATTGATCTCGTATTGTGTGCTTTGTGTTCTATCCTCGTGTAGAGGATAGTAGAGAGTGTTATATTAATAAATACATATTTTTATATAACTACTGTGTGGTTCTCCTTTCATTTAGTCATTCAGGAGGTGATGTTCTGGTAAAACAAGCTGCTTTACATTCCTTCAAGATTAAGCCTGAAGGCTGCTCTCCACAGCTACCACTAGGATAGCTTTCTAAAGGTTATCTTTGACCTCTGACATCATAAGGGTCGTTTGGACTGGTGCAAGGTGCCCACTTTAATTAGTGGACAGCATATACCAGGCCAACTTCTCACATTGGTGTGCAGCGGTTGGGATTCAAGCTTGCTATTGTTTTACCAGATAAATCTCATTGAGTGATTAACTGAAAACCACTAAAGTATTAGGCACATATAATACTTCAAGATTAGAATAAGTAAGTTCTACTGAACTTGGGGTTGGGTAAGTCAAGGGTCTAGCACACCCTTTCTCCAACCTAAGAGAGTTTAGTTTCCACTAGGTTAGGTAGGTGCATACACCACACCACACTTAGTATGTCTTCTAAAGGAGAAGCCAGTGGCTCTCTGCATTCTAGGTACAATGGTCTTACATTTCAGGAATTGAAAGCCATGTGTGTTTCTAGGAAGCTGAAGACAGGGAGAAATGCAAACACCCAACGTCTCATTGAGGTGTTACTCTTGGATGACCTTAGGAAGACCCCAGGGTCAGATGAGGTAGAAAGAGTGGGTGGGGCAGGGAATGAAGACGGGCCAGGAAGTGAAACCTTCTCTGACCTGGAATCAAACCCTTACCAGGAGGATCAAAATGATTCCCACCTGGACAACGTAGATCTTCTAGGAGGTGGGGGAGAAGGCCCCAGTGGCCCTCTCTTCACTCCTCCAGGAAGAGTGCAGAATTTACCAAGGAGATCTAGATCTCCCTCTGCTGAATCTCACCATTCAGGAACTTCTATAGGGACCTCCATATCTCATAAGAGAGATAGCTCTTATGACAGAGAGTGCCAATTTCTAGAGCTTGAGAAAGTCAAGCTTAGGCTCAGGCAAGAGCAATTGGCACTAGATAGGGAATCCCTAGAGCTCCAGAAGGCTAAGAAGAGATTGGGACTAGAGTCCCATGGTGGCAGCAACAGTGTCCCTAGGATTAAGGAATATACTTATGATCATAGGAACCTGAGCAAGATAGTCCCTCCCTACCATGGTGGGGATGACATCCACAAATGGATAACTGCTTTGGAGAAGGCCTGTAAGGTACAGAGGGTCCCTCAAGAGCAGTGGGCAGCTATCTTGTGGCTCTCCTTTGCTGACAAAGGTAGAGATAAGCTCCTCACTGTTAGAGAAGAGGATGCTGACAATTATTCAGTCCTGAAGAGTGCTCTCATTGATGGGTTTGGCTTAACCACTGAACAATACAGGATTAAGTTCAGAGACACCCAGAAGGCACAGACTCAGGACTGGGTAGACTTTGTAGATTGTGCTACTAAGGCTCTGGAAGGCTGGTTACTTGGCAGCAAAGTGAATGATTTCAAGGGATTGTACAATTTGATTATGAGGGAGCAGATCCTTAATAATTGCCAAAATCAGTTGTTGCATCAATACCTGGTTGACTCCGATCTGACTTCTCCCCAAGAATTGGGAAAGAAGGCAGATAGGTGGGTCAGAACCAGGGTGAAGCAGAAAAATCAGAACCAAGGTGGTGACCAGAAAAAGCAGGATGCTAAACCTACAGATAAGGGTGGGGAGAAGGGTAAAGACCAGAAGTCTTCTTCAGGGCCCCAAAAACCTGCATCTGAGGGTGGGTCACAATCTAACAAGGGAAAAGGCAGAAAGAAGCCTTGGTGTTTCCTGTGTAAGGAAAAGACACATTGGCCTAGGGATGCCAATTGTGCCAAAGCCAAGGATCCTCCTACCACCACCACTGCCCCTAAGGCAACTGTTCCCCCCAGTTCAGCTCCAAGTGGTGGTACAGGGAACAAGGGTATAGTAGGGTTAACCCTGGGTTCTGAGATGGGTTCTGGCCTAGTCAGAACTCCAGCTCAGGCTGTTTTAGTCTGTGATGGAGGCATGGATATTGCCTCCCTATTTGTTAGTCCCAGTAACCTGGGCAAATACAGACAACAGCCCTTAATAAATGGTAAGGAGGCCATGGCATACAGGGACACAGGAGCCAGTGTCACAATGGTGACTAAGGATCTTGTGAGCCCTGACCAGATCATACTTGGTGAGATGTACCAAGTGACCAATGCTAACAATGTCAGGACAGACCATTCCTTGGCAGTTGTTAATTTCAGCTGGGGAGGGGTAACTGGCCCTAAGAAGGTTGTGGTTAGCTCAGACCTCCCTGTGGAATGCTTGTTGGGCAATGATTTGGAAACTTCAGCCTGGGCTGAAGTGGAACTCAGGACACATGCAGCAATGTTGGGCATCTCTGCAGATGTGTTTGCTGTGACCAGGTCACAGGCAAAAATGTCTTCCACTGAACAGGCCCTGGATCCTGGAAAAATGGACCAGGTGCCTTCCAAGAGAAGGAGCAGTAGGGGTAAGGCAGTGTCTTCCCCCCAGGCTCAGAGTGAGGATCAGTCTCCTGAGGAAGATGATCCCAGTCCCTGTGAAGGAACTGTCTCAGAGGAACTTGAACCTGACCAGGTTGAGTTCTTGGGGACAGGGGGCCCTTCCAGGGCAGATCTGAGTCAGGAGCAGCAGAGCTGCCCCTCTCTTGAACCCCTCAGACAGCAGGCTGCTGCTGAGGCTGCTGGGAGTGCCAGTGGGTCCCACAGGATCTACTGGGATGAAGGACTCCTTTACTCAGAGGGTAGAGACCCCAAGCCTGGTGCTACCAGGAGGTTGGTTATACCTCTGAAGTTTAGGGGTTTCCTACTAACACTGGCACATGATATCCCTTTAGCAGGACACCTAGGCCAAAGCAAGACTTGGGACAAGCTTGTCCCTCACTTTCACTGGCCTCATATGTCAGAGGACACAAAGGAGTTTTGTTGCTCCTGTACCACCTGTCAAGCCAGTGGTAAGGCAGGTGGTACCACAAAGGCCCCCTGATACCACTACCTGTGGTGGGGGTTCCCTTTGAGAGGGTTGGGATTGACATCTTTGGCGCCATGGATCCTACAACTGCATCTGGGCACAGATTTTTTCTAGTGGTGGTGTACCATGCCACTAGGTATCCAGAAGCTACACCCCTTAGAACCACCACAGGAGTTGTGGTGGCCATGGTCCTCCTAGGAATTTTTTCCAGAGTGGGTTTCCCTAAGGAGGTCTTAACTGACAGAGGTGCAAACTTCATGTCCAGTTATATTACTGCTATGTGGAAAGAGGGTGGAGTGAATTACAAATTTACCACACCCTTTCACCCACAATGCAATGGGTTGGTTGAAAGGTTCAACAAAACCCTGAAGGGCATGATCAAAGGTCTCCCAGAAAAGCTTAGGCGAAAATGGGATGTCCTCTTGCCCTGCCTTCTCTTTGCCTACAGAGAGGTTCCTCAGAAGGGGGTTGGCTACAGCCCTTTTGAACTTCTGTTTGGACATCCAGTTAGGGGTCCCTTGTGTTTAGTTAAGGAGGGATGGGAGTTACCTCTCAAACCACCTAAACAAGACATAGTGGACTATGTACTTGGTCTCCGCTCCAGGATGGCTGAGTATATGAAGAAGGCATCCAAAAACCTTGAGGCTAGCCAGGAATTACAGAAGGCCTGGCATGACCAAAAGGCTGTTCTGACTGTGTACCAGCCAGGACAGAAGGTATGGGTGTTGGAGCCTGTGGCCCCAGCAGCTCTCCAGGACAAGTGGAGTGGACCCCATACCATAATTGAGCAGAAGGGAGAGGTCACCTACCTGGTGGACCTTGGAACTCCCAGGAGCCCCCACAGGGTGCTCCATGTGAACAGGCTCAAGCCATATGTTGACAGGGCAGACATGGGCTTGCTCATGGCTACTGATGAGGGACAGGAGGAAGAGAGTGACCCACTCCCTGACCTCCTCTCACAGAACCCTGATGATGGTTCAGTAGATGGTGTAGCCTTGGCAGGCAGCCTCACTGAACAGCAACAGACTGATTGCAGGAAGGTCCTCTCTCAGTACAGACATATGTTTTCACTGACTCCTAGTCAGACTACCTGGTGTACCCATGAAGTGGACACAGGTGACAGTCTGCCTGTTAAAAATAAGATTTACAGGCAACCTGACCATGTCAGGGACTGCATCAGGACTGAGGTCCAGAAGATGTTGGAATTGGGAGTAATTGAGCCCTCAGATAGCCCTTGGGCTAGTCCAGTAGTCTTAGTACCAAAACCTCACACCCAGGGTGGTAAGAGAGAGATGAGGTTCTGTGTTGACTACAGGGGACTCAATGCAGTCACTAGGACTGATGCTCATCCTATTCCAAGGGCAGATGAGCTCATTGATACCTTGGCCTCAGCCAAGTTCTTGAGTACATTTGACCTCACAGCTGGATATTGGCAAATCAGACTAGCTGAGGATGCCAAACCCAAAACAGCATTTTCAACCCCTAGTGGGCACTATCAATTTGTGGTAATGCCCTTTGGCTTGAAAAATGCACCTGCCACATTTCAAAGGTTGGTGAATAAAGTTCTCACAGGCCTGGAAGACTATAGTGCAGCTTATCTTGATGATATTGCTGTCTTTAGTTCCACCTGGGAGGATCACCTGGTCCACCTAAGAAATGTTCTGGAGGCCCTGCAAAAGCAGGCCTCACTATCAAGGCCACTAAGTGCCAGATAGGGCAGAGTAAGGTTGTGTACCTGGGCCACCTTGTGGGTGGAGGCCAGGTTCAACCATTGCAGAGCAAAATCCAGACCATCATGGACTGGGTTGCTCCAACTACCCAGACTCAGGTCAGAGCTTTCTTGGGCCTGACTGGGTACTACAGGAGGTTTGTTAAAGGTTATGGATCCATAGTGACCCCTTTAAATGATCTGACCTCTAAGAAAATGCCTAAGAAAGTTCAGTGGACAGTTAGCTGTCAAAAGGCATTTGATGACCTGAAGCAGGCCATGTGCACTGCTCCCATTCTGCAAAGTCCTGACTATTCCAAACAATTCATTGTTCAAACTGATGCATCTGAGTTGGGGGTAGGGGCTGTGTTATCACAACTGAATGAAGAGGGTCAGGATCAGCCAGTAGCTTTTATAAGCAGAAGGCTGACCCCCAGAGAGAAACGTTGGTCAGCTATTGAGAGGAAAGCCTTTGCTGTGCTTTGGGCTCTGAAGAAGTTGAGATCATACTTGTTTGGCACTCACTTCATTGTTCAGACAGACCATAAGCCCCTCTTATGGCTAAAACAGATGAAGGGTGAAAAGCCAAACTTTTGAGGTGGTCCATTTCCCTACAGGGGATAGACTATTCAGTGGAACATGCCAATGCAGATGGACTCTCCAGATATTTCCACTTAGAAAATGAAGACTCAACTGGTCAAGGTTAGTCTCATGTCCTTTCGTTTGGGGGGGGGTTGTGTAGGAAAGTAGGATCTGCTTCTTATGGTTACCCCTACTTTTTGCTTGATGTCTCACTGTTTTTGACTAGTCTGACTGGGATCCTGCTAATCAGGACCCCAGTCTATCTGCTTTCTCCCTTAAATTGACATACATGTACTTTGGTACACTCCAGATTGGATACTGGGGTACCCTTATAAGTCCCTAGTATATGGTACCCATGTACCCAGGGCATAGGTACCCCAGAGGCCTCCCATGGGCTGAAGCATGTATTATGCCACCCATGAGAGGCCATGCAAAATGGAACTCCAGGTCTGCTACAGCAGCCTGTGTAAGATGGTGCTTGCACCACTTACTTTAGATATAGGTTCACTATATCTATAGGTCACTACACTTAAAACTTATGTCACCCCTATAGCAGGCCTTATCAATCCTGAAGGCAGGGTGCTGGGTTTTTAGTGAGAGGGTGCCCCTGCATGAGCAGAGCCTCTCTGCAGCCTTCGGAGACCATTCTCCCGGGTTGTCTGTGACTCAGCCGGACATATAGGTAGAGGTGCATTATAACCTCGCGGTAAATGCTATCTCGAAAACGGCTGCATAGAAACATATCGTGTTTGGTATCAAACACCTTGGAATCATACCTCCACACCAGTAACTGGTGTGGGAGGTATGATTCCACCCTTCAGAAGCGAGCTTCGTGGGGTCACTGGTCTAACCGGTGCCAGCCTTCTCGACCCGGACAGCACAAAATGGATGCTGCCGACCAGAGACACATTTCTGCCCTCCTGCTGCTGAGCCAAGCTTGAGCAGAGGAAGGCAGCACAATAGGCATCCTGTCACAGGGAGGTGTGACACCTCCCAGACAGGGTTTAGTGTATTGGGGCTGGGTGGGGGCACTCTGAGTGCCTGAAAGTCTGCATCTGGGGCACATTTGGTGTCCCTGTGCATAGTCCAGTTCAAACCAGTTCTGGGAGCCATTACTCCTGTTCTGGTGCGAAACTGGACAAAAAACATGGGTTGTAACCACCCCTCTGTCCTGACCCTCCCCTAGGAGGGTCCCCTGAATCTGTCCAACCCTCTCCCGTCGGAACAAAAGGGCTTACCTGGCTGTAAGACTTTGGATTGTACGTGGACAAGATTCTACAAGAAGAAACCACTGACCTTCGACCGTCTGGACACGCTGGACTTCGCTAAACCTCAACTGGGCTCGACTTCGTCCCCCTTTCTGTCCAAAGTTTGGTTCGTGCCTGTGCTCCATACAGGCTCTGTGCAGGACCTGTGGTGCACTAAAGACAACTGAAGAATCTCCCTTGGAGTGAAGGAGTCACTTCCCTGCTTCGCAGGCACCTAAGCGCAACTGACCAGTCTGCTGCTCCTGAGCTCCTGCAGACTCCGAAGATTTCAGTAACATATCAGGTGGGTTTCAAAAGGTCCCTGAGGTCGAGCTGCCCTCTCACTGAGATTGAGGCCAGTATCCCTTGTGGGGACTGCGTGACCTGAACCCCTGTGCACCGTGTCCATTTGCAAGTGTCTATGCTTGTTGGCAATTCCCGAGTTTGTGCATTGGACTCCGTGTAGTCTTGACCCTGAGCAGTATTTGCACCAAAGAACTCCAGCCTCCTCGCACCGAGTGCTCCGTGGGCTGGTACTTTGCAATCTTGCTCGAGGTCCCATCACGACTCCTGGTCATTCGGCCTGTGGGTCCTCCTGATTGTCATCTTGATTTCTGTTGGGCTTTCCTGGTTGCTCCAGATGTGCCCTGACTCCCCATTGCTTGGTGAGTCCCCTGATCCTTGCTGGTCCACACCGCAACCTGTTTGACCTTCCTCCGTGGGTTGCTTTTGCCAAGGCTTGTTGGTGCTCCAGCTGGACACCGACCACTCAGCACTTGACATCCTTTATGGGACAGCTCACCTCCAGCTCCTGGTTGTCCTCGACATCCCCTTGTCCTCGTGGCTGCAGAGTCAAGCATCTCTTCTTCTCACCTGAAGCACCCGACATCGGTGGGCATTCGTCTCCCGAGCCCCTGGTCACTCTAAAGTGACCCAGACTCTGTCCCCTCTGCTTTCAGGTTCCATCTTCCTCGAATGCAGGCTTGGAATCCACCGGACCCTTTTCACCTTCACGGCAGCAGTACTTCTTTGCAGCTCTCCATTGAGAACGACGGCAGTTTCCAACGCCACTTCAGACCTATGCACCCGGCTCCTCTGGGTTAGGTAACTCGGATACTACGGTATCCACGGGTGGGGTGGCTCTTCAAACTCTTAACTTAAGTTCCAACAGGTTTGCTCAAAGTCCTCCTAGAAGGGTCCTTAAACTTTAAAAGTGTAACCGCGACTTCCCCATAGAATCTTACGGAGCGTGCGGTCGTATTCCCACACTGCACCCGGCCTCCGTGGGGTCCCTACCTACTCACCTTGGGTGGTTCCTTGGGGTCCCAGCGATTCTACGTGCTCCAGACCTTGTCTTGATCTCAGTCGTGACTGTTATACCACTATTTTAGTATATGGTTTGGTCTCCCCCTGGAGCCCACTGTGTATTGTGCTACTTACAACTGTTCTATTGATCTCGTATTGTGTGCTTTGTGTTCTATCCTCATGTAGAGGATAGTAGAGAGTGTTATATTAATAAATACATATTTTATATAACTACTGTGTGGTTCTCCTTTCATTTAGTCATTCAGGAGGTGATGTTCTAGTAAAACAAGCTGCTTTACATTCTTTCAAGATTAAGCCTGAAGGCTGCTCTCCACAGCTACCACTAGGATAGCTTTCTAAAGGTTATCCTTGACCTTTGACATCATAAGGGTCGTTTGGACTGGTGCAAGGTGCCCACTTTAATTAATGGACAGCATATACCAAGCCATCTTCTCAAAACCACCACCAATACCACTGCCACCAGCACCACCAATACCACCACCATCAATACCACCAGTACCACCACCAATACCACCATCACCAATACTACCATCACTAATACAACCACCACCAATACCACCACCACCAATACCACCACCACCAAAACCAATATCACCACCACTACCACCAATATCACCACCACCAATACCAATACCACTGCCAATACCAATACCACCACCACCACCACCACCACCACCAATACCAATACCATCACCACCAATACCACCACCAATACCATCACCACCACCAATACCACCACCAATACTACAACCACCACCATAACAACCACCACCAATACCACCACCACCAATATCACCACCACCACCACCAATATCACCACCACCACCACCAGTATCACCACCACCAATACCAATACCACTGCCAATACCAATACCAATACCACCACCACCACCAATACCAATACCATCACCACCAATACCACCACCACCACCAATACCATCACCACCACCAATAACACCACCACCAATACCACCACCACCACCAATTCCACCACCAATACTACCACCACCAATACCACCACCACCACAAATACCACTGCCACCAGCACCACCAATACCACCACCACCACCAATACCACCACCACCACCAATACCACCACTACCATCACCAATACCACCACCAGAAATACCACCAACAATACCACCACTAATACCACCACCACCAATACCACCGCCACCAATATCACCACCAATACCACCACCAATACCACCACCACTACAACCACCACCATAACAACCACCACCAATACCACCAGCACCAATACCACCACCACCAATACCACCACCACCACCAATACCACCACCACCACCACCAATACCACCACCACCAATATCACCACCACCAATACCAATACCACTGCCAATACCAATACCACCACCACCAATACCACCACCACCACCACCAATACCAATACCATCACCCCTAATACCACCACCACTACCACTACCATCACCACCACCAATACTACCACCACCAATACCACCACCACCACCAATACCACCAATACCACCAGCAATACCACCACCATCACCAATACCACCACCAATACCACCACTAATACCACTACCACCAATACCACCACCATCACCAATACCACCACCACCAATATCACCACCACCAATACCACCACTACCACCACCACCAATACCACCAATGCCACCACTACCACCACGACCACCACCAATACCACCACTACCACCACCACCAATACCACCACCACCAATACCACCACCACCAATACCAACACCACCAATACCAATACCACCACCACCAATACCACCACTAATACCACCACCAATACCACTGCCACCAATACCACCACCACAAATACCACCACCAATACCACCACCAATACAACCACCAATTAATACCAATCCAATATTACCACCACCAATGCTACCACCACCAATGCAACCACCACCACCGATACCACCACCAATACCACCACCACCAATACCACCACCACCCACCAATACCACCTCAACCAATATCACCACCACCAATACTAATACCACTGCCAATACCAATACCACCACCACCAATACCACCACCACCAATACCACCAACACCAATACCAATACCATCACCACCAATACCACCACCACCAATACCATCACCACCACCAATACCACCACCACCAATACTACCACCACCAATACCACCACCAATACCACCACCACCAATACCCATACCACCACCACCAATACCACCAGCAATACCACCACCATCACCAATACCACCACCAATACCACCACTAATACCACTACCACTAATATCACCACAATCACCAAAACCACCACCACCACCAATATCACCACCACCACTACCACCAACACCAATACCACCAATGCCACCACTACCACCGTGACCACCACCAATACCACCACTACCAACACCAATACCACCACCACCAATACCACCACCAATACCACCACCAATACCACCACCACCAATACCAACACCACCAATACCAATACCACCACCACCAATACCACCATTAATAACACCACCAATACCACCACCACCAATACCTCCACCACCACCAATACCACCGCCACCAATACCACCACCACCAATACCACCACCAATACCACAACCAATACAACCACCACCAATACCACCAATACCACCAATATTACCACCACCAATGCTACCACCACCACCAATACCATCACCAATACCATCACCAATGCCACCACCACCAATACCACCACCACCACCAATACCACCACCACCAATACCACCACCAATACCATCACCACCACCAATACCACCACCACCAATACCACCACCACTAATACCACCAATACCACTACTACCACCAATACCACCACCACCAATATCACCACCACCACCAATTCCAATACCATTACCACCAATACCACCACCACCAATACCAATATCACCACCAATACCACCACCAATACCAACACCATCACCACCAATACCAATACCACCACCAATACAAACACCACCACCACCAATACCACCACCAATATCACCACCACCACCAAAACAACCACCACCATCAATACAACCTCCACCACCAATACCACCAATACCACCACCAATACAACCACCACCACCAATACCACCAATACCAACAATACCACCAATACCACCACCAATGCCATCGCCACCAATACCAATACCACCACCAATACCAGTACCACCACCACCAATACAACCACCACCAATACCACCAATATTACCATCACCAATGCTACCACCACCACCAATACCACCACCAATACCACCACCAATACCATCACCAATGCCACCACCACCAATACCACCACCACCACCAATACCACCACCACCACCAATACCACCACCACCACCAATACCTTCACCAACAATACCACCACCACCAATACCACCACCCCCAATACCACCAATACAATACCACCACCACCAATACCACCACCACCACCAATACCACCACCACCAATACCACCACCAATATCACCACCACCACCAAAACAACCACCACCACAAATACCCCACCACCAATACAACCTCTACCACCAATACCACCACCAATGCCACCACCAGCAATACCCCCACCAATACCACCACCAATACCAACACTACCACCACCAACACCAATAACACCACCAATACCACCACCAATATCAACACCACCACCACCAATACCAACACCACCACCAATACCACCACCACCACCAATACCACCAATACCACCACCAATACCAGTACCACCACCACCAATACCACCACCAATACCAATACCACCACCAATACCAATACCGCCACCAATACCACCACCACCAATACCACCACCACCACCAATACCACCAATGCCACCACCACCAATACCACCACCACCAATACCACCAATACCAGCACCACCAATACCACCACCACCAATACCACAAATACCAGTACCACCAATACCACCAATTCCACCATCACTAATACCACCACCACCAATTCCACCAATACCAATACCACCACCAATACCAACACTACCACCACCAATACCAATACCACCACCAATACAAACACCACCACCAATACCCCACCACCAATACCACCACCAATACAACCACCACCACCAATACCAACAATACAACCAATACCACCACCAATGTCACCACCACCAATACCACCACCAATACCAACACCACCAATACCAATAACACCACCAATACCACCACCAATATCAACACCACCACCACCAATACCAACACCAATACCACCACCACCACCAATACCACCACCAATACCACCACCACCACCAATACCCCACCACCAATACCACCAATACCACCACCACCATCAATACAACCACCACCACCAATACCAACAATACCACCACCAATGCCATTACCACCAATACCAATACCACCACCAATAGCAGTACCACCACCACCAATACCACCAATACCACCACCACCAAAACCAATACCGCCACCAATACCACCACCACCAATACCACCAATGCCACCACCACCAATACCACCACCCCCAATACCACCAATACTATCACCACCAATACCACCAATACACCACCACCAATACCACCAATACCAATACCAATACCACCACCACCAATACCACCATCACCACCACCATCACTACCACCAATACCAATACCACCACCACCAATACCAATACCACCACCTCAGCGCATCTCGCTCACTAGTAATAGCAGGGGCACTGTACGAGGCAGGAGCTGCTTCCGAGACCATCCCTCCCTCCCTCCCTCCATGCCTGCCATAAAGCACAGCCCACCCTGCACCAGGAGGTAAAGCCAGGGCCCTACTACAGCTGGAGTGTTTTTTATTAGGCCAAAGATAGCAATGACATTACGCAAATCCACACTGCACACTCAAATCACAGAGAGGGCAGGAAATAGCCGCCCCGCTCTTCCTCCTGAGCCGCGACAGTGTAATCACAGAACGAAAGGTGTTGGAGCGCTTTGTTAGTGTTTATAGCTTAGATAATATGTAACTCTCACTCCACACTTTGTGTCTGTGTAATTTACAACACATACACATCTTCTTAACTGCACTATTTATCACTACTTTGAAGACGTTGCAAGCCGGTTTCTTCCTCTGATATTTACAATCTAACAAGCAGTCGAGAAGGCCCGTTATTGCAATGCAATAGGTCTCGCATTTGCAAGAAATGTCAATGCCTTTTATTTATGTTTTAAAACCCAAAACATACATAAAAGGCATTGTCAGTTACAATGCGAATAGCTCAAACTCGCATGAATGGGAGACCTATTGCATTGCAAATGCTTGTTATTTTAAGTCCCTAGCTCAACTCATTTCCATGGGAGGGTATTACAGTGCCATTGGTTGGCCATGTGTGGTGCTGCTCATACTACTGTTTCTTTTTTTGACACTTGTAAATGTGGCTCAACCCCCTTTTTATGGTATGGATCTATATAAGCATACACTTTTGAGTATATTTACACTAGGATTTTGTAAATAGCCAAAAGAAGTAAAATTATTTAAAAGTGTAAGAGTAAACTTACATGTTTAAATTATTCACAAGTGTAAGTTTTCTTTGTGACTAGCCCCAATTGGTCTTTACCTTTACACTAAGGGGCCGATTATGATGGCTGTTTTTGGCACATCCGCGGTGCTGGCGGAAAACGTCTATTTCCTCACTCCTGCGGCGATCCTCGCGTCTGCCATATTACAATGGGCAAAGATAGCGCATTTCCCTTCCGTCGCGGTGTTTCCGGATCCGCCAGAATTTTTGTTCCGCAGCGGTGGCGGAGGGAGCCAATAGAGAAAGACCGCCGTGCGGAATGACGTGACGACTGCCGGACAAATCACGATGCCTCAAACAGCCCATCCGAACGCAGCGGAGAAACCAGCCACCCGGAGACGGCGGAAGCACAACTGCGGGGCTACAAACTCGAATCCGAGGCACCTCCACACGTTCCTGGCCGCAATGGATCCAGCTCTACAAGCCCTTCCGCTGCTGTACCTCATCCATTACCAGCAGATAAGACGCCATCGCGGTCAACACCGCAAGTAAGTCAACAACTCATCCCTGCATACAAACACAACTGTTGTGCTGAAATACGTGTCCTGTCTACATCAGACACCCTGGTGGAGACAGGAACATACCCCCCAGTGTATGTACACATGTCCTGCACGTCACAATTTGACACCTCTGTATCGGGGTCACCCATCACTATACAAATCACTGCAACTAGCCCAGTCGTGCCGGTCATGTCACCGCAGCGGTGAATCCGCGGGAAAACATGTCTACAATGTAGTAGGAGTCCAGGACATTGTCCCAGACAAGCAAGACCAACATCACAACATCCACCCCACATGTAACATAAAAGAAGCACCACTCAGCACAACACATCTGCAGCAAGAAGTCATGTGCAGGGACCCTGTCTACAGTGACATCTCATTAACATCACCAGCAACTGAATAGGAACATGAGTGTGGGGTGAGGCAAGAGTCCCTCAAAAATTACTATAGTCATCATTGCACACAAATAAGGGTCAGTCCACATACAATGTGGAACAGAGGAGGGCAGACCAAGTAGGGTGTGTATGTGTACTTCACAGTAGGCCAACAAGGTTTTGGAATGAGTTAGTGAGCCCAGGTAGATGACACAGCACATCACACACCACTGCCACACAATCACACATCACCACAGCCCCCAAGCAGACATTGATAGGCCCATCACATACAATGGCAGACCATATCACACAATGACAGCCCATACCATGCAACACAGAACAACATTTCTGACTCAAACAGAAAAATCAAAGTAAGCACCACTGTGCATTTCACTCACAAGTGCACTGCTGAAATTAATGATACCATGTGAGTATGTCCAGTACATCAACAACACTGACTACACTGCCAACTCACAGAACACCCACACACCATCACTCCACCTCAACAAAGGGAGCACCAACTACTAAGTAGTGAATGAATGCCACAGTGTCAGGAAGAGTCCATCTTGACAGCAGGAAACTCCTGACCTGACACTCAGGACAACCCTCATGCTCACACCTGCCTTCCACTCATGTCAATCAAAGTGAGTAACTTAAGAAATGAAGAGTCACTGTGCAGATTAACAACCATGGAACTGTGCACACTGCATGACAAGGCCCTCAAACAGCTCACTCACTGAAATTTAGCCTCATAGACATATCATAAGTCAGCAGCAATGTATGACAATAAATAGACTAGCCTAAAGTAGAGTGCCCAGTGCAGGAAACATGGAGAAACACACATAGCATGTGTACATGACATGCAACAGGAGCAACATATCACACTACACCTAGGCCCAAAAATCTAACATGGGTGGCACAGTGTTTGAAATTGAACTAAAGTAACATCTGTGCAATATCCCTGTCATACAGCAATGCAAGCTATGCATAGGCCCAGGAATGATAGGAACTGTCATAAGCCATACAGTGAACAGACCCACATCTGTGTCAAGTCCCTTTACATGTGCATGCCACCAGCACAACACTCATGGCTCATTGTCATACTCCCTGACTGCCAAACCCAAGTATGACCTTCACACATACCCCTCATCTATCCATCTCACACCTTCACTACTCAACACCTGTGAGAAACACAGATAAAGGTGCAAATAACGTCCTGTGAGTTTCCTGATAACCAATCCCACACCCTGATGTGTGTCTACAAATGTCAGAATCCCACTCAGGGATGTCTGAACCAATGCTGATCCAAACCCAATTGCCAAACACGTCTCACAAACAACATCCAAAAAAGTCCAACAAGCTCAGCCATGTGCAGGCAAACAGTGGATACGCAATGTGACCCTAGACAGCACAGGAATACACAACATTTACACTCTGGTCAACTGCACAGACACCCTCCCCCAACCCAATCTGAAAATGCATCATCAAATGCCAATCATGAACAGTAACTGTGATCAATACAACAAATCTGCTAACACAGACATACACACTACACCAGTTACCAAGTGAGCATACTGTTCATGTGTAGCACAAGCATGCACATGCACACTCCTGACAAGTGACAGGTCAAAATAGGAGGACATAGCACTATTGTGCACTCAAAACAAGATCATTAACAAGACTCCACATTGCTGCATGTGAAATTCACACAAGAAAAGCACACTACACATCCAACACACATCAGAATGTATTACAATGCGTTTTTTTCTGGGGAGCAAGATGGCGCTCGTGTAATCTCCAACCACATCGCCGCCCACGCTACGAGGAGGAATCGGCCCTCGATTATGCTACCTAGGGGATGTATGCAGATACACACAGATACAGAACGGAGGACGCGGGCAGACGCGGGCGGAGGACGCTGTTGGTGTTTTCCCGATCGTTTAGCTATCGGTAATTTCAGACGCGGGACGCGAACACGATCATCGCGCCAGAGAGCTCGAGAGGTACTTTGGTTGGCATCTATTTTCCTAACTCGCTGCACACTACTGGCTGCAACTTTGGTGATTTCGGGTAGTGCTGCGATTCGATCGCAACAAAAGCGAAGATGACCTCTCGTGGAACGAGAGGAGCTAGAGGGAAGACTATGGGTTGTAACACCAATACCCCCTTAACATCATTCATGGAGGCGCAGAAGTAACTGTACAGGAGGCTGCCCCAAAAGGTAAAAAGGAGACGGTCAATATTAAGAAAAACATGGGGAAACCAGGAGGAGGTGCTACCCATAAAGAGAGTGCAAAGATACAACCCTCAGTCGCTCAATTATTTTCAATAACCAGACCCCCTGCACTTAAAAATCAATCTATAACTACAGCAGGGGGGCAAGACGAGACTACGGGGGAGGGCACTTTGATACAACTAGAAATGCAAAACGCGCAAGGGTCCCAAGGGACTACCCCCAGGGAGCAAACGGCGGATCTGAAGGAGGTCGAGACGGCTACTAAAATCAGGAATTTTGAATCCTCCTCTCAGACTCTAGAAGGCAACCTGATGGTCACTCCAGCTACAATATCAGGAGATATGGATCCCGATAACCCAGTGGGAGGGGCCATTAGTTTAATAAACCCTGAATTAGATATCGACTTTGATCCAACAGTACTTCCCCATTCTCCGGATTCTATTGGGGACCCCTTTTTTTCAGTCTCAGATGGTTCAAACTCAGAGGAGGAAGCTAATTCCTCCAGCTCTACTGATGGGGCATCCTTAGACCTTAATGGTAAGACTCTCTCTAAAGAAACCGGGACAGTACAGCGGTCGAAAGGGGGACGTAGCAACGCCAAACGGCGTAGCCAACTTAAATGGGACTATTCCGACTCTCATGCTGCGCTGTCCTTCGGGGAGGAACCAATCTCAAATCCTGATCACCCGAGAACCCCCGCACTTTCCATCGGTAACCCCATTACAGATCCCTCTCTCACAGACATATTAGCCTCCATCAAACAGTTTCAGGAGGAGGTTAGATCTGAAAACCTGCTTGCTAAGGGGGCTGCCAAGAAGCTACAGGGGGCATGAGGAAGCTTAACAAAATTTGCTCAGATATTGGCGATCGGGTTACCCAGATTGAAACTCGTACTGAAAGCCTGGAAACTGACGTCACTGCCCTGAAAGATCTTGGCTCAGTACAAAGCAGTCTTATGACGGACGTAATGTGGAAACTGGAAGACCAGGAGAACCGCCAGCGGCGGAATAATCTCCGCCTCCTTGGGATCCCTGAAGGGGCTGAAGGGGAAGACCCGCGACGCTATATCGTGAAGTTACTCCGGGGGCCTTTCCAAATCACTCTGAATGGAACTGGGTTCAAGAAATTCAACGCGCCCACCGTTTCCCTCTTAACTTGAAAAAGCGCTGGGAGGGCAGTAATAACAGTGGAGAAAAACCACGGGCTTTCCTTGTCTTTTTTGGCAATTTTTTGTTGAGACAGTTAGTTTACGACCAGGCTAGGCCTAACTCCTTAAAATGCTTTGATGGGGTGTCTTTTTTTGCGAAGCCCGACTTCTGCCATTCCACGGTGGAGCGGAGGTGGCGTCTCCGTCAGCTTTTTGCACCTTTTCAGCAGTTGGGAGCTCAGGTTTTCTTGATGAACCCGGCCAGGCTGAAAATTATAGTAAACGGGTTTACTCGCACTTTCACTTCAGAAATTAAGGCCCAAGAATACTTAGATGAGATAAAGTCTAGAAAATAATCACATGAAATGTCTTAAAAGCTGTAGGCTGCAGTCTAGATTTTTTTGCTTGTTTTCTTTTTTTGTTTTTTTTTGTTTGTTTATTAGATAGGGCATGTGGTGTTTCTACGGGCCAAAACTTGTGTCTCGAGGCTTCATATGGTGTGGGTGGGTGGCGGGGACCATAGCGAGCTGTCATCACTCAGGGGTTCCCTGATTGCTCTAAGAATGGGGGTGAGGGGGGGAGAGGGTGGCTGGGATGGAAGGGGGGGTAGAATGTTTTTTTTTAGCCACATAGATTCTTGTGCACGGATAAAAGGGGGAGAAATGAGAGCGGGAAAAAGGGGGAAAAAAAAAGAAAAGGGGGAAAAAAAGGCATAAAGGGACTACGAAATTACTGGAAAAGAAATTAGAAGGCATATATTTGGCCGAGAGGCTCAATCATAGAGATAGTCAAGGGCTATTGTCGATTAATGCAGTTAGGAATAGATAAGTTTAAAACATCTATATAACCATGACATCTCATTTTAGATGTATTAGTGTTAATATCTGTGGCCTCAATGACTTCCGAAAGAGGCAGAAGGTGGCTCATGGGCTGCGTCTGCTGGGGGCCGACATAGTCTGCCTCCAGGAAACTCACATTGAGGGCTCACAGTTACATCTTTTGAACACACTTGGATATAAATTAGTTGGGGGACCTCACAAGGGGCACGGGTGAAAGGGGTGGGGATTTTGGTACAACCTAGATCATCACTACAACCTATCCGTATTAAGGCTGATCCACGCGGCAGATGGGTTTTGGTTGAATGCCGGCTAGCTTCGGGGTTTTCATTCACTCTTTGCTCCGTTTATGGAAGCACTTCCGATGATCCTGAAGTATTTCACTGGCTTAACAATGAACTAGTCCATTGGCCCCTTCCTGTGATCTTGAATGGAGATCTGAATATCAACTTACCCAGTGACTGGGGGAGTAAGCAATGGAAGTACACTGGCCGGAAACCTAAGGTATTTCAAGCCATTAGGAGCCTAATGGTTACACATGGCCTTATTGATGTTTGGACTTCTCTCAAACCATCCCAGCCAGGATATACTTACTACTCGGCCCCTCATCTTTCTTTAGCTAGGCTGGATTATTTCTTTGTTTCATCCTCTTTGATTGCCCAATGTAATATTGATATGGCACCTCGCTTTCTGTCGGATCATAATCCTTTAATTTTAAATATAACAGGGTCATTCTCTCATAAGGAAATGCCTTCCTGGAGCTTTGAGCGAGCACTCCTGAAGGACGAAGGGTATCAGATCTATATGAGAGGTTGGATTGAGAAATTTCTAGCCGAAAATATTGGGTCTGCCCCTGTAATGATTGTCTGGGATACACTGAAAGCATGTGTCAGAGGGGAAACCCTACAATTTTCTGCAAGGAAAAATAAAGGGGAAAAAAACAAATCTTAGAGCTCCAGGGTAAACTTGCAAAGGCTGAGGACAAACTAACTGAGGCGTTCCAAAAGGGGGATGACACGTCATTAGCACAATTAGAAGCACTGGGCATTAGAGCTAAAATAGGCATGATCTTGGCCGAGAAAACTGCGTCCAAGTGGGCTGCTTCAAGAGAAAAAATTTATGAATGTAGTGAGCTTATCGGCCATCAGTTGGCCGTGAGAACAAGACAACAAGTAACTCACAACACAATACAGGCCATACAAATGCCCACCGGGGAAATTACGAGGATCCCACAAAAATTCGATCAACTTTTCACGAGTTTTACCAGAACTTATATTTGGAAAAAGGTGTTGGAACGCAAGAACAGATGAGGGGTAAAATAGATAAATATTTAGATCTGGTCTCTTTAAAACAGCTGAGTCCTGAGGATCATGATATGCTAGAAGCAGTCCCGGCATTAGAGGAAGTTACTATGGCTCTCTTCAAATTGCCAGACGGCAAAGCGGCGGGGCCTGATTGTATCCCCGTGGAATTTTATAAGCTTTTTTTTCCACAACTGAAAGGTCTTTTTTTTGCTTTAGTCGAGCTAATTTATAATGGCTTTTCTCCACCGGTGTCTTGGGCTAATGCGAAGATTGTCATCTTTCCTAAAAAGATAAATCACCACTAAAAATGGGCTCTTATCGTCCAATTACCCTTATTAATGGGGATTCTAAAATTTATGCCAAGATCATATCGTCTAGACTATCTTCTATTATTAAACATCTAGTGTCTAAATGGCAACATGGTTTTATTCCCGGGAGAGGCACTACCGACCATATCCGTCGAACTATCACCTTAATAGACATTGCCCAGACCGCAGGAGACCCGTTCGCGTTAATACTGCTGGACGCTGAGAAAGCATTTGATCGGGTCTCCTGGGAGTTTTTGTGGAGTGTTATGGGAAGGATGCATTTTGGGGTTAAAGCTATACAAACAATAAAAGCCCTTTATTATAAACCTACAGCGTGTTTATCGATCAATGGGCAAACAACCAAGGAGATAGTAATTTCCCGAGGGACGAGACAGGGATGTCCCTGTTCCCCGTTACTTTTTGCTCTATATATCGATCCTTTAATAAGGCGGCTACAAAATAATTTAGACATTGGGGCTATTACTAGATTTGGCTTTGACACTAAAATTATGGCATATGCAGATGATTTGGCCCTGGTTACTTCTGACCCGGAAAAGGCTATAGTTGCCATTGAATCAGAAGCTCAAGAGTTTGGGAAATTATCTGGCTATGCCTTAAATAGTGATAAAACCCAGATTATAATTAATGAGAAAATAAGATGGTCTGATAAAAGAATTGTGACCAGTGCTAAATATCTGGGAGTAAGCATAGCTGCAGATTTGGACTCTATTGTCTCAGGAAATTTGATTCCTCTGGCTGCTGAAACTAAAGGAGCTTTGAATAGATTGAACAACTTGCATCTGACCATAGTGGGACGCTGCAATGTGGTAAAAATGATTTTTTTCCAAAGCTACTTTATTTTTTAGATCCATTCCTTTGGAGTTTAATAATGCATTGCTGTTGAAATTTGAACGTCTCTATTCTCAATTCATCTGGGCATATTCACAACCTAGAAGAGCGTTTAGATACCTATCTCTCCCACGGGATAGAGGGGGTTGGGCACTCCCTAATATAAGGTTATATTATTGGGCTACGGTTTTACAAAACTGCTCTATATTACTACAAGAACAACTCTTGACTCCAACAACGCTGCTTCCGTCACCATTTGAATTGCTGCTCGGGCCTGAGGCTTGGGGCTGTCTGTGGCGCCAAGTGGAGTATGGGTATTATAAGAAGGTGAGATTCAAGTCTTTGTTAGGCACATTTAAAGTTTTTTCTTCGGTACGGAAACTTTTGGGCTTGGGAAGGTTAAATTTCTATACCCCAATCAATCATAATCCCTATCTACCTATTATATTTGGGAGATCTTATTTTCAAAACTGGCTTACTTCCGGTATTTCTAAATTAGGGGCCTTTTTTTCAACAGAAGGTATTCTCTCCTTTGAGGCTCTCAAAACACAATATAATTTGAGTCCTAAAGAGGCTTTTAATTATTTTGCAATTAAGGATTTCTTGTCCCGCAAGACCGGTGGGCCCTCCGGGTTTATCCCCAATGATCTAATTAATAAACTATGTGGATGTCCCGTCCCTCGCATTGGCTATATTTATTCTACTTTGAACAATCTTATGCCGGATGATTTAACTAGAGTTTCTCTCAAATGGCGACAAAAATTGGATATCACCGATAGTGACTTTAATATGGCATTATGTGCCGCCCAGAGTGATCTTCTCACAGCTAAACTCCAGGCGCAGTTTTTTAAAACGGCATTTTTTCTCTATCTGACACCGAGTAGAATCGCAAAATGGGGGACAGGCCGAGGAACACTATGCCCCAGGTGTGCAGAGTCGGAAGCAGACTCTATACATATGTTTGCTTCTTGTGCTCTATTAGGGCCTTTAATTAAACAAATGCAGGACTTTTTTAAGAAGATCTTAAAGCAAGATGTTTTATTAACACCTACAACTATCTTGCTGGGCATCCAGGACACCGTTGACAGAAAGAATGGAGGGGCTCTGGTATTCGTTGCTATGACAATATACAGGCTATGTATTACATCAGCATGGATTGATCCAAACCCTCCATTATTCTCTCAATGGTTAAACCGTCTTATTGCGATTGGTAATCTAGAGAAATCCATATACTCCAAAAAAGGTAGGCGGGCAAAAAGAAAGGGATTAATAATTTGGGAACCTTTATCAAAGTGGCTGGCTCAAATTGATGGTTAAAGAAAAGGCCGGTATCATATACTTTCTGCCAGAGAATCTCAAGAATGTTTTAAAAAAAAAAAAAAATAATAATAATCCGGAAGGTTAGGGTGTGTGATCCATATTGGCTAATATTGCATTAGAGTATATGTCACTTTATACTGTTTTTATCTTGGGATTTATAATTGATGTACTGTAAAGCATTTGCACTTTTCTTCGATATATTCCTTATATACACAAGAATGAACTTTTGCCATACGTGGAGAAACAATGTTAGGTATTACGATGTATAGAAATTATTTTTTCCACTTATTCTTTAATTTTTTTTTTTTTTTTTTTTTATGTGGCTAATCTTTTTCGCTTTGTTGTTTAAGTTTGGAGATATTAGGAGGGTTAGGGGGTGGTCGTGTTGTCTCACACTGCTAAGTTGTTTATATGGTGTTTGAATTTCGAATTAAAAAAAAAAAAAAATGTATTACAATGCACAAACTCCTCACACACAATGTCATGGAAATATAACATTACACACATATGGACCTGCCAGTAGAAAGAGCCAACACAGGCCAAAGACTGCATCCATTCACAACAAAAACACAACATATGCACATACAAAATCATCACATAGCAAACTCAGCTGGACATCAGGGGGACTCACACCTGGCAAGGACAAGGCAACATACACTGACAGCAGTGCATGCACAGTAAGCAGTGTGTGAACACCAACAAAACCAGTATCACACATGTCTGAGTGCTCCACCATGAACTTCTACACCACAAATCATCACAGGGCACAGATTACATCACACTCAGGAAGGGTAGCAGTACCTCAGCAAACAGACATACACTTTAGCTATCACCTACTGCTGCACAACTCAGGAAAACACAGATGCATCCAACATGACTGGAGGACTGTGCTGGTAAAACATATGCACTGTACGTGAGCAACCATGACTGCAATCAAGTAGAAGAAAACACCACATAACAAATGGTGAAACAGTCCACAGTGGCACATTGGTCCTGGACACAGATCATCCTCCCACAGTACAGTGTCACACTATGAAGTGGTGGGGAGGGTCACACACTGGCAAGGCATGGGGTGGAAGACATTAGACTGAAGTGGTGTGTACATCACTATTGGACAGGTAAGGAGTGTACAGTGCAAAAACACATAGAGGAGTAACAATGTGTTGGCATCAAATGCCCCTATAGGGATGGTATGACTCTTCATACCACATACTTGTGCCTAAAATGTGTCAAGTGACAGCAATGTATGAGAAAATTCACATATAATGTCAGTTTGCATGAGCAGGTCAGCACAGTGAGCACAAACGTAAACAAGAGCCATGGCAGATCAACCAAACACAACACAGACATTGCAGTTACACACTCTGCATACTCACAACGGATAACGACAACAAGTAGGTGTACCCCAGGATTGCAAGGTCACACTGACACACTGCACAGTGCCCAACAAACAACTCCTACATGTGCCCACACTCTAAAGCACATGGCTGAGAATGTAAACAAACAGGCACTCATTACCTGGATCATACATGTGTGTAGGTGTCATAATCAGGGGCACATACACATTGACACTTCTGACAAAGACAGACCAATCACACTGTATGCCTACTCAATTGCACACATTTTAATGTACCCATGTGACTATGAAGCCAGGCCTACACACAAGATGACTACACATCTACACTGCTGTTCACACATCAAGAGAGATCCCACAGATATGACGGACCCTGGCCACCACGCAAGTTATCCTGTGGCTAGAATTCACTTCTGTTGTGGTACAGCATCCGAATATGACATGTGTACAAAATTGGAGACCTGACAATAGAATGATTAGGATAAGAGGACAGCATCACAGACAACCATCATTGCACCCTCAAGCCTCTGACTCAACAAGCACAAAAGTGCCTGTAACCTCTGACAACCTCTGAAAAAGAAAATCAAGTAATTGCCAATGTGAATGTGGCATACAGAGCATGTGTCACATGAACATATACACATACATTGCACTTTTTCATTAGCAAGGGCAGCGACAAAGCACACAACATGAGTAACAGTCTTTATTACATTATTTCTGGATAGGCATCAAAAGTGCTAAACAGCAAGGCCATTGGCCAGTCCAAATTTCTAGTCCACACCTGTGTGCATGAGAACTTGCACATGAAATGGGCATCAAAAGTGCTAAACATCAAGGCCATTGGCCAGTCCAAATTTGTAGTCCGCACATGTGTGCATGAGAACCCGCAACTGAAATGGGTAACACAGTCCACTGCCATGGGAATCACCACAGGTCAGGGGCTTTGAATGGGCAGTCCAGGCACCGCTGTGGGAGAAATGGTGTGGGGAGGGGGACTTGTCTTCAACTTTGGCTTGAAGTTGAACTGAGAGGGGGCTGATTGTCGGGGCCAGTTGGAGGACTGGACCTGGGAGAGAGAGAACTGGCTGAGGTAGAGGGATCCGTGGATGTGGGAGCCTGAGGGCTGCTTGGACCGGGTGGATTGGTGGCACGTGGAGGTGGTGACATGCTGTGTGGAGGCTCAGTGGCTGAGGGGGAATGTTGAGGGCTGGGTCTCAATACATCAAAAAGAATCCGTAGGTGACAGATCAAAAGAACCTAGCCAAGAAACAAGGGCGGGTTCACCAATTGGGGTGAAGGCCACCTCTACTGGTAGAAAAGAAAAATTTCTTTTCTTGTGTCCCCTCACTCACCCAGGGTTGCCCCTAGGTGACATGCTTCATCTTTGGGGCCATCCCAAACATCTACTGATTGGGGCGTGCTGCGACTTGCGGATTTATGTAGGAGCACTTACCTTGTGAGGCTATGTGTCGTGCAGTGTAGGGGGAGTGGTGTAAGTGATGTTTTAAAAATTACCTAACTAGTGAGCAATTGTTTTATTCCTGCTCCTAGTTGGTAGGGATAAAAAGGGGTTAATAAAAGGGAAATGTAACTGTTATGTAATTATAATCCCTTGTATTATGTCAACATGTTTCAAGGTATCCCCTAAACCTTTTCTTCAGGACAACAAAGGGACCAGCCCTTTGTGTACCACTCACGTGCCGGACCTATAATAAAGTGAAGTGAAAAATTATTAATGCACACCTATTGTGTGAGCATTGGGAAAAATATATACATACGGTTGCTTCTGAACACGTAGTAATTATTTTTTGGCAAAAGTGCGCCTCATGGTCTGTCTGGGTGGAGGGGCCTGTAGAAACCTGTGCTCAGCAACCCTCCGTCAATACGACCTATTCAGTCCCAAGGCAGACCGCATCTTGATAGGTTTAGGTTTTTCTTTTCTACCAGTAGAGGTGGCCTTCACCCCAATTGGTGAACCCGCCCTTGTTTCTTGGCTAGGTTCTTTTGATCCGTCACCTACGGATTCTTTTTGATGTATTCTGATCACACAGGAGGGTGAACCTAGCCCAATCCTCCTCCTCCCCCTTTTTCTGATTGAGGGCTGGGTCTCAACTGTTTGGGGATCTGATATCCCACAAGTGTCTTGGCCGGAGTGGGAAGTGAGGTGGGAACAACAGCCTCACTCTTCCCTAAATGTGTAGCAGGTGCAGGTGCCTCTCCACGTGGAGATTTGCTGGACCTGGTGGTACGCTGGGTGTGGCCTTGCTTTTTCCCCTGCATCCCCTGTTTCTGAGCTAAAGCCCCCACTTTGCTCTCTTGTCCCTGCTTCACAGGGGTGTGGGTGGGAGTGGAAGTTTTGGATGAATCTGCCTTCTGAATGTCTTTCGACTTAGTTGTGGCAGGCACCATGTTCACAGCAGACAGGGCAAGTGTTTGTGTGTCTTTGGGATCAAGTGTGGGGATGGTAGTGCCCTTGGATGGTGATGATTTTGACGCAGGTAATGTGGATGCATGCTTCTTTGCCCTATGTCCCTGAGTGTCCTGTGATGGGCTTTTTGTTTTGCGGTCATGTGTGCCTGTTTTGTCTTGTGGTGATGGTGTATGGTGTCTGGTACGCTTAGACTGCTGCTGCTGTGTGCTGCATGTGGATGACTGTGTGCCTGAGGGCTCAGGCGTGTGTGTACTCTCGTCAGGTGGGGCCACTGGCAGGGTGGTCACTGAAGGGACAGGAGCTGGACTGGGAGCTTGGGACTGCTGAATGGCTGCCGTCACTGTGGAGGACAAAGACTGGACAGTTCTGTGTAGGCCACCCACGTCCAAAAGAATGCCCTCCATGAACGCAACAACCTGGGACAACTTGTTGCCATGATCCTGGAGGGCATTCAGTAGAGCAGTCTGACCCACACACAGCTGGCACAAAATTTCTACGTCCTCCACACTGAGGGCAGCTGGGGAGACAGGGGCTGGGGCAGCGGTGCCTGGGGGGAAGGAGACTCTACCCCCCAGGCTGCGGGCACAGACAGCACTTGGGGGAGCATCCAGGAGGGTGGGCAGTGGACGAGGTATGGTGGAAGAAGAGGCCGATCTGGAACTTCCGGTGCCCCCAACATCGAGGAGTCACCACTTGACTGGGAGGATGTGGAGGTTGGTGTTTCCGGACGTGAATCCTCCAGGGCACTCCTGTCCCCTTCAGAGGTGCTGGTCCTCTCAGTATCATTGAACTCCTGTGTCCCAGTCGTGCCAGTAGCTTCCCCAACGCTGTTGGGCCCCCGTCCTTCTGTGCCCTCGGTAGATGCTGCAAGAGACAGAGACATAGGTTCAGTATAGTGCCATACTCACAACCATCATATGCAATGAAAACTACAAACAGGAAAATGAATCTACCATGTTTAACTAGTCCATGTACTTTCTGCATATGCCACATTTATGGAATTAGCAGATGATGCATGGAAACATCCATAGTTGTTAGTCGTGCTCCATGTTGCATTGACACAGCCAAATGCCTGGGCCTGTGCCTCCCTGTAAACACACATAAAATCTTCTGTATGCACGCCTACGTGGCTGTAGGTATGATAGCTATACACCAAAACATGTCTGCTCAGTCACATATGTAGTTTTTTCATGGAACACCACAGATACAAAGTACAATATGTCCTTTTGCAAGGGCAACCAGATCCTGACATCAACCATGTAGGGCTTTGAAGTACAACTACAGTTGTACATTGGTGGCAGCTGTGTAGATGTTACAAGTTATTTGTTGTGCACAGCACACATCTAGGAATTAACACTAACATGATGCTCACTGCTGTTCACTGCCAGTTGATGTCTCTGACACTCTCACTGCTGCATATGTCACAAGGCCACATCTTATTTGTTAATGTAGTGACAATGCGCACCATTTAACAATGCAGTCACAAACACAATGCACAATAGCATGAGAAGGGGAAATTAATGCAAGGTTGTGACATGTCACATACCAACATGTCCACAGGTCCCTGACAGGCCCTCATTGATCCAAGGCAGGATTGTGACTTCTGTTGATGAAGAAGTAGGTGGACCCCATTAGGACAGCTAATGTGTGAGAATACCTAGGGCCTGGCATATGACATCCCTACATTGTGCTGACTGATGACACTGAGGACACACCAATGTTCCATAAATTCACACACTGATTACAAGCATTAGCCACAACTTCACCATGCACTGATGCACAAGGACACCCCTCCACAATGCACACATACTGAGGACTGACAATCTGAATAACCTTTTCTCATTATCATCCTTCAAATTACTGTACAACACCTTAGTCACATCACAATTTGACATACCCACTGATCACATCCAACCATGTTAAGACATAGTGCCAAAACAATCTCGCAGTAGCCAGGTTCAGCTACATTGTAGTTAAGTCACAGAGTCTAACCGTAACAGTCATGTTGCCATGTGCACTAATGGAAAAGGTAATTCAGCCAATACATCACTGCAATCATCACCATCTACCCCATCAGCACCTGTGTGCACTTGCTGTCACTATGGCAGGTAAGTACACCATGTTATGCCATGCTGCCAATATTGGGCTAGTATACTTCACAATGGTGCTGTCTTCTATATGATTGTGAAAAAAGAGACCCATGGGACAGGTGTGACCCTTACCAACTCACTGCTCCCTGAGTCCACATCTGTGCATGCCTGTAGCCACTGACACATCATCACATGAGCACACTATTGAGCTAGCCACACAGCGCACACAAGTCTGACAAGTGTACTGGGCTACAAAACAGAAAGGTATGCTGTTCCTACAAGAGAGTACAGGTTTGTGTGAGTGAGGAGAACTACACTACTCGCTAGATGCAGGAGAAAATGTCCTCCTTTCGGAAAAAGACCCTCACACGCCCAGCCAGCTAGGCATCTACACTCACTAGGCCCCTTTGTACTGTTATTGAGCCTGTATGCTGGACCTGGTCAAAAAGCCCTTGGTCCCTCCCTTCTTGTAGACAAGTGTACTGGGCTACCCACTTCGCACAATGGATTATCCTGTGTAGGAAGGTCTCAGTTCAGACAACATTTATACAATGTGAGATGAAAAAATGCCAAGCTGATGGTATGTTTCAAGGGTCATGGGTTTAAACACATGAGAAACAAAATGTCGTACAAATGCAGAACAGCTGCACTCAACACTGAGGCCACTTAGAAGCCATTGCATCACACTAGAGACATCACAGAGGTCCGCACAGGCTCAGGGCTGGGATTCATGCAGTCACTCAAACGCAAAGTCACACTTTGCACAATACTCACCCCCAACTTGCTGCTGATAGGCCCTCAAGCGTCCATCCAGCTCTGGCTGTGTCACTGCCAAGATGCGGGCCATTAGTGGTGTCATGCTCCGGCTTGCCAACCTGCCACTTCGAGGGATCACCCCCAGCGACGTTTTTGCTCAGGCGGCAGATGTCATCCCACCTCTTGTGGCAGTGCGTATGACATCAGTTGGAGACACCCAGAGACCGCACCTTGCGTGCAATGGCCCTCCATATGGCCTTACGCTGATGGACCTTAAGCTGCAGGCATGGGAGACAAGAAGAGGAGGTTTCTGTGAAACTGTGTTGTGTACCACTGTGTGACAGTACAGGAGCATGAAAATACATAGCACACTAACACATCAATGGAGAGCAGAGCCCATACAGCATGTCACATAGTACACTTGGAGCAAACCATATCATTTCAATGGTTACATATATGATGATGGACACACTACATGCCCATCCCATACACATGCAGAGTGCCAGCACAGAAACCAATGTAAAAATTGCCCTCAGCTGTGATGCACTATGTGAGTGAGCGTGACATACAATACACTGGAAATGATGGGTAGATGTCAGACTAACTGTGTCCTACACTACACGCCCCATAATGGCCCTGACCATTGCCTAGCTACATGTGTCATGGTGCTCACATTTAGGGCCCTGATCTTACAATCTCACACTCTTCTCACAAGGTGCAGTCCTGTCTTGTGCAATCCTCAGGCCTATGATGACTCATTGAGAAATAGGGTTGTGGACAACACATATGTTTCACTCAGTCCTTTTGCTGATGGGTCCTTGTAACATTGGGCAGTTTCTGTGCATGCCAGAGGGCCTCACACTGAGGATAAACGTGGCCCATCACAGAAATCACATGCATGTACAATATGAATGGAGATACAGTGCATAAACATGCGAGACTCTACACATCATGGAATCAATAGTAGGATGACATTTCCAAATCACATTTAGCTGATGTGTCATAGGTGATTTACCCCCAAGAGTGATAGACTCAGGCATTGTACTCCTGTGCATAATGGACACATCTCCATAGGGTCATTTTTAAAAAGGTAAAAACATTATTCAGTGCCCTCTGGCCAAGCTACATTTGTAATGTCTCAAAGGAGCATATGAACACTTTATGGACTAGGACATCACATAGCACAGGGAATGTGTGTTCAGACTTCGAGTCTCTCAAACCAGCAGGGTAACTGGGTAACTGCCAGACCACACTATGTCATTCACATCCTTAAATGCAGTCAGGGATCTGTGGAAATAAGGCTACACACCCCATTGACGTGAAGTCAGCATGCTAGGCAGTGTCTCACCATTTACATTACACAGTCTCATAACACCATATGTTCATTTTGGCTTAAGAAGAGCTGGACAAGTGTCCATGTTGCCATCCTCCCCACATACTCAAGTGCAATTAGTACTAGGTCATGTATGGAGCATGCTGTTGGCAAAATATTGATGCATGCACATTGGCTTGCACTCACCGGCACATACTACTGTACAGTAACATCATGTGAGCATTCTGAGCACTCTCAAACTTTTACTCAGACACATACCAGTACATCTGGAGCACCATATAGCCTCCCATACTGTGCAAGGACCTCGTCCACCAGGACCTCCAGCTCCTCTGTGGTGAAGGGATGGGCCCTGATGTTCTCTGTTCGCGCCATCACTGGGTCCAGAGTGGTTCAGTGACTAAATATCGAGGGACAGAATATCGACTGTCCAGAATATCGATGTCAAAATATCGAGGGACAGAATATCAAGTCCCTATCTACAAACAGGTAAGTACTAAAATATCGAGTACAAAATATCGATGTTTAAAATATAGTTAACTAAAATATCGAATTTTTTAAATGTATTAAAAATAATATAAAAGTAATTAAATAATAAACACAATTAAATAAAACATAGTTAAAATAATGTAAAAAAGCTTAAAATGTAAAAATAATAAATGTAATGTAAAAAAAAACATATTAATTATTTTTTAACATATATATATTTACTTAATAATATTATAAAATAATTATTAATCTTAATTATAAAATATTTAAAACATTATTAAAAATATATTTACATATATATATATATATATATATATACAATAAACATATATATAAATATAAAAATAAATAATATATAATAATTTAAATAATTAAAGTAAATTTTTTATGTTAATTAATAATTTACACTACATTAAATATAACAAAATTAAAACGTTGCATAGCTAAGGAATATTAGTATTCACACTCCAACAACTGCAAAAGTAGGAATTTGTTGATAGCGGTGGTACAAATTACTATTCCCACTCAAGTGAGTGGAACAGTAGGGAAAGTGTTGGATAGCAGGTGGGTAAAAATTACTATTCCTACTCCAGCGAGTGGAACAGTAGGGAAAGTGTTGGATAGCGGGTGGGTACAAATTACTATTCCAACTCCAGCGAGTGGAACAGTAGGGAAAGTGTTGGATAGCGGGTGGGTAAACATTTCTATTCCTACTCCAGCGAGTGGAACAGTAGGGAAAGTGTTGGACAACGAAAGGGTAAAAATTACTATTCCCACTCCAGCGAGTGGAACAGTAGGAAAAGTGTTGGATAGCGGGAGGGTAAAAATGACTATTCCCACCCCAGTGAGTGGAACAGTAGGGAAAGTGTTGGATAGTGGGAGGGTAAAAATTACTATTCCCACTCCAGTGAGTGGAACAGTAGGGAAAGTGTTGGTTAGCGGGAGGGTAACAATTACTATTCCCACTCCAGTGAGTGGAACAGTAGGGAAAGTGTTGGATAGCGGGAGGGTAAAAATTACTATTCCCACTCCAGTGAGTGGAACAGTAGGGAAAGTGTTGGATAGCGGGAGTGTAAAAATAACTATTCCCACTCCAGTGAGTGCAACAGTAGGGAAAGTGTTGGGTAGCGTAGGGGAATAATTGAGTAGACCCACTCCTACAATATAATTAAAATTAATTAACAAATAATTAATTAATAAAAATATATTTACCTTCCAACATTTTCCCCTATAAACGTTACCTCCAATAGTGTAAAATATTAATGAATCAACATAATTAATTAACATTTAATTAATTAGCTAATTACAATTAACAATGAAATTAATAACCATCATATCTAAATTAATTAACACAATTAACACTATAAAATAACTTTGAATAAATAATATTTAAAAATTATTAAAATTTGAATTAAATGTAACTTAATTCCCACCCTACTCCCCTATCAACACTGAACACACTACTAACAAAATGTACATAATTAACATATTAATAAATTAATTTTTAATAATTAATATGTAATTAATTACTAATTAATAAAACAATTAAACAATTTACATAATTATCAATTAATCAAAAAAGATTATTATTCACTTTTTATATATCTAATAATAAATTAATTAACTTAATTAACAATAGTAATTATTAAACAATAAATTATTAATTAATAAATTATGAATTTTTATAATTTAAATTAAATTACTTCCCACCCTATTCCCCTATAAACCCACAACCCGCTACGGAACTAATATACGCAAAAATAATTAAACAATAGTTATTATAAAACACTAAGGGGCCCATTACGATACCCGGCGTAAAAAAATCCGCCAGGCATGGAAGCGGCAAAAATCCGCCCGCACACACCGTCTGAACACCGACCACGCCATTACGATTACACAAACCGAAAACCGCCATCGGCGGAAAAATCACACAAGATACCGCCCGCCATCGTCCGAGTCGGAGTCAAACCGCCCGCCACGGACGGAAACACGCACGACAACACAAAACCGCCCGCCCTCACGGCCGACACACCGCACGTGAAATTACGATCGCACCGCCATGAGCGCGGGAAAACTACAAATATACCGCCCGCCAGCGCAAACAACGCCGATGAGAATCGACACGGCAGAAGCCATGGCGCCCACGTCCCTGCACAGAAACCATCCGCTCACAAAACCAATAGCACACAACATGGCCAACAAGTCCACACAGCAAGGCACGCACAAATACACAAGCACAGTACACATCCCGAAAACACCCCCCGGACAAACAAAAACTACAAAGGCCAGAACCCCAGACACAACACACCTGAAAACAACAGACCATGAGGACACACCCACATAGGTAAGTACAAAAGCAGCACTCCCACAGACCACAACCCCTTGCAACATTGCAAACCAGAGAGGAGAGGAGAGGACACAGTGACACAGCAAGGACAGCAGCACACCACAGAAACGCACACATCACAACCACCACCACCACCACCACCACCACCAAACACCGGCACCACAAACCCCCTGCACATTACACAACACACACCGCACCAGCACCACAAACACCATGGCACCACAAAGAATGCCCAAGTTCACGCCCATTGAGCTGACGGTCATGGTCGACGAGATCATCAAGGTGCACCCACAAATCTATGGGAACATGGTCCAGCACACACCACTAGCCACCAGAAACAGAATGTGGAACCGGATCGTAGACCAGGTCAATGCAGTCGGGACCCTGCCCAGGAACAGAGTCGAAATTAACAAACGGTGGAATGACGTCAAGAGCCTGGTCAAGAAGAAGGAGGGCAAAAACAGAGAGCTGGCTGCCGTCACTGGCGGAGGGAATCCCGCGCTCTTCAAGACCTTCAAAGCGTGGGAGGAGAAGGTGCGAGTCATCATACATCCCGAGATCCTCGCCGGATTAGCAGGGGGAGTGGAGGCTGGTAAGTACAAACTAATGTATACCAGCACACCGCTATGTACTCACATGCACTACCACCATGCCACAGCTCCCAGGGACAAACACCCCCATGTCCAGCACACAATACACAACACATCACACACACATGCAACAGACACCACCACACACAGCCCAAACAGAACAACTGTAAGATGCGTGGGGACATGTGTACACTCAGCCAGCCACGTAACCACCAACAGGTCCCCAAGTATGCCAGAAGCGCCACAACGAGCACCCACCACACCCATGTGTCCGCCACAGCTGCACTAACCGACAAGTAACAGGTAAGTGGCAGGAACACAAAGTGCAGTGGGTGGGACGGTGGACAGCCCAAGTACAACACACACCAGGCCCCTAGTCCCACAGCACAGCAAGGAGGAGCATCCCCCACACCCCACAGCCACGTGTCAGCCACCGCAGTGCACAACGACAGCCGAAAGGCAGACATCACGGTCCACAGCAATCGGTGTCAGTGGGTGTCCAGCCACCCCCACGACCCACAACACCCCCCACCCCCACAGACCTGCAACATGGAGCACCCCCGCTTAGAACCATGTGGCATCCAGTACAGTGCACGCACGAACAACCTGCAGGTGGGAAACTGGACAGGGCTGGATTACTGGAGGCATGAGGACCGTAACACGACCAACACATGGGACATGTCACGTAGCAGACGAACACGCAGCACCGCCCACCGTCACGAACAAGTGAACAATGTGCACACGGACATGAACAACAGACTCACACCCCACATGACCCATCACAGACATAGCAACACCCAAGGAGCCACGTCTGCATGCACAAGCCACACTGAATATAGTACCACACGGCAGCCACTGTGCAACTCATCACACACAACCGAAACACCATTGAAGTCCTGTCCATGTAGCCCCTACTGCCTGTCAACCACACACCCCACAACTACGCCTATGTAAGACAAACAACACTAGACGCAACAGAGCGGAACAACATAAATGCACACGAACACCACTGAACCCATCAAACACACAGACACACCATGCACATACAACATACCATCCATCCCATCCGTCAGCCCCAGTCTCATGAAAGGCATGTCATCCGCACAGCTGCCACACATACAGCAGTCACGCTAAGATACATGCCCATGACCAACCATGTGCCAGAAGTCAATGAAGCGCACGACACACTGTGAGCAACAACACACAACATGGGCCACACCCCCCCGAGCACTGCAGTGATGCACATGGCACAGGGCAGCACGCACACCAAGGAGATGGGACAACTGCAATACGTTGGCTGGCACACAACCATCACTCACTCATAACGATGCGTCCAATGCCATGTCCAGTAATCACAACAGACAGCAAATATGCAGGCCATGTCAAGCATGCACACACCTCAAACCATGCACTGTCATGCTGCCACAACACATGTCACGTTCGGCACCCATGGCTCACAGCATGTACCCCAAAAGCATATTCCCTCCCAAATGCGAATCTGGGGCATGGCCCCCATGTTGCCATATGCGTTCCTAAGCGTTCCATTTGAACCCCAAAAGCATATTCCCTCCCAAATGCGAATCTGGGGCATGGCCCCCATGTTGCCATATGCGTTCCTAAGCGTTCCATTTGAACCCCAAAAGCATATTCCCTCCCAAATGCGAATCTGGGGCATGGCCCCCATGTTGCCATATGCGTTCCTAAGCGTTCCATTTGAACCCCAAAAGCATATTCCATCCCAAATGCGAATCTGGGGCATGGCCCCCATGTTGCCATATGCGTTCCTAAGCGTTCCATTTGAACCCCAAAAGCAAAGTACAAACCAGACCCAGGATGGGCCAGGAGCCCGCATACACCAGAGTCACAATAAGTAGGGGCACAGCAACACACCCATCGGCATGGCCAATCCGTCCCATGCCACATGTGCACAGCACACAGTCCCATTGCCAAGCACACACAACTACAAATGCTACAGCCACACACACGCCTCCGGGAAACCCATGTACGAGATTGCACGAACTGTTAATGTCAGACGACAAATACATACTTCGCCAGGTGCAACACAATAACAAATCTCATTCTCTCCACAGGTGACGAACTGCTGGATGCTGGGGATGGAGACAGCAGCCAGCACAGCCAGCCTACAAGCCCCCAACGAGGACACACGGATGTGGAGGATCTGTCCTCCTCTTCGGACACGGACCACCAAGCAGGCCCATCTGGTGTGGCAGGGCCCAGCCGCTCCCCAGGACCCCTCCTACCCACCAACCCATCATCCAGGGCTGCTGAACATTCCCAGCCCCCTGCTGCCACTGTCGTTGCGGCCACACCCACGGTCATTGCGGCCACACCCACGGTCATTGCGGCCACTACCACTGCCGCAACCGCCACCATCGCCGCACCGACCACCACCGCCGCCACCACCACCACGTCTTCGCTGGCACCAGCCCCAGCGCAGGTGGTGGCCCGGCCGACTGGATCCACCCTGGGAGCCACAGCGAGGACCGTGGTGAGCAATGTGGCTAGTGGGCAGGCCGGTGGCAGCAGGACTGGTAGGAGGAGCAGGGTCAGGGAAACGCCAGCCTCCCCTGGGAGCCATGCCCTGCCTCAAATGGCCAGAGTCCTTGGGGCCTATGAAGAGGCCCAAGGACAATGGGCCAGGTCAGCTTCAGACACGCGGTGAGGTGCTGGGGGTGCTGAGGTCCATGGACGCCCGTATGGGTCAACTCGTGGACCTCATGGGCCAGCTGGTGGTGGCGGTGAGGTCACAGCCAGGGACAGCAGCTCCCCTCCGCCACCACCTGCCGGGGCGCAGGGTCGAGCAGCAGTGTCCAGTTCCCCTGCGTCCACAGCCAGTGAGCACACCTCAACCACCAGCATGTCGCAAGCAGGCACCCCCCTCGCAAACGTGGAAGGGGCCGTCCGAAGAGGAAACAGATCTCCCGGGAGGACTTCGCACGCTCCAGACGCAAGTGAGGCAGCCAGCCAGCCCGCCAGCCTTCCTTGACCAGCCACTGCATTGACTTGGACTACGATCCCACTCCACACAGCCATCTGGATGGCATGTGTGTGTTGGACTATGGACATAGAACCAGTGGGTACACCCTGAGCATCACGCAGCCATGACCGACAGCTCATTGTCACTGCACGCACCACTTTTGTCATCACCTTACACACAATCACATGTCACAGTTTGAAATAAATGCACCTCTTACACAAACTGCTGTTTGTGCCCTGTGTTTTATTTGTACGGAATACAACGGCCACCTTGGGCGGAAAGGCACCTGATGCGTGGCATGGCAATGGAACCGGAGGGCCTGTAGGGACCTAGGGGTGGGAGACAGAACAGGAGCACATTCAATGAGTGTGTCACACACCCATCACACAGTACATGTCAACAACTACAAGCAATGTACACACATCGCACAGAGCAATAGGGCACAATGCCACAGCCACCAACAGTGGCATACTACCCTGGCCATGGAGCGTTGACACACAGCACGCAGTGAACAAACGGCCACCCTGACACAGCACACACACACCTGCACAGATACAGCCACATCAGCCGTCGTACATGGACACTCACCGTCAAGTGAAGTAGTCGGGCGATGAGCTGCTGCCGCACATTCCCAGCTTCCTCCTCTCCGCTGTCCTCCTCACTCGAGCTGTCCTGGTCTGCGGGCTGGGGCCCTGGTTGATCTCCGTCATCCACGATGAGGGGATCTGCTTCCGAATGGCCAGATTGTGCAGCATGCAGCACGCCACCACTATCTGGCACACCTTCTGTGGGGAGTACGCCAGCGCACCCCGGTGCGGTCCAGGCACCTGAACCTGGACTTGAGGAGGCCAAAGGTACGCTCGACCACACGTCTGGTCCTCCCATGTGCCTCATTGTAGCGATCGTCTGCTGGGGTGCGAGGATTCCTCAATGGACTGAGCAGCCATGCCCCATTCGGGTACGCAGAGTCACCTGGGTGTGAGGGACACAGAGAACCGTTGCTATTCCAACTGGACAGGGGACAGCATCGCACAACCAGCACGCTACACCACTCCACATACTCACCGACAATACAGCCACGATCCTGTTGCAGATTGGACATCAGTCGTGGCAAGATGCTGTTGCGCATTATGTGTGCGTCATGGGCCGAGCCTGGGAACTTTGCACACACGTGGGTGATCACCATGTCCGCAAGGCACACCACTTGCACATTCAGGGAGTGCGTGTGCTTCCTGTTGCGGTACAGGTGCTCAGTGGCCTGTGGTGGAACAAGGCCAACATGTGTGCAGTCAATGGCTCCAACGACGTGTGGGATTCTGCCAAGGGCATAGAATGCACCCTTCACTGCCGCCAATTCACGAGCCCTGGGGAAGCGGATGTACCTGTTTCGGTACAGCATCATGGCTGCCAGTACATCCCTCAGCACCTTGCTGAACATGGGCTGGGACATCCCTCCTCCACTGCCCACTGTGTGCTGGAATGACCCAGTGGCGAAGAAATGCATGGCGGCCATCACCTTAGCCGTGGGGGTGACAGCTGTCGGATACACCCTGCGGGGACGGAGATGGGGTTCTAACATGGCACACAGTCGATGCAGGGTTGGCCTGTCCAGCCGAAACTTCCTAATGACCTCTGTATCGTCCATGTCCGCCAGCAATTGGTATGGGCGGTCAATGTTCGGTCTCCGCCTAGGGAAAATGGCAGTGGACACATGTCAAAGCAACACAACACATAGCAATTTCGCATACACATCACTGACATGACTGAGCAAGCACATGAGCCACAGCCCAGCTGTCAAGCTGGGACGGCACGGCCACAATACACTTACACAGGTCTCCCAACAATGGCAATGGCTAGTGATACAGACCACTGCCATGTGCATGCACATGGGGATCTAGGCCCCAATGACTTGCGGGCGTGCTGATGGGGACTGACTGCATATTCGTCAAGCGGCAACGCCACGGCAACATGAGTGTCTGCTGAGCATGGAACTGCTTCCGAGGCTGGATGAGTATGGCACACGACGACGACGATGTGGGCACAGGCTGAGCGGCCAAAACAAGTGGGACCTGTGGCACGAGGGGATATGAGACAGTAGTAGGTGTCAGCACTGCACCCTATGTACAGCACTGTACGGATCACACCTCCCGAAACATTGACAGGTGTCCACATTGACAGCCCCATGCCAAGACGGCTGTGTGCTTGCAGTCACACGTCACAGGTGAGAGGTTACATTGCACGTGCCAGGTGGCAGACGTACATAGTGGGAGCTGGCATGTGTGTGCATGTGTCTCCTGTTCAGGATCCACCAGATGGGCGCTGACTCTGTACTGACCATTGGACACAGCATGTTCCGTGGAAGGCTTGTGTGTGTGGGATGGTGGCACTGGATGTGCCTCCGTTGGGTGGGGGCCATGCACAGGGCGGGTACGTCGATGATTGCGCATTGTTGGTCACGGTGGGTGCACCCACTGAAGATGTGTTGCCCTGTGTTCAATTCCTATGTCCGCATGATGATGGACTGTAGATGTGGGCAGACTACACATTGGTCGATGTGCTGTCTATATGCATGTGCCTTCACACCAGGCACAGCTGCCCCTGCACATGTGACCCCTGCTGGACTCGCTGCTGGGTCTGTGGAGCTGATGCACCTTCTGTGCGTGGGGCGGACAGCTCTCCTCACTTCCCTCATTGCGCATGTCATGACTTTGCCGCAGGTGACATGGATCATGGAGGGCCCACATGTACGCGTGGGTAGGCTACACATGATTGTTCACTGGTCGCCACCCCCAGTCAGTGTTTCGAATGGGAAGGTTGTCGTGCTGGTGGTATGTTCGATGTGGCGGATGGGCGGGCCTAGGTGCGGGCTTACATTCCGGACATGGGGGGTAGTTGGATTGGCGACTAGTTGCAGTACACACGGGACACGTCTCTTCCTTTCCACATCTGGGTCATCCCTTGTACTCACTGACAGTGATACAGTCATCTTCGCCCCAGCCCTCATGTCCTCCCCTCGCTCCCCCAATATGCATGCTGCACCTGCGAGGCTAGCGCTTGCACAGGCAGCCCCAAGCTCGCACCAGAGAGGGCAAGGAGTGTATGTGTGGGTCCAGTTGCACGAGTGGGCTGTCTCAGGGTATGATGTGTTGCGGGACGCCGTCCACCTGCGTGGTGCCCCAAATGGAGACCCGGCCTGCATGGACTATGCATCACAGTCTTCGCCTTCCGGATCCGCCACCTGCGACACCCAGTGGCTGTGGCTGCCCTTGCGGCCAGGCCGCGTCCGTCTGTGACTGATGGCCCACACATTCACTCTTTGGCCTCTCTGGGGAGGGCTCGGGGTGGTGGCGCACGCGCTTGCACTTAGTCGCAATGGCATGTGGCGTGGTTGGTATGATGGGCAATGGATGGGATGGTGCGAGCCACCTCCCGTGACGTCAGTGCTGCTCGTGCTGTGGTGCGTCCCCCTACACTTCCATTTGACTTGTGCCATGCTAGACGTTGAGGTTCTATTGCCTGCGTGATATGACCAGGAGGAGCGCGAGGAGACCTCTCACACACCATGCTCCACTGCCATCCCGTGCCCTGTATCGCCTGTGCGGATTGACTATGTTGGGGTTACACCTGGTCGACTGGGGCTGTGTGTGCCTTGTCAAGGGGCATGGCGGGCGCACAACAGGATCCAGCTTGTCCACAGAGGGTGGGCTGAGGTGCGCCTGGTACCGCTTTGTACGTGTGCCCGGCTGCTGTGCACACACGTGTTCACTCCCCCGACAGGTGTCCTCTCACAATGCCCAGGGAAGCGGTGGTGTACTGTTCATGACCCCTCCCAACACGGCGTGCTCCAACTTGGCATGTGCGCATCTACCCGTCACACCCACCCACCTGAGCACTGCGTCCATACGACTTCACACGACACATGTGTGTCTTCCACAGTTGTGCTACTCATTTGCGTTGACATCCAATACCAGTGGACTACATGGTCATGTCACGACTGCCGTGTACTTCACATACTCTCATCCTCTCTCATTCGTACTTGTGAAATGAGTCAGCGGAGACAGTTTTGGTTTCAAACATTATATTGAGTCTTCTGTCCTCTGTGATGCAGTATAGTGGACACTACTGGCAGCGGAATACATGTTGAGGATATACTGAGCATGATTGCAAATGGGATAGGGTGTGGGGTTACATGTGATTGGCTGTTGCATGTGGGATGTGGGCTTCAGAGTGACATCTGCTTGGCCAAGGCTGTGCTAATGTACATTTACGTATAGCTGCGGAGCTGCGGACTTTGACACAGACGGTATACATGTAGCCTACCAGACCGCTTGGCATCATGGGCACAGTCCATCTCAGTTCCATGTGACAGGTTTGCTGCGGTTGTTCCTCATGCACGCGTGCATGTGAGATGACATCAGGGCATGTGCTTGCGTGCATGCAGCGGCGTGCCACTTGTTGTTGCACTGTGGTGGTTACTGGACATGTCACAGTCACTGGGGTCGTGTTGTTGTTGTATGCACTTGTCGTCCATGCAAAGGTCCTGGTATGGGATTCCCGGGGCGGGGGTGGGAGGGGTGCAGCACCCACAGACTCCAGGCGACCTATTCATGTCCACTGAGCGGTGTGTGTGTCCATGGGCGCTGGATCCATGTCGTGTCCTGGTTGTTCGTGCAGTTCCGTCCATGTGGGTGCGATACACAGACCCCATGCCACTGCCTCCCACGATGCATGCGGTGTTCCTGGATGTGATGGGGAACAGTGTGCATGTCCCGGTCATATCCGATGTCATGGCGATGTCGTTGATGGTGTGGTTACAGTTGCCGGTCGTTTGGTATGGCTGTTGTGGTGGTGACTGGCCAGTCCGTGCGGAAGCTAAGCATGGGTGCGGGGTTGGACATCATAGGTCACTCGGGGAACCTGCGTTGTGGTCCGACGTATTTACAGGTTGTCAGGTATGCGATGCCGTCCAGCAGGGCTTCCATGTCATTGGTGGTGTACATGTTTGCCAGCCAATGTAGCGGATGGTGGCTGTCAAGGTGTTGTTCGTAAGTTGTCCCTTGGAGGACCATGATGGGGCATGCTGGGTGACATTCGATGTAGCTGTTCTCGATGATCCGTCGTGTGGAGGCACAGTGGTCCCATTTCAGTGCGGGTGCGATGTTGGCCACATACGCCATGCCCCCATAGGCAGAGCAGGCCCTGTCGTGTGCGTCCAGAGGGAGGAGTAGTGGTAGCAGGTCCGCCTTCAGACATGCCGGGTTGGAGAGGCATATCTCGACGGGATGCTGGTAGGGACACCTCCGACAGTAGAAGACGGGCATGACGCAGCTGAACAATGTGATGCGGTAAGTCAGTCGGTAACTTACGTTCAGCAGGGACAGGAGATCGCATCCCAATGTATGTAACAGGTTGGTTTTGTACAGCTTGAGCTGTTCGGCGTAGTTGGGTAGGTGTGTTGCGGTTGCCATTTCGCAGCGGTGCGTTGTGGTGGCGTGCTCCGGCTGTGTGTGCAGTCTGCAATGTGCACGCTCCGAGGTTGCTGTGAGCTCTGTGTAGTCGTAGGGAGACAGGACTTGTGTTCTGTTGGCTTGTTTGGAGGACACGGGCCCTCATCCCACATGCTTCTCAGACAGTTCAAGGTCAGTGATGTGTGACTCCTTCCAATTAACTTGCATGTGGCCGACATGGGGGAGTGTTTTCTTCTTTCTTCCCCGTCCGTTGTGTGCTTCTGTGATATGCGCTATCTGCCCTGTGGTCGGTCTCCTCGGCATGCCTGTGTTGGTCTATTCTTGGACAATGGCTGTATTCACCGGCTTCTGTCGTAGGGCTGTGGTTTCGGAGTTGGAATGGAAGGTCATTCAGTGCTGTCTGCTCTCCCTTGTGTGGGCGGCAGGCTGCCTTTCCGCTCTGCGTTGGGCCTTGTGTGTGAATGTTATTCTTGGGCCACCTGTTGTCGGTCCCCGGGCTCTTTGGTGTTCCGTTTTATATGTCTTGTTCATATGTGCAGGGTGGTATGGGTGTTTCAGTGTGGTACTGGCGTTCCTCTTCCCGAAGGGGCCCTGCTTCTCCTAGTTGGTGTTGCCGCCGCTGTGTGCTACGCCATGTTTGTTACACTGGGGTGTGTCCTGCTGTTGCGTGACTTCACTGACATGTGTGCGTCGGTTGTGTGGCGTTGGGTGTTGTCCGTGAATTGGGCGTTGGGGACATGTCTGTGGCAGGCCTGTCACGTGTCATGTGCGTTCGGGGTGGGGCTGATGTGTGTGCTGCTTGGTTGTGTCCCTGTGTCTGTGTGCGACGCATGCATGGCGCTGCGGTTGGCCTCTGCGTTGTGCGCATGTGTGGCGGCGTCATCGGCGCTTTGGGGCCGTGACGGGGTGGTTGGTTCCTAGTCCCAGGTGGTGTGTACACATGTGTTCCGCGATGTTACGATTTGGCCTGTGTGTCATATGTGGATGCAATGGTGGATGTGTAGTGTACACGCGCTGGTGGGGGGTTGTCCGCTTTTTCCGCCCTTGCACTGTGTGCGCTGTTTGCGTGCACTTGTTGTGTGTGTGCCTACCTGCGTCTCCGCGGTACGTTGCGTCCTTGGTGGTGCATCAGCAGGAGCATGGGGAGGGCCTGCAGTGCTGGATTCATGCTCGGGGTGCCGCTTCTTCGTTGTCCGTGCTCGGCGTCCGTGTTACCGCCTCGGTTTGCACGTGCGGTGTCTCTTAGCCGTGGGAGCCGTTTGTTTGCGGCATCGTAATTTATACGCCGGGCGGGACGTGTTTCGTCGGACGGTGTGTGTCAGTTGGGCTGCGCCGCTACGTGTACGGGCGCACTTTGATGGCGGACGGTGTTGCTGGCTTGCCGGCGGTGTTTGGCCTACTTTTCGCATCGTAATTGGACGGGCGTGTGGACTGCTGCGTGCCGGCGGTAACTGGTGCTTTTGCATCCGCCAGCACGGCGGTGGTGCTTCCGCCCGCCATCGTAATGAGCCCCATAGTAACATAAAACAATAAAAAAAATTGATATTATAAAATTCGATATAATGACATTCGATATTACTTACTATATGTCGATATTTTTTCCAACTATATTATGTCTTTTCTATATTCTGTCCTCTCGATATTTTGGACTCAGTATTTTGTCCTTTCGATATAAAAAATTCGATATTAAGGGGCCGATTCCGATTCAGGCCGGAAATCTCTCCGACCGAGCCGGACCCGGAGAGATTTCCGACCGAATCGGACCCTAGCAGTCCGACCGAACGAGTACGATGCGTTCGCATGCTATCGGACTCGATTGGTCGGACTCCCGTTGAAGTCAATGGGAGCCGGTCGTACAACGCGTACGCGGGCTCCCATTGACTCAATGGGTGCGAGGCGAACAAGGGCGCCCTACAGCGGGTACACGTCGAAGCGGGTCGCGCCATACATGCACAGGTAGGGGGGACCCACGGGTTCCCCCTGTGTGCGACTCGCGCGGCTAGGTGTACAGGGGGGTCCGACACGGACCCCCAAAGTCCGGCTCCGACTGCTCTTTCGAGCCGGACGGCGCGAGTCGGTCGGACTGCTCGAGGCGCCGCATCGTACTTACCCGGCCGGGGAACGTCTCCATTGCGCGGTGCGAAGTCGTGTCCGTGCGAGTTGGTCGGAGCGGTTGGGTCCCGCGAACGAGTCGGTCGGCGATTTCGCGCACGCCACGCATCGTACTCGCTCGCCCGGACGCACGTCCGACTCGGTCGGGAAACAGGGCTCCGAATCGGATCCGGTAATGCCGACTCCGATTCGGAGCCCTACCGGCCGAGATCGGAATCGGCCCCTTAGTCTCTACACCTTTATTTATGTAGCCAGAACTCTACGTTTTCTGCCACATGATCGGCAGGAGTTAATTCTGGTTACAGTAAAATGATCAAACATAATACAACCTAATGGGTCCATGAAAATCTCTGAATCATTACCTTTCTCACCTTTTTTTAGTAACTCTCTCTACCTCTGCCTTGAAATTCTAGTCACCTGAATCAAAATCTGAATAACAACTTATCTCAGTCTCTGCACGACCATAGGATTCATCACGCCTTACCGTTGTATGTTTTTTTAAAAATCTTTATTTGTCATATTAGCAAGTAACAACAACATATAACATTGCAGTACTGTTACCAAGAATTACAGTATAATAGCAATGACATCAGGTAAGCTTCATATCTTGAAACGGATTACTGTAACAGAACACAACAAGGGGGGGCCGAATTAGGTGCTAAAACAGGAGAAGGAAAACAATAACAACAACAACAATAATAACAATACTGTGGCCCAAATGACATATCCTGCCCCTCCATCTTGCCAACTTCCTGTTAAACAATAGCTACTCTTTGCTATCCGTAGAGTCATCCTCTGAGTCACCCCCCTCCCCTCCGGATCCAGAAATGTATTGCATAGCACTTCCAATTCTCGAAGTCCTCCGGCAATTTAGCTTTTGAGCGGGTGCATCTGATCTGAGTCTCCTCTGCCACCGACCACTCAGAATCATCTCGAGCCCACGCCGCCTCTGCCGGAGCCCGAACCCCCATCCATTGATAGCTATCCGCCTCCTCGCCAGTACCAGGGCCAACTGCGGGAAACAGTAACTCATCTTACACCTTTTGGGGAAAACCAGATCGCCCAACATACAAATCTACTGTGTGAGTGCACAGGCTAACGCCGTGGCCCGACCAAGCCTATCTACTACTCTATCCCAGACGTCCCTCACTGCAGGCAACACCATGCCAGAAGCAGAAAATTGACGTCCATGATTCTGCAAAGATGACGTGCAGAAGTACGCTCCAGATAAGTTCTCTGTATTCCCACAGGGGATATATACGTACAATGCACAAAATTGAAATGTTTCAGCTTAAACCAGGCATTGCTGGACACAGACTTCAATAGCACACATATCCTGGCCCAGTCCACATCCGAAAAGGGGGTCCCAAGGTCCCATTCCCGCCGCACTCTCAATGGCCTATTAACCATGTCAGCCAGTAGCGCCTTAAAAATCAATGAGACAAGGTGGCGCCCATCCCCCAGCATCAACATGCCCCCAATACTGCTGAAGCCAGAGACACCGCAGGGAACGATGAGCAAATTGACCTGACCACATCCGTCTCACCTGCATAATGCAGAAACTGTCCGGGTCCCAATCCAAACCAGGTCCTTGCATTGTCGAAGGATATAAATATATCATTTGGATACAGGTCTCCAACCACCTTGCACCCTTCTTCTTGGTTTGAAACAACATATTCTCTTCCATCTGTCGGAATGGAGCCAAAACCCACCATCACCTCACTGCTGCTGTCTGACGCACCACATAGGGAACCGCAGATGACACCCTTGATCCCTCTTTCAGCACTGCCTGTAGCCCAGACCCCTCCACCAACCCCGCCAGCAGAGCCTACTCCCAGTTAATCCCAGCCTCCATCCATTTCGCCGCATGTTGCATGTGAGAAACAAAGTAATAATATTCCAGTTTCGGGACCCTGAGCCAATCCTCCCCCTATCCCCTCATCAAAGTCAGATTGGCCACCCTGCTTCTTTTTTCTGCCCAGAGAAGTGAGGTGAGGAGTGTATTCAAATGACGAAAAACGCCAGCTCTCAGGGGTCACAAGGAATTCTGGATCACATATAGACAGTGCAAAAACACCATCTTGGATATCGCAATTCTTCCCATCAGCGACAGTGGCAGGGTATTCCAGAACTGCACTGATTTCCTCAAGGAATTTGTCACCCGCTCAGTATTATCCTCCAATTGCTTTTTGTGCGTGTGAGCCACCATCATGCCCAGGTAACAGAAGCGATCAGTCTCCCACCACAACCCTAATTCTGGCAGCCTCTCCACAGGCACCCCAGCCAGGACTGCCAGTGGAAACAATAAGGATTTCCTTATATTGATTTTGAGTGCGGACACCTCCCCATACTCCTTCAGTTGCTCCAACAGGAGTGCCACCGATGACCTAGGCGCCCTGAGATTAAACAACACATCATCGGAATAGAGCAATAGGATGTGTCTAGTGTGGCCCACCTCTATCCACCTTACCCGCATGATCATACGCACTATTATCTGCAATGGCTCCATTGCCAGAGCAAACAGCAGAGGCGACAAAGGGCATCCCTATCAAGTATCCCGCTCTGTGTCCCACCGATCTGACCTATACTGTTCCACCTTCACATGTGCTCCCGGGCCGGTGTATAACAATAGAACCCAGGCCCTAAAGTGGGGCCCAATCCCCATGGCTTTTATGACCTCTATTAGATACTCCCAATCAACAATGTCAAATACCTTTTCAATTTCGGTCGAGGCAGCACCATTTCTTCCTGCCTGTTCTCAACCTCATGGAGCACATGTGTTAACCACTGCAGATTAAAGGTCGTGCTGCGACCTTGAATAAATCTGCACTGGTCCAGATGAACCAGGCCACTCATCACAGTGCTCATGTGACTGGCCAAAAGCTTACATAAGGTTTTGATGTAAGAATTTATCATTGTGAGAGGCAGATATGACGCAAGATTGGATTTGCTAGGGCTCATACAGATAAGGCCCTCGTGCAAGCTTGGTGGTAGCTCCCCCCTCTCCTTTGTTTCCAAAAACACTTCCAGTAAGTGCTGAGTTAGGGCCACTGCAAATCCCCTGGTAGAATTCCACCAGGTATCTACCCAGGGCTTTGTTCTCAGGTAACATTTTCAAGGCCGTTCTAAGATCTTCCAGTGTAATATCCGCATCAAGATCTCCCGCTGCCACCGTTACCAACTGAGGCAAATACAAGGGTGCCAAGAAAGCCCAGACCCAAACCAGGGAGCTATGTTATGTTATGTTATTTATATTTATAATGCGCACGGCTACTCCGAGGAGTGTCCCGGCGCGAGCCTAGGAGAGAGTGAGCACCAGATTAGACGAAGAGAAATGTTTTCAGATTTTTTTAAAACAGAATGGGATCCTGAATACACCGAAGAGTGAATGGCAGCGAGCTCCAGGCTAAAGCGGCTTTCAGAGCAAGGGAGCTGCCACCCATCCTTTGCAGCCGAAAACGCAGAACATGTGCCAAAAGTTGAGTGGAAGAGTGCAGATGTCTTGCAGGCGTATAGAAAGAGAAGCGCTTTCGAAGATAGATAGGACCAGAGGCATGAAGGGCACGGTGTGCTATAACTAAGGACTTGAATTTAATCCTTTTGCCTACTGGCAGCCAGTGCAGGGTGCGCAGATGTTGTCGCACGCTGCTTCTCGCAGGAACATTGAGGCGAAGCCTGGCCGCCGCATTCTGAACAACCTGGAGTTTGTTGATCAGGTATCCCGGAATGCTAGCATACAAGGCATTGGCGTAGTCCAACCGGGATAAAATCAGGGCTCGCGTGACTGTTTCCTTAGCGGCCCTATGGGAGCAATGGGAGAAATTTCCGAAGGCTCTTGAGTATCCCGAAGCAGCTCCCAGCTAACTTCTTGATCTGGGTCGCAAACGTGAGATTCTCCTCAAACCAAACCCCCAAATTCTTGGCGGGTTGTACCGTTGAGGCTGGCATCGTAGAATCGGACGGCCAGAGTGATTCTCTGAACTGAGGAGGAAATTTTCCATACAAGAGGATTTCCGATTTTTCCTCATTACATTTTAGTTGTGCGGAGGTCAGCCACAGAAAGACCTTGGATAGGCAGTTTTTAGCGGAGGAAGTGGAGCTCTCATTTTCCCCCATGTGAACAGAAGCTGGGTATTGTCCGCGTAGGCAATGATTTTGGCCCCCAAATCTTCTGCCAGTTGCACCAAGGGAGTGACATAAATGTTAAAAAGAAGGGGGCTCAGAGAGGAGCCCTGTGGGACACCCGTAAGCACCCTCTGGGGCGAGGACGAAGAAGGGGGGAGCCAAACCTGTTGCATCCTGCCCTCCAAGAAAGAATTAACCCAGCCCAGAGCAGTGCCAGATATACCAATCTCGGCAAGTCGGGTGAGCAGCAGTGAGTGGGGGACAGTGTTGAATGCCGCCGAAAGGTCAAGCAAGATCAAGGCTGCCCTCCCGCCGGCAGCCAAACAGTCTCGGATGGCCTCGGAGACTTCTACCAACGCTGCCTCTGTACTATATGAGGCTCTAAACCCTGACTGGGCCGGATGTAATATGCCCCTGCTTTCAATTAACTCCGTCAGCTGTTTGGTGACAACTTTTTCACAGACTTTTGCAATACTGGGCAAAAGGGAGATGGGACAGTAGCTTCCTGGGCTCAAGGGATCTAGTGATGGCTTTTTTAAAAGAGGTAGAATCTTGGCCTGCTTCCAGGCGGCTGGAACATAGGCCTCCTGAAGGGACATGTTAACGAGTCTATTAACTTCCTGGTTAACAGTCTCTGCAACGTCGGCCAAGAGTCTGGCCGTGCAAGGGTCCGAGGGGGAGCCCGATTTAAGGCTCTTAAGAATTCTGAGCGAGACAGGCAAGTCAATGGAGCCAAAGGCCGAGAGGGAGTAAGAGGGAGAAGGAGGAGGAGCCCCAGATGCCAAGGACGCATCAGTGTCCCCTTTACAGGAGCTGAATGAAGCCTGTATCGTGCGAATTTTATCCATAAAAAAACTGGATACGTTTTCACACCAAGCGGTAGAAGATGGGACCGAACACAGTTGGGCTTTAGGCGCCATAAAGCTCTGAACAATGGAAAACATTTCTTTAGTGTTATTCCTAGCTGAGTCGATACGGGCCGAGTAGTAGAGACTTTTGGCATGTGCTATGGTGGAGTAGTAGGTTTTTTGTTTTGTCCTCAGCATGAGATTTGCCAGAGGGGAAAAGTCCTTCCACCAACTATGCTCCAATTTCTTGCACTCCTGTTTTAAGTCCCTCAGATCAGACGTGAACCACGGTTTAGAAGGAGAAACCCTGAACTGTTTAAAGGGGGTGGCAGGTGATAGGAGGTCAACTGCTTTGGAGATCCAGCTAGTGAAATGGGTGAGCCCCCCTTCAAGGTCATGGGTGGGATCGGTCTAGATGCCGCCAGGGCCTGGCTAAACACAAGCGAGTCAATTTTAGCGAAGGCAGGCTCATGAGTGGTCTGAGACAGGGCATTGGTGCCCGCGATTACCCAGGAAAAATAGGTCAAAAAGTGGTCGGACCAGGAGACCGGAAGAGGATCTTCGATCAAGATGGGAAAGTTCGAGCAAATTGGGTCGAGAATATGGCCCCCAAGATGTGTCGGTAGGTTGACCCATTGGGTAAGTTGGGCCAAATTCAGTAAATCTTAAAATTCAAGAGTATCCCCAGCATCTGTCTGGTCCAAGTGTATGTTCAAATCCCCAAGGACAATATAGTGAGTAAAACGAAGTGCCCGGGGGACAATGAAATCTCCCAGTGTTCTAAGGAAGGCCCCTGCTGGGCCTGGGGGTCTATATATTAAAGAGCCTCCGAGGGTAAAATTAGCCAAGAGGCTAATGCTGAAATCCAGAACTTCGCATTCCCCACGCAACATAGCCTCGCCCCGCTGGAGGGCCCACTTGTCCCTATGTATAATGGCCACCCCTACCCCTCTCCACCCTGAGCGGTCAGCTCTGGAAACCCAGTAACCGTCAGGGATAGCCATCGCGAGAGTGGGATTGGAAAATTTGTCAAGCCAAGTCTCCGTGATAAACAGGAGATCAAGTGGCTTGTCCGAAATAAGGTCGGATATATCTTGATGATGCTTCCTGAGCGACCGTGCGTTAATCAAGGCAGCATGAATTAGAGGCCTCTGCATGCCCAAACTGGAAGGAGCGCTGGAGCAGGCTGAGTCAACCAAGCCAGCTCCTAACCCAAAGCCACAGGACGAGCAGCTAGAATCATGACACACACTCAGATCCCACCTGTTAGTGTGAGAGCAAGGGCGAGCGCGAATTGACTGCAGTTGGAGCCTGGTATAATCCAACCTGGTCGCAGATTTGGTGGTGTCCCGGGCAGCATGGCTGGCGCTGGCCGCTTCCGGGACGCTGATGGGCGCAGACGGGCTTGCCTTAGGTGCGCCTTTGGCGCGCCAGCGGCTACGCACGTCCGCTGCGCATCCGCGCAGCGCGCATATCAATAGTTGAAATGAATGAAAATGAAAAAGCATTTGTAAAGCGCGTGGTTACCCAGAGGCATCCCAGCGCTAGGGCAGAGGCCGCACTGAGCTGTGGTGAATCAATTGGGGAAAAGTCAGGTTTTGAGCCTCTTGCGGAAGACAGTGTGGTTAGGCTCTTTACGTAGCTGAAGCGGCAGAGAATTCCAAAGTTTAGCGGCATTGTAGGAGAAGAGCCGGCCGCCACTTCTGGCCCTCTTGATTCTGGGAACAGATGCCAAGTGGAGGTCATTTGAACGTAACCGTCTGTTGGCTTGGTAAGGCTGGACAAAGGAGGAAATAATGGCCGGTCCCTGACCTCCTAGTATCTTGTGGGTGGTACAGAGGGCTTTGAAGTGGACTCTTTCCTGAATAGGAAGCCAATGTAAGGACTTTAGGGCAGGTTTAGCTGATTGGCGGCTTGGAATCCCCTCAAGAATCCTTGCAGCACAGTTTTGCATGGTTTGAAGGTTCTTAAAAACCGCGCAGGGGGCACCGAGATAAAGAGTGTTTCCATAGTCCAGGCGAGATAGAATAAGCGCCTGGACCACGAGCTTTCTTGCTTGAAGAGGTAACAAAGGCAGCACTTTGTGCAGCATTCTTAGAATGCCGAAGCAAGAAGCAACAACTTTCCTTGCTTGGGTTTTAAAGCTAAGCTCGGAGTCAAGCCAAAAACCCAAACTCTTTATTTTGGATTTAGGGACAGGCACGGGACCCATACATGCTGGCCAAATGGAGGAGGCCTCGAGGAGGGAGGGATTACCGAGCAACATGAGCTCGGTCTTGTCACCGTTCAATTTTAAATGGGAGTGGCGCATCCATCTCGTCACCTCCTCGAGGCATTGGCCGAGGCCAATAGGGGAACTGTTTTTGTGGTTAAGTGCCACCACCAATTGAGTGTCGTCAGCATATGTAATAATATGCACCCCAAAGGGTAGGACGATATCAGCAAGAGGGGCCATATAAACGTTAAAAAGAGTAGGGCTCAGGGTCGACCCCTGAGGCACTCCACAATGAAGGGGCCTTGGGCTTGAAATGGCCTTGCCCTCGAAGACCTGGAAGGATCTGACTTCCAGGAAAGAACGCAGCCAGCCAAGGGCTGCTCCAGTCACACCCAGATTTTGGAATCGATGGACTAGGATACGGTGATTGACCGTATCGAATGCCACGCTAAGATCTAATAGTATCACGGCCAAGAAACCACCTGCGTCAAGAATCCTTCTGGAGTCTTCCACGACTGCCAGTAAGGCTGTTTCAGTCCCTTGAGAAGGGCGAAACACAGTTTGAGATGGATGCAGGAGTTTGCCAGCTTCTAGTTGTCTGGAGAGAGCCATATTGACATGTTTCTCTGCGATTTTACCGACCCAGGGCAGAAGCGAAATGGGTCGGTAATTAGCGAGACAGTCGGAATCTAAACCAGGCTTCTTCAACAAGGCCTTTACCAGAGCCTTTTTCCATAGGGAGGGAACCATCGCAGAGGACAGTGAAGAGTTAATCAAATCTATAAGAAAGGGACTCACAGAACCAACTGCTAATTTCAGAAGGGCAGAGATAGTTAAAAATGCCTCTTTGTCAAGGGGGGGAAATACTTCAAGCGAATGTTCCCCACTCCTGGCAGTTGATTCTTCGATAAAAGAGTTTGTATGAGGTTCGGAGAACAAGGTTCGAATAGATTGAATTTTATTGTGAAAGTATTCCGCAAGTTCGTTGCAGCGACAGTCCGTTGGCTTGGGAGTGTCAGGGGCGACCGTAGCTTGCAGAAGTTTTTTAGCAATACGGAAAGTTTCACGAGGTGAATTGGCTGCACAGGAAATTTTTCGTTGTAATAGCATGCTTGGGCCCTTTTAATTTCAGTTTTATATGTTTTAATGGTGTCCCTATATTCCTTTTTCTTAGAGGGGAGAAGTCTTTTCTCCAGGCTCTCTCGGCTCTTTTACAGATCTCCTTTAGTTTACGGAGTATAGGAGTATACCATGCTGATTTGTTAGGCCCTAGATTCATTTGGTGGGTCTTTTTTGGAAGGACTCGATCTAAGGTCTCTTCTATCCAATTATTAAATTGGTTGTTGGCTGCTGAAGGATCTGGATTAATGGAAGGTATGCTACCTTCTAAAGAGGAGGCCCATTCATCTAACGGAAGTTTTGGCCAACAACAAGCTGTTTTTTTTGTAGGTCGGGCAGAAGGAATGACAACATTAGGGGACCAATAGAGAGAGATCAAGTGATGGTCTGACCAAGGGATAGGTGTGGGTTCCAAGCAACGCAGCTCCTGGAGGTTAGAAAAAACAGGGTCAAGAAGGTGCCCTTTCACATGAGTAGCCTGGGATACCTTCTGCAGGAGTTGCAGGGCTGCGAGATCAGAGGAAAGTTCTAAAGCACTCATTGATGCAGGGTCATCAAAGTGAATGTTTAGGTCCCCTAGAATAATAAAATTAGAGACAGTGTGCCCCCTCTAACAACTAGAGCGCGCCTGAGCAAAAATGGCGTCTCTAGTTGTCCACCCAAGAAGTGACTGAAAGGGGATAAAGTGCTGTGTGCAGGAAGAGCAGGCAGCAGCAAGGTATGCACAATCAAATTCAAAGTACAGTTTACAAGGAGTAAAAGTATGCCAGAACACTTAAAAACGAAGCAGTTAGGAAATAGTTAAAAGCGCGAGTCAGCTATATTTAAAAGCAATCACGTAGTGTGAGCACAGTTCTGATGTCCGATTTAAACAACCTGAAGTGATGTACGGGGACACACGGAAGAGGTTTCCAGTTGAAGGTTTATTGCAGAGGTTGCAGTAGTACAGAGAGCCGTCCCAGCTGGCACAGCCAAGGCACATAAACAGCAACGGACACTGAGAGAACACTCAGAGCAGGATGCTTCCCAACACTCTTAATGACATCATAGACAGCTCGTGGGGCTCTGCTAGCAACACATCACCACACCTCCCCCCTTTATAACTGAGCAACTTACAAAACACAATACTAACCAGGGAGGAATACAGAAATGAAAAGGGAAAAGGGGAACAAACAGTAAAAATTGTATAAGGTTTCATGAACTTGGTGAGTAAACGCAGACTAAACATAATCTCTTAAACATCGTGGTCTGGTATGAACTCTGGTGCTCTTCCTGACACCATCCCCCTCCAAAACTTTGTTGTTAATCTTAATAGTTTCAGATGAAGGACACGGATCTTTGGCAACACGAGAAGTGCTCCACCAGTTTCCATTAGACAATTTGACAGCATTTTTGCGAATATCAACAATCTGTTGTGAATCTAAAAATTTAGAGAAAACAGGGTTCTTGATTCTAACCCAATCTCCAACACGGAGTCTGTGGGGTACTTTTCTGACAGGAGTTTCACAATTTTTAGAACATGCTTCAGTAGATTTTTTGTTGGCAGAATCCCACATGCACCTCATGTCACAACTTTGATGGAAGGATTTCACCATCCAGAAAGGGTAAACTTGTGAAGAAGCTTTTCTCCCTCTCATAAGTTCGAAGGGACTGAAATTAGTGGTGACATGAGGCAAAGTGCGGTATGACCAAATTAAATCTTTTACAGCTTGAAAAACACAAGTTTTTGATCTAAAAGGTGCTTGCACACACTCCACCACAACTCTATTAAACCTCTCTGTCTTGCCATTACTCTGTGGGTGGTAAAGCGGAGTTCTAGTGTGCTTAATACCACAGGTTCATAGAAAAGAATTAATTTCCTCTGAAACAAATTGCACACCATTGTCAGTAAGGATTTCTTCAGGATAACCTTCCCTGAGAAATATTGTGTTCAGACAGTTGATAACACTCTTAGAGTTGGGTGTATTGATGGGTTCAACCTCAACCCACCTAGACAGATGATCTATGAGAACTAGAAAATATTTTGAGTTGGAAGGAAGAACATGGAAGGGTCCCAAAAATCCATACCCAGCCTTTGCCAGGCCCTCCCAGGAGGGGAAACAGAAGATTTGGTTACACCTTCAAGAATTAGAGCTTTGTCACTGGCATTGCAGCGTGAACATTGTCTTACTAAATCATCAATTTGAGTGTCCATTCTGGGCCACCAGAAGTCTGTTCTTACTTTCCTCTTGGTGATGGTGGCACCAAGATGACCTGAATGTGCAGCTAACATAATTTTTCCTCGATAACATATGGGAGGTACAAGTTTGTTGCCTCTAACCACTTTTCCACCCTCTACTGAAAGCTCATCACTGACCTTCCAGAACATTTGCAGTTCAGAAGAAAGACATTTCTCTTTGGGCCAGCCTTTCTTGATTAAGGAAACAACTTCTTTGAGTACAATATCTTTATTAACCTCTGTTACCCAGTCATCTTCTGCAAAAGATAAACAGTCCTGACTGATATGAGCTACAAAACACTCCTCCACTTCAGTCTCCCATTCTTGCTCTTCAGTGTCAGGAATAGGGAGTCTAGATAAACAGTCTGCTCTGGTATTCTTTCCACCGGGAATATACTCTACACTGAATGTATACTCTAAAAGTTTGGAAGATAACCTAGCTAAGCGAGCAGTGGTACGTTTGGCATTTTTTCCAGACAAGATGTCGACTAAAGGGCGATGGTCAGTCTTAAGGATAAATGATCTGCCCCATAAGTATGGCTTGAATTTCTCGACACTCCAGACGCAGGCTAAGAGCTCTTTTTCAATGACAGAGTATTTTCGCTCGACAGGACGAAGCGTCCTGGAAGCGAAACCTACTGTGTACTCTCTTCCTTCAGAATACTGTGACAAAACAGCACCTAATCCATAGTCACAGGCATCAACTGTAACAACAGTTTGCTTTCCCTCGATAAAAGCTTGCAGAGCAGGAGCTTTAACAATGTGATCCTTGATAGTCAGAAAACCTTTCTCACACTCCTCAGACCATGTGTAGGCAGCTCCTTTCTTCAGCAGAGCCCTGAAACATTCTGTGGTTTTAGCGAAGTCCTTCATGAATTTTGCATAAAACTCACAAAGGCCGAGAAAAGACATAAGTTGTTCTTTGTTCTGAGGAGCGGGCGCTTCTACGATACTCTTGATTAGACCAGGTCTAGGCTTGATGCCTTCCTCAGAGATGATGTGACCGAGATATTCAATCTCCTTTACTTTAAAAGTGCACTTGCTTTTCTGCAAAGTAACTCCTCTGCTCTCTAGAATACTAAAAACTTGATCAATAACAGAGTCATGTTCAGCTTCAGTCTTGGTAAAAATGAGTATGTCGTCCTGAAAAACTTCCACGTGGGGATTGTGATGAAACATTTCTGTCATGAGTCTCTGAAATACGGCAGCTGCCGAGACCAGACCAAAGGGAAGTCGGCAGAACTGAAAAACACCATCTGGGGTGACAAAAGCGGTGAGGTGTCGGGACTGAGGGTGTAGCTCGACCTGATGATAGGCGGCTTTAAGATCCAGTTTGGTAAACCATGAAGAGGACCCTACTTTTGCAATAAGATCTTCAATACGTGGGAGAGGAAAACCGTCAACCCAGATGGCTTCGTTGAGGCTCCTCAAGTCCACACACATCCTCAAGTCCCCAGACCTCTTCTTGGCCAAAACAATGGGAGAAAGCCAGAGAGTAGACTCAACTTTTTCAATAATTCCTTGGTCACATAATGTTTGTAAGTGTTTGGAAAGATCACCCCTAATACTTAATGGGACATTACGTAACCTGTGTTTGACAGGACTGGCATTTTCTTTAACTTTAATGAAATGTTGGAAATTGGTGATCTTGCCAAGACGGTCCTCAAAAATTTTGCTAAACTTGTGTTCCCAAACATTAGTCATGTGAGTACTAGACAGTGAACTGATGTCCTTCATGGGAGTGATAGAATTCTGACTTGTATCTTTGTCAATGAAAACAGGATTAGCCAGACCAGGTTTGATAGTCAAGCGAAACTCAGCCTGATGAAGAAGACCGAGAACATTGATTCCTCTTTTGGCTACATATACTATACCTTTGATAGTTACCCCTAGGACAGTGATGTTAGCCCACAAATAGCCCAACAATTCAATTCTGCTGCCCTCAAAAGCTACAGTGAGTACATCCGGTGGTAACAAGCTTTTATCAGTCCAAAACTTGAGATACTTATCATGGGAAACAATAGTGATGCGTGCCCCGGTATCGACAAGAAGTTGAATGTGATAAGTTTCAATAAGAACATCTACTTCAGGGTCAGGGACATGCAACATATTCTGCTTATCAGTACAGTGCTTGACTACTACCACATATTCCTGATTAGTGACATCGTCATCATGGAATTCATCGGTTTCATTGAGGACACACCTTACGTTTTTTCTTCTACCACTCATACAAATTTTTGCAAATTGACCACACTGCTGGTTAATAGCCGGACAGTTTTTGAAAGAAGAAACATGTAGAGATGAACCACACCTATAGCAAAAAATTCTGGGATTGGGTTGTTGTCTATTTTGCATAAAGTTTCTTCCACCCCTAGACATGTACGGTCTTCTCAATATAGTCACGAGTGGCATTATCGCGTATGAGAGTGGGAGGATTGGGGTTGGAACCTGGATGCTTGGAGGAGACAGCACCTGAAATGGTAGAGTTAGATAGAGTAGTTTCAAGCTGTTTGACATCATCCATTGAAGTTTCGATACTTTTAGCAATATCAATTGCTTTATCTAGAGTAGGATCTTTGCAGGTAAGTAGTCTCTCTTGTATCTTTTTACAGTAGCAACGTGCAACAAGTTGGTCTCTCACCAGTTGAGAGGTAAAATTCTCAAATTCACATTTTGAAGCTAAAACTTTTAAAGCTGTAATAAAAGTGTCTATGCTTTCATCAGGTTTCTGCATTCTTGTAAAAAACTTGTATCTATGCACTACAATGTTCTTTGTTTTAGTAAAGTACTTATCCAATTGTGCAACAGCTTGTTCAAACTCGTCGGGGTCTTCACCTTCAGGCGGATCATATGGAGGTAGATGGTCAAATACATTTTGTCCTTCGACTCCTAGATGATAATACATGAGATTCTTTTTCCTCTCAGGTCTGAATCTTTGACCATCAATAGCACCTAAGTACACCTTGAAAGATCTAAACCATAACTTCCACTCTAGAGGTGGATCTCCTGGTTCTTGTAAGAAAGGCGCTGGTGCAGTAACACTCTGCATATTGATAGAGTACCTGTGGAATAAAAATGGTTAGAGAGAAGATAAGAAGAAAGAGAAAGAGGAAGAAGAAAGAGAAAAAAAATGAAAAAGAAAAGAAGAATGAATTTTGTTTAGAAAGTTCCCTACTTCTGCAGGAGATCAGAGAATGAGGAAATAATACTTAGTTGAACACAGAGGATAAACAAAACAGTATGTCTCAAAAATAAGAGTGAATGAAGATAATAAAAATGTGTGTGTGTATCACAGAAGAAACACGCTGCAAAAATTCCACAAATAATGTTAATTCTCAACTTGGTCACTAGATGGCAGCGTCGCTCTTAATACTGCTTTTGCCAGAGATACAATGCGTGAAAGAAAGCTGTGTGTGTCTTCGCTGCCAAAGATCTCTGACACGTGAAACAACTGTGTGTATCAGTGTAGAAACAATTGTGGAATTGTAGACTGACACACAAGTGAGGTGTGTGTCAGCGGAGCAGATGTATCAATATGCAAAGAAAGCTGTGCGTGTCAGCGCAGAAAGCTTTCTTCTTTTGAATGCGCTGTGCGCGTGAAGATGCTGTGCGCATCAGCGCGCAAATGCCTCCGAAGCTCGTTGCCAAGGGAACAGTGCCAGCATGCATAGACGCTGCGTTTGGACTGCGTGTTGTCAATACGTCACAACCATACGTAGGCGTTGCGTCTGAGCTCCGTGTGGGTGGGACGTCACAGGAACTGAAGAGACGGATCTAGAAGAAGAATAGCCGTGTGTGCTGTGAAGCAGGAATCCCTCGAGAAGGGGCGCAAGGTAAAACCGTGTATTCAAAGGTAAATAAGCAGGCAGGAGGTTGCTCGCGCCAACCAGTCCCGAAATCCACAAAATGCTCAAATAGTATGACAGATGTACGTGGGAGGCGGCGGACCTCGGGCCTCATAAAATTCCAAGGCAGTCACTGAGCCAGCAAAGTCAAAATAAGTTCCCAATGAGGCGAAGCAAGTGGCAGAAAGAGTGACGGTAGCAGGGGGTAAATTATAGCGCAGAGCAGGTGCCGGAAGAAGAAAGGGTACGGCTCTCTGTATGTTAGTTGAGTGTGAAGCAAAAAAAATACTCACAGTTGCCGTAGTGCATGGGCAATACTTCTATACCTCTGAGACAAGTGGTATCCCATCCTCTGTCGCCATTGAAGTGATGTACGGGGACACACGGAAGAGGTTTCCAGTTGAAGGTTTATTGCAGAGGTTGCAGTAGTACAGAGAGCCGTCCCAGCTGGCACAGCCAAGGCACATAAACAGCAACTGACACTGAGAGAACACTCAGAGCAGGATGCTTCCCAACACTCTTAATGACATCATAGACAGCTCGTGGGGCTCTGCCAGCAACACATCACCACACAACCCTCGAAGGCTATGAGAGCCCCCCCAATATACCCCTTCCAAATGTAATTTAAAGGCCCAAGCCACATCCCCCTGCCAGTCCGGTATTGTACCATCCTGTTTTATCAAGTGAATTACGGGCGCGAGCTGCTTTCCCTATGGAGGAGCCAGGCCAACAATCTACCCGACTTATCTCACTCTCAGTGTAGGCTCTGCCTGTGTTGTGTAAGCATGTACGCATCAAGCCTATCCCATTTTGCAGCTATTGCACGGCGTACCCGCTATTCCTCGTGCTGATGATCAGGCCCAGTCAAGTCTAGACTCTGCAACTCAGCCAGTGCCCGTTACTCTGCTTGCAGCTCCAGCTGCAGCTGTCTACGGTCTCCAAAGGTCAAACCCACACACTGCCCCCTCAGCACAGCCTTCATCACATTCCATTCACATGCACTGGTATCCGTCGAGCCCCATTTAGTTTGCGAATAGTCCGTCAAGGCCGGCAACAGATTATCCATTCTCACAGCATCCTTTAGAATATCAACCAGGAGTTACGCGTTGGTACCCTGCACCAATTCCAGGACAATTCACAGAGCACCGGCGAGTGATTAGAGAGGTAACAAGCTGAGTGCGTTACGGTCGATAAATGATCAAGTGACAATCCCACAACCAGCACCCTGTCATATCTACTCAACGCTCCATGTGCAGCTGAATGGTAGGTGAATGCTCTGTCCAAGGGTTTACAAGCCCTCCATACGTCCAGCAGTCCCAAATTAGACATCACCTCCCGCGGCGTTGAAGTCATTTGCAGTTTCATGACAGATCCAGGGGGGTGCCGAGCCCTCATACCATCCATAACACAATTCAAATCCCCCCAAAAAAGAAGCGGATAATCTACCTGCGAACCAACCACCTCCTGAAGATTAAACAAAAGAGAAAGAGCCTAGAATGTTTAAGGCTTATGTTATGTTGAATGTTCTAATGTTTTGTGACTTCATACAGTTATGTTGGAAGCTTTTAAAGTGCTGCTCAGAAGTTGGTGAATAAAAAGTAATGCATAATGCTAGCCTCCTGTCTTGTCATAAAATCGGGGACCATCCACATTGGATGCATGTAGATTAAGCATGGATACAGCTCTCCCATCTAGTTTACCCTGCAGGAAGACGTACCTCCCTTCCACGTCTGCTTCGACATAACTGGGTACAAATGGGGTCCCCAGGGCCACCTACACCAGAACTCCTCTAGCGTAGGATGAATAGGAGCCATGAAAAAGCTGTCCTCTCTATTTCTTGGCTACCTTATCAACTTCTGCATCACTAAAATGTGTATCCTGGAGATAATCAATATTCACTCTATGACGCTTCAAGAAGGATAAGACCCTATATCTCTTGTCGTATGTAGACAATCCTCAGACATTCCAGGTGAGAATTCTAAATCTTCCTCCCATGTGTATAGTGTGTCAAAGCAGGATAAGGATCCTACCCATGTGCCACCACAACGTTTCGACAGTACTGCAGAAAAAAAGGATAACTTCGAAACATTAACACAATAACTACCCACCCCCACCCAAGGACGACCATAGTGTAACCACAATGCTTTGTACGCCCACCCTAATGATGGATTAAACCCAGATCCTTGTGACTGGGGGTGAATGTTTGCATTGTTCAGCATTCCGTCCATCAATTGTTTCTTTTGCATTTGTTGCCCTAAGTGGAAAGGGTATGCGCAGACGTGAGTCCTGTGCTCACTGCACCACTGGATTCAAGCTAGCCTGGCTGAAGAGGGGTGATGCCCCGAAACCGGTCCTAGGATGCTTGTTTCCGGTCCAGGGAGGACCTGGCTTGGCAGTTCGGGCTGGGCTGTTCCCATAAGGAACAGGGTCAAGACTGATTTGCATATGGCTGGGTCCAAACTAGGGTGGCGTGGTGAGCAAAAGAATGATGGATTAAACCCAGATCCTTGTGACTGGGGGTGAATGTTTGCATTGTTCAGCATTCCGTCCATCAATTGTTTCTTTTGCACCCTAATCGCATGTCAGGAGAACACGTTAGACCCTTACTACCCAACTGGGATAGTTAATCCAACTCCACCCACCCCTCCCGGACCCCGTCCTGCTTACAACCCATTCTGTGGCCAGCAGTCGAGCAATCTACTGTGCATATCACTGATCACCAGGGATTCATGGTCAAGCCCTGAAAAGAAAAAGTAGCATTAATCTATGCAGTACATAAGGAGTCCTTGCCTGGATTAGGACAACGCAGGGCCGCCCACCACCCCACCCCACCCCAACCCAACCCAGCAAGTCCACCAGTCCTCAGAGGAGTCAGTTTGTGAGATTACAATAGTCTCAGGGCAAGTCAGAAAGCAGAAACACCCCCTCCCTCCAGCAGCAGGCACAGCAGCACAGTCCATACTTGTAACAAGACGACATCATTGCGGCCATGATCACCCCTACTCAGTAAGATTAGTCTCTGGGATCACATCCTCAAGGAGGATCTGTGTGTCCTGCACAAGGGAGTCCGAGGCTGCTATAGGCGACCCAGGCCTCTCCGAGCACGCAGCACCCATGCCCGTCACCTGCATAGAACCATCCTCTTAAATCGTGACCCTATGTAAGGACCGGTGCTCTCCCTCCAGCAGGTCCCCCCCAGAGCGACCCCTCCAGCCTCCACGGTTCTGCAATCCATGGACCGGGACCTTCTCCCAGGCCTACAGCCAGTCTCACACCTCCTATTGGTGCTGAAAAAAGTGTGCCTTCCCATTGGAGAGGACCTTAAAATTAGAGAGATAAAGCAACATGCACTTCAGATTCATAGTGCACAACTTTTGCTTGACCCCCAGAAATGACTATCTGTGCTCCTGAACTTTTTTTGTATAGTCAGGGAAAATGGCAATGGCATGATTGTCAAATCTGGGAATGTCGGATATAGTCTCTGTCCCTATAATTCAATATCTTAGCAATAATAGCACGAGGGGGCACCCAGGGGGTGGCACTAGGACGCGATGGGCTCTCTCCACCACAAAGATCTCTGAGAAGCCCTGAGGCCTCAGCTGCTGCCTAAACCACTGTTTCAGAAAATATTGTGCTGTAGGGCCCTCCACCCACTCAGGGAACCCCAGGAAATGGGGGCTACATCTGCGAGAGTGGCCCTCAGTGTCCTCAACCTTGACCTACAATTCCCTTGTGACCGCCATGATCCTAGCCATCTGCTGCCTAAGAGTGAGCACCTCGCCCTGAAGCGACTCAATGTTATTCTCAGCAATTGTAACCTTGTCAGCTACTTTACGCAATCCGACGCGGAGCAATTTCACATCTATGGATACTGTCTCTATCTTGTTCTCCAATGCAGTGCAAGAATAATGTATGACCGCCATTAGATCGGCTTGCAAGGGCTCCTCCTCTCTCTCCAGGGAGGGAGTCCTCAAGTCCACACCACCCTGCCTGACCTGTCGCTGTGACGGCTGGTGGAGAGTGGCATATTGCAGGATGGTGTTTGAGGACGGCGTTTTGGGTGCTTTTCCTTACCCATATTAGTGTAAGCTCACAGCCGTGCACCTCCCCATGGTTCTGCCAACCAGGGGCAAGGAATTGCAGGCCGCTCGGTCTGGCAACCCCAGGCCAAGGCATCCACTGGGTATCATACCCAGTATGCTGCAATGCAGCCCCCAGTTCTCAAGGATCAGTGACAGCTCCACTCATGCATCAGGCAGTCAGTGGCGATCCAGTTCTGTAGCCCAGCACCTGTAAATATCAAGGCATAAGACGTCTCTCCACTGAAGGTCCCCCCCGGGGTGCCTCCTCTCCTGCCACCCGCGATGAACTCACCTCTGCACGCTCTTGTGCTCCAACTGTCACCAAAGGAGGGCCTCCCATGATGTGTGCTTTTGAATAACCAGCAACCGTGTACCTCTAAGCTCCAGCACTGATACTGATGCAGCCAGAACACAGGTCACCCCCAAACTCTCCTCCGCTCTGGGGTCTTTAAAGGTCACTGCACAGCCCCAGCAGGCCCAAGGTGCGACCTCTGCGGCTCTACACTTTATCACACCAACCCAGGCAGAACCCCCATGAGGGCCATCTCAGAGGTCTACACATCACCTCCAGTACCTTCCCAGGCTGACTCTAAATGCAGACTCGGGCGATCTCCTTACCATCGTAAATTTGCATATTTTACTCACAACCATTTTATTTTTCTCCTGGCCTTTAGCCTGCCCTTAATGTGTGCCCTTAGCACCATCAAAGTCTGTACGATCACAGAACCCATAAACTGCCAGTGCAGATTTCCCTTTTTTGGGGGATATTCACAAGAACGTGTGATAACTACCGCAAGAGTAGCGTAACGCAACTTTCAATAACGCAGCCTGTCACGGGAAAATAACCCTGTGTCAACGTGGAATTCACAACAAGGCGGTACCATGCGATAGCCACCAGATAACGCGTCAAATGTCAGCGTGAAAATCAACGCCACGCCCAAAAAATGCGAAACGCGAACGCGAGAAATCATGCGATGAGGCCAATCGCGGTACAGAAATCAGCGAACACCAGCCACAGGCCTGTAAATCCCATGCGGCCGGTGGAAAAAAGCATCATAAAAGAAAGAAAAAAAAGCCCAAAAACCATTCAAACTGCGTAGCAACATGTATGCACCCGGACCCAGTGCGGAGGACAAGCCGAACACCACAAGCCCTATGGAGGACCATCCAGGAACCCCGCTTCCGGGGAAGGGCAAGGACAAGAGGAAGAGGAAGACCTGGTACAGTCCGCAGGAAGACCAGATCATCGTCACGGGGGTGACCGAACACCATCAACAACTGTTCGGCACCTCCACTGCGGCACTGGCAACCCAAACCGAAATATGGCAGTCCATCGTCACTAAGGTCAATGCAGTCGGAGTGTCCAGGAGGTCACTGGAGGAGGTCAAGAGGCGCTGGCATGATCTGAAAAGGCAGACCAAACATAAGCTCGCCGCCAACAGGGAGGCAGCAACGGCGACTAGAGGTGGGAGCCCTGCGACACAGGAGGAGCTGGAGCAAATGGTGGCCACAGTCAGCAGTGAGGAGACGGTGGCAGGATTGGGGGGCCTGGACACAGCACGATACGACCTGACCCAACAGCAACAGGGTGAGTAACCACTAGGGACCGGGGGGACGAGGGGAGATGGGCACAATGGCACACATGCACAATTACACGCAGCACACAGCACACCCACAATGATCGTGGAACATGTCCCTGAATGCCTCGGCACACTGCAGCACACATAGAAATGCCAAGTAGGCCCCCATCCACAATGTGCACAGAGGGCCCCCCCTATCACCAATATCACAACCGACCCGTGGACATGTGCTGAATCCAGCAAAGCAGCTGCTCCGTGACCCACAATGACTATGCAAGTAACACTGCAAGTAACACTGCATGTCCGATAGCATGGCAGCTGCCCCAAAAAAATTACATGGCCCACGAAGCGACATGGAGGTAGCCAAGTGCGGATCACATCCGTAAAGGAGCAGGTCACACTCCGACGTGTCCACGTGCACCCACAACCCATGCCTTACAATACACGCAGCAGACGAACAATGCACCAGGCCACAAAAACAGTCCGCGAGCACACATGACCCGTCAAAAGCAAATCAGGCCCCGAAAAGCACACAATTCAAAGGCACCCCGCCTCAAAGGGAGAAAGCTACACGAAATCAGAGCTGCAGGGGCAACTCACCCACAATGCAGCACACACACATAGCAATCACAGAACATCAGCAATGAAGGCAATGTGGTACAAAGTGCAACACCAGCACCACAGGACAGAGCTCACAACAGGTTCCGCTTGTGCGTAGTAACTGTCCACCCACATCTGGCATTGCCTGACACTGTGTGATGATAATGTACAGGTACTACCACACATCCGTCATGTAGTCGAAAATCACACTGACTGCCATCAAATAGCCAGCACCCCCCAAACAGTCACAATGTACATTGGCATGCAGTCTGAATGTATACATCTGCAAATCATCACCATACATGTGAAACACTGTTAACCTGTATCTCCCCTTTACATTGCAGAGGGACAAACAACACCCCCTGCAGAGCACACCACACATCCCACCATTGATGATGAAGAGGACAACCTGCACATATGTCAAGACACCCTCCAACGGATGTTCACAGCCTCTGCACCCCCCCCCCAGGAGCAGGCCAGCTGCCTCAAGGTGACCCCACCACCTGCACAGACCACACAGCAGGAAACACACACCACCACAGCTGTCTCCCAGGACCCCCGACCAATACATGGAATTCCTACGGCGTGTGTTGGGTTGCCAGGTGGAGTTGGCTCATCAGCTGCGGGTGGGTTTCGAGCTCGTGGCAGCCAAACTCGATGCCATACGTGGGTGTCTGAGTCCTATCAGGGACCACGTACAGTCCCTATCGGACACCCCCTGTATGCACCATGCTCCGCCACAGACCTTGGCTAACCTCGCTGGTGCCATGAGTCTAATACAAGCACTGTCTGGTCAGACAGGTACCAGCCATGACAGCACAGAGTTGGCACAGATGCGGAGGGCAATGGACACCATGGAGCAGATGCAGGCTGGAAGTATGTGTGCCACGGCTGGACACCAGCAAGCAGTGGCTGGGAACAGCAACGCCCTGCAGTACTCCAACTTACCATCGTTCCCAGATGACTGCAGCGGGAACATCGACACACACAGCTCTGACCCCTGATGTGTCCTTGGCACACTGTGATGCTGCCCCATCACCTATGAAGTCTGATGTGTCAGGGGCACACAGCGATGCAGCCATCACCCCGCCACACACACTGGACACACCTGACACAGAACCCGTATCAGGGGAGTGAGAAGGGGATGGGAACTACTGTGTGAGGAAGGAGGCAGTAGCATCCATCACCACCATATGGCCTGTCCCTGCCTGCTCATGACCTATGCATCATGCCCTGGGAAATACCTCCTACTGACCTCCGGAACACCCTGCGACATTCACCCGGATCCCGACACGGACTGCCATTTCTTCCCCGCTGGCCAATCACACAGCAATCCTGCTGCGGACTGCACTCTCCCTCTTCCCAATCACTGTGCAATCCCCAAAGGACTCGGGTTGGCCCAGCACTGGGCTTCTATGTGATGTGGGCTTGGATGGCCAGGTACAGCTCCAGCTCCGTCAATCACCTGAATGTGAATAAAACATTCTAAATCACACAGATGTGTCATCACTATGTTCACTCACGTATGGAAGTATGGCTGGATGTGGGGACGATGATTGCACATGAAGGTACACCCTGGTAACTGACATCTATGCGCATGTGTATCCCTGAGACACATGGCCAATTGGATAACTGTGAAGGTGAGTACCAGCTGTGTCCCCATTGCACATCAACAGCAATCTCACAACACTCCAACCTAGGCACACGTCCATGTGTTGAATAGGGCCGTGTGTAGGAGTGACCAAAACGGTGGCCGGCCAGGAGTGGTATCCCACACCACGTGTGACAGCAGAACTTCACGTCGCATACTGACTTACACACATCTGTGTGGACACAATCTGTTGTGATGTATGACATTGCTCCACATGGTCAGAGGTTGGACACCATACACACATAGCTGGAGTCATGTAAGTGCACATGTCGTCCAGCACCTATCCAAAAACAATGTCTGGCTCACAGAGGCGGAGCTTGCCAAAGGGACACACCCCCATTGCACATGGGTCAGTCAGTTCCTCCCTGTGTTGTGATGAGGCTCATTGTGGCACACAAGTGGACAATCTAAACAACACACCTCAGAGTTAGACACCAGTGGAGTGGCATAGGCTTTATTGGCATGTGCGTGTCAGTACGGACGAGGCAATGGCCACAACAGGCAGGGGCATGCTTAAGACACTTACACGCAGCATGGGTACATGTCGAGGTTCAGATGATGGTGGGCTGAAATGGACAACATTCATCACGGATAGCAACGCTCTGTTTAGCGTCTGCACATTGCCCCGTGTGAGGGGGCACGACTCACTGCACGTGGGGTCTGCATGGTGCTCTGCCTCCGGGGTGCGCCCATTGTCTGCTCTGCCGAGAGTGATCAGGTGTGAGGGTCCGACAGGTTCACATGTCGTGCTACATTCAATCAATCAATCAATCAATCAATCAATCATGTCACTTATAAAGCGCACTACATACCCGCGAGGGTCTCAAGGCGCTGGGGGAAGAGGGGGTGGTGCTGCTACTGATCGAAGAGCCAGGTCTTGAGGAGTCTTCTGAAGGCCAGTAGGTCTTGGGTCTGTCGGAGGTTGGTGGGGAGGGTGTTCCAGGTCTTGGCGGCGAGGTGGGAGAAGGATCTGCCGCCGGCGGTCATTTTCCGGATGCGGGGGACTGTGGCGAGGGCGAGGCTGGTCGAGCGGAGCTGGCGGGTGGGGGTGTAGAAGCTGAGTCGTCTGTTGAGGTAGGCTGGTCCGGAGTTGTGGAGTGCTTTGTGTGCGTGGGTGAGGAGCTTGAAGGTTATCCTCTTGTTGACAGGGAGCCAGTGCAGGTCTCTCAGGTGGGGTGTGATGTGGCTGCGTCGGGGGATGTCGAGGATAAGACGTGCAGAGCGTTCTGGATGCGTTGCAGCCGTCTCAGGAGTTTAGCCGTCGTTCCTGCGTAGAGGGCGTTTCCGTAGTCCAGCTTGCTGGTGACGAGGGCCTGGGTGACTGTTTTTCTTGTTTCGGTGGGGATCCACTTGAAGATCCTGCGGAGCATTCGGAGGATGTTGAAGCAGGATGAGGAAACGGCGTTGACCTGCTTAGTCATGGAGAGGGTGGGGTCGAGGATGACCCCTAGGTTGCGTACATGGTCGGTGGGTGGCGGGGCTGTTCCCAGTGATGTTGGCCACCAGGAGTCGTCCCAGGCTGAAGGGTTGGAACCAAGGATGAGGACCTCCGTCTTGTCCGAGTTCAGCTTCAGGCGGCTGGTCCTCATCCATTCGGCGACGGCCTTCATTCCTTCGTGGAGGTGGGCTTTGGCGGTGTGAGGGTCTTTGGTGAGGGAGAGGATCAGCTGGGTGTCGTCGGCGTAGGAGATGATGTTGAGGTTGTGCTGTCGGGCGACGTGGGCGAGGGTGCCATGTAGATGTTGAACAGCGTTGGGCTGAGGGAGGAGCCTTGGGGTACGCCGCAGATGATCTTGGTGGCCTTGGATCGGAAGGGGCGAGGCGGACGCTTTGTGTTCTGCCGGAAAGGAAGGATGTGGTCCAGTCCAGGGCCTTCTCTTGGATCCCGGCGTCGTGAAGGCGTGTTCGTAGTGTGTGGTGGCAGACCGTGTCGAAGGCGGCTGATAGGTCCAGGAGGATGAGGGCTGCTGTTTCTCCATTGTCTAGCAGGGTCCTGATGTCATCGGTGGCGGCGATGAGGGCGGTTTCGGTGCTGTGGTTGCTGCGGAAGCCGGACTGGGAAGGGTCCAGGATGTTGTTCTCCTCGAGGTAGCGGGTCAGTTGTTTGTTGACGATTTTCTCGGTGACCTTCGCGGGGAACGGGAGCAGAGAGATGGGTCGGAAGTTCTTGAGGTCCTTGGGGTCTGCCTTGGGTTTCTTGAGTAAGGCGGTGATCTCGGCGTGCTTCCAGCTTTCCGGGAAGGTTGCTGTCTCGAAGGAGATGTTGATTATTTTCCGGAGATGGGGCGCGATGGCTGTACTGGCTTTGTTGAAGATGTGGTGAGGGCACGGGTCTAGCGGTGAACCGGAGTGGATGGTGTTCATGATCTCGCTGGTGTCCTCGTCGTTGATGTTGGTCCAGGAGAGCAGGCGGTTGGTGGTTGTGGGGGCAGTGGTCTCGGTGGTTGCCGGGGCGGTCGTGGTGTTGAAGCTGTCGTGGATGTCGGCGATTTTGCGGTGGAAGAAGGTGGCCAGTGAGTCGCACAGGTCTCGCGACGGCACACACATTGCCATGTGTGTGCTCTCACCCAGCAGTGTGTCCAAATTGACAACGTTGCCAGACGACGCTGTGTTGCTCCGACCATAGACCTGCGTCGCCTTGCACAGGTGTGTGTACACGCGTTATTCCACGCACATGCATCCAGAGCCCGAACGTTGGCAGGCGTGTCCTCTGTTGTGGTGAGATATGTGAGCAATCCCCACGATGCAACAAGTTGTTGGGCCATGTGCTGTGGGTGGCAATCGAATGTGGCTGCAGGAACGTAGTTACTCGTCCATGAATGCCTGTGCAGCTTCATGCGCAATGTGTTCCAATAGTACGTTGTTGTCGTGTTCAAGGAACACCGGGGTGAGCCAGTCCATTAGGTGGTCCGGGCAGGTGTGCTCAGCCCACGCCGTCTCACCGATCTGCAACACAGCCAAATAGGGGAGCGCCTCGATGTGGTCACTGCACACGAGAAATTGTGCTATCTCCCATGCACAACTACCAATACATACGCAGTATGTCAAGGCATCCCATGCACGGCTGTCTCGGTTACACTCCTGTTCGTGATCCAACAGGGGGCGCAGACACGAGTCATAATCCAATTCATCAACAGTTGTGTTGGATAGGCAGACATCCATGGGATACTCGAATGTGCATGTTCGGCAGTGGAACCAGGGCTGGACGCAGGTGACGTGGGCAATGCGGAAGCTGAGCCTGTAACTGATCCACAGCACTGCCAGTGGCAGTGCGCCCAGTAAATGCAGCATACGTGCACGGTACTGTTCCACGTGACGGAGGTTGTGTATGTGCCCGGCATGGCCTGCCATTGTGTTGGTGCGTCTCGTGAACAGGCACTCTTCTGGACTGCGGCAGTTGTGTGGAGGAAATGCCACAGCTCTGAGCAATGATTCGAATGTGTGTGCAACGTTGTGGGTTATGGGTTGCTGTTTCCGTGAGTGTCAAGGGCATCCCATGCGGGGGTACCACAGGCAGGGGCTTCTGTGTGTGGACTGTGGATGAGTCGGATGGTTCATTTGCGGAATGCGTGGTGTGGGAGTCGTCCCCATCTGCCATTGTATCTCTATCAGGGTGTTCCAGGCGCGTTCGGGACCAAGGTCAGAGGTGCAGGTGTCCTCCCGGCTTCTGCATTGGGACAATGGTGCTTTCATCCCTGATGTTTGTCTCACTACTTCTTTCGTTTTAGGAATGTGATGTGGCTTTGGCGCTGAGATTGGGACACGGCCTTGGGCTCATGGTGTACGGATGGCGATGCACACACACATGTTGGCATGTGGAGCCAGGTGCCCGAGCGGCCTTGCGCTGCTTGTGCTATCTCACTCCGTCTCTCTCCCTCGCTCTCTCCCTCTCTTTCATTTGTTGGGCGCATGGCACACCTTCTTCTCTTGCATTTGGTCTTCCAGGCTGTGTGCTACGGATTGTCCAGTGAGGAGCAGCTAGGACTCATCCTGAGGGTTGTTTCTGCTTTTGTTTGTATGGTGTTTTGTGCTGGTGATTGCATTGCTGTATGACTGATTCTCCATTTTCTGGCCACGCATGTATGTTTATTTTCCTGCTTGTGCGACATCAGGCAAAATGTTTGTTTTGGGATTCGTAGTGTTGGTTTGCAATTTCTTAGTCCGGGGTGATCCCGGGAGAGGGGGGGTGTTGCGGGCCTGGGTGTGGTGTCGGTGGGTGTTGTGGCCCTCTTGGGTGTCCGGGCCGCATGATGGGTGGCTCCATGGCATCTGTTGCCCTTCGGTTGTGGCCCTGGGCTGTGCTCCCTTTTGTGGTGCTGGCTGCCGTCGGACTTTACACCAGGTCAGAGCAGGTGTAGATTTCCTGGTGCTAACGCGCCTTATCGCCTGTTTTGTGTTTTTATCGCGGATGTGGCTGGTCATTGTGAATGTTGAGGTGTGCTGTTGTCTTGGCTTTTGTCACGGTAACGCCTACTCTGCATCTCATTAGCGATATTTGCGAGGGTCTTCTGTGGCGATGTTTTTTGCGGCTGCTGTTGCGGGTAAACTGGTGCTGTGGGCTGTTAACACCGGCTTGTGAATGGGGAGGTAAATCTATCATGACTTTGGCTGTGATAAAGTGCCGTTAATTCGGCGATAGCTCCTTGTGAATATGCCCCTTAGTTTTTGCGAATTCAGCCTCAGGATGTAACTTTACATCATTTCAAAGTGTTTGCTTCACCCCTCTTGCTGACCAAAAATGCTCATCCTCTGAAACTAGAGTAGTCACTCCAAACATCCTTGTGAAATTCTTCTCTATTCTATCACTTATCTCTGAGGATATTTTATCAATAACTTTACTCAATTTCTCCTCCATTAAGCTGTTTTGCTCCTCATTAACTCTTCCTCCCGTTATACTAAATATTTAATACTCTCTCCTAAAACAAAACTTCGACTAAAATCTCTCCCCAAAAAACAGTGTTCCACAAAAATTATGCGACTGACCAAATTCTTACATTAACAAGACCGTTAGAAGTGAATCAGGTGACGGCACACGCGTCCCCGATGTGTTACAATGTGCCCACTTAATTTAGAGTGGGAAATATCCCATCTCTTCAAAATGGTGGCCGACGTATGATGTAATCATAGATCTACGGCAATGCCAAGGGAAAAATACACACTTTTCCACCACACAAACATGCGATAATGAGCCTGCCAGAACACGCGATCGTATGAACCAGCTCACACTCTGATTCGGCAGCTATATTTGAAACATAATTGATGTCCGCTAGGGCTGCAATGGTAAGCCTCCCAGATAATAAACTAATCAAGAAAACATAGTAAATTCCAAGAAACAGAAATATTAAAGTAATCTTTTTACCCGCCAGAACCCAAAGTGCACTACAACAAAATCCATAAGCTGAATACCTAAATATATCTGCTTAATACAAAAATACTCAATGACTTAAAAATTTACTTGTACAATATCAACCCTCACCACTCACAATAACCATTTATTGTTAAATTCTCACCACTCAAACATCCCATACCCCAAATCGCAGCACACACATACTATACTTATCTGCAGTGAGCAGCAGCAAAAAAAAAGGAAGATGGCTGAGTATGCACAGCTTTTATGTACTCTGGAATTCTGCTATGTTCTATGTTCTTTAAAAGAGCTGCTGTGTTCAGTGGCAATAATGGAAAATGCATAATGTCAGCTTCCAATTCATGGCATAAAATCAAGAGTTTCCGACCTGAATCTGGTCAGTTGGTTTCTATGCATATTGCCAAGCGCACCCTCTCTCATATGTTCACACAGATTGAGGTGATCACCTCGGAAGGAATGGAAGTCGCAATCAACTCTTCAACAACTCCCTAGCACAAGGCTTTGATATTTTAGCTCCCCACAAAACCTTCTCCAAAAAATGAACCTCACAACCTGCCAACTGGTTTACACCCAGTCTTCAGGAATAAAAACTCTTATGCAAACACCTGAAGTGAAAGCGGCGCATGAACTGTGACAATGAGGACAAGTGGGCTCATAGCACTGCCCTCAAACAGTTCCATAGGAATATAAAAAAGGCCAAAATTGCTTTCTTTTCCTCACAAATTGCAGTCGCTGATTGCATCCCCAGAATGGTTTTTAAAATTGTCAAAACTTTCTTGCAGCCAGTGGCCTGCAAACAAAGTCTGCCCTCATCACAGTCCCTGGCAGAAGATCTCTCCCTATTTTTCCACTCCTAAGAAGAAAAGATCTACTGGCAGTTCAGCAAACAGTCCGAACCCCCCTAACCCTTGGATGACAGACAAGTCGAAGGCTCGGCTTGATTCCTTCGAGAGCAATATCACTAGCGGACTCAGAGAAAATAATCTATAAAATTAAATCTGGCTCCCCTAGACCCCTGCCACCCATATACTCGCCAAGGCTGCCCCAGCCATTAACCCACAAAACGCCCTTTTCAATCTGTCCCTAGAATGTGGAATGGTGCCTCTTAACTGGAAAAAGTAGAAAAAAGGAAACGGCAAGGAGGAAGAAATATCTATATCCACTAAATCATAGGGAACTTCATATTACCCTATTAACAGTACATCGTCCTGTCTTTAATTCATATGGGCCTTTATTCAAAACAAACCACATACCACAGACACATTTTTGAAAAAATAATCATTATTTTTGTTTTTCTTTTAAAACATACAAACATATATATACAGACAACATATACATCACAAATCGACATAAACCAAATTCATTCCTTCCTTCTACCCACTTGATTGGAAACTAATCAGTGTTTACAGACTGAATCAAGGTAATACACTGTGAGGTAGTTTTCTATGCACACAAGGTTACCACACCTCTAAAGACCTCATTTCAAATGTGCTTTCAATCATAAGAATTTTTTGTCAATTCCAGTTGGACTCCTCTTGTCATAAACTGTCAACGCGGACGCGTTTCGGCCTTCATTTACATCTTGACCTCCTCAGGACAAGGGTAAGGGAACAAACGTGAAGCAAACAAAGATAACTGACTGTAAGCTTCTGGACAACTCAATCAGACCTGTGGCAAATTCCAATGGTCCAGCCAATATTTACATCACCTTAAAATCGGGGTAACTGGCAATCTGATGTTAATTCACTAATCACGTACAAAAATAAACAGGAATTTTCTCACTATATTAGTTGCTTCAAGTCAAAATGCCACACGCGGCACGTAAAATCCTTTACAATAATGCACTTAAGTAGTGACAAGCGTTCCTCACTATATTCGTTTAAAAAAAGATCTAAGGTCCGGTCTCCATTCAATCCGCCGGCAGAAGAAGCCCCGCTGCAAGCGCAGCGTTCCTGAGGTGAGGCCATCGGGTGTCATCGCAAAGGGAGGTAGTCCTATCACGGAGGATTAAGAATGCAGCATGTTTTCAACAAGATCGTACATCATCCCACTGTGGTTTTTAAGTGAACTTTAATTTCATGTATTTCAGGACGGACTCACTGGAGTATTAATCATGTGCACTACGAAAACCACAAGGCCAGAGAAGTGGCCACGCCCACTGGGGCAGTCTAAGTGAATTTAAATTGAGTTGCACATTGCCGGTCCTGCTCTACGTGTGTTTGCCAATAATTAAGAGTCAGGAGGACTCGAAACGCGTCTGGCAGTTAATCCACGATGACGTTTTTGCCAAAACCTGCATGCAGCCCCCGTGAATAAAGTTATTGGAACATATCCTACCTGCTGTGGCTCTTCCATAAGGGGCACCCTTTTTTGATTGGATATATATATATATATATATATATATATATATATATATATATATATATATATATATATATATATATATATATATGTGTGTGTGTGTATGTGTGTGTGTTTCATGGGTTTATAGTTACTTATAAAATACTTATATTTCTGTTGTTAAAGCATGCATGGTAAAGGCATATACATGGTAGAAAAGGTAAGTTTAACACCAGTTCTATTTTTTAACACATATATATCTGTGTATGTGTGTGTGTATGTATGTATATATATATATTCACTGAAAAAACCATAGGTTTTAGGGACAGTTATAGTTAGTTGGACATTGCACTCATACAAAACCCGTGAAATTCCCCGTTATAGTTAGTTCAGGTAACTATAACTCGCGCCCCGCAATGCACTGCTGATGACGTCACATATTACATCACTCATGACATGGTCAGTGACATCACTGATGACATCACTGATGACATCTCAAATGACATCATTGATGACATCATCCAGTGACTGTGTGTTTCTGTAAAGTTTAAATATGTTTAATATATATAGGGAAAGGCGTATTGAAGAATGAGTGGGTGTATAAGTGTCTGAATGGATGATTTAGTAGGTGCGTGACTAACTCTATAAGTGAGTGATTAAACGTATCTTACTGAATGCATGGGTTAGTGACTAAACTGGGTGAATGTCTGTATCCGTCTGTCTGTTGCTGTGTAAGTGGCTGCATGGGTTTGTGAATAGCTACATGAGTGTCTATATGAGTTATTGATTGGTTGTCTGAGTATCTGTATGGGTGCCTGAGTGTTTGTGTGGGTGGGGTGTGTGCGACTCTGTGCATAGATGTGTGAGTGGGTGATTCACTGGGTGGATGGTTTCAAGAGTGCATCTGTGATAGACTGTATGGGTGGGTAAATGTGTGTAAGAGTGTGTTAGTGAGTGAATGTATGTCCCAGTGGTACATGTGTGAGTAACTACATATGTGAAAGGCAGTATATATGTGTGTTGGAGTATATAAATAGCTATAAGCGAGAGTGTGTGATTGTGAGAGTGACTGTATGGATGAATGTGTGCTTGTATCAGAGATTGTATAAGAGCGTAAGAATGTGCTAGTATTTGTATGAGTAAGTGAGCTGGTGTGTGTATAACTGTATAGGTGAGTAAATGGGTGTGTGCTTAATTTTTTGCATGACTGACTAGGTGTGTGAGTACCTCTATGGATGAGTGGCGGTGTGTGAGTGTTTATATAGGTGTATGAGTGCATATAATAGTCCTGTACTGAGTGACTATAAGTATGAGTGACTGTACGGGTGAGTGAGTAGATGTGTGTGTGTAGACCTAAGAATCAGTGAGTGTGTATATAGTAATTGGTGTTGGAGTGTCTATGGTTTTGACAATGGCAGTCTGTAATTTACAGTGGGTGTATCAAAAGTTATATTAGGGTGTGAGAAGATGCATCAAATTATCACATGGATGATGTCATCAGTGATGTCATGAGTGATGTCATTTGAGATGTCATCAGTGATGTCATCAGTGATGTCACTGACCATGTCATGAGTGATGTAATATGTGACGTCATCAGCAGTGCATTGCGGGGCGCGAGTTATAGTTACCTGAACTAACTATAACGGGGGAATTTCACGGGTTTTGTACGAGTGCAATGTCCAACTAACTATAACTGTCCCTAAAACCTAAGGTTTTTTCAGTGAATTTCAAAGGTTTTTTAAATGCTAATTCCTAACTATAACATGTCTGAAACCTATGGTTTTTTTCAGTGAATTTCAAAGGTTTTGTAAATGACAATTTTTAAATGTATTAATTGTTATATTTATTTTTTTGATACTGATTTACTACATTTTTTTAAACTATTTATTTTTAGATATTTTATTTTTTAAATTACATTATAATTACATTATACATTACATTACAAAATATGCTTTCTCAGAATGAATTACTTTAGTTTAAATACTTTGCAAATAGGCAATAGACTTTTAAGTACAGTAGTTACAGTTGTTGCAATGGGTAACACAATTTCAAACACAATGCAACATTGAGCTCAATGTGAATTTCTAGTTAAATGCAATTAGTTACTTTATAGATTACTTTTCTAACCACAGGACTGGATCCTAGATTCAGTCCTGGGACATCTCCTGTAAACAGTTGAGTAAAAGCGTTTTGGTTACAGTAGTGATTTTTAAGGAATATTATTGTATTTTAAAAGTTGACACTTAGAAACTTTTTCACATAGAATCACCAATGTTATCCTATGGGAGGAAATTCACTTAGCAGGTAAGTAGTGTTATCGTTACTTTTCTTACTCAGTGGTGGATCCTGGATCCAGCACTGGTGCATCTCCTGTAAACAGTTGAAATAATGCATTTAAGTCATACAGGCGATTTTTAAGGAATATTTGTAGTTTGTGAAAATCGACACTTTGAAACTTTTCTGCTGAAAACCAGACAATGGATTCCTATGGAAGGAAATACAAGTTACTGGTAAATACGGTTAGAATTACTTTTCAGGGTCAGTGCTGGGCTAAAAGATGCAGCACTGGGTTCTCTCCTGATAACAGGTGAGTAAATCGGAATTCGTAGTTCGGCTGATTTTAGAGGAATATTATAAAGTTCCAAAACTCCACACTTAGAAGAATTTCCAAGTGAAACCAGTCAATGTTAGCCTATGGAAGGAAATTCAAGTTACTGGTAAGTACGGTTAAAATTACTTTTCAGGATCAGTACTGGGCTCAAAGGTGCAGCACTGAGGTCTCTCCTGATAACAGGTGAGTAAATCGGAATTCGTAGTTCTGCAGATTTTTGAGGAATATTTGTATGTTTCAAAAATCGACACTTAGAAACTTTTTCAGCAAAAAGCAGGCAATGATATCCTATGGAAGGAAATTCAAGTTACTGGTAAGTACGGTTAAAATTACTTTTCAGGATCAGTACTGGGCTCAAAGATGCAGCACTGAGGTCTCTCCTGATAACAGGCGAGTAAATCGGAATTCGTAGTTCGGCTGATTTTAGAGGAATATTTGCACAGTGGTGAAGGGAGGGGGCGGGGCTTCAAGTGACATGTCTGCAAACAGGCCCCGTGGCGCGTTTTAAGATGGGGAATTAAATCCTCCTCAATCCCGAGGGTCCCTAGGGGCCAAGTAGCCCACCAGATACCTCCAGTATGCGCCAGAGAGCTGCGTTGCAGAGAGGTGTTCAAAGGCCACGCCCCTATTTGCACCTCTCTGCAACGCAGCTCTGTGGCGCTTTCTGGACGAACCTGGTGGGCTAGTTGGCCCCCAGGGACCCTCAGGATTGAAGGGGATTTAATTCCCCATCTTAAAACGTGCAGCGAGGCCTGTTTGCACACATGTCACCTGAAGCCCCGCCTCCCTTCACCACTGTGCAAACGCGCCCCATGGCGCGTTTTAAGTTGAGGAATTAAGTCCCCTTGAATCCTGAGGGTCCCTGGAGTCCAACTAGCCCACCATGTACCTCCAAAAGTGCCACAGAGCTGCGTTGCAGAGAGGTGTAAAAGGGCGTGGCCTCTATACACCTCTCTGCAACGCAGCCCCTGGCGCATACTGGAGGTTCCTGGTGGGCTAGTTGGCCCCAGGGACCCCCAGTATTCAAGGGGACTTCGTTCCCCCTCTGCAAACGCGCCAGGGGCGCGTTTGCAGAGTGGTAAAGGAAGGGGGCGGGGCCTGCGGCACGATCGTTTTTTTAAATTTATTATTTTTTTTAAATGCTTTTTTCTGCCCAGGGGGTACTTGTGGGACCCCCTGAGCAGACCTAGGGGGTCAGGGTGTTTCTACCCTGCCCCCTTTGTGCGTTTTGCGCAGTTGTTTCTGTCCCTCGGTTCTACCGAGGGACAAAATGGCTGCCAACACTTCCTGATTTGGAGTGTTGACAGCCAATTAGCATGCAGCTCGTGATCGGGAGGGTGCGCGAATCCGACGCGGCCATAGATATATATGTGATTTTCATTTTGATTTTCACAGGAACTACTGAACGGATTTACACCATTTAACAAAAGGGTTCTTTCTGAACCAAGAACTACCTCTTTGCCAAATTTGGTGTAATTCCGTTCAGCAGTTCGGGCTGTAGCCGTGGCTAAAGTTTCCTATGGGAAAATGAATGGGGAAAACACGTTTTGGGACCCCGCTTTTTTCTCGGCCCCCGCTTGACGAATCACCCCGAAACTTTCAGGGTAGGAGCGGACTGGAGCGGGCCATAAAGTTTGAAAATTTTGCGTTGATTCGTCAACCGATGCAAGAGTTATTTCAAATAGAATGTTGCAGATTTCCTATGGAAAATAGGTCCTAACTATAACTATCTACTGGCGACCGCCAGTAGATAATATATATATATATGTATGTGTGCATATATATATGTGTGTATATATGTGTGTGTTTATATATATTTATATTTGTAATATTTTCATATATATGTATATATACATATATATATATCATATCTATCACCCTATTAAGCCACAATCCCTACACCCTTAAATTACCCTTACCACCCAAAAACCCATACCGACCCTAAACCCTAAAAAATACCCTTGCCATCTAAAAGCCCACACCCACCCTAAGCCCTAAAAATGCCCTTGCCACCCAAAAACCCATAGCCACCCTAACATTTCCCTTGCCACCGAAAAACCCATACCCACCCTAAAATTTCCCTTGCTACCCAAAAACCCATACCCACCCTAAAAAATACCCTTGCCACCTAAAAACCCACACCCACCCTAAACACTTAAAATGGCCTTGCCACCCAAAAACCCATACCCACCATAAACCCTAAAATTACCCTTGCCACCCAAACACCCATATGCACCCTAAACCCTAAAAATGCCCTTACTACCCAAAATCCCATACCCACCGTAAATCCTAAAATTTCCCTTGTCACCCAAAAACCCATACCCACCCAAAAATTCCCCTTGGTACCAAAAACCCATACACCCTAAACCCTAAACAATACCCATGCCACCTAAAGACCCATACCCACCCTAAACCCTAAAAATGCACTTGCCACCCAAAAACCCATACCCAACCTAAACCTTAAAAATACCCTTGCCATTCCAAAACCCATACCCACCCTAAAAATACTCTTACCACCCAAAAACCCATACCCACCCCAAACCCTAAAAATACCTTTGATACCCAAAAACCCATGTCCACCCTACAATTACCTTTACCATCCAAAAACCTATACCCACCCTAAACCCTAAAAATACCCTTACCTGGCTGGTATTGATTTGTTGTTTAATAAAAAGAATGTTAAAAAAATATAATAATAATAAAAAAAATACCCTTACCATCCCAATACCTACACCACCCTAAACCTTTAAAATACCTTTGCCACTAAAAACCTATACCCACCCTAAACCCTAAAATTACCCTTGCCACCCAAAAACCCATACCCACCCTCAACCCTAAAAACACCCTTGCCATCCCAAAACACATACCCACCCTAAACACAAAAATTATATATATATATATATATATTCACTGAAAAAACCATAGGTTTTAGGGACAGTTATAGTTAGTTGGACATTTCACTCGTACAAAACCATAGAAATTCTCCCGTTATAGTTAGTTTAGCTAACTATAACTCGCGCCCCCGCAATGCACTGCTGATGACGTCACATATTACATCACTCATGACATGGTCAGTGACATCACTGATGACATCACTGATGACAAAAATACTGTAGGGGAAGGGGGCCGCTTGGCCCCCCTCCCGTGGCCTATTCCGGCCCCGGGGACCCCATCCCCCAGGGCATGGCCACTTTTTAAAAAATAATTTTGGAGGAGCGGGGCTACGTGGCCCCCCTCCTAAGGCCTCTATTGGCCCCGGGGACCCCATCCCCCGGGGCCGGCCTTTTTTTTTTTTTTTTATTATTTTTGCGGAGGGGGGCCGCGTGGCCCCCCTCCCGGGCCACTACTTGCCCCGGGGACCCCATCCCCCGGGGCTGGCCCTATCCTTTGGGGTCCGTGGGGGGACCCCAACTCCCCCACGGACCCTGCCGGCTCCCCGCGTCCTGCGGGAGCCGGTATTGCTTTTGCACATGGGGAGCTGCTAACATGCAGCTCCCCGTGTGGAAAAGCAATGTGCTTGGATATTGGAAGAGAGAGTAGGTTTCCTGCTCTCTCTTCCAATATCCAAAGCAGTTTGCTATGACAGGACGGGAGCCGCGAGGCTCCCGTCCTGTCATAGCAAACTACAGTGTCCCGGGGTAGGCACCCGGGACACTGCAGGAGCCGGCCCTGGGGGGTGGTGGTCCCCAGGGCCATCAAGGGCTCCAGGAGGGGGCCGCGGGCCCCCTCCCAACTTATTCAAAGCCCCGGGGAGGTGGTGGTCCCCGGGGCTCTGGGGTCCGTAACGGACCCCCATATTTAAATCTTTAGTGCCCCGGGGAGGTGGTGGTCCCCGGGGCGTGTGGGGGGCTGGAGCCCCCCCACACATGCAATTTTAATTTAAAAAAAGAAGCGCCGGGGGGTGGCAGTCCCCGGGGCTGCGGGAGGGCTCTCGGAATGTCCGCCACCGGCCGAAATCTCCACAACCGGCCGGAATCTCCACCAAAGGGCCGGAATCTCCACCAAAGAGCCGGAATCTCCACCTCCGGGCCGGAATCTCCACCAAAGGGCCGGAATCTCCACCAAAGGGCCGGAATCTCCGGCCCGAGTGCGGACATAAAGTTAGTATGAGTAAGTGCATTCTGTGAATACCAAAATGAGTAAGTGCATTCTGTGAATACCAAAATGAGTAAGTATATTCTGTGAACACCAAAAAGTACTAACTTTACATTTTTGACGTAAGTTAGTTCTGTGAATCAGGCCCACTGTGATTATAAGTGATGAAAATTGTTAGGGTGTGTCTCTGTGCTGAATATACGCAGACTTTAAGTGGACTGGGTGTTACCGGTGCTGAACACTGCTACCCCTTTTAGACACCCGCATTTTTTTCATCCCACTTAAAACCCTCAATATACGTATATTAAAGGAACGGTACAATAAAAGTTTAGGGATTAGACCTCCGTTTCCTCTCCTCATGTGTCATCCCCATTTTCTGCACCAAAGAGTAGTGTTTATAAAAATTAAGTAAGAGAGCTTTATTTAGTAGGAAAATAGCACTTATACCTTTATTAGCATGTTCATGGGATCTGTAGTGTAAAGAAAAGGTCGTAATCAGTTTCAATGGTACAAAAGTGACGTAACATATGTTTGAAAGATTACATGGTTTTAGGAGTAAGGTATAGAGGTAACAAATAAGCAGTATAGTTTGTTATGTTTAAACGAGTATGTAGTTTTGTAAATCAGATACGGCGTTGATTTGTGCAGCACACAGTACACCCACAATGACCCTGGAACATGTCCCTGAATGCCTTGGCACACTGCAGCACACATCCAAATGCCAAGTAGGCCCCCATCCACAATGTGCACAGAGTGCCCCCTATCACCAATATCACAACCTACCCTTGCACATATGCTGAATCCAGCAAACCAGCAGATCCGTGACCCACACTGACTATGCAAGTAACACTGCATTTTGGATAGCATAGCAGCTGCGCAAAGAAAATGACATGGCCCACGAAGCGACATGGACGGAGCCAAGTGCGGATCACATCCTCAAAGGAGCAGGTCACACTCCGACGTGTCCGCGTGCAACCACAACCCATGCCTTAATATACATGCAGCAGACCAACAATGCACCAGGACACAAAATAAGTCAGCAAGCACACATCACCCAAGTCAAAAGCAAAACAGGCCCCGAAAAGCACACAATCCAAAGGCACCCCGTCTCAAGGGGAGAAGGCTACATGAAATCAGAGCTGCAGGGGCAATTTCCCCACAATGCAGCCCTCACACATAGCAATCACAGAACATCAGCAATGAAGGCAATGTGGTACAAAACTCTCCTCATACGGGTTCTGTGTCCGGTGTGTATGGCGGGGTGATGGCTGCATGGCTGTGTGCCCCTGACACATCAGACTGCGTAGGTGATGGGGCTGCATCAGATGTCGTCCAGCACCTATGCAAAAACAATGTCTGGCTCACAGAGGCGGAGCTTGCCAAAGGGATACACCCCCATTGCACATGCGACAGTCAGTTCTTCCCTGTGTTGGGACGAGGCTCATTGTGACACACGAGTGGACAGTCTTTACAACACACCTCACAGTTAGACACCAGTGGAGTGGCATAGGCTTTATTAGCATGTGCGTGTCAGTACGGACGAGGCAATGGCCACAACAGGCACGGACATGCTTAAGACACTTACATGCAGCATGGGTACATGTCGAGGGGCAGATGATGTTGGGGCTCAAATGGACAAGATTGATCACATATGGCAACGCTCACAGCCCACCTTGCCTTGCTGGACGAGTCATGTGCTGTTTGGCGTCTGCACAGTGCCCCGTGTGAGGGGGCACGACTGACTGTACGTGGGGTCTGCATGGTGCTGTGCCTCCGGGGTGCGGCAATTGTCTGCTCTGCCGACAGTGATCAGGTGTGAGGGTCCGACAGGTTCGCATGTCGTGCTACATCGCCATGTGTGTGCTCTCACCCAGCAGTGTGTCCCAATTGGCAACGTTGCCAAACGACGCTGTGTTGCTCGGACCATGGAACTGCATCGCCTTGGACAGGTGTGTGTGCACATGCGTTATTCCACGCACATGCATCCAGAGCCCGACCGAAGGGAGATGTGTCCTCTGTTTTGGTGGGATATGTGAGCAATCCCCACTGTGCAACAAGTTGTTGGGCCATGTGCTGTGGGTGGCAATAGGATGTGGCTGCAGGTGCGTAGTTACTCGTCCATGAATGCCCGTGCAGCTTCATGTGCAATGTGTTCCAATAGTACGTCGTTGTCGTATTCAAGGAACACCAGGGTGAGCCAATCCATTTGGTGGTCCGGGCAGGTGTGCTCAGCCCATGCCGTGACCCCGATCCGCAACACAGCCCAATAGGGGAGCGCCTCGATGTGGTCACTGCACACGAGAAATTGTGCCATCTCCCATGCACAACTACCAATACATACGCAGTATGTCAAGGCATCCCATGCACGGCTGTCTTGGTTACACTCCTGTTCGTGATCCAACAGGGGGCGCAAACACAAGTCATAGTCCAATTCATCAACAGTTGTGTTGGATAGGCAGAGATCCATGGAACACTCGAATGTGCATGTTCGGCAGTGGAACCAGGGCTGGACGCAGGTGACGTGGGCAATGCAGAAGCTGAGCCTGTAACTGATCCGCAGCACTGTCAGTGGCAGTGCGCCGAGCATATGTGCACGGTACTGTTCCACGTGATCGGTGTTGTGCATGTGCCCGGTATGGCCTGCCATTCCGTGAACAGGCACTCTTCTGGACTGCGGCTGTTGTGTGGAGGATATGCCACAGCTCTGAGCAATAATTTGAATGTGTGTGCAACGTTGTGGGACATGGGTTGCTGTTTCCGTGGGTGTCAAGGCCTTCCCATGCGGGGGTACCACAGGCAGGGGCTTCTATGTGTGGGCTGTGGATAAGTCGGATGGTTTATTTGCGGAATGAGTGGTGTGGGAGTCGTCCCCATCTGCCATTGTATCTCTATCAGGGTGTTCCAGGCGCGTTCGGGACCAAGGTCAGAGGTGCAGGTGTCCTCCCGGCTTCTGCATTGGGATAATGGTGCTTTCATCCCTGATGTTTGTATCACTACTACTTTCGTTTTAGGAATGTGATGTGGCTTTGGCGCTGAGATTGGGACACGGCCTTGGGCTCATGGTGTACGGATGGCGATGCACACACATATGTTGGCATGTGGAGCCAGGTGCCCGTGCGTCCTTGCGCTGCTTGTGCTATCTCACTCCATCTCTCTCCCTCGCTCTCTCCCTCTGTTTCGTTTGTTGCGCGCATGGCACACCATCTTCTCTTGGATTTGGTCTACCGGGCTGTGTGCTACGGATTGTCCAGTGGGAGCAGCTAGGACTCATCCTAGGGGTTGTTTCTGCTTTTGTTTGTGTGGTGTTTTGTGTTGGTGGTTGTATTGCTGTATAACTGATTCTCCATTTTCTGGTCACGCATGTATGTTTATTTTGCTGCTTGTGCGACATCAGGCAAGATGTTTTGTTTTGGGGTTGGTGGTGTTGGTGTGCAATTTCTTAGTCCGGTGTTGGGGTGGTGCTGGGGGGGGTGTTCCGGATGGGGTCCTGGGGTGTTGGCGGTGGGTGTTGTGGCCCTGTTGGGTGTCCGGGCCGCATGATGAGTTGCTCCATGGCGTCTGTTGCCCTTCGGATGTGGCCCTGGGCTTTGCTCCCTTTTGTGGTGCTGGCTGCCGTCCAACTTTACACCAGGTCAGAGCAGGTGTAAATTTCCTGGTGCTCCCGAGTAAAATGATACCTCACTTGTATGGGTGGGGCAAGGGCCTGTGACTGGGAAGAGCCCAAAACATAGGGATTAAGGGTATAGCAACAAAAATTCTAAGCGCTACATTGTTTTAAAAATTCGTTTTTAGCCAATTCTGCATTAGTCACCCACGCAAGTGAGGTATCATTTTACTCGGGACACTGAGGAGAACGCTGTGGGGTAGGACATTTGTGCCGGCCCGGTGATTCCACACAAAAATATGTGGAAAATGTGTTTTTTTCAGCTAAATTTGAGGTTTACAGGGGATTCTGGGTAGGGAAACGTTGGGGGATCCACGCAAGCCATACCTCATTGGACTCCCCAGGGTGTCTAGTTTTCAGAAATGTGTGGGTTTGGTATGTTTCCTTAGATGGCGGCGAGCCTGGGGCCAAATCCCCAGGTGCCCCCACCCCCAAAACCAGGTAGTTTTGTTATAGGTAATTTTGAAGTCTCCACAGTACGATTTGGGCCATTTCCTGTTGCAGCCACTATGCCTACCCACACAAGTGAGGTACCATTTTTATCTGGAGACCTGGGGGAACGCTGGGTGGTAGGAAATTTGTGGATCCATGCAGATTCCAGAACTTTCCCACAGAGAAATTTGCGAAAAAAAGTGATTTTTTTCAGCTAAATTTGAGGTTTGCAGGGGATTCTGGGTAGGAAAACGTTGGGGGACCCACGCAAGCCATACCTTGCTGGAATGCCCTGGGTGTCTAGTTTTCAGAAATGTGTGGGTTTGGTAGGTTTCCCTAGATGGCCGCCGAGCCCGGGGCCAAAAACTCATGGGACCCCCCTTGCAAAACCAGGTTGTTTTGTGATAGGTAATTTTGATGTCGCATCAATAGGTTTTGGACCTTGCCTGTCGCGGTTACTTGACCCACCCACGCGAGTGAGGTACCATTTTTATCGGGAGACCTGGGGGAACGCTGGGTGGTAGGAAATTTGTGGATCCACGCAGATGCCAGAACTTTCCCACACAGAAATTTGAGAAAAAAGCGATTATTTCAGCTAAATTTGAGATTTGCAGGGGATTCTGGGTAGGAAAACGTTGGGGGACCCACGCAAGCCGTACCTCGCTGGAATGCCCCGGGTGTCTAGTTTTCAGAAATGTGTGGGTTTCCCTAGATGGCCGCCGAGCATGGAGCCAAAAACTCATGGGACCCCCCTTGCAAAACCAGGTTGGTTTGTGATAGGTAATTTTGATGTCGCCTCAATAGGTTTTGGGCCCTTGCCTGTCGCGGGTACTTGACCCACCTACACAAGTGAGGTATCATTTTTTTCGGAAGACTTTGGGGAACGTGGGGTGCATAGAATTTTGCGGATCCACGCAGATTCCAAAACTTTCCACCACAGAAATATGAGGGAAATGTGGTTTTTTTGGACACATTTTTAGGTTTGCAAGGGATTCTGGGTACCAGAACCTGGTGAGACCCAGTCAAGTCACCCCATCCTGGATTCCCCTGGGTGTCTAGTTTTCAAAAATGTATAGGTTTGCTATGTTTCCCTAGGTGCCGGCAGAGCTAGGGTTCAAAAACTACAGCTAGGCACTTTGCAAAAAAAGGGTCATTTTTCACTGTGAAAATGTGGTGTGTCCACGTTGTGTTTTGCGCCGTTTCATGTCGCGGGCACTAGGCCTACCCACACAAGTGAGGTACCAATTTTCTCGGAAGACTTTGGGGAACACGGGGTGGGTGGAATTTTGTGGATTCACGCAGATTCCAGAACTTTCCACCACAGAAATGTGAGGAAAAGGTGTTTTTTTGTCAATTTTTTATGTTTGCAAAGGGATTCTGGGTAACAGAACCTGGTGAGAGCCAGTCAAGTCACCCCATCCTGGATTCCCCTGGGTGTCTAGTTTTCAAAAATGTATAGGTTTGCTAGGTTTCCCTAGGTGCCGACAGAGCTAGGGTTCGAAAACTACAGCTAGGCACTTTGCCAATAAAGGGTCATTTTTCACTGTGAAATTGTGGTGTGTCCACGTTGCGTTTTGCGCCGTTTCCTGTCGCGTTTACTAGGCCTACCCACACAAGTGAGGTACCATTTTTCTCGGAAGACTTTGGGGAACGCGGGGTGAGTGTAAATTTGTGGATCCACGCAGATTCCAGAACTTTCCACCACAGAAATGTGAGGAAAATGTGTTTTAAAAAAAAAGTTTTAGGTTTGCAAGGGATTCTGGGTAACAGAACCTGGTGAGAGGCAGTCAAGTCACCCCATCCTGGATTCCCCTGGGTGTCTAGTTTTCAAAAATGTATAGGTTTACTAGGTTTCCCTAGGTGCCGGCAGAGCTAGGGTTAAAAAACTACAGCTAGGCACTTTGCCAAAAAAGGGTCATTTGTCACTGTGAAATTGTGGTGTGTCCACGTTGCGTTTTGCGCCGTTTCCTGTCGCGGGCACTAGGCCTACCCACACAAGTGAGGTACCATTTTTCTCAGAAGACTTTGAGGAACGCGGGGTGGGTGTAAATTTGTGGATCCACGCAGATTCCAGAACTTTCCACCACAGAAATGTGAGGAAAATGTGTTTTTTTTAAAAACATTTTAGGTTTGCAAGGGGTTCTGGGTAACAGAACCTGGTGAGAGGCAGTCAAATCACCCCATCCTGGATTTCCCTGGGTGTCTAGTTTTCAAAAATGTATAGGTTTGCTAGGTTTCCCTAGGTGCCGGCAGAGCTAGATTAAAAAAACTACAGCTAGGCACTTTGCCAAAAAAGGGTCATTTTTCACTGTGAAATTGTGGTGTGTCCACGTTGTGTTTTGCGCCGTTTCCTGTCGCGGGCACTAGGCCTACCCACACAAGTGAGGTACCATTTTTCTCGGAAGACTTTGGGGAACGCGGGGTGGGTGTAAATTTGTGGATCCACGCAGATTCCAGAACTTTCCACCACAGAAATGTGAGGAAAATGTGGTTTAAAAAAAAAAGTTTTAGGTTTGCAAGGGATTCTGGGTAACAGAACCTGGTGAGAGGCAGTCAAATCACCCCATCCTGGATTCCCCTGGGTGTCTAGTTTTCAAAAACATATAGGTTTGCTAGGTTTCCCTAGGTGCCGGTAGAGCTAGGGTTCAAAAACTACAGCTAGGCACTTTGCCAAAAAAGGGTCATTTTTCACTGTGAAATTGTGGTGTGTCCACATTGCGTTTTGTGCCGTTTCCTGTCGCGGGAACTAGACCTACCCACACAAGTGAGGTACCATTTTTCTTGGAAGACTTTGGGGAAGGCGGGGTGGGTGGAAATTTGTGGATCCACGCAGATTCCAAAACTTTCCACCACAGAAATGTGAGGAAAATTTGTTTTTTTTGACAATTTTTTAGGTTTGCAAGGGATTCTGGGTAACAGAACCTGGTGAGAGGCAGTCAAGTCACCCCATCCTGGATTCCCCTGGGTGTCTAGTTTTCAAAAATGTATAGGTTTGCTAGGTTTCCCTAGGTGCCGGCAGAGCTAGGGTTCAAAAACTACAGCTAGGCACTTTGCAAAAAAAGGGTAATTTTTCATTGTGAAAATGTGGTGTGTTCACGTTGCGTTTTGAGCCATTTCCTGTCGTGGGCACTATGCCTACCCACACAAGTGAGGTACCATTTTTATCGAGAGACTTAGGGTAATTCAGATTTGTAAAGCAACTGTTATTACCTATTGACGTTCGATGCATTTCTGCCTTCCAAATGAAAGACAATGTGTAAAAAAGAAGTCATTTTGAAAAATGACCGATAATTCTCATGCTAGTATGAGTATTCCCAATTTTGGAAATGTGCAAATATCTACTGTTTCTAAGCTATATATTTTGTTCCCATTTCAGAAATACATAGGTGTCTTTCATACCGATTTTTCCATGTATACATTTTCCCAGAATAATTGCTATATACCCGGTACATAATAAAAAACCATTGCAAGTCGCTGCTCAGTTTTTGGCTCTGGGTTCGTCGGGTTCTTGGTGAACCTACAATTCCTATATATCCCCACAACCAGTAAGGTCCAGCGGATGTAACGGTATATTGCTTTTAAAGATCTGTCATAATTAGAAGAAGTTAAAGGTGAAAACGTTGACACAAATGGCTGTTTTTTCAACTAATTTTCAATTTTTCCTATATTTAAATGTTAGTTTCTATAAAGAAACCTTGAAGGATCTACACAAATGACCCCTTGCTGAATTTAGAATTGTGTCTACTTTGCTAAAATGTATAGCTTTCCAGGATCCATTATCGCTTTCATACCCATTTCTACCATTAACTGGAAGGAGGTTGAAAGCACAAAAAATAGCAAAAATAGGCTATGTCCCAGAAAAATGCCAAAACTGTGTAAAAAATGTTGGTTTTCTGACAAAAGTCTGTCATTCCCTAAAAGCTGGGAAAATGGTGATTTCAGCCCCACAAACCCTTTTTTGATACCATTTTCAGGGGAAAAACCAGACGCTTTTATTTGCAGCACTTTTTTCCCAAAACCCCCAAAATGTAGCTGTATTTTGGCTAATTTCTGGGTCCCCTCCAAGGGAATCCACAAACCCAGGGTACCTTTAGAATCCCCATGATGTTGGAAGAAAAGGACGCAAATTTGGCGTGGATACCTTATGTGGTCAAAAAGTTACAGGGGCCTAAGCGCGAACTACTCCAAATAGCCAAAAAAAGGCTTAGCACAGGGGGGGAAAAGGCCTAGCAGCGAAGGGGTTAAACTAATAAGGGTAACGTTTACATTTGCCATTTAGTTGAGAATATCACTCTAAGTATACAGATAACAATTTTACATAATAGTATCTACAAAGTTATCTGTAGTGGGTTGCAGAGGAAGTGGCGTGGGACGGTGGGGTGCATGGGACCGGGGGTGAGGCGGGGGGGCGAGGGGAAAAGTAGGAGGTAGTGGAGTCACATATAAAATGGGAAGGTGAATCTATATAATTCAATAAATACGTGCTGTATGTCAGATGACACTACCTGCCACCCTACTGTTCCCTTATTCCGCTCCAGTACCATGCAGCATTTCCTCTGCAAGCCGCCAATGGAACTTATATAATTGTATGTGATTATCTTGACATATTGAACAGATATAACAAATAATTGAAACTTTTTTTCATTCGCAGAAAATTATTTTGTTTGGATTAAAAATTGAAAATGCCTAGAAGAACTGAAAAAAAGGAAAAACAAAAAGGCAATCTACTTAAAGAAAAGTCAAAAATGTGGATTACAAGAAAATCAGACTACTACAAAATAGTTTCTTCTGGTAAAAACACTAGACAATTTCAAAAAAAAAGTATTACGAACATTTAATAAAAATAACATCACACAAAGGAAAAATAAAAAATTTTCAAGTAAGGAGAAGCAGACTTTGACTTCAAATTGCAAGAAAAAAAACATGATAAGGAAAGAGTATTTGTTACCCGTAGACAAAAACAATTTCAAGAAATTCGAAAAAAGAGTAATTCAGAATTTAATAAAAGGATGCCGCAAATATAAAAAGAAAGTGCTGCAATTGAAACAGAAACCGCGTGTTGAAAGCATAGTGGATACTGCTTTTAAGTTAAAACAAAAAATATTCATTTTCATTTTGAAGAGGATGAAAGTGTTGGATAAAACAATGAAGATTCTGAAAGACAAAAGTAAAAAAAAGACGTGTGAACAGAAGCAACTTTTGTAAAATCTTCAGTGGAAAATGGAACCATACATCTAATAGTGAAACTTTTTTAAATGAAGAGAGTTACTTCCAAGAAAATAGTTTACCATTTGCAGTTGATACTGGAGGTCGTTGCTACGAAGTTCAGAATGGTTGTCCTGTTGCAAAAGAGGAAATGGTTACTATTAGTGCAGAACAGTTAATAGCTGAAGAAGTGCAAGGGAAATGCACACAAGCTCCTGTGTATAAGTGGGGTTGTAGCAGTATTTGTAGTATTCAACAGGAATCTATTGATATAATGCAAAATTTGCTACGAGAATATACACAGAAAAGTGTAAAACAGAATATTAGGTTGTTACAAACACTAGATCCTTGTAATGTAAGAAAATATACTGAGAAACATGGGCATTCTCTGGCTTGTCTTTCAAGAAAAGTGTGTAAAAGTGTTTTTCATCACTTAAGGATGTTAGCAGTACACTATTCAGAAATGCGGAAGTTTGTAAGGAAACTGTACTATGTGAAAAGTCCTGCATTATGTTTAGGTGAACTAAATACAGCTCTTTTACACGGTTCTTTATCAGATGTACAAAAAAAGTGTGATGATATTCAGTTCCGATATTTTGGTTCAGAAGAGCAGTGTATAGAAAGTGAAAGTTTGACAATTACAGATGTTGAAGAAGATGGGAAAGTGATTATGATTGATCAGTTTGAAGAAGAAATTGGAAAGTTTAACATAGTGTGCTCTGAAATTCCAAACTATGTTTGTGTTTGTTGTCGATGTACTAATTATAAAATTCAAACTAGGAATGTTGATTTGTTTTTGAAATCTGAAAAGAAGAATAATGATAAATGGAAAGAATTTGCAACTTACTTGTTAGTGGAAGGTCAATTTGAGTTAGGCAGTGATCAACGTATTTGTAAATATTGTTATAACAAATTAGAAGAGAACAAAAGGCCCGCTAGAGCAGTACATAATAAGTTAGAATTAGTAGCTATTCCGGAGGAACTGGCAGATTTGAATACATATGAGTCAGTTCTAATTCAATCTGTTCATCTATTTCAAACTATAATTCGCATGCAGCCTAAAACAGGTAAACTGCCACCAACAGACTTACAAAGAGGGCTGAAAGGAAGAGTAGTGTACTTACCTTTGGATTTTAAGAAAAATATTGAAATTGTTGGTGGAGACAAAGATGAAAATGAAGCAGTAGTCATTCTAGGAAATGGCGTACCAACAAAGAGTCGGAAAATATGGCAAGAATTTGTGGATGTTAAAAAACTTCAAAAGGCTACGTTATATCTTGTGGAGAATAATATTTATTATAAAAGTGTAAATGAATCTGAAATTTCAAGTGGTCAAATAGAGAAAGTGGACAAGTCAAGGAGTGAAGAGATTTATGAACATTACACAATATGTCCTCTACATTCAAAAGAAGTAATAGGAAACAGTATTGAGTTATTTCAAATGAAAAAAGCAAAGGGAACTCCAATGAGTGTATGGGAGAAAAGCTTAGAAGCTCGTTGTTTTCCACAGCTGTTTCCTACTGGAGAAGGTGGATGATATGATGACCGACCTGTACGTATTCCAGCTTCAGAATATCGCTCAACAAGATTATACTCTGAAGATCCTAGATTCCGGCAGTGTATACCATATATATTTCACCTTTTGTTTGAAAGTGATCTGTCTTCTCTGTCCTATGCAGTGAACCACATACTGAAAACTGGAGTTCATCAATCACTTCTTTCAGCGAAAGAATTTGTGGAGGAAGTTCAACAAACATGAAAATTTAGAAGCACAGTTAATTAATTTGATGGCATGTCAATGAGGAACAAATGAGTATTGGTATCGTCGTCATGGAGAACTGAAGTGTATGTTACGGAACTTAGGTACACCAACATGGTTTGTGACACTTAGGGGCCGATTCCGATCTCGGTCGGAGGCGCACCCAATACCATTCGGTCGGGAAAAAAGCCATGCGAAAGCCTGTTTCCCGACCGATCCGTACAGTACACCGAACGAGCAAGTACGATGCGCACAACAGCAAAAAATCCGGCCGAGCCGTACTCACCCAAACCAGGTCCTGTTCTCCGACCGAGGCGAATCCGGAAACGCCGAATCGAGTCGCACGGAAGGAAAAATGCAGCCCCGTCCGGCCGGACAAGTACGATGCGCTTTCCGTACGCTCCGAACCCGTCGCTACGCACGGCACGTCAAAGCATCCGGGAGAGGCGCACATAAGCTCCGATTCGCGCCACAACACGATCCACGGCTCCGAGACGAACACGGCACCGACGAGGACGACGCGAGCGGCGAGGACGAGGCGAAGCGACGAGGGCGACGCCAAGCAACGAGAAGGACGAACGACACGAACCAACCATGAATCCCTTCGTCCCGATCATACCAATATTCTACATTTACTACCGGAACAGGCACGGACGCGTACGGCGCAGAAGGTAAGCCAGACACCAACCACAAAACACATACAACACGTACACGACACATCACACACACACACGGGGATGCTGAATATACTTACACCAGCAACAGCAGCACCATAGGGGCGGGATGCCCATCACCAATGCCACATATGCACACAGGGGCCTGAATGCGCACCACCACCCCTACCCAGGGGGGCTGGATGCCTACCACTACTACCACCCTTAGCCAGGGGGGCTGGATGCCTACCACTACTACCACCCTCACCCAGGGGGGCTGGATGCCTACCACTACTACCACCCTTAGCCAGGGGGGCTGGATGCCTACCACTACTACCACCCTCACCCAGGGGGGCTGGATGCCTACCACTACTACCACCCTTAGCCAGGGGGCTGGATGCCTACCACTACTACCACCCTTAGCCAGGGGGGCAGGATGCCTACCACTACTACCACCCTTAGCCAGGGGGGCTGGATGCCTACCACTACTACCACCCTTAGCCAGGGGGCTGGATGCCTACCACTACTACCACCCTTAGCCAGGGGGGCTGGATGCCTACCACTACTACCACCCTTAGCCAGGGGGGCTGGATGCCTACCACTACTACCACCCTCACCCAGGGGGGCTGGATGCCTACCACTACTACCACCCTTAGCCAGGGGGGCTGGATGCCTACCACTACTACCACCCTCACCCAGGGGGGCTGGATGCCTACCACCACTACCACCCTCACCCAGGGGGGCTGGATGCCTACCACTACTACCACCCTTAGCCAGGGGGCTGGATGCCTACCACTACTACCACCCTCACCCAGGGGGGCTGGATGCCTACCACCACTACCACCCTCACCCAGGGGGGCAGGATGCCTACCACTACTACCACCCTTAGCCAGGGGGCTGGATGCCTACCACTACTACCACCCTTAGCCAGGGGGGCTGGATGCCTACCACTACTACCACCCTTAGCCAGGGGGGCTGGATGCCTACCACTACTACCACCCTTAGCCAGGGGGGCTGGATGCCTACCACTACTACCACCCTCACCCAGGGGGGCTGGATGCCTACCACTACTACCACCCTTAGCCAGGGGGCTGGATGCCTACCACTACTACCACCCTCACCCAGGGGGGCTGGATGCCTACCACCACTACCACCCTCACCCAGGGGGCTGGATGCCTACCACTACTACCACCCTTAGCCAGGGGGGCTGGATGCCTACCACTACTACCCCCCTCACCCCGGGGGGGCTGGATGCCTACCACCACTACCACCCTCACCCGGGGGGGCAGGATGCCTACCACTACTACCACCCTTAGCCAGGGGGGCAGGATGCCTACCACTACTACCACCCTTAGCCAGGGGGCTGGATGCCTACCACTACTACCACCCTTAGCCAGGGGGGCTGGATGCCTACCACTACTACCAGCCTTAGCCAGGGGGGCAGGATGCCTACCACTACTACCACCCTTAGCCAGGGGGGCTGGATGCCTACCACTACTACCACCCTTAGCCAGGGGGGCTGGATGCCTACCACTACTACCACCCTTAGCCAGGGGGGCTGGATGCCTACCACTACTACCACCCTCACCCAGGGGGGCTGGATGCCTACCACTACTACCACCCTTAGCCAGGGGGGCTGGATGCCTACCACTACTACCACCCTCACCCAGGGGGGCTGGATGCCTACCACCACTACCACCCTCACCCAGGGGGGCAGGATGCCTACCACTACTACCACCCTTAGCCAGGGGGCTGGATGCCTACCACTACTACCACCCTCACCCAGGGGGGCTGGATGCCTACCACTACTACCACCCTTAGCCAGGGGGGGCTGGATGCCTACCACTACTACCACCCTTAGCCAGGGGGGGCTGGATGCCTACCACCACTACCACCCTTAGCCAGGGGGGGCTGGATGCCTACCACTACTACCACCCTTAGCCAGGGGGGGCAGGGTGCCTACCACTACTACCACCCCCACTCATAGGATGGACAATGCATGACACAACAAGCACACCACAACCTAGGGAATGCAAGATAAAGACATCCCCCCACCACCATGACAAGCGTGTGTAGGCTGTGTCAAATGCCTACAACACCGAACATGACTTTGAACATACAATGTGACCCCCTAGCACATGTGCCACACATATATGTGTGTGGCACCCACAATGCAAGCAGCCCATGACCATTGTGGCAATGGGGCCTAAACCCCCATCATCACAGTGACCAAAAGGTAAGTGTGGGGTCCATAGCTGAAGCACATTTTGACCATTGTGGCAATGGGGTCTAAACCCCCATCATCACAGTGACCAAAAGGCAAGTGTGGGGTCCATAGCTGAAGCACATTTTGACCATTGTGGCAATGGGGTCTAAACCCCCATCATCACAGTGACCAAAAGGGAAGTGTGGGGTCCATAGCTGAAGCACATTTTGACCATTGTGGCAATGGGGTCTACACCCCCATCATCACAGTGACCAAAAGGTAAGTGTTGACAAAGAAAGAGCTGCAACTGCCAAACTGCATGGATCATTCCTGGTCACAGAACCAAAAACTCATCTGTGGCAAAGTAGTGTATGTGTCCCATTGCAACATAAATTGGGTGAGCCAAATACTGCAGTGCAAATGAGACATTCCTTTGGCCATGTGCAGACAAACAACACCCATGGGGGCTGACACCGTCAACATTCATCAATGACACAATGACAGAAGTGACCATCAGAATGCAGAACCACATATTTGCACCAATGGTCACACAAATGCAGATATCCTGTGGAGACAGCAGATGTGAGGTGAACAGATACCATACCATGGCAGCAATGGGACACACAAACCATGATCACTGTGCTGACCGATGACCTAGGAGTCCCAGGGACAGCAGGGGAAACACACCAAACAACATACAGCCAATGGCACACCCAAGATATGCCAATGCAGTGGTGCAGATGCACAAACACAAACAGGCAGACCAACACTGTCATCATACACAGCAGGTGAGGGGGGGTGCCAGTGTCCCCAGGCAACCACACAACACATGAGGAGAGCTGAATACCAATCATACAGATGTGCATACACTGCCACACTAAGGTAACTCATGGATCCAAATCCCCTATGTGGGCAAGCAGGCATTGTCAGATGAGAGGGAGCACAAAACACACATGTCACACAGGCACGTAGGAACAACAACTGACACAGCAAGACACAGACACACCACAGCACCACCCCCAGGGCCCCCACAATGTGGTGACCCTTGGCTGCATAAAAATCCCACTCTGATGACAAAGCTGAATGTGGTTCACACTGTGAACCACAGTCATGTGTCCTGAGCAACAAACTACCATCACACCGACACAAGCACAAATCAATCAGCATGGCCAGTAAGCCAAGGCCAACATGGAGGCAGGGGTCTAGCTGGGCAACAACTCCCATCTGCACACACTCAAGACCACACCCCTCGTCCTCCAACAATGTGCAGCAGTGAAGTACACATGCACTGGTGACATTGCACATGCACCCATGACTATTCCAGGGTGGTGGGTGGGAACCAAGGTGCAGAAACACATCACACATGGCCACTCAACAAGACTCCTGAATGTCTGACACACTGCACACTACGCTGTACATGGACATGACGGCGATACCACACCAACCAATGGAATCCCAGCCACAGTCACACACCAATGAAGAAGCCAAGGTCACCCACAAAGGACACACATAGACAACAACCAACATCACAGCCCGGACCATGAGGAGTGCCAGCAGTCACACACACAACGTGTCACAATAACTTAAAGATAACACGAACTGAAAATCACATGACAGGGGCAAACAACAAGTGCCAAGGGGAAACCTGACTGTGACCCATCTGCGTCTGCACACAAACTCAGCCCTGACAGCAAACACACCTATGGGTGACACCCTGATGACCAGTAATGTGCCATGCACCCACATCACAGAGAACACAGGGAGAAGACTTTGGGGGAACATAGCTCAAGTCAGCAAGCATCACAAACAGGTACAACACTAGGGATCACAGCATGCGCAGATAAATGGAAGTGAACACACAGACATGCACATACAACACACACCTTGGGCGCAGGCAATGTCACACGTGTACACACTGCCATGAGGGGACTCCACTCCTGTGTGAGGAAAGCTGTGCCATATGTTGCCTCAGTAGGGCCCCATCATGTCAGCTGAGCACTTGGTCACACAATCAACAATTAGCACCAAATGAGGGCTCCCGTCACATCAGCCTGGTCATGGATGTGCCAACGGAATCATCAGCACAGATCCAACACACTTGTATAGCAATGTTGCACTGACTACACGGATGAGTCCTTCCCCATTGATGCCCAAACCTGCATGTCCAGTGGAGATGGCAACACGGTCAGTGAAGTAGACAAATCCAACAATGGCAGGCACAACAGATGTGCAGTGGTGGAAGCCACAGATATGAAATTGCTAATGTAAGTAGGAAATCCCATTGCCAAATACTGAACACATGACACCCTCAGATGCTGCTATGGATGACATGGATACACCACATGATAGGACACATTCCCCCTGGACCACATGGGTTCCTGCACAGTAACACTTCATAATCATGAGACCAGATATCACCATCACTGCAGCAAGGGCATGGTTAGCAGCACCAACAACATGTACATCTGAAGCATGAGCACTAGAGAAAAGAAAGTTGCTTTATTCAGCATATGTGTTGAATGAAAACGACGTCCAGAAAAAATAGAGCAAAGGCCAATGGCCAGTCCATTGTCAAAGTTCAAACAGGGTGACACTGGCAGATGTCACCCTACGCATGCCTGCACAAAACCAGGGACAATCCACTAGGAGGGGCAACCGGGGGGCAGGCCAGGCACCGCAGGGACAGGATCAGGGCTCACCAGGGGGAGTCAGGGAAGGGGTGGTGGGTGCTGGAGAGCCACTGACAACTGCAGTGGAGGTGTCTGACATGGTGTGTGCCGGCACAACTGGGGGCATGACTCAGATGTCGTGGGTGCCGGCACAACTGCAGTGGACCCTGCAGATGGAGTGGACAGGTCCGCCACTGCAGTGCCCAAGTCAGACAGGGCGGTAGTGGACTCCACTGCAGTGCCTACCTCCAGGGGAGGAGAATGGGGAACAGGCAAGGTGGGTTGGACAGAGGGGAGGACACCCTCACCACATCAGTGGCACAGACAAGCGCAGCGGGGGGTGTGGTGCTGGGAGAGCAAGTGGCAGGGGGAGAAGGCCTGATCCTCTTGGGGATGGTATATCTGTGGGTGGGGGAACCTGGGGCAGGGTGTGGTGGGGGCACCTGTGCAGTGGGGGCCTGAGGGATGGAGGACGGAGACCTTGTGCCTGAGCTGCAGAGCGGTGGCGGGGTCTTGCTCTTAGGACTCCGGGGGACTTGCGGGTGGGGGCCTCAGTCCGTCTGCGCCTGGGGGAGGGTGTCCGGGGGCGAGGGGCACTCTGCTCCGTGTGGGTGGGCTTCCTCTTCCCCCGGGATGCTGGAGCAGCTTCATCGGTGGGGAAGAGGCCGAGGTCACAGAGGAAGAGCTGCTGTGACTTTGGGGTTGCAGGTGAGGCAAGGGAGGGTGCTTTGGAGGGAGAGGGAACTGAGGACTGCGCAGTGCATGTGGATGCGTGTGTGTGTTCCAGGGCCCCATCCCCTGTGAGTCTGGCTTCAGTCCCCTGAATGTGCGTGCATGTGCGTTTTGTCATTGGCGTGTGTGTCAGTGTGCTGGATGTGTGTGTGCTGGTGTGTGCCTGTGCCGGTGTGTGTGTGCTTGGGATGGGTAAGGTGCTGGGGAGTGTGGATGGAGCAGAGGCAGGAGGGGTGAGGGACCGTTTGAGGAGGGACACTGCTGCCGTCAGGGAGGAGTCCATGGACCTATTGCCCCTCTGTAGGTCAGACATGCCCGATGAGATGCCCTCCATGAACGACACCAGCTGAGTCAACAGCGCGGTGTGCGCATGGAGGACACTCAGCATGGCTGTCTGGCCTACATGGAGCTGGCGAAGGAGGTACACAGACTCCTCACTCAGGGCAGCAGGGGACACAGGGGCAGGGGCTGCAGTGCCTGGCCCAAAGGAGACACGCTCCCGGACATGGGAGCCTCCACGGACCTGGGGAATGGGAGCCGATGGGAGGGCGGTGGTGGTGCTGGTGGTGGCGGGGACAGCAACACTAGCTGGGGTGTGGTGGCTGCTGACACCCGCCTCCACAAGGGAGTCATCCTCCGAGTTGCTCTGGTCCTCAGCTGAGGTGGATGCTGCTGAGGACTCCTCGGTGTGGCTCCCCTCGCCCTCCGTGCCACTGGGTCCCTCCGACCACTCCTCGGCTGCTGACCCAGTCTGGCTCTCTGGCTCCTCCTGGTCCGTGGAGCTGTCCCCTTCCGTGGCCGTGGATGTATCTGCAAACAATGGGGAAACAGACAGACATCAGTCACCTGCACATAACGCACACACCACTGTGAGCACAGCACATCACAGAGCAAGCCCTGGCATCATTAGTTGTACATTGCTAAAAGTGCCCTAACTGAACAGGAGAAGCCAATTGTCAGTCTGATGCCAAGCATGGCACTCACATCCCACATGGCCTTGCACCAATCTGTCTGGTGTCTGTTGGATTGCAACACCCCAGTGTGGACACATGCACCAAGTACACAGTAGTTGGACAGTGCAGAGGACACGGTGTGGCATGTGGACATGCACACATCACAGCTCTTGCCACTGAGTCAGTACAGGTTTCCGGATGAAAGGGATGCCCAGAGTCAAATAGGAAATGCATGTGATGCATACCAGCGACAGACACCATGATGCACCCATGTCCTGATAGCCAGCGCCACTATGGTGTGCATGTAGCACATGTCACTCCCCTGCAGGCTCACCAATCAGTAGACACATGCCATGGCGGAGGCATGACTGCAAAGTCATACATCACTGTCTCAGTGATGTATGACTTTGCAGCCAGACTAACAACACTCTGCACTGTGTCACAATAGTAGGTCATGGGGAATGCAAGTCCTGGAGCTGCACAAGTGCACATGTACATCCCCCCACAACACATCCTCTTAACCCTCATCTGTCCAGGTCATACCTATTGGACATATGGGAGACCTGTGACACTACCCTCTGAACCTGAGCCCCTCACACTCTGCTGTGCATGGGGAACAGCTGCCTGAACTTCACATTCACATGCCCCAGTCTGCATGGGCAGCTGATCAGACACCTATGTGACACACAAGTATCGTCTCCTATGGTCACATCTCCAGTGGCATGCTGAGCCCCTACCAAGAAACTCCACAGCAGTCCTGGCGACTAATCCACAGCACACTGACACAGAGGCAGACACCTGAGGGGTCAAATCACTGCGCACAATGTGTCAGCTGATACACGGGAGTGGGAGTACAGAGTGTATTGTATGGCCTGGAGTAGGCATGACTGTCCAGCCCCACATGAATGAGGGATGAGCCCTGGACTGTAGGCAGCTGGCTAAGTATGTGTGACACACGTCATATACATACTCCTGGGGCCCAAACATTGTTCCCACCCGCAGCATGGGTGTGTGCCAGATACCCCAGCCACATGTGGTGGATCAGCTCAGCAATTGGACCACAGATCAAAGTAACACGCTGAATACATGTCAGAATACAGGCATTGTGTAAGCAATGGACCCACCCATGATGCCCACCACAGAGTCAGGGAAACAGATGCTGTCTCCCACCTTGAGTCAAGCAAACTGCAAGGACACAGTCCTAAGTGACAGAATTCCCTGCATGTAAGGGCCACACCTGGGTATCAGATGAGGAGTGGGCAGTGCACAATAGAGGGACATGGCTCCTGGACAACATGACTGCTGTACTGTGGCAGTTTAACCAGGCCCGAGGAGGGCACATAGCATGTTAGACAGAGTTCACAGTGCAGTCTTTGACTCACCCCCTCCTTGCTGCTCTCTGGCCTTCAGCTGCCCATCCAGGTCTGGAAAGACCACCGCCAGGATCCTGAGCATGTGGGGGTCAGGGTCCGTGTTCCGCCCCTCCTGCGAGGAGGCGACAGCTTCAGCTGGACCCGTGCAATCCTCCGGGTCCAGCCCCGAAGGTCCTGCCACCTCTTTTGGCAGTTGCGGATCCGGCGCTTGTAGACCCCCACGGACCGGACAGCCCGGACGATGTCCTTCCAGATCTCCTGCTTCCGATGGGCAGAAGCCTGTCAGGATGACAAAGTGATAAGGCCATTACTACACATGCAACATATCCGTGCATGACACAGTTGCATATACATGTCGCAATCACAGGGGCACATGGTGTACACAGGCAGTGCACGGCTGCCCATGGACAGTTTTCCAGAAGTCACTACATGGTATCATTGCATGGGGAGTAAAACCCTGTTCAGAAGCACTGTCACTGCACCATACCTGTCCAGTGCAAGTCACTACACACTATGGGGGGTGACAACTACTCAGTGAGCCTGCTAGCCAGTGGCGTGCAGACTCTCAGCCTTGCTAGTCAGACAAAATGCACATTCAGAAAGGCAGTGCACAGGACACTCACCTGCTCCCCTGGTGTCCCATACAGCTTGCTGTACTGTGGAAGTAGGCTGTCCAGCAGGGCCTGGTTCTCTTCAAGGCTGAAGGCTGGGGCTCTCTCCACAGTACGTGCCATTGCAGGGTCCAGAGGGGCAGAGACAGCAGCAGTGCAGTGGCAGATGTCGTCTTGGAGCATGTAGTGCAGGCAAGTGGGCTCTCAGGGGAACAGCCAGCAATATATATGTGCTGGAGAGGCAGATACTGTCCCTTGTGTCCAAAGTGATAGGTCCAAGTCGTTTGCATCTTCTGAATCTGGCCAATCCATGGAATAGCAGCACCAAAACACGCCCACAGCATCCTTCAAATCTTCAACTTCATGACATACATGATTTTGCAACATTGTTGTGGGTGACCAACTGATTTTCCAGCAACCGACTCGTTCGAAATTCGAAACGCGTCCGTTGCCAGGCAAGCCCATTGTCAATGGGTGCGCACCGATCGGTCCATTGCGGTACAACGCGCACAGGGGTACAACGCGTACCCGCACACATTGAAAGCAATGGGCCGGCCGGAGGCACCGATCGGTCCATTGCAGTTCAACGCGCACAGGGGTACAACGCGTACCCCCACACATTGAAAGCAATGGGCCGGCCGGAGGCACTGATCGGTCCATTGCAGTACAACGCATCACTGTACATGTGACTGGCATATGTCAGCATGCCTGTCTCAGATGGACATATGCCAGCCACAGATAGCTCCCAGGGAGTGAGGGGCACACCTACATCACGACAGCCTGTCCAAACCTTATCATAAGGCATGTAAGGCTGCATTTCCTATTGTGTGTATGTTGGTGTACATGTTGTCCTGTGGGTGTCACCTGTGGGCAGCCACCCCCAGGCTGTGCACGTGTTCATGGGGACAGGACTGTGATGTGCAACTGTTCATATCTGTGCATGTGCCATGGTCACATTTCACAGTGGTGTTTGTGTATGTCATGTCACATACCCCGTGAGTCCCATGTGGGACGGTATGTTTGAGCCAGGGTGTCCCAGTGGCACAATAGTGATGGACCTCCACAGTCTTTGTGCATGTAGTGTTTACAATGTCTCTGATTTCATGTGCACAATGGGAGACAGTCTCCACATCCACGTTGTGTGTGCATGGACTCTGATGTTGTGCGTGTGTGTCACAGACGTCCATGTCTGTCCTGCCGTGGCAAGTGGGGCCACTAACTGTGGGGGTCATGTTTGTTTTGCTGTGGTGTACACATGATACTCCATGTGATGCCAGTGTCCATGTGGCATTACAGGGTCCCTGGGAATGTACCTGTCGTTGAGCTGTGGTGCCCGGGGCACATCTGTCCTCACATGTCACTGTGGGGGGTGAATGTGACACGGCAGCAGGAGATGGGAACTGTGACACGGCATCATGATATCCAATGGGCCAACCTGGGACAAATTGATGCCACCTGTAGGACCGTGTTGACAGATGTTGGCCATGTATGTACCATACATGTCCTTCCGGTACTGCACACTTCATGTAGTTGTGCCTCATAATGATGTATGTTGGGATCTTGAGTGTGTTCAATGCCGCATATGTGGGGTGACTGACAATCTTGCTTACTTCTCCTCTGCACTGCAGGGCTCCTGCTGTCCATCGGCCATTCCCAGACCTGGCAACGATGGTGGAACGGGACAGCATCCGACGGTACCGCTTCACCAGGCAGCTGATTGAGGATTTGGCAGTGCAGTTGTCCCCACATTTGCAGCCTGGCCGGCCGTATCCTACAGCGCTGACCCCCAAGGTGAAGGTGATGGCAGCCCTACACTTCTTTGCCACCGGTACCTTCCAACATACTGTGGCGACTGCTGGTGGGATGTCACAGACCATGTTCAGCCGTGTGCTCCGCGATGTTTTGGCGGCAATGTTGCTCTTCCTGAACCGGTACATCTATTTCCCTAGACTGCGACGACTCACTGACGTGAAGAGTGACTTTTATGCCCTGGGGAGGATGCTGCATGTCATTGGCTCCATTGATGGGACACATGTGGCTTTGGTACCACCACAGGCCCAGGAGCAGGCCTACAGGAACCGCAAGCACTACCACTCGGTCAATGCACTGGTGGTGTGTCTTGCAGACATGACCATCACACACGTGTGTGCCCGTTTCCCTGGTTCAGCACACGATGCCTTTGTGATGAGGAGTAGTCGCATCCCCAGGATGATGGCACAGATGCAGAACCAGCGTGCCTGGCTTGTCGGTGTGTACTGACTTTGTGCCATTGTGTGTGATCTGATCTGTAGTATTCCACCCACTTTTCCAAGTCAGCTAATGTGCACTTGTCTGGCCGTAGGTGACTCGGGATACCCCAACATGCCTTGGTTGCTGACACCCCTCAGGAACCCTGTGACACCTGCCCAGATGCGCTACAATGAGGCACATGGTCGGACCAGGAGAGTGATTGAGCGGACCTTTGGTCTCCTGAAGAGCCGCTTCCGCTGCCTGGACAAGACCGGAGGGTCCCTCCCATATGCCCCTGCGAAAGTGTGCAAGATTATCATCGTCTGCTGCATGCTCCACAACCTGGCAGTGCGGAAGGAGTTGCCTCTCATCCAGGATGACAATGACCAACATCCGCCACCTGTGGAGGATCCTGGCCTGGACCACGATGCCAGTGACGATGATGATGATGATGATGGTGATGGTGATGTCCGCACACAGCTCATCACCAACTTCTTTAGCTGAATGTGAGTATCCTGAGGTGTCATGTCAATGATGTGAGTTGGCATGATGTGTGGGTGGTGCTCTGGTGCTGTTGGAGTGTGTCCATGGGCTACTTGACTGGATGTGTGTTGCGATGTGTGGTGACAGGTGGGCTGTACTCCCCAACAGTGTTGACATGCTAACTTGGTTCTGGGTGGGTATCTTGTAACATGTATTGTGCATGAGTTTTGCTGTTCTGTCCTGTACTCCATTGCTTTTGACAGTGTGTCATTTCTGTCCTTCACAGGGTACTTTCAGATTCGTTTGGTCAACTGTGTCCACCGACGACGTGATTGCACATCCAGGCTGGTAGCTGTTGTGTCCCTACAGGTGATGTGCGCCACACCCATGGACTTCCTTCCGTCTACAGTTGTTGACTGTGTGCCCGCTACCAGGTGGGGTTACCTTGCATCTGTAGTGGTTACGGCATGTTGCAACTGTGTAATAAACCTGTGCTTCACTTTGTGATGTGCGTTGTCTGTGGTCACACATTTGACTGCCATTTGCTTACTGCACCTGTGGGCTACTTGACTACAACTGGGAATGGGTGTGGTGTCTGTGCATTGCACCGTCTTCCCTGGCAACATCAGTGTAGGCAATGAGTCAGATGGCCTAGGTGTGTATGTGTCGTGTAGCCCTGGTGGTGTGTCTCCCTCATGTGTGTCACATTGCCTGTACTCACATGCCTGTGTTGTCCTTGCTGTTGCAGTTCGCATACACAGTGTAATTTTGCAGTTCATCATCCCCATAACAGCACCCACGTTGGAATCACGACAGAGGCAAGTATGGTGTATTAGTGTGTTTATTGTGATACATTTGTGTTAATAGTGCATAGGATGGGTTGTGCTGTACATGAATCTTGCAATCCCAAGTTCCTAGGTGAATTGAAAGTCCGGGTAGACAGGATCCCCAGTATCGGGGCCACAGTTGTCTGACACATTGGTCCAACTTGTACTCCCCATGCAATGTGTGGGAGTAGTGTTGCCGTCAACAGGGTGAACAGTCTGGGCACAAAGGCGAACATCCAGAACAGGTTCAGGCTTCCTGGGAGTTGCGCTTGGCCATCGGCCTCTCACTTTTCCCTCCTCGGACGACCCCTCTTCTTGGGGGGGGGCCCTCAAGTGCAGGCTGCTGCGGTGCAGGGGACTCTCCGCCAGAGTCCTCCTCCCTCCCTGTGGCAGTTGCAGTTTGTTCGGCACCAGATGTTGTTGGCACACAGGGAGGTGTGGACTGGTTGCTGTTCATCTGGCGGAGGCATTGTAAAATGTCCCTGTGCACCGCCGTCATCTCATGCAGTGCATCCCACTTGGACTCCACGCGGGACATGTGTGAGTCCACACGGGACATGTGTGACTCAACGTGGGACATGTGGGAGTCCAAGCGGGCATGATGGGCAGCCTGCTGCTGTTTAATGTCTCTGAGGAGCCCCACTACCTGGCTGAGCTCTCCGGTGCTGGACTGGTACGCATCAGCTATGCGTACCAGTTGTGGGTCGTCATGCACACCAGCAACGTCTGCAAGCAGCGACCTCTGTCTCCCACCCCTCCCACCACCCCTGCTGACATGTGCAGTGTGTGCAGTGGCACGCACAGATAACCCTGGTCCACCTTGGGGGTTGGTGGTGGTGTCCATGGCCCCAGGTTGGTCCAGGGTCACTGTGCTGGTGTTGCTCCTTATTCTGTCCATGTCGGCAGGGATGGTATTCGTGGTGACAGTCGTTGTAGGGGTGGGTGCAGGGGGTGCAGCTGGTGGTCCTGCTGGTGCTGCAGCTGGTGGTCCTGCTGGTGCTGCATGTTGACTTGCACCGGATGTGCCAGGTTGTTCTTCATCGTCCGAGGAGGACAGAGGCTGTACGACGCCAGTGAGCTCGGCATCCTCTTGAGCCTGGGACTGGGACTCCTCAGCGTCTGCTGCTGTGTCCCCATCATCACCTGTTTTTGGGAGACACAAACAATGTATGTCATGTTTCTGCAGGCATCAATGGTTGACACACATGACAGTTGTGACTGTGCCTCTGGGTGCGGGCCTGTACATTGCATTGTCCTAAGTCGTCACAGTCAGGGGTTGATATTGGTGTGGCACATTGTCCTGCATTATTTGGGCATTTCTATGTATTTTCTGGGGTGTGAACATGGTCTGCATTGCTTGTGTTTGGTTGACAGCCAGACCTCCTTCCCACCCACCCAGCCAGTCAGTTATCCCACCATGGAACGTGCTTGCGTTGCAGGGAGTGTAAGTTGTCTCTCAGGATGTCAGTCAGTGGTGTCCTGCTGTTTGTTGGTGCACAGTTGGCAGCAGGACCTTGTGCTCCCCACAGCAGTAGCCAGTGTCAGCCATCTTGTGAGTCCTTCTCCACTCCCTGTGATGTGAGCATGGTTCAGGGTGGTGTTGATGGGACAGTTGTGGGGGTGAGCTATGTCTGTGACTACGACTCCCATCATGCCATTGCCTCCACCCCACTTGCCAGCATTCCCATACTTACTTGCTTTTGTGTGGAGTTCAGTGGGTGTGGGTGTGAGGGCAATGGCAAGATGGCTGACAGTGGTGTCCTGCTGTTGGTTGGTGTGCAGTACCCAGCATGCCCTTGTGCTCCCCACGACACAGCAACAGTGTCAGACATCTTTGATGGGCCTTTCCACTCTCTGTGGGATGTGCATGCGTGAGTGTGAGCTTGCTGGGCCATGTGGTGGGGGATGTAGGGCTGTGACTACGACTCCCATCATGCTATTGCCTCCTCCCCCCTTCCCAGCATGCCCATGCTTCCTTCCTTTTGACTCTGCTTCCCTGTGGGTTGGGCTGGCTGTGCTGACAGGATGGCTGGGAGTGTTGTCCTGGCAGTTGTTTGGCTAAGAGTCCCAAGAGTGTCCCTGTGCTTCACACAACATAACCCAGGGTGGTGGTGCTTTGTGGGATCTTGTGTCAGGATGGAGGGCATTGCATTCTACCAGGTGGGAACTGTGGAGTTTGTGTTGGGGGGGTGTGAGGGGAGGTGCTGGTGACTATAGTCAGTGCTGCAAGTCCCCCTTCCCACCCAGCCAGCCAGATATCCCACCATGGAACGTGCTTGCATTGCAGGGAGTGGAAGTTGTCTCTCAGGATGTCAGTCAGTGGTGTCCTGCTGTTTGTTGGTGCACAGTTGGCAGCAGGGCCTTGTGCTCCCCACAGCAGTAGCCAGTGTCAGCCATCTTGTGAGTCCTTCTCCACTCCCTGTGATGTGAGCATGGTTCAGGGTGGTGTTGATGGGCCAGTTGTGAGGCTGAGCAATGTCTGTGACTACGACTCCCATCATGCTGTTGCCTCCACCCCCTTCCCAGCATGCCCATGCTTCCTTCCTTTTGACTCTGCTTCCCTGTGGGTTGGGCTGGCTGTGCTGACAGGATGGCTGGGAGTGTTGTCCTGGCAGTTGTTTGGCTAAGAGTCCCAAGAGTGTCCCTGTGCTTCACACAACATAACCCAGGGTGGTGGTGCTTTGTGGGATCTTGTGTCAGGATGGAGGGCATTGCATTCTACCAGGTGGGTACTGTGGAGTTTGTGTTGGGGGGGTGTGAGGGGAGGTGCTGGTGACTATAGTCAGTGCTGCAAGTCCCCCTTCCCACCCAGCCAGCCAGATATCCCACCATGGAACGTGCTTGCATTGCAGGGAGTGGAAGTTGTCTCTCAGGATGTCAGTCAGTGGTGTCCTGCTGTTTGTTGGTGCACAGTTGGCAGCAGGGCCTTGTGCTCCCCACAGCAGTAGCCAGTGTCAGCCATCTTGTGAGTCCTTCTCCACTCCCTGTGATGTGAGCATGGTTCAGGGTGGTGTTGATGGGCCAGTTGTGAGGCTGAGCAATGTCTGTGACTACGACTCCCATCATGCTATTGCCTCCACCCCCTTCCCAGCATGCCCATGCTTCCTTCCTTTTGACTCTGCTTCCCTGTGGGTTGGGCTGGCTGTGCTGACAGGATGGCTGGGAGTGTTGTCCTGGCAGTTGTTTGGCTAAGACTCCCAAGAGTGTCCCTGTGCTTCACACAACATAACCCAGGGTGGTGGTGCTTTGTGGGATCTTGTGTTAGGATGGAGGGCATTGCATTCTACCAGGTGGGTACTGTGGAGTTTGTGTTGGGGGGGTGTGAGGGGAGGTGCTGGTGACTATAGTCAGTGCTGCAAGTCCCCCTTCCCACCCAGCCAGCCAGATATCCCACCATGGAACGTGCTTGCATTGCAGGGAGTGTAAGTTGTCTCTCAGGATGTCAGTCAGTGGTGTCCTGCTGTTTGTTGGTGCACAGTTGGCAGCAGGGCCTTGTGCTCCCCACAGCAGTAGCCAGTGTCAGCCATCTTGTGAGTCCTTCTCCACTCCCTGTGATGTGAGCATGGTTCAGGGTGGTGTTGATGGGCCAGTTGTGAGGCTGAGCAATGTCTGTGACTACGACTCCCATCATGCTATTGCCTCCACCCCCTTCCCAGCATGCCCATGCTTCCTTCCTTTTGACTCTGCTTCCCTGTGGGTTGGGCTGGCTGTGCTGACAGGATGGCTGGGAGTGTTGTCCTGGCAGTTGTTTGGCTAAGAGTCCCAAGAGTGTCCCTGTGCTTCACACAACATAACCCAGGGTGGTGGTGCTTTGTGGGATCTTGTGTTAGGATGGAGGGCATTGCATTCTACCAGGTGGGTACTGTGGAGTTTGTGTTGGGGGGGTGTGAGGGGAGGTGCTGGTGACTATAGTCAGTGCTGCAAGTCCCCCTTCCCACCCAGCCAGCCAGATATCCCACCATGGAACGTGCTTGCATTGCAGGGAGTGGAAGTTGTCTCTCAGGATGTCAGTCAGTGGTGTCCTGCTGTTTGTTGGTGCACAGTTGGCAGCAGGGCCTTGTGCTCCCCACAGCAGTAGCCAGTGTCAGCCATCTTGTGAGTCCTTCTCCACTCCCTGTGATGTGCGCATGGTTCATGGTGGTGTTGATGGGACAGTTTTGGGGCGGGCAATATGTGTGACTGCGACTCCCATGATGCTATTGGCTATACTGACTTGGCCAGCATACACAGAATTCCTTCCTTTGAGTGGTCTTCACTGTGTGTTGGTGTTGTTGTGGTGGCTACATGTGTGGATGTGTTTGTTAGTTCTATTTGTGCCACTGCCTAGCTGTAGTTGTGGTTGTGTTTGTACATGTGTTGGCACAGTTGGATGTGACTTTTTTGATGGCATGTGTTGTGTTTATCTGACTGACATACACATTTTGGGATGATTCTGTTCTAGTTGCTGTGTAATTGCTATGAGTGCATGGTTTGACTCTCCCCTTGACAGTGATGTGTGTGTTTTGTGGCAGTTTATTGTGTACATTTGTTGTGTACTCACCAGGCTCTGGGATGTCCTCTAGTCCATATACGCTCACTGGCGGAAGGATGGCCCGCACCTTCTCCTCCCAGGGCCTGAGGTATATTGGCTTGGCAGGAGGGCCACTGCCGGTGTGTTGGCTGTTGATGTAGTCTTTCTTCAGCATGTCCCGTACCCTCCTGCGCACGTCATACCACCTGTTCTGGATGTCCGTCTTTGTGCGCCGACATGGTGATTGGGCGTTCACCCTGTTAATGATCCTCTCCCACATCTTGGTTTTCTGCGACATGGGGGTCTGTTGGACCAGAGTGCCAAACAGCTGTGGCTCCACCCTGAGGATCTCGTCTACCATGACTTCCAATTCACTATCTAGGAACTTGGGATTCTTCTTGGGGGGCATGGTGATGGGTGGTGATGGTGGGTGATGTGTGTGTTGGTGTGCAGGTGAGGGTGTGTGAGTGTGTGTTTTGCTGGGTGTATGTGAGGTAGGTATTTGTTGGTGTGCTGATGGTGTGTGGCTTGTGTGAGGGATGAGCTGTGGGTGTGTGGTTGCTTTCTCTTGGGTGCTGGCAGTGGAATGGCATTTGCAAAGGCTCATGGTAGTGATTTGTGTCCTTTATATAGGTGGAGTTGTGGGTGTGTCCTTGTTCTCTGTCCCCACCCCCCCAGTATTTATTGGCTTGGTAATTGCATGTTTGGCCTTTTTTTGGGTGATTTTTCCTTTGTGCTGTTTGTGTATGTTGGAAACGTTCTTGTGACCGAGTCGGACCCTGCATTGGTCTCGTACGGTGTTTTCCGTTTCGTTCACGCTGTGTTTGTGCAGTTTTCTATGCTGCGTACGCGTCGGTCGCGGTGTATTGTGTTGCTTCGGCTCGGTTTTGTATGCGTGTCGGTCGTACGGCTTGTCCTCCGTCCGACTCGCTCGTGGTTTCGCGCCTTGCATCGTACTTAGCGGTTTGGAGTTCGCGTGTACGTTTCGGTCGGATTTGTTCCGGGTGCGTGTCGGTCGGTTGGATTCGCGTGTTTTTCCGGCCGGATTGCTGTTTTCCGTGCGGCTCGGTCGGTCGACTTGGTTTCGTTACGTGTCGGTCGGATTTTTCGCGCCTTGCATCGTACTTGGCGTGTCGGGCGCCACGGGTACGTGTCGGTCGGTATTTTTTCCGGATCCGAGTCGGTCGGTGCTTTTCCGGCCCGAATCGGAATCGACCCCTTAGCTGTGCAGAGTATGCATGGGAAGATTTGCTTGAATTTCTACGAGAAGCAAATTCCAATATAAAGAATGTTGAAATGAAGACACCTGGAGAACTGTGTTCTTTGGATCCTGTAAATGTGTGCAGATATTTTAATCATAGGTTTCAAGCTATGATGTCTTTCATCTGTAATAAAAGAATCCACCTCTTGGAGAAGTTACCGATTTCTTTTGGAGAAAGGAGTACCAAGCGAGAGGTGCTCCTCATATACATATGCTATTGTGGATCAAGGATGCACCTAAATTTGGAACTGATTCAGATGAAATAGTATTGTCTTTCATTGAACAGTATGTGACATGTGAGATTCCAAGAGAAGGAGGAGATAGAAGCTTGAGACAGCAAGTTTTACGTTTCCAAAGTCACCGTTGTGGAAAGTACTGCCGACGAAAATACAAGTCTAAAGGAAAATTTTATACCAAGTGTCGGTTTGGATTTCCACATCCAGTAATTTCTAAAAGAAGAGTAAATTCTTTTTTTTCTTCTGTAAGGCACACAATAATCTCCAAAGAATACCTACAACTTGAAAAGAAAAGAACTGTCAAAGTATATTAATGACTACAATCCGGTTATTTTAAAAATGTGGAATGCAAATATGAACATCCAGTATGTTGCAGACAACTCAATTGCTGTTGCACGCTACGTTACATCATATATAACGAAATCAGAAAAAAACGAGAAGAAACAAATGTGGGAAGAAATTGCACAAGAGAAAAGCCTTAGCAAAAAATTGTACAGCTTTACTTTGAAAATGCTTTCCCACAGAGAAATTGGATCGGATGAATGTTCAGACCGCTTGTCCTCTTCAAGTTTATATTCAAAATCACGAGCGATCATTTGGGTAAGTTTAGGTCTTGGCTGCTCACGAAATAGAGTGTTGAAATCATTAGAAGAAATTGAATACTTAGCAGCAAATGAACCAGACAGTACAGAAATTCTTAAAACTAATATGCTGGATACATACTATCCGCAAAGGAGTCGACATCTGGAACAGCTATGTCTGTATGAAGTACTTCAACATTACAGCTTCAAAAGAAATGTTAAACAGAATTTAAAACAAGGAAAATATGCAGTACTTGGATGTCATGGATGTTTAGTAAAACACACAAAAGGTAACCTTATCAACTAAAGAAACTCAGTTGTGAAACTCCAGACAAGCGAGAATTTTACTATTTAGCACTTCTCCAACTGTTCAAACCATGGCGTAGTGAAAGTGAATTACTTGGAGATTTCGACTGCTACGAAGATTCTTTTAATGCATGTAAAGATAGCATTGCATGTTCAATTTTCCCTACATATTTAAAAATGTTGAATGATGAAGTTGAACAGGAAAATACTATTACAGCTGAAGTTGCAAATGAAAGTTCTCAAGATAGTCAAAGTTCTGGTCCATGTAGTTAAGATCCACTTGGACAACCAATAGTGGAAAATGAAGCAGCGATTGCTATGCATGAAGTGGAAATTGCAATGCAACAAGCACAAGAGGAGAATATTACATTGGAAAAGTTAGAAGAACAAGTAAATATTGAACAGAAAGAAATATATGTACAAGTGAGAGAACAGATAGAACATGGTTTGATGCATGAAAAAAAGAATGTGTATGTTCATCATTTAAACCTATTCTGATGTACATCAGTGGTCAAGCTGGAACGGGTAAAAGTTTTTTAATTAAAGTTTTGACCAGTTATCTTAAAAAAACTACTGGTTCACATTTATCTTGTGTAGTAACAGCTCCAACTGGATTAGCTGCGCACAATGTTAAAGGAATTACTTTGCATAGATTACTAATGTAACCAGTTGAGCATGATAATAAATTAGAATATCAGAAGTTGTCTGGAGAAGCTTCTTATGAAGTGTCAAGAGTGCTGAAGGAGATGAAACTTTTAATTATTGATGAGGTGAGCATGGTCTCAAACTTAGGGGCCGATTCCGATCTCGGCCGGTAGGGCTCCGAATCGGATTCGGCTTTACCGGATCCTATTCGGAGGCCTTTTTCCCGACCGATTCGTACATTCGTCCCAGCGAGCAAGTACGATGCGAGCGCACGTGAAATCGCCGACCGACTCGTTCCCGGGTCCGAACCGCTCCGACCGACTCGTACGGACACGGCTCACACCACGCAATGGAGACGTTTCCCGACCGAGCAAGTACGATGCGCGCTTCGAACAGCCCGACCGACTCGTAGCGTCCGGCTACAAAGAGCTGTCGGAGCCGGACTTCGGGGGTCTGTGTCGGACCCCCCTGCACGCGTAGCCGCACGAGTCGCACACAGGGGGGACCCAATGGTCCCCCCTAAACATGCATGTACGGTGCGAGTCGCACCGACGCGTACCCACTGTAGGGGGCCCCCCTGTTTGTGACGTACCCATTCAGTCAATGGGAGCCCGTGTACGCATTGTACGACCGGCTCCCATTGACTTCAATGGGAGTCCGACCGAATCAAGTCGGGCAGCATACGGCCGCATCGTACTCGCTCGGTCGGACTGCGGGAGTGCGGCTCGGTCGGAAATCTCTCCGATTCCGGCTCGGTCGGAGAGATTTCCGGCCCGAATCGGAATCGGCCCCTTAATGCTTGCTTTCGTGCATTTAAGTATGCAACAGGTATTAAAAACAGATTACGACGTTCTCTTTGGAGGAAAACATTTAATTGTATTTGGAGATCTACTACAACTAACTCCTGTAAAAGGAGAACCAGTCTTTAAAACTCTTCTACATGAAGACACTAGGAAATCTTTGGGAAGTATTGGAAATGTGAATCTCTGGTTACATTTTGAATATAAAGAACTCGCTCAGAATATGCGACAAGCAAGTGATGAAGATTATGGAAATATTCTGAAAGATGTAAGAATTGGTGTTCTAAGCAAACATGGTAAACAAGCTTTACAAAGCCGTCTACTAAAGAACTTGTTTACAACTGAAAACACACCAGCAGCAGTACTGTACAAGAACATTGCAGAAAAAAAGTCTATACTTTGCTTAATACCTACACTGGAAGAGTGTTATAAATTTAATCAAGAGCTTCTGAAATTGGAAAATCAAGAAATAGTTCACATTGAAGCTATTGATAAAATCGATCATCAAGGAATAACAATTCTTCTTTCAAATAAACTACAGACTAAATTGGATTATTTGGAAAAGTCTATCAAAAACTGCTGGCTTAGAAAAACATTTAGATGTATGTATAAACTGTCGGGTAATTTTGAGGCGTAATTTGAATATAGAACAAGGTTTAGTGAATGGAGCAATAGGGAAAGTTGTTGAATTTGTAAAATATCAAAACAGAAATGCAATTGAATTCTTGAAAATTAAATTTGATCAGATTGCAGAGGTAAAACAAATTGGGCGTTGTGCTGTACATTTTTTGCTGGTAAAAGACTTGTATGTTAGTAGAAAACAGTTTCCTTTCTGTTTAGCATATGCAATAACCATTCATAAATCTCAAGGTTTAAGTGTAGATAATGCTTTAGTAAATGTTGAAAGAACTGTGTTTAAAGAGGGAATGGCATACGTTGCATTATCTCGAGTTAGAACATTGTCTGGTTTGTATTTAATTGATTTCGATGAAAACAAGGTTAGTGCTGATGTAAATTGTGTAAGAGAATATAATTGTTTAAGAAGACTTTATGCACCAACTTTAGGTGAATATCCTATTTATGAAAAACTTGCTGTGTGTTCAAAACGCAAACATGTTGATGAATCAAGTGTGGTTGAAAAGCAGAAAAAAATTCAGGAGAAAAGAAAAGATACAAAGAAACAGAAAATACAAACAAGTGATGATGTTGTGGGATACCAATTAGAAAATGCTTCTGGTGTCAACTGCTATGGTAATGTTATTCTAAACGTTATATTTTATCTAGAAGATCTTTATGGTGAAAATATGGAAAGTCAGGAAAAAAGATTATGATCTGCACTTTATACTTTATTTGAACAATTGAGAACTGACAGAAGTAAGATCCATACTGCTTCTGGTATTCGACAACTCTTGGATACATGTACTGGATCTTTAACGTTCAGTCCTAATATACAAAAAGATGCACAAGAGTTTCTGATGGTTATGCTTGGAGTATTAGAAGATGAAGGAATCCAGATTGAGAGTTTATTTGGACTCAGTTACAAAGGGGATCACAAATGTGACTAGTGTTCATTAACTTCTAGTACTATAGTTGACAGAGAACGATTTCTATATTTAACAATACCTGACTGCAAATCTGTACCTTTTCCGAAACTAGTAAAAGAAGCAAGTCATGATATGAAATGTTCTCGTTGTCAACCAGAAATGTTATCTACATTATGCCTAGAAAGATATGGAAAATATGTAATTTTAATGCTACAACGCTGTAGACCAAATGGAAGAAAAGTGGAAACGAAAATTAAAAATGTTGTTGCTAGTCAAGTATCTATTTCTGGAAGAACTTTCACAACACTGGCTATTGTTTTCCATGCTGGAGCTACTACCACATGTGGACATTATACTGTATATTTAAAATGCAAAAATGGTTGGAGTCACTGCAATGATACACACTTGGAAATTAAACCGAGATTGCCTTATGAATTACCCAACTCATACTTGATATTTCTGAAACAAAAACTTTAGATACATTATTCGGCCTAGAGGGAAAATGGGAAGATGCTTTAAGGAATTGATACTGGATGATTTAAAAAAAAAAAAAAATTCCACACATTATTTGGCCTTGAGGAAAAATGTCAACAGAAACTACACAGTAAAGGTAAGATTTAAAAATTGGAAATAGTATTGGATGTGTTATTTGTGTTGATTTGTTATTGTGGTTGTAAGAGTTAGTCATTTGTTTTTTTTTTAACAATCTAGTTGATTGTTTTTTTCCCCAGCTGTTTATGATGATACTACACTGACATCACTGTGAATAGTGAAGTTAAGTAGAATCTGATAACAGCAGAAAAAGGGAGAAAAATATGTTTTGAAAATGTTATATTATGTTGTATTATTTGATAAGTAACAGTGTAATTTGTGAAATATATTACATTGCACAACAGTTTTACAGTTTATTTTGTTTTCTGTAGTGGAAAAGTCAGAAAAAACAGTACTAATGACAAATAGCAGAATAGTAGTTTAATATTTAAAAAAAAAATCAAATTCACTGAAAAAACCATAGGTTTTACAGACGTTATAGTTAGAAATTAGCATTTAAAAAACCTTTGAAATTCACTGAAAAAACCATAGGTTTTACAGACATTATAGTTAGAAATTAGCATTTAAAAAACCTTTGAAATTCACTGAAAAAACCATAGGTTTCAGGGACGTTATAGTTAGCTGGACATTTCACTCGTACAAAACCATAGAAATTCCACCGTTATAGTTAGTTCAGTTAACTATAACTCGCGCCCCCATAATGCACTGCTCATGACGTCACATATTACATCATTCATGGCATGGTCAGTGACATCACTGATGACATCACTGATGACATCTCAAATGACATCACTGATGACATCACTGATGACATCATCCACGTGATAATCTGATGCACCTCATCACACCCTAATATAACCTTTAATACACCCACTGTAAAATGCACGCTACCATTTCCGAAAGCATCCACACACCAATACCAGTTACTACATACTCACTCACTGATTCCTATGTCTGCACACACATCCACTCATTCACCTATACAATCACTTATACATGCAGTCACTTATCAATACAACACTATCATATGCACTCATACACCTATTCAGACACTCTCACACCGCCACTCATCCATGGAGTTACTCACACACCTAGTCAGTCATGCAAAGAATCAATCACACTCCCATTTACTCACCTAAACAGTTATACACACACCACCTCACTAATTCATACAGACAGTAACGCATAGTTACTCTCTTATGTAATCACTGAAACAAGTACAGACTCATCCATACATGCCACTCTCACAATCACTCAGTCTCACATACAGTTATTTATATACACCATCACTCACATATACTGCCTTTTACATATATAGTTACTCACATATGTACCACTGAGACATCCATTCACTCACCAACACACCCATACACACACCCACCCACCCATACAGCTGTTTCCACATGCACTCTTGAACCCATACACCCAGTGAATCAACCACTCACACATCTATGCAGAGAGTCACACACCTCCAACCCACCCACCCACACACTCAGTCCCCCTTACAAATACTCAAGCAAACAATCAATAACCCATATAGACACTCATGTAGCTACTGACCAACCCATGTCGCAGCTTACACAACAACAGACAGACTGATACAGACATTCACACAGTTTAGTCACTAACCCATGCATTCAGTAAGGCACGTTTAATCAGTCACTTATACAATCAGTTACATACCTCCTAAATCCTCCATCCAGACACTTATACACCCACTCATTCTTCAATACACCTTGCCATATATATAAAACATATTTAAACTTTACAGAAACACACAGTCACTGGATGATGTCATCAGTGATGTCATCAGTGACGTCATTTGAGATGTCATCAGTGATGTCATCAGTGATGTCACTGACCATGCCATGAATGATGTAATATGTGACGTCAAGAGCAGTGCATTGCGGGGGCGCGAGTTATAGTTAACTGAACTAACTATAACGGTGGAATTTCTATGGTTTTGTACGAGTGAAATGTCCAGCTAACTATAACGTCCCTGAAACCTATGGTTTTTTCAGTGAATATATATATATACATACATATATTATCTACTGGTGGTCGCCAGTAGATAGTTATAGTTAGGACCTATTTTCCATAGGAAATCCGCAACATTCTATTTGAAATAACTCTTGCATCGGTTGACGAATCTTCGCGAAATATTCAAACTTTATGGCCCGCTCCGGTCGGCTCCTATCCTGAAAGTCTCGGTTTGATTCGTCAAGCGGGGGCTGAGATAAAAGGGGGGTCCCAAAACGTGTTTTCCCCATTCATTTTCCCATAGGAAACTTTAGCCACGGCTACAGCCCGAACTGCTGAACGGAATTACACCAAATTTGGCAAAGAGGAAGTTCTTGGTTCAGAAAGAACCCTTTTTGTTAAATGGTGTAAATCCGTTCAGTAGTTCCTGAGAAAATCAAAAGGAAAATCCCATATATATCTATGGCCGCGTAGGGTCCGCGCACCCTCCCGATCACGAGCTACATGCTAATTGGCTGTCAACACTCCAAACCGGGAAGTGTTGGCAGCCATCAACAAAAGAGAAAAACAAGTGCGCAAATCGGCAAAAACGCGCTGGGTGCGCGGATCCTGCCGATAAAAAAAACAAAAAACGAAGCGCGGTCTCCCGCGCTTCGTTGTTAATTGGCCCCCGGGTGGGCCAAGTCCCGGGGGCATGCGGGGTTTATTTATAATATGTGGGGGGGCCTCTAAGGCCCCCCCAAGCCCCGGGGACTGCCACCCCCGGGGCTTTTTTAAAATTAAAATTGCCTGTGGGGGGGGGGGGGGGGCTCCAGCCCCCCCACACGCCCCGGGGACCACCACCTCCCCGGGGCTTTGAATAAGTTGGGAGGGGGCCGCGCGGCCCCCCTCTTGGAGCCCTTGATGGCCCTGGGGACCACCACCCCCCAGGGCCAGCTCCTGCAGTGTCGCGGGGTGCCTACCCCCGGGACACTGTAGTTTGCTATGACAGGACGGGAGCCCGCGGCCTGTCATAGCAAACTGCTTTGGATATTGGAAGAGAGAGCAGGAAACCTGCTCTCTCTTCCAATATCCAAAGCACATTGCTTTTCCACACGGGGAGGTGCATGTTAGCAGCTCCCCATGTGGAAAAGCAATACCGGCTCCCGCAGGAAGCGGGGAGCCGGTAGGGTCCGTGGGGGAGTTGGGGTCCCCCACAGACCCCAAAGGATAGGGCCAGCCCCGGGGGATGGGGTCCCCGGGGCAAGTAGTGGCCCGGGAGGGGGGCCACACGGCCCCCCTCCGCAAAAATAATAATAAAAAAAAAGCCGGCCCCGGGGGATGGGGTCCCCGGGGCCAATAGAGGCCTTAGGAGGGGGGCCACGCAGCCCCCTCCTCCAAAATTATTTTTTAAAAAGTGGCCATGCCCCGGGGGATGGGGTCCCCGGGGCCGGAATAGGCACGCGGCCCCCTTCCCCTACAGTATTTTTTTTTTTTTTAAAGGAAAAAGGCATCATGCCCAAAAAGTAAAAAAGAAGGGGGGCCACATAGCCCCCCTTCAAAAAAACAAAAAGAAAGAAAAAGACGTGATCGAGCGTCAGGCCCCTCCCCCTCCCTTAACCACTCTGCAAACGCGCGCTGTGGCGCGTTTTAAATTGGGGAAATAATTCCCATTCAATACTGGGGGTCCCTGGGGGCCAACTAGCCCACCAGGTACCTCCAGTAAGCGCCACAGGGCTGGGTTGCAGAGAGGTGGTCCAGGCCACGCCCCTTTTTACACCTCTCTGCAACGCAGCTCTGTGGCGCTTACTGGAGGTACTTGGTGGGCTAGTTGGTCCCCAGGGACCCTCAGGATTCAAGGGGACTTAATCCCCCAACTTAAAACGTGCCACGGGGCGCGTTTGCACAGTGGTGAAGGGAGGGGGAGGGGCTTCAGGTGACATGTGTGCAAACAGGCCCCATGGCGCGTTTTAAGATGGGGATTTAAATCCCCTTCAATCCTGAGGGTCCCTGGGGGCCAACTAGCCCACCAGGTACCTCCAGTAAGCACCACGGAGCTGCGTTGCAGAGTGTTGTAAAAAGGGGCGTGGCCTCTGAACACCTCTCTGCAACGCAGCTCTCTGGCGCATACTGGAGGTACCTGGTGGGCTAGTTGGCCCCTAGGGACCCTCGGGATTGAGGAGGAATTAATTCTCCAACTTAAAACGCGCCACAGGGCGTGTTTGCAGACATGTCACCTCAGGCCCCACCCCCTTCCTTCACCATTGTGCAAATATTCCTCTAAAATCAACCGAACTACGAATTCCGATTTACTCACCTGTTATCAGGAGAGACCACAGTGCTGCATCTTTGTGCCCAGTACTAATCCTGAAAAGTAATTTTAACCGTACTTACCAGTAACTTGAATTTCCTTCCATAGGATATCATTGCCTGCTTTTTGCTGAAAAAGTTTCAGGCGATTTTTGAAACATATAAATATTCCTCTAAAATCAGCAGAACTACGAATTCTGATTTACTCACCTGTTATCAGGAGAGACCTCAGTGCTGCATCTTTGAGCACAGTACTGATCCTGAAAAGTAATTCTAACCGTACTTACCAGTAACTTGAATTTCCTTTCATAGGCTAACATTGACTGGTTTCACTTGGAAATTCTTCTAAGTGTGGAGTTTTGGAACTTTATAATATTCCTCTAAAATCAACCGAACTACGGATTCCGATTTACTCACCTGTTATCAGGAGAGAACCCAGTGCTGCATCTTTTAGCCCAGCACTGACCCTGAAAAGTAATTCTAACCGTACTTACCAGTAACTTGTATTTCCTTCCATAGGAATCCATTGTCTGGTTTTCAGCAGAAAAGTTTGTGTCGATTTTCACAAACTACAAATATTCCTAAAAAATCGCCTGTATGACTTAACCGCATTCTTTCAACTGTTTACAGGAGATGCACCAGTGCTGGATCCAGGATCCACCACTGAGTGAGAAAAAGTAACGATAACACTACTTACCTGCTAAGTGAATTTCCTCCCATAGGATAACATTGGTGATTCTATGTGAAAAAGTTTCAAAGTGCCCACTTTTAAAATACAATAATATTCCTTAAAAATCACTACTGTAACCAAAACGCTTTTACTCAACTGTTTACAGGAGATGTCGCAGGACTGAATCTAGGATCCAGTCCTGTGGTTAGAAAAGTAATCCATAAAGTAACTAATTGCATTTAACTAGAAATTCACATTGAACTCAATGTTGCATTGTGTTTGAAATTGTGTTGCCCATTGCAACAACTGTAACTACTGTACTTAAAAGTCTATTGCCTATTTGCAAAGTATTTAAACTAAAGTAATTCATTCTGAGAAAGTATATTTTGTAATGTAATGTATAATGTAATTACAATGTAATTTAAAAAATTAAATATCTAAAAATAAATAGTTTAAAAAAATGTAGTAAATCACTATCAAAAAAATAAATATAACAATACATTTAAAAATTGTCATTTACAAAACCTTTGAAATTCACTGAAAAAAACCATAGGTTTCAGACATGTTATAGTTAGGAATTAGCATTTAAAAAACCTTTGAAATTCACTGAAAAAACCATAGGTTTCAGGCACGTTATAGTTAGAAATTAGCATTTAAAAAACCTTACAAATTCACTGAAAAAACCATAGGTTTTAGGGACAGTTATAGTTAGTTGGACATTTCACTCGTACAAAACCATAGAAATTCCCCCGTTATAGTTAGTTTAGCTAACTATAACTCGCGCCCCGCAATGCACTGCTGATGACGTCACATATTACATCACTCATGACATGGTCAGTGATATCACTGATGACATCACTGATGACATCTCAAATGACATCACTGATGACATCACAGATGACATCATCCATGTCATCATTTGATGCATCTTCTCACACCCTAATATAACCTTTGAAACACCCACTCTAAATTACAGACTGCCATTCTCAAAACCATAGACACTCCAACACCAATAACTACATACCCACTCACTGATTCTTAGGTCTACACACACATCCACTCCCTCACCCGTACAGTCACTCATACTTACGGTCACTCAGTACAGGACTATCATATGCACTCATACATCTACATAGACACTCACACACCGCCACTCATCCATAGAGGTACTCACACACCTAGTCAGTCATGCAAATAATTAATCACACTGCCATTTACTCACCTATACAGTTATACACACACCAGCTCACTTACTCATACAAATACTAGCACATTCTTACGCTCTTATACAATCACTGATACAAGTACACACTCATCCATACAGCCACTCTCACAATCACACACTCTCACTTATAGCCATTTATATACTCCAACACACATATATACTGCCTTTCACATATGTAGTTACTCACACATGTACCACTGAGATATACATTCACTCACTAACACACCCATACACACACTCACCCACCCATACAGTCCATAACAGATGCACTCTTGAAACCATGCACCCAGTGAATCACCCACTCACACATCTATGCACAGAGTCACACACACCCCACACACACAAACACTCAGGCACCCATACAGATACTCAGACAACCAATCAATAACCCATGTAGACACTCATGTAGCTATTCGCAAACTCATGCAGCCGCTTACACACCAACTGACAGACGGATAGGCATTCACACAGTTTAGTCACTAACCCTTGCATTCAGTAAGATACGTTTAATCACTCACTTATAGAGTCAGTCACGCACCTACTAAATCCTTTATCCACACACTTATACACCCACTCATTCTTCAATACACCTTTCCCTATATATATTAAACATATTTAAACTTTGCAGAAACACACAGTCACTGGATGATGTCATCAGTGATGTCATTTGAGATGTCATCAGTGATGTCATCAGTGATGTCACTGACCATGTCATGAGTGATGTAATATGTGACGTCATCAGCAGTGCATTGCGGGGCGCGAGTTATAGTTAGCTAAACTAACTATAACTGGGGAATTTCTATGGTTTTGTACGAGTGAAATGTCCAACTAACTATAACTGTCCCTAAAACCTATGGTTTTTTCAGTGAATATATATATATATCTATATATATATATATATATATATATATATATATATATATATATATATATATATATATATATTCACTGAAAAAACCATTGGTTTCAGACACGTTATAGTTAGAAATTAGCATTTAAAAAACCTTTGAAATTCACTGAAAAAACCATAGGTTTCAGATACGTTATAGTTAGAAATTTGCATTTAAAAAACCTTACAAATTCACTGAAAAAACCATAGGTTTTAGGGACAGTTATAGTTAGTTGGACATTGCACTCGTACAAAACCCGTGAAATTCCCCGTTATAGTTAGTTCAGCTAACTATAACTCGCGCCCCCGCAATGCACTGCTGATGACGTCACATATTACATCACTCATGACATGGTCAGTGACATCACTGATGACATCACTGATGACATCTCATAACGTGTCTAAAACCTATGGTTTTTTCAGTGAATTTCAAAGGTTTTTTAAATGCTAATTCCTAACTATAACATGTCTGAAACCTACGGTTTTTTCAGTGAATTTCAAAGGTTTTGTAAATGACAATTTTTAAATGTATTAATTGTTATATTTATTTTTTTCATACTGATTTACTACATTTTTAAAAACAATTTTTTTTACATATTTTATTTTGTAAATTACATTGTAATTACATTATACATTACAAAAAATACTTTCTCAGAATGAATTACTTTAGTTTAAATACTTTGCACATAGGCAATAGACTTTTAAGTACAGTAGTTACAGTTGTTGCAATGGGCAACACATTTTCAAACACAATGCAACATTCAGCTCAATGTGAATTTCTAGTTAAATGCAATTAGTTACTTTATGGATTACTTTTCTAACCACAGGACTGGATCCTAGATTCAGTCCTGGGACATCGCCTGTAAACAGTTAAATAAAAGCGGTTTGGTTACAGTAGTGATTTTTAAGGAATATTATTGTATTTTAAAAGTTGACACTTTGAAACTTTTTCACATAGAATCACCAATGTTATCCTATGGAAGGAAATTCACTTAGCAGGTAAAAACTGTTATCGTTACTTTTTCTTACTCTGTGTTGGATCTTGGATCCAGCACTGGTGCATCTCCTGTAAACAGTTGAAAGAATGCGTTTAAGTCATACAGGCGATTTTTAAGGAATATTTGTAGTTTGTGAAAATCGACACTTTGAAACTTTTCTGCTGAAAACCAGACAATGGATTCCTATGGAAGAAAATATAAGTTACTGGTAAGTACGGTTAAAATTACTTTTCAGGATCAGTACTGGGCTGAAAGATGCAGCACTGAGGTCTCTCCTGATAACAGGTGAGTAAATCGGAATTCGTATTTCGGCTGATTTTAGAGGAATATTTTAAAGTTCCAAAACTCCACACTTAGAAGAATTTCCAAGTGAAACCAGTCAATGTTAGCCTATGGAAGGAAATTCAAGTTACTGGTAAGTACGGTTAAAATTACTTTTCAGGACCAGTACTGGGCTGAAAGATACAGCACTGAGGTCTCTCCTGATAACAGGTGAGTAAATCGGAATTCATATTGCGGCTGATTTTAGAGGAATATTTGTATGTTTCAAAAATCAACACTTAGAAACTTTTTCAGCAAAAAGCAGGCAATGATATCCTATGGAAGGAAATTCAAGTTACTGGTAAGTACGGTTAAAATTACTTTTCAGGATTAGTACTGGGCTGAAAGATGCAGCACTGAGGTCTCTCCTGATAACAGGTGAGTAAATCAGAATTCGTAGTTCGGCAGATTTTAGAGGAATATTTGCACAATGGTGAAGGGAGGGGGCGGGGCCTGAGGTGACATCTGTGCAAACGCGCCCCGTGGCGCGTTTTAAGTTGGGGGATTAAGTTCCCTTGAATCATGAGGGTCCCTAGGGGCCAACTAGCCCACCAGGAACCTCCAGTATGCGCCAGGGGGCTGCGTTGCAGAGACGTGTAGAGAGGCCACACCCCTTTTTACACCTCTCTGCAACGCAGCTCTGTGGCGCTTTCTGGATGTACCTGTTGGGCTAGTTGGCCCCAGGGACCCTCAGGATTGAAGGAGATTTAATTCCCCATCTTAAAACGCGCCACGGGGCCTGTTTGCACACATGTCACCTCAGGCCCCGCCCTCCCTTCACCACTGTGCAAACGCGCCCGTGGCGCGTTTTAAGTCGGGGGATTAACTCCCTTGAATCCTGAGGGTCCCTGGGGTGCAACTAGCCCACCAGCTACCTCCATTAAGCGCCACAGAGCTGCGTTGCAGAGAGGTGTAAAAGGGGCGTGGCCTCTGTACACCTCTCTGCAAGGCAGCCCCTGGCGCATACTGGAGGTTCCTGGTGGGCTAGTTGGCCCCAGGGACCCCAGTATTCAAGGGGAATTACTTCCCCTTCTTAAAACGCGCCAGGGGGCGCGTTTGCAGAGTACTGCAGGGAGGGGGCGGGGCCTCCGGCACGATGCCGTTTTTTTTTTTTTTTTATGGGAGGGGGCTGCATGGCTCCCCTTTCCTCGGCCACTTTTGGCCCCGGGGACCCCATCCCCCGGGGCCTGAGCATTTTTTTTTGTTTTATTTAAAAAAAAAAAAAAAAACGGGAAGGGGGCCACGTGGCCCCCCTTCCCTGGGCCTCTATTGGCCCCGGGGACCCCATCCCCCGGGGCATGCCCTCTTTTTAAATAAAAATATGGAGGGGGCTGCGTGGCCCCCTCCTCAGGCCATTTAAGGCCCCGGGGACCCCATCCCCCGGGGCCGGCTTTGCCCTTATTTTTTTTATTTTATTTATTTATTTTTATTTGGGGAGGGGGCTGCGTGGCCCCCTCCCGGGCCACTTATGGCCCCGGGGACCCCATCCCCCGGGGCCTGGCCTCTGGTTGGGGACTGTGGGGGTCCCCAATCCCCCCACAGTCCCGCCGGCTCCCCGCGTCCTATGGGAGCCGGCATTGCTTTTCCACATGGGGAGCAGCTAAGATACTGCTCCCCATGTGGAAAAGCAATTGGTTTGCTTTTTGAAAGAGAGAGCAGGTTTCCTGCTCTCTCTTTCAAAATTCAAACCAAGTTTGCTATGACAGGGCGGGAGCCGCGAGGCTCACGTCCTGTCATAGCAAACAGCAGTGTCCCGGGGGTAGGCACCCCGGGACACTGCAGGAGCCGGCCCTGGGGGGTGGCGGTCCCCATGGCCATCAAGGGCTCCAGGAGGGGGACCGTGCGGCCCCCCTCCCTACATTTTGAAAGCCCCGGGGAGGTGGTGGTCCCCGGGGCTTGGGGGTCCAAAACGGACCCCCATTTTCAATTTTCTTAGTGCCCCGGGGAGGTGGTGGTCCCCGGGGCGTGTGGGGGGGGCTGGAGCCCCCCACACAGGTTTAAAGAAAAAAAAAAGCCCCGGGGAGGTGGCGGTCCCCGGGGCTGCGGGAGGGCTCAGAGCCCTCCCGCACCATTTATGATAAAGCCCCGGGGGTGGTGGTCCCCGGGGCTTGGGGGGCCCTTAGAGGCCCCCCATACATAAAATAAACCCCCCCCAGCATGCCCCCGGGACATGGCCCACCCAGGGGCAAATTTACATCGAAGCGCGGGAGACCGCGCTTCGATTTTTTTTTTTCGGCAGGATCCGCGCACCCTGAGCGCATCCTGCCGATTTAAAAAAAAAAATGCTTTTTTTTGCCCAGGGGGTCCTTGTGGGACCCCTGAGCAGGCCTAGGGGGTCAGGGTGTTTCTACCCTGCCCCCTTTGTGCGCTTTGCGCACTTGTTTCTGTCCCTCGGTTCTACCGAGGGACAAAATGGCTGCCAACACTTCCTGAATCGGAATGTTGACAGCCAGCTGACAGCCAATTAGCATGCAGCTCGTGATCGGGACGGTGCGCGCAGGGTGCGCTGAGGGTACGCGGATCCGACGCGCCCATAGATATATATGTGACTTTACTTGTGATTTTCTCAGGAACTACTGAACGGATTTACACCATTTAAGCAAAAGGCACCAGTCTGAACCAAGGGCTACCTCTTTGCCAAATTTGGTGTAATTCCGTTCAGCAGTTCGGGCTGTAGCTGCGACTAAAGGTTCCTATGGAAAAATGAATGGGGAAAACGCGTTTTGGGACCCCCCTTTTTTCTCGGCCCCCGCTTGACGTATCACCCCGAGACTTTCAGGGTAGGAGCGGAGCCGAGCGCCCCAACAAGTTGGAAACTTTCGCGAAGATTCGTCAACCGGCGCCAACGTTATTTTAAATAGAATGTCGCGGATTTCCTATGGATAATAGGTCCTAACTATAACTATCTACTGGCGACCGCCAGTAGATAATAATATATATATATATATATATATATATATATATATATATATATATATATATATACATTACCTACTGGCGGTCGCCAGTAGGTAGTTATAGTTAGTACCTTGTTTCCATAGGAAAAGCATTTTTTGATTTGCCAACAACTTAGGCGCCGTTTGACGAATCTTCACGAAATTTTCAAAACTAATTGTTCACTCAGGTCAGCTCCTGTCTTGAAAGTTTCGGGGTGATTCGTCAAGGGGGGGCCGAGAAAAAAGGGGGGTCCCAAAACATGTATTCTCCATGTTAATTTCCATAGGAAACTTTAGAAACGGCTACAGCCTGAACTGCTGAACAGAATTACACCAAATTTGGCAGAGAGATAGCTCTTGGTCCAGAAAGCACGCTTTGTTTTAAATGGTGTAATTCCGTTCAGTAGTTTTTGAGATATTTAAAGATTTACAGATATCGATATTTGAGAATTGTGAGATCTGATTGGCTGAGCCCTCCCGAGCACGAGCTTGCCTCTGATTGGCTGCCAACACTTCAAACCAGGAAGTGTTAGCAGCCATCTTGTGCCTCGGACCGAGGGAGAGGGGAAAAGGTGACAGTAACATTAAAAAACAAAAAAAGGGGGCAGGGTAGGAACACCCTGACCCCTCAGGCCTGCTCAGGGGGTCCCACAAGGACCCCCAGGCCTAAAAAAAGCATTTTTTTAAAAAACATTTTCGGCCGGGTCACGCGAACCCCGTCGAAAATGAAAAAAAAATGAAGCGCGGGCTCCCGTGCTTTGTTTTTTATAGCCCCTGGGTGGGCCAGGTCCCGGGGGCAATCCTTAATTCTGTAGCGGGGGCCCGGGGACCGCCACCTCCCTGGGGCTTTATAATTTATTCGTGGGGGCACATGGCCCCCCGTAGCCCCGGGGACCGCCACCTCCCAGGGGCTTTATTAAATAAGGGTGGGGGGGCCTCGCGGGCCCCCCAAGCCCCGGGGACTGCCACCTCCCCGGGGCTTTATTAAAATACGATGTGGGGCCTCACGGGACGGGAACCCCCAAGCCCCAGGGACTGCCACCTCCCTGGGGCTAAAATAAATAATGTGTGGGGGGGGCTCGAGCCCCCCCACACTGCCCCGGGGACCACCACCTCCGCAGGGCACTGTTTATTTAAATTCGGAGGTCCGTTACGGCCCCCCGGCCCCGGGGACCACCACCTCCCAGGGCTTTAAACACTTGGAGGGGGTCCACGCGGCCCCCCTCCTGGAGCCCTTGATGGCCCCAGTGCCGGCTCCTGCAATGTCCCGGGGTACCCACCCCGGGACATTGCTGTTTGCAATGACAGGGCGGGAGCTGTGCGGCTGCCGCCCTGACATAGCAAACTCTGCTTTGGTTATTGGACGGGAGAGCAGCTCTCTCTTCCAAAAACCAAACCAGAATTGCTTTTGCACAAGGGGAGCTGCATGTTAGCAGCTCCCCTTGTGCAAAAGTAATGCTGGCTCCTGAAGGAGGCGGGGAGCCGGCGGGACCGTGGGGGCATTGGGGCTCCCCCCACGGTCTCCAACGATGAGGCCAGGCCCAAGGGGATGCGGTCCCCGGGGCCAGAAGTGGCCTGGGAGGGGGGCCATGTGGCCCCCCCTCCAATGCAATAAAAAAATACAAATTTTTAAAAAAATGGAAAGGTCAGGCCTGGGGGATGGGGTCCCCGGGGCCATAATTGGCCTGAGGAGGGGGGCCATGTGACCACCCTCCAAATAATTAAAAAAATTTTTTTTAAAAGTCTGACCATGCCCCGGGGAATGGGCTTCCCCAGGGCCCCAAAAATATAAAAGAAGGGAGGCCACACAGCCCCCCTTCTAAACAACAAATATTAAAAAAAGCCGGCATCTCGCCGGAGGCCCCGCCCCCTCCCTGCACCACTCTGCAAACGTGCCCCCTGGCTCGTTGTAAGTTGGGGAATTAATTCCCCTTGAATACTGAGGGTCCCTGGGGGCCAACTAGCCCACCAGGTACCTCCAGTAAGCGCCACAGAGCTGGATTGCAAAGAGGTGGTCTGAGGCCACGCCCCTTTTTACACCACTCCGTAAATGCGCCTCTTGGTGCACTGCTGGTGGGGCGATGAAGTCCTCTTGTGTCCTGAGGACCTTAGGACACAAGTGGACTTCATCCTCCAAGCAGCAGTGTGCCAGGAGCCGCGTTTGCAGAGTGGTGTCAAAAGGGGCGTGGCCTCGGACCACCTCTCTGCAATCCAGCTCTGTGGCGCTTACTGGAGGTACCTGGTGGGCTAGTTGGCCCCCAAGGACCCTCAGTATTCAAGGGGAATTAATTCCCCAACTTACAACACACCAGGGGGCGTGTTTTCAGAGTGGTGGAGAAAGGGGGCGTGGCCTGGTATGAGAAGTTAGCAATCCGGCTGTGTGGGACTTGCTGGAGGTAATAGGAGGGGTAGTTGGCCCCCAAGGTTGACGTTGGGGGCTAACTACCCCTCCTGTTACCTCCAGTAAATCACACACAGATTGCTAAGAGGTGTTCGGAGGCCACGCTCACCTTTCTCCACCACTTTGCAAACGTGACTGCTATGTTATAGTTAGAAATTAGCATTTAAAAAACCTTAGAAATTCACACAAAAAAAACATAGGTTTTAGGAACGTTATAGTTAGAAATTAGCATTTAAAAACCTGAGAAATTCACTGAAAAAACCATAGTTTCAGGGACGTTATAGTTAGAAATTAGTATTTAAAAAACCTTAGAAATTCACTGAAAAAACCATAGGTTTCAGGGACGTTATAGTTAGTTGGACATTTCACTCATATACAACCAGAGAAATTCGGCTGTTATAGTTAGTAGAGCTAACTATAACTCGCACCCCCGCAATGCACTGCTTACATCACTCATAACATGCTCAGTGACATCACTGATGACATCACTGATGACATCACTGATGACATCTCAAATGACATCACTGATGACATCACTGATGACATCATCCACATGATCATCTGATGCACCTCCTCACACACTAATAAAACCTTTCATACATCCACTCTAAAATACAGACTACCAATATCGAAACCATAGACACACCAATAGCAGTTAGTACATACCCGCTCAGTGATTCATACGTCTACACACACATCCACCCACTAACCCATACAGTCACTCATACATGCAGTCATTCATCAATACAGCCACTGATATATCCACTCATAAACCCATATAAACACTCACACACTGACACTCACCCAAAGAGTTACTCAAAAACCTAGTCAGTCACCCAAAGAATTAATTACACTGCCATTTACTCACCTATACAGTTATACACACACCACGTCACTTATTCATACAGATACGTACTGTCTTCAACAATTACTGACATAAGCACACACTTATTCATGCAGCCACTGTCACAATCACTCACTGTCACATATACTCACTTATATACTCCAACACTCACAAATACTGCCTTTCACATATGTAGTTACTTACACATATACCACTAACATATCCATTCACTCACCAACACAGCTATACGTACACTCAGTCACCCATACACTCCCTAACACACGCACTTATAAATGCATACACCCAGTGAATCACCCACCCCCACATCCATGCAGGGAGTCACACACACCCCCACCCACACAGACACTCAGGCACCCATACAGGTTCTCAGACAACCAATCATTCTTCAATATACCTTGGCATATATAGATATAACATTCTTGAAATTTTTAGAAACACTCAGTCACTGGATGATGTCATCAGTGATGTCATCAGTGATGTCATTTGAGATGTCATCAGTGATGTCATCAGTGATGTCACTGAGCATGTTATGAGTGATGTAATATGTGACGTTATCAGCAGTGCATTGCGGGGGTGCGATTTATAGTTAGCTCTACTAACTACAACAGCCGAATTTCTCTGGTTTTATACGAGTGAAATGTCCAACTAACTATAACGTCCCTGAAACCTATTTTTTTCAGTGAATTTCTAATGTTTTTTAAATGCTAATTTCTAACTATAACGTCCCTGAAACCTATGGTTTTTTCAGTGAAAATATATATATATATATGTGTGTGTGTGCATATATGTATATATGTAAATATATATTCACTGAAAAAACCATAGGTTTCAGGGACGTTATAGTTACAAATTAGCATTTAAAAAACCTTTGAAATTCACTGAAAAAACCATAGGTTTTAGGGACAGTTATAGTTAGTTGGACATTACACTCGTACAAAACCCGTGAAATTCCCCCGTTATAGTTAGTCCAGGTAACTATAACTCGCGCCCCACAATGCACTGCTGATGACGTCACTTATTACATCACTCATGACATGGTCAGTGACATCACTGATGACATCACTGATGACATCTCAAATGACATCACTGATGACATCATCCAGTGACTGTGTGTTTCTGTAAAGTTTAAATATTTTTAATATATATAGGAAAAGACGTATTGAAGAATGAGTGGGTGTGTAAGTGTCTGTATGGATGATTTAGTAGGTGTGTGACTGACTGTATAAGTGAGTGATTTAACGTATCTTACTGAATGCATGGGGTAGTGACTAAACTGGGTGAATGTCTGTATCCGTCTGTCTGTTGCTGTGTAAGTGGCTGCATATGTTTGTGAATAGCTACATGAGTGTCTATTTGAGTTATTGAATGCTTGTGTGAGTATCTGTATGGGTGCCTGAGTGTTTGTGTGGGAGGGGTGTGTGCAACTCTGTGCATAGATGTGTGAGTGGGCGATTCACTGGGTGGATAGTTTCAAGAGTGCATCTGTGATAGACTGTATGGGTGGGTAAGTGTGTGTAAGAGTGTGTTAGTGAGTGAATGTATGTCCCAGTGGTACATGTGTGAGTAACTACATATGTGAAAGGCAGTATATATGTGTGTTAGAGTATTTAAATGGCTATAAGTGAGAGTGTGTGATAGTGAGAGTGGCTGTATGGATGCGTGTGTGCTTGTATCAGTTATTGTATAAGAGCGTAAGAATGTGCTAGTATTTGTATGATTAAGTGAGCTGGTGTGTGTATAACTGTATAGGTGAGTAAATGGCAGTGTGTTTAATTATTTGCATGACTGACTAGGTGTGTGAGTACCTCTATGGATGAGTGGCGGTGTTTGAGTGTTTATATAGGAGTAAGAGTGCATATGATAGTCCTGTACTGAGTGACCATAAGTATGAGTGACTGTACGGGTGAGTGAGTGGATGTGTGTGTGTAGACCTAAGAATCAGTGAGTGGGTATGTAGTTATTGGTGTTGGAGTGTCTATGGTTTTGCGAATGGCAGTCTGTAATTTAGAGTGGGTGTATCATAGGTTATATTAGGGTGTGAGGAGGTGCATCAGATTATCACGTGGATGATGTCATCAGTGATGTCATTTGAGATGTCATCAGTGATGTCATCAGTGATGTCACTGACCATGTCATGAGTGATGTAATAAGTGACGTCATCAGCAGTGCATTGCGGGGCGCGAGTTATAGTTACCTGGACTAACTATAACGGGGGAATTTCACGGGTTTTGTACGAGTGTAATGTCCAACTAACTATAACTGTCCCTAAAACCTATGGTTTTTTCAGTGAATTTCAAAGGTTTTTTAAATGCTAATTTGTAACTATAACGTCCCTGAAACCTATGGTTTTTTCAGTGAATTTCAAAGGTTTTTTAAATGCTAATTTGTAACTATAACTGTCCCTAAAACCTATGGTTTTTTCAGTGAATTTCAAAGGTTTTTTAAATGCTAATTTGTAACTATAACGCGTCTGAAACCTATGGTTTTTTCAGTGAATTTCAACGGTTTTTTAAATGATAATATTTAGTTGTAAGATTTTTTACATGTATTGTTTTGATACTAATTTTCTACAGATGTTTATCTGTTTAATTTACATATTTTGTTTTAAAAAAATATTTATATATTTGTAATATAAAGCGCAAAAAAATGTTTTCGAAAATATTGTAACATAAATATTTTTTGTTTTGTTTTATAATTTGTTAATAAAGGTAAAAAAAAAATTTTTGGAGTCGCGCACCGGCAGCGTACCTTACAAGATCAGTGCGCGAATTGTACCCGCCATTTTCTTAAAGTCGTGAAGGATCCGCGTAGGGTGTGCGATGGATGCGTGTATTATAGTTACGTGATATGCGTATGTTACGTGTTGTGCGCGATTAGTATGCGACCGGTTCGCGCTTCCTACGTTTACACATTCGTGACACATGCGCATTATAGTACGTGGCTCTTGCGCGGACACGCGCCCCGCGTGACGTCATATGCGTGCTGTACGCGACTCCCGTGAATTTTTATATGTTCTAAAATGACATATATATGTCTTTAATACACATATTAGGGCCAGACATTATCTTACTTATGCATAAAAATAATATATTTTTACATGTAATAAAGTTATTTTACTTTTAAATGCAATTTCGCTACTTCGCGTTGGGTGCGTGCTGCGTGTGCGCACGGTACGCGGATCCCATGTGACTTGAAAAAAAAACTTTTGATTGGTTGATAACATTTCCCATTGTAACTATTGAAGGACCCCACCCATTTCCATCATTCTTCTTTGAGCTTCTTTGGAGACACATCTCTGCATTCAAGAAGAACTGGAATAGCTGAAATAAGAAGATGGCTTCTACACAACAGCAAGAACAGGAGTCAGAACATTCTTCAGAAGAAGAATTTGTGCAAGAGGACCCACGTCCACAAAGGCATGTATCGATGGTGTGGAAGTTTTTCACTTTTCCAGAGGGCCAAAAGAAGGTTAATGCCACGAAAGTCACCTGCCGGATCTGTGAGAGGGTGCTGTCTAGAGGTAGTGCCGACAAGAAATATTCTTGTGGTACTGCCTCTATGTACAAGCATTTGAAAACAATTCACCCACTGAACCTGGCTCGGGAGGAGTCTCGTAGAGCTGCAAGGAAACAACAACCAGTTCCTTCTACATCTGGCACTACTACACCTTCAACATCTCTGGACATACGTCCTGAATTTGCATTCTTAAAACAGCACTGTGTGAAGTGCAACAAACTGATCTCCTATGGCGAACAATCCGTGGAAGCTGTTTGTGCTGCACAGCGCAATCACCACTGTTAGACTTTTTTTTTTTTTTTTGTGTTTTCCAGGAATGAAATGTAATTCCTGAGGTTTCCTGTTTTTTTCCTTTTTTTTGTTTATTATTTCCTAAAAAAACACCCAAAAAAAAAAATAATAGTTCAAAAAATACAAAAAAAATATAAAACAAAAAAAGAAAAAAAAAAGTTCTTTTCAGAACTAACTTCTCTGGTTAAAGAAAGAACTATATTTGTATGTTAATGTGTGAAAGGTTGGTTAATGTATATCTATAACTTAGAGAGTGCCTGGGTGAATGTATAAGTGTTTTGGTTTTGGCGCAACGAATGGCTTTGTGGGTGTTGCTGAATAAGTCAATAGAAGACTGCAAAGGGAGTGTCAGGATGTCTGCTGGAGTGTATGGATAGTGACTGGGGAATTGAAGGAGTGAAAGACGTGTGTGTAGGTGGTTAGAGAACGGCATGCATAGTGGATAGGGGTTTGAAACAGTCTATGTGCTAAGGCCTGGGTCACTGAATGAGTACTTGGGAATAGACTGAACGATTAGAGTAGTACAAGGAGAGTGCCTGGGTGAATGTATAAGTGGTTTGGTTTTGGCGCAGCGAATGGATTTTTAGGTGTTGCTGAATGAGTCAACAGAGGACTGCAAGGGTATTGACAGGATGTTTGCTGGAGTGTATGGATACTGACTGGGGATTTGAAGGTGTGAAAGACAAGTGTGTAGGTGGTTAGAGAACCGCATGCATAGTGATTAAGGGTTTGAAGCAGTCTATGTGCTATGGCCTAAGTCACTGAATGAGTACTTGGGTACAGAATGAACGATTAGAGTACTACAAGGAGAGTGCCTGGGTGAGTGTATAAGTGGTTGGGTTTTGACGCAGCGAATGGATTTGTAGGTGTTGCTGAATGATTGAACAGAAGACTGCAAGGGGACTGACAGGATGTTTGCTGGAGTGTATGGATACTGACTGGGGAATTGAAGGTGTGAAAGACAAGTGTGTAGGTGGTAAGAGAACTGCATGCATAGTGGATAGGGGTTTGAAACAGTCTATGTGCTAAGGCCTGGGTCACTGAATGAGTACTTGGGAATACACTGAACGATTAGAGTAGTACAAGGAGAGTGCCTGGGTGAATGTATAAGTGGTTTGGTTTTGGCGCAGCGAATGGATTTTTAGGTGTTGCTGAATGAGTCAACAGAGGACTGCAAGGGTATTGACAGGATGTTTGCTGGAGTGTATGGATACTGACTGGGGATTTGAAGGTGTGAAAGACAAGTGTGTAGGTGGTTAGAGAACCGCATGCATAGTGATTAAGGGTTTGAAGCAGTCTATGTGCTATGGCCTAAGTCACTGAATGAGTACTTGGGTACAGAATGAACGATTAGAGTACTACAAGGAGAGTGCCTGGGTGAATGTATAAGTGGTTGGGTTTTGGCGCAGCGAATGGATTTTTAGGTGTTGCTAAATGAGTCAACAGAGGACTGCAAGGGGAGTGACAGGATGTTTGCTGGAGTGTATGGATACTGACTGGGGAATTGAAGGTGTGAAAGACAAGTGTGTAGGTGGTTAGAGAACCGCATGCATACTGGATAGGGGTTTGAAACAGTCTATGTGCTAAGGCCTGGTTCACTGAATGAGTACTTGGGTATAGACTGAACGATTAGAGTAGTACAAGGAGAGTGCCTGGGTGAATGTATAAGTGGTTTGGTTTTGGCACAGCGAATGGATTTTTAGGTGTTACTGAATGAGTCAACAGAGGACTGCAAGGGTAGTGACAGGATGTTTGCTGGAGTGTATGGATACTGACTGGGGATTTGAAGGTGTGAAAGACAAGTGTGTAGGTGGTTAGAGAACCGCATGCATAGTGGATAGGCGTTTGAAACAGTCTATGTGCTAAGGCCTGGTTCACTGAATGAATACTTGGGCACAGACTGAACGATTATAGTAGTACAAGGAGAGTGCCTGGGTGAATGTATAAGTGGTTTGGTTTTGGCGCAGCGAATGGATTTTTAGGTGTTGCTGAATGAGCCAACAGAAGACTGCAAGGGGAGTGACAGGATGTTTGCTGCAGTGTATGGATACTGACTGGGGAATTGAAGGTGTGAAAGACAAGTGTGTAGGTGGTTAGAGAACTGCATGCATAGTGGATAGGGGTTTGAAACAGTCTATGTGCTAAGGCCTGGGTCACTGAATGAGTACTTGGGTATAGACTGAACGATTAGAGTAGTACAAGGAGAGTGCCTGGGTGAATGTATAAGTGGTTTGGTTTTGGCGCAGCGAATGGATTTTTAGGTGTTACTGAATGAGTCAACAGAGGACTGCAAGGGTAGTGACAGGATGTTTGCTGGAGTGTATGGATACTGACTGGGGATTTGAAGGTGTGAAAGACAAGTGTGTAGGTGGTTAGAGAACCGCATGCATAGTGATTAAGGGTTTGAAGCAGTCTATGTGCTAAGACCTAAGTCACTGAATGAGTACTTGGGTACTGAATGAACGATTAGAGTACTACAAGGAGAGTGCCTGGGTGAATGTATAAGTGGTTGGGTTTTGGTGCAGCGAATGGATTTGTAGGTGTTGCTGAATGAATAAACAGAGGACTGCAAGGTGAGTGACAGGATGTTTGCTGGAGTGTATGGATACTGACTGGGGAATTGAAGGTGTGAAAGACAAGTGTGTAGGTGGCTAGAGAACTGCATGCATAGTGCATAGGGGTTTGAAACAGTGTATGTGCTGAGGCCTGGGTCACTGAATGAGTACTTGGGTATAGACTGAACGATTAGAGTAGTACAAGGAGAGTGCCTGGTGAATGTATAAGTGTTTTGCTTTTGGCGTAGCGAATGGATTTTTAGGTGTTGCTGAATGAGTCAACATAGGACTGCAAGGGTAGTGACAGGATGTTTGCTGTAGTGTATGGTTAGTTAGTGGGGAATTGAAGGTGTGAAAGACAAGTGTGTAGGTGGTTAGAGAACCGCATGCATAGTGATTAAGGGTTTGAAGCAGTCTATGTGCTAAGGCCTGGGTCACTGAATGAGTACTTGGGTACAGACTGAACGATTAGAGTAGTACAAGGAGAGTGCCTGGGTGAATGTATAAGTGGTTGGGTTTTGGCGCAGCGAATGGATTTTTACGTGTTGCTGAATGAGTCAACAGAGGACTGCAAGGGTAGTGACAGGATGTTTGCTGGAGTGTATGGATACTGTTTGGGGATTTGAAGGTGTGAAAGACAAGTGTGTAGGTGGTTAGAGAACCGCATGCATAGTGATTAAGGGTTTGAAGCAGTCTATGTGCTAAGGCCTAAGTCACTGAATGAGTACTTGGGTACAGAATGAACGATTAGAGTACTACAAGGAGAGTGCCTGGGTGAATGTATAAGTGGTTGGGTTTTGGCGCAGCGAATGGATTTTTAGGTGTTGCTGAATGAGTCAACAGAGGACTGCAAGGGGAGTGACAGGATGTTTGCTGGAGTGTATGGATACTGACTGGGGATTTGAACGTGTGAAAGACAAGTGTGTAGGTGGTTAGAGAACCGCATGCATAGTGGTTAAGGGTTTGAAGCAGTCTATGTGCTAAGGCCTGGGTCACTGAATGAGTACTTCGGTACTGAATGAACGATTAGAGTACTACAAGGAGAGTGCCTGGGTGAATGTATAAGTGGTTGGCTTTTGGCGCAGCGAATGGATTTTTAGGTGTTGCTGAATGAGTCAACAGAGGAGTGCAAGGGTACTGACAGGATGTTTGCTGGAGTGTATGGTTAGTGAGTGGGGAATTGAAGGTGTGAAAGACAAGTGTGTAGGTGGTTAGAGAACCGTATGCATAGTGATTTACGGTTTGAAGCAGTCTATGTGCTAAGGCCTGGGTCACTGAATGAGTACTTGGGTATAGACTGAACGATTAGAGTAGTACAAGGAGAGTGCCTGGGTCAATGTATAAGTGTTTTGGTTTTGGCGCAGCGAATGGATTTGTCAGTGTTGCTGAATGAGTCAACAGAGGACTGCAAAGGGAGTGTCAGGATGTCTGCTGGAGTGTATGGATAGTGACTGGGGAATTGAAGGTGTGAAAGACATGTGTGTAGGTGGTTAGAGAACGGCATGCATAGTGGATAGGGGTTTGAATCAGTGTATATGGTAAGGCCTGGGTCACTGAATGAGTAGTTGGGTACTCACTGAACGATTATAATACTGGAAGGAGAATGCCCCCTCCCTTCACCATTGTGCAAATATTCTTCTAAAATCATCCGAAATACGAATTCCGATTTACTCACCTGTTATCAGGAGAGACCTCAGTGCTGTATCTTTCAGCCCAGTACTGGTCCTGAAAAGTAATTTTAACCGTACTTACCAGTAACTTGAATTTCCTTCCATAGGCTAACATTGACTGACAGCAACAGAGCATCTTTCCAGAGATATCTACACCGTCCATCCCCCTTTCTTCACCAGTGTCCTCTCACAGACCATTTTTTATTTTAATACTTAGTTAATTTTTCATTCACAGTAATAGGTATAAAAAACACTAATTAATTTTCCCACTTGGTTTTTTAACTAAAATTTCTGAAAAATTAAAAATTGTAGAATTAGGACCTGTAAAAGAGAAGAAAAAATCGTTATAATATATAATATTATATTTTTTATAACAAAACATAATTTTCACATTTTAAAAATTATTTTCTTTATCTTTTTTGTTGTTCTCAGAATACATTGAATTTCACTACAAATAGTGATTACAATGTTACTCATCACATAACAGCGGGCAAAAAAATAAAACAATCAATAAGATTGTTTTAAAAACCCAAAACTACTTGTAAAATATTTAAAATATACTTAACTATTTATGAACATTTCATAAAAACTTCCTGCTCAATAACATACCATATAATACAAATTACAGGTATATAAAATGCTCTCTCCTAAGAAAATGTTATAACTTGAAATTGTATACACAGTAAATGTTTTTCTTTCAAAATATATGCTGAGAGGATGTGCAAGAAAAAGTCCATAATTAAAATATATACTTTTCCTCTTGGCCAAATAGTTTTTTTGAAATCCTTTAAATTAAAATTGTCCAATAGTAATCATATTAAGAAATATCAATAAATTCTTCACAGGTTGAATTATGTTCCTAAAACTTTGGTTTTAAAAATATTAAGTAGGAATTTTGTAATTCTCTAGGCAAACGTTGTTTAAAATCCAATTGAGCATCATTACAATATGTCCATCCTCTATTGCATTTTAAATACACAGTGTAATGTCCAGATGTTGTAGAAGGACCATGATGGAAAATAATTGATACTGCTACAAAAGTCCTTCCAGATATAGATAGTTGACTTGCTACAAATTCTTTAATTAAAGTTTCCATTTTTCTTCCATCATCTCTACAACGTTGTATCATTAAAATTATGTATTGTCCAAATCTTTGTATAAATAATGTTGATAAAATTTTTGATTTGCATTGGCTACACTCCATGTTTTGATTTGCTGCTTTAACTAGTTTATTGAAAGACACTGTTTTACAGTCTGGTAATGTCAAATATATAAATCTTTCAGTATCTATGTTAGTTGTACATGTAAACATACAATTTTCACATTCATGTACCCATTTATAACGAAGGCCAAAAAGATTTTCAATTTGTATTCCCTCATTTTCTAATACTGTAAGCATATACATTAGAAATTCCTGAGCGTCTTGTTGAATATCCTGCGTAAATTGTGTACAACCAGAACATATATCCAAAAGATTACGAATATGAGAAACACTTTGTAATTTGCTTTTATTAGTGTTCAATTTTTCATAAAAACAATGCAATATGGAACAAAATCTTTTTCACGATTTTCCATAATTTGCTGTTGCAAACTTTCTAGAAAAAAGACTACATTGACCACTACATTAGCATAGCAGTTGATACCTGAACTGTTTTCTAACTGATACCCAACAATTTCTTCAATACTATCCTTTTTCTTTTTGCTTGCAATATGAACATTATCTTTATTTTTTTCCTTCTCTATAACTTCACTACAGATATTCTCATATCTTCTTTTTCGATGTACTACAGACTTTTCAAATACAGGATATTCACCTAAATTTGGAGTATACGCTCTTCTTAACCTATTATACTCTTTTACACAGTTTGCATCTGCAGTAATCTTTGACTCATCAAAATGAATCAAAAACAATCCAGATAAAGTTCTGACTCGGGACAAAGCAACATATGCCATACCTTCTTTAAACACGCTACTTCCTATGTTCACCAAAGCACTGTCTACACTCAATCCTTGAGATTTATGAATAGTGACTGCATATGCCAAAGAAAGTGGAAATTGCTTCCTACGGACATACAAATCTTTAACAAGCAAAAAACGAACAAAACAACAACCAATTTTTTTTACTTCTTCAATTTGATCAAATTTAATTTTTAAAAATTCTATTCCATCTCTTTTTTGATAATTAACAAAATTCACAACTTTCCCCATTGCTCCATTAACTAAACCTTTTTCCACATCCAAATTACGCCGTAAAATTACTCGACAGTTGACACATAGATATAAATTCTTTTCTAAACCAGCAGTTTTAGATATGGATTTTTCTAAAGAATTCAATTTTTTTTTCAATTTGTCGGTCAAAATAATAGTAATTCCTTCATGCTCTATTTTATCAATGGCTTCCATTTTTTTGATTTCTTGATTTTCTAGCTTCAAAAGTTGTTCATTGAAAATAGAACATTCACGGAGTGTTTGCATTAAACAAATTATAGATTTACTTTCAGCAATTTTACTATACATTTTTTCTGGAACTATATTTTCATTTGGAAACAAATTCTTAAATAGTCGACTTTGCAAAGCTTGTTTGCCTTCTTCTGTGAGAACTCCAATTCTTATATCTTGAAGTATAGATCCATAATTAACATCATTGCCTGTCGCATATTTGTAATGAGTTCTTTGTATTCAAAATAAGACCAAATATTAACGTTGCCAACACTTCCCAAAGACTTTCTGGTGTCTTCATGCACAAGTGTTTTAAATACTGGTTGTCCTTTTACAGGAGTAAGTTGCAGAAGATCTCCAAAAACGATAACATGTTTACCTCCAAATAAGACATCATATTCTGTTTTAAGAATTTGCTGCATTCTTAAATGCACAAAAGCAAGCATTAAGTTTGAGACCATACTTACTTCATCAATAATTAGAAGTTTCATTTTCTTTAGCACTCTTGAAACTTCATAACAAGCTTCTCCTGATAGCTTATGATATTCCAATTTGTTTTCGTGCTCTACAGGTAGCATAAGTAAACGATGTAATGTAATCCCTTTAATGTTGTGTGCTGCTAACCCAGTTGGAGCGGTTACAACACAAGATAAATGTGAGTCAGTTGATTTCTGCAGATAACTGGTCAATACTTTAATTAAGAAACTTTTTCCTGTTCCAGCTTGACCACTGACATACATTCAGATAGGTTGAAATGATGTGCATGTGCATTCTTTCTTTTCATGAAGAAATCCATGGTCAATCTGTTGTGTCACTTGCTGATATATTTCTTTCTGTTCAATATTTAGTTGTTCTTCCAAGTTTCCTAAGTCCATAATATCTTCTTGAGCTTGATGCATTGCTGTTTCCACCTCATTCATTGCAATTGCTGCTTCATTTTGAACAATTGGTTCTCCTAGTGGATCTTCACTCAGTGGAGCAGAACTTTGACTGTCTTGAGAACTGTCTCTAGCAATCTCAGCTGCAATAGTAGCTTCTTGATCCATTTCATCGTTCAACATTTTCAGATAGTTAGCAAAAACTGGACATTCTATGGTATCTTTACAAGCATTGAAGGAATCTTCATAGCTCTGAAAATCCCCAAGTAATTCCAATTCTGTACGCCACGGTTTGAAGAGTTGCAAAAGTGCTAAATAGTAAAATTCCCTTTTCTGTTCAGTGTCACAACTCAGTTTTCTGTGATTAATCAAGTTTCCTTTCCTTTGTTTCACCAAACATCCTTCAGAACCAATAACTGCATATTTTCCATCGTTTATGTTTTCTGTAGTATTCCGTTTAAAACTGTAGTATTGCAGCACTTCATATAGACATATGTTGTCAAGATTATGACTTCTATTTGGATAATATGTATTCAACATGTTTGTTTTCACAATATCTGTACTTTCTGGATCTTTTTCTGCTAAATATTCAATTTCTTGTACAGATTTAAGTACTCGATTTCGTGTTGCAGCAAGACCTAGACTCACCCAAATAATTGATCTTGATTTTGAGTATAAGCTTGCAGATGATAACCGATCTGAGCATTCATATGCTCCAATTTCTCGATGGGATAACATCTTCAAACTGAAACTGTATAACTTCTTACTAAGACTCTTCTCATGAGCAATTTCTTCCCACATTTCTTTTAACTCTGTTTTTTCAGATTTTGTTATATAAGATGTGACATACCGGGCAACTGCAATGGAATTATCCGCAACATACTGAATATCCATATTAGCATTCCACATTGAGAGAATAACTGGATTATAATCATTAATATATTTTGATTCTTCACTTCTTCTTAAATTATATGTATTTTTGGGTGATTTTCTATTGATCGTATGTCTCATAGCTGACATAAAACTATTTACTCTTCCTTTGGATATTACAGGACGTGGAAATCCAAAACGACATTTGGTGTAAAACTTTTCCTTAGACTTGTACTTCCGTCTGCAGTATTTTCCACATCGATGATGTTGGAATCGTAACACTTGTTGTCTTAAGCTGTTCTCATCTGTTCTTTTTGGTATAGCACATGTCGCATATTCCTCAATAAAAGACAAAACGGTATCATCCGAATCAGTTCCAAATTTAGGTGCATCCTTAATCCATAACAGCATATGTATATGAGGAGCACCTCTAGCTTGATACTCCTTTCTCCAAAAAAATCTAAAACTTCTCCAAGAGGAGGATTCTTTTTATTGCAGATAAAAGACATCATAGCTTCAAACCTATGATTGAAATACCTGCATACATTAACAGGATCCAAAGAGCACAATTCTCCAGGTGTCTTGTATTCAATATTTTTTACATTTGAATTTGCCTCACGAAGAAATTCAAATAAATCATCCCAAGCGTATTCAGCACAGCTTAGGGTAAGAAACCATGTAGGAGTTCCTAAGTTCCTCAGCATGCATTTAAGTTCTCCATGACGACGGTACCAATACTCATTAGTACCACGCTGACATGCCATCAAATTAATCAACTGAGATTCTAGATGATCGTCTCTCTCATGTACTTTATCCATAAATTGCTTTGCAGAAACATTTTGAAAATGTACTCTTGTTTTCAAAATGTGGTTGACTGCATAAGAAAGTCCTGCCAAGTCACTCTCAAACAAAAGATGAAATATATATGGGATACATTGTCGAAACCTTGGGTCTTCTGCATACAATCTTGTTGTCCGATATTCAGATGCAGGAATCTGCACTGGTCGTTCATCATATCGTCCACCTTTTCCAGTTGGAAACAGCTGCGGAAAACAACGAGCTTCCAAACTTTTCTCCCATACACTCATGGGAGTACCCTTTGCTTTCTTCATTTGGAATAATTCAATTGTATTCCCCATCACTTCTTTCGAATGAAGTGGATGTACACTATAATGTTCATAGATTTCTTCACTTTTGGTCATGTCCACTTTTTCAATTTGTCCATTTGACGTTTCAGTATCATCTCCTAAAAGTATTTCTTCTTGTTCCACATGTACATTTTTGTAGTAATCATTGTTTTGAATCAGATATAATGTTGCCTTTTGCACTTTCGTAACATCCACTAATTCTTGCCAGATTTTCTTACTCTTAGGGGCCGATTCCGATCTCGGTCGGAGGCGCACCCAATACTATTCGGCCGGGAAAAAAGCCATGCGAAAGCCTGTTTCCCGACCGATCCGTACAGCACACCGAACGAGCAAGTACGATGCGCACAACAACAAACATTCCGGCCGAGCCGTACTCACCCAAACCAGGTCCTGTTCTCCGACCGAGGCGAATCCGGAAACGCCGAATCGAGTCGCACGGAAGGAAAAATGCAGCCCCGTCCGGCCGGACAAGTACGATGCGCTTCCCGTACGCGCCGAACCCGTCGCTACGCACGGCACGTCAAAGCATCCGGGAGAGGCGCACATAAGCTCCGATTCGCGCCACAACACAATCCACGGCTACGAGACGAACACGGCACCGACGAGGACGACGCGAAGCGACGAGGACGAAGCGAAGCGACGAGGACGACGCCAAGCAACGAGAAGGACGAACGACACGAACCAACCATGAATCCCTTCGTCCCGATCATACCAATATTCTACATCTACTACCGGAACAGGCACGGACGCGTACGGCGCAGAAGGTAAGCCAGACACCAACCACAAAACACATACAACACGTACACGACACATCACACACATACACGGGGAATCTGAATATACTTACACCAGCAACAGCAGCACCATAGGGGCGGGATGCCCATCACCAATGCCACATATGCACACAGGGGCCTGAATGCGCACCACCACCCCAACCCAGGGGGGCTGGATGCCTACCACTACTACCACCCTTAGCCAGGGGGCTGGATGCCCACCACTACTACCACCCTTAGCCAGGGGGCAGGATGCCCACCACTACTACCACCCTCACCCAGGGGGGCAGGATGCCTACCACTACTACCACCCTCACCCAGGGGGCAGGATGCCCACCACTACTACCACCCTCACCCAGGGGGGCAGGATGCCTACCACTACTACCACCCTCACCCAGGGGGGCAGGATGCCTACCACTACTACCACCCTTAGCCAGGGGGGGCTGGATGCCCACCACTACTACCACCCTTAGCCAGGGGGGGCTGGATGCCTACCACTACTACCACCCTAACCCAGGGGGGGCTGGATGCCTACCACCACCCTTAGCCAGGGGGGGCTGGATGCCCACCACTACTACCACCCTTAGCCAGGGGGGCAGGATGCCCACCACTACTACCACCCTCACCCACGGGGGCAGGATGCCCACCACTACAACCACCCTCACCCACGGGGGGCAGGATGCCTACCACTACTACCACCCTCACCCAGGGGGGCAGGATGCCTACCACCACTACCTCCCTCACCCACGGGGGCAGGATGCCTACCACTACTACCACCCTTAGCCAGGGGGGCTGGATGCCCACCACTACTACCACCCTTAGCCAGGGGGCAGGATGCCCACCACTACTACCACCCTCACCCAGGGGGCAGGATGCCTACCACTACTACCACCCTTAGCCAGGGGGGCTGGATGCCCACCACTACTACCACCCTTAGCCAGGGGGGGCTGGATGCCCACCACTACTACCACCCTTAGCCAGGGGGGCAGGATGCCCACCACTACTACCACCCTCACCCACGGGGGGCAGGATGCCCACCACTACTACCACCCTCACCCACGGGGGGCAGGATACCTACCACTACTACCACCCTCACCCAGGGGGGGCAGGATGCCTACCACCACTACCACCCTCACCCACGGGGGGCAGGATGCCCACCACTACTACCACCCTCACCCACGGGGGGCAGGATGCCTACCACTACTACCACCCTCACCCAGGGGGGGCAGGATGCCTACCACCACTACCACCCTCACCCAGGGGGGGCAGGATGCCTACCACTACTACCACCCTCACCCAGGGGGGGCAGGATGCCTACCACTACTACCACCCTCACCCAGGGGGGGCAGGATGCCCACCACTACTACCACCCTCACCCAGGGGGGGCAGGATGCCTACCACTACTACCACCCTTAGCCAGGGGGGGCTGGATGCCCACCACTACTACCACCCTTAGCCAGGGGGGCTGGATGCCCACCACTACTACCACCCTTAGCCAGGGGGGCAGGATGCCCACCACTACTACCACCCTCACCCACGGGGGGCAGGATGCCTACCACTACTACCACCCTTAGCCAGGGGGGGCTGGATGCCCACCACTACTACCACCCTTAGACAGGGGGGCAGGATGCCCACCACTACTACCACCCTCACCCAGGGGGGGCAGGATGCCTACCACTACTACCACCCTCACCCAGGGGGGCAGGATGCCTACCACTACTACCACCCTTAGCCAGGGGGGGCTGGATGCCCACCACTACTACCACCCTTAGCCAGGGGGCTGGATGCCCACCACTACTACCACCCTTAGACAGGGGGGCAGGATGCCCACCACTACTACCACCCTCACCCAGGGGGGCAGGATGCCTACCACTACTACCACCCTCACCCAGGGGGCAGGATGCCTAACACTACTACCACCCTTAGCCAGGGGGGCTGGATGCCCACCACTACTACCACCCTTAGACAGGGGGGCAGGATGCCCACCACTACTACCACCCTCACCCAGGGGGGCAGGATGCCTACCACTACTACCACCCTCACCCAGGGGGCAGGATGCCTACCACTACTACCACCCTTAGCCAGGGGGGCTGGATGCCCACCACTACTACCACCCTTAGACAGGGGGGCAGGATGCCCACCACTACTACCACCCTCACCCAGGGGGGCAGGATGCCTACCACTACTACCACCCTCACCCAGGGGGCAGGATGCCTACCACTACTACCACCCTTAGCCGGGGGCTGGATGCCCACCACTACTACCACCCTCACCCACGGGAGGCTGGATGCCTACCACTACTACCACCCCCACTCATAGGATGGACAATGCATGACACAACAAGCACACCACAACCTAGGGAATGCAAGATTAAGACATCCCCCCACCACCATGACAAGCGTGTGTAGGCTGTGTCAAATGCCTACAACACCGAACATGACTTTGAACATACAATGTGACCCCCTAGCACATGTGCCACACATATATGTGTGTGGCACCCACAATGCAAGCAGCCCATGACCATTGTGGCAATGGGGCCTAAACCCCCATCATCACAGTGACCAAAAGGCAAGTGTGGGGTCCATAGCTGAAGCACATTTTGACCATTGTGGCAATGGGGTCTAAACCCCCATCATCACAGTGACCAAAAGGCAAGTGTGGGGTCCATAGCTGAAGCACATTTTGACCATTGTGGCAATGGGGTCTACACCCTCATCATCACAGTGACCAAAAGGTAATTGTTGACAAAGAAAGAGCTGCAACTGCCAAACTGCATGGATCATTCCTGGTCACAGAACCAAAAACTCATCTGTGGCAAAGTAGTGTATGTGTCCCATTGCAACATAAATTGGGGGAGCCAAATACTGCAGTGCAAATGAAACATTCCTCTGGCCATGTGCAGACAAACAACACCCATGGGGGCTGAGACCGTCAACAGTCATCAATGACACAATGACAGAAGTGACCATCAGAATGCAGAACCACATATTTGCACCAATGGGCACACAAATGCAGATATCCTGTGGAGACAGCAGATGTGAGGTGAACAGATACCATACCATGGCAGCAATGGGACACACAAACCAGGATCACTGTGCTGACCGATGACCTAGGAGTCCCAGGGACAGCAGGGGAAACACACCAAACAACATACAGCCAATGGCACACCCAAGATTTGCCAATGCAGTGGTGCAGATGCACAAACACAAACAGGCAGACCAACACTGTCATCATACACAGCAGGTGAGGGGTGGGGGTGCCAGTGTCCCCAGGCAACCACACAACACATGAGGAGAGCTGAATACCAATCATACAGATGTGCATACACTGCCACACTAAGGTAACTCATGGATCCAAATCCCCTATGTGGGCAAGCAGGCATTGTCAGGTGAGAGGGAGCACAAAACACACATGTCACACAGGCACGTAGGAACAACAACTGACACAGCAAGACACAGACACACCACAGCACCACCCCCAGGGCCCCCACAATGTGGTGACCCTGGGCTGAATAAAAATACCACTGTGATGACAAAGCTAAATGTCGTTCACACTGTGAACCACAGTCAGGTGTCCTGAGCAACTAACTACCATCACACCTACACAAGCACAAATCAATCAGCATGGCCAGTAAGCCAAGGCCAACATGGAGGCAGGGGCCTAGCCGGGCAACAACTCTCATCTGCACACACTCAACACCACACCCCTCGACCTCTGACAATGTGCAGCAGTGAAGTACACATGCACTGGTGACATTGCACATGCACCCATGACTATTCCAGGGTGGTGGGTGGGAACCAAGGTGTAGAAACACATCACACATGGACACTCAACAAGACTCCTGAATGTCTGACACACGGCACACTACGCTGTACATGGACATGACAGCAATACCACACCGACCAATGGGATCCCAGCCACAGTCACACACCAATGAAGAAGCCAAGGTCACCCACAAAGAACACACATAGACAACTACCAACATTGCAGCCCGGACCCTGAGGAGTGCCAGCAGTCACACACACAACGTGTCACAATCACTGAAAGATAACACAAACTGGAAATCACATGACAGGGGCAAACAACAAGTGCCAAGGGGAAACCTGACTGTGACCCATCTGCGTCTGCACACAAACTCAGCCCTGACCGAAAACACACCTATGGGTGACACCCTGATGACCAGTAATGTGCCATGCACCCACATCACAGAGAACACAGGGAGAAGACTTTGGGGGAACATAGCTCAAGTCAGCAAGCATCACAAACAGGTACAACACTAGGGATCACAGCATGCGCAGATGAATGGAAGTGAACACACAGACATGCACATACAACACACACCTTGGGCGCAGGCAATGTCACACGTGTACACACTGCCATGAGGGGACTCCACTCCTGTGTGAGGAAAGCTGTGCCATATGTTGCCTCAGTAGGGCCCCATCATGTCAGCTGAGCACTTGGTCACACAATCAACAATTAGCACCAAATGAGGGCTCCCATCACATCAGCCTGGTCATGGATGTGCCAACGGAATCATCAGCACAGATCCAACACACTTGTATAGCAATGTTGCACTGACTACACGGATGAGTCCTTCCCCATTGATGCCCAAACCTGCATGTCCACTGGAGATGGCAACACGGTCAGGGAAGTAGACAAATGCAACGATGGCAGGCACAACAGATGTGCAGGGGTGGAAGCCACAGATATGAAATTGCCAATGTAAGTAGGAAACCCATTGCCAAATACTGAACACATGACACCCTCAGATGCTGCTATTGATGACATGGATACACCACATGATAGGACACATTCCCCCTGGACCACATGGGTTCCTGCACAGTAACACTTCATGATCATGAGACCAGATATCACCATCACTGCAGCAAGGGCATGGTTAGCAGCACCAACAACATGTACATCTGAAGCATGAGCACTAGAGAAAAGAAAGTTGCTTTATTCAGCATATGTGTTGTTTGATAACGACGTCCAGAAAAAATAGAGCAAAGGCCAATGGCCAGTCCATTGTCAAAGTTCAAACAGGGTGACACTGGCAGATGTCACCCTACGCATGCCTGCACAAAACCAGGGACAATCCACTAGGAGGGGCAACCGGGGGGCAGGCCAGGCACCGCAGGGACAGGATCAGGGCTCACCAGGGGGAGTCAGGGAAGGGGTGGTGGGTGCTGGAGAGCCACTGACAACTGCAGTGGAGGTGTCTGACATGGTGTGTGTCGGCACAACTGGGGGGCATGACTCAGATGTCGTGGGTGCCGGCACAACTGCAGTGGACCCTGCAGATGGGGTGGACAGGTCCGCCACTGCAGTGCCCAAGTCAGACAGGGCGGTAGTGGACTCCACTGCAGTGCCTACCTCCAGGGGAGGAGAATGGGGAACAGGCAAGGTGGGTTGGACAGAGGGGGAGGACACCCTCACCACATCAGTGGCACAGACAAGCGCAGCGGGGGGTGTGGTGCTGGGAGAGCAAGTGGCAGGGGGAGAAGGCCTGATCCTCTTGGGGATGGTATATCTGTGGGTGGGGGAACCTGGGGCAGGGTGTGGTGGGGGCACCTGTGCAGTGGGGGCCTGAGGGATGGAGGACGGAGACCTTGTGCCTGAGCTGCAGGGCGGTGGCGGGGTCTTTGTCTTACCACTCCGGGGGACTTGCGGGTGGGGGCCTCAGTCCGTCTGTGCCTGGGGGAGGGTGTCCGGGGGCGAGGGGCACTCTGCTCCGTGTGGGTGGGCTTCCTCTTCCCCCGGGATGCTGGAGCAGCTTCATCGGTGGGGAAGAGGCCGAGGTCACAGAGGAAGAGCTGCTGTGACTTTGGGGTTGCATGTGAAGCAAGGGAGGGTGCTTTGGAGGGAGAGGGAACTGAGGACTGCGCAGTGCATGTGGATGCGTGTGTGTGTTCCAGGGCCCCATCCCCTGTGAGTCTGGCTTCAGTCCCCTGAATGTGCGTGCGTGTGCGTTTTGTCATTGGCGTGTGTGTCAGTGTGCTGGATGTGTGTGTGCTGGTGTGTGCCTGTGCCGGTGTGTGTGTGCTTGGGACGGGTAAGGTGCTGGGGAGTGTGGATGGAGCAGAGGCAGGAGGGGTGAGGGACCGTTTGAGGAGGTACACTGCTGCCGTCAGGGAGGAGTCCATGGACCTACTGCCCCTCTGTAGGTCAGACATGCCCGATGAGATGCCCTCCATGAACGACACCAGCTGAGTCAACAGCGCGGTGTGCGCATGGAGGACACTCAGCATGGCTGTCTGCCCTACATGGAGCTGGCGAAGGAGGTACACAGACTCCTCACTCAGGGCAGCAGGGGACACAGGGGCAGGGGGTGCGGTGCCTGGCCCAAAGGAAACACACTCCCGGACATGGGAGCCTCCACGGACCTGGGGAATGGGAGCCGATGGGAGGGCGGTGGTGGTGCTGGTGGTGGCGGGGACAGCAACACTAGCTGGGGTGTGGTGGCTGCTGACACCCGCCTCCACAAGGGAGTCATCCTCCGAGTTGCTCTGGTCCTCAGCTGAGGTGGATGCTGCTGAGGACTCCTCGGTGTGGCTCCCCTCGCCCTCCGTGCCACTGGGTCCCTCCGACCACTCCTCGGCTGCTGACCCAGTCTGGCTCTCTGGCTCCTCCTGGTCCGTGGAGCTGTCCCCTTCCGTGGCCGTGGATGTATCTGCAAACAATGGGGATACAGACAGACATCAGTCACCTGCACATAACGCACACACCACTGTGAGCACAGCACATCACAGAGCAAGCCCTGGCATCATCAGTTGTACATTGCTAAAAGTGCCCTAATTGAACAGGAGAAGTCAATTGTCAGTCTGATGCCAAGCATGGCACTCACATCCCACATGGCCTTGCACCCATCTGTCTGGTGTCTGTTGGATTGCAACACCCCAGTGTTGACACATGCACCAAGTACACAGTAGTTGGACAGTGCAGAGGACACGGTGTGGACACATCACAGCTCTTGCCACTGAGTCAGTACAGGTTTCCGGATGAAAGGGATGCCCAGAGTCAAATAGGAAATGCATGTGATGCATACCAGCGACAGACACCATGATGCACCCATGTCCTGATAGCCAGCGCCACTATGGTGTGCATGTAGCACATGTCACTCCCCTGCAGGCTCACCAATCAGTAGACACATGCCATGGCGGAGGCATGACTGCTAAGTCATACATCACTGTCTCAGTGATGTATGACTTTGCAGCCAGACAACAACACTCTGCACTGTGTCACAATAGTAGGTCATGGGGAATGCAAGTCCTGGAGCTGCACAAGTGCACATGTACATCCCCCCACAACACATCCTCTTAACCCTCATCTGTCCAGGTCATACCTATTGGACATATGGGAGACCTGTGACACTACCCTCTGAACCTGAGCCCCTCACACTCTGCTGTGCATGGGGAACAGCTGCCTGAACTTCACATTCACATGCCCCAGTCTGCATGGGCAGCTGATCAGACACCTATGTGTCACACAAGTATCGTCTCCTATGGTCACATCTCCAGTGGCATGCTGAGCCCCTACCAAGAAACTCCACAGCAGTCCTGGCGACTAATCCACAGCACACTGACACAGAGGCAGACACCTGAGGGGTCAAATCACTGCGCACAATGTGTCAGCTGATACACGGGAGTGGGAGTACAGAGTGTATTGTATGGCCTGGAGTAGCCATGACTGTCCAGCCCCACATGAATGAGGGATGAGCCCTGGACTGTAGGCAGCTGGCTAAGTATGTGTGACACACGTCATATACATACTCCTGGGGCCCAAACATTGTTCCCACCCGCAGCATGGGTGTGTGCCAGATACCCCAGCCACATGTGGTGGATCAGCTCAGCAATTGGACCACAGATCAAAGTAACACGCTGAATACATGTCAGAATACAGGCATTGTGTAAGCAATGGACCCACCCATGGTGCCCACCACAGAGTCAGGGAAACAGATGCTGTCTCCCACCTTGAGTCAAGCAAACTGCAAGGACACAGTCCTAAGTGACAGAATTCCCTGCATGTAAGGGCCACACCTGGGTATCAGATGAGGAGTGGGCAGTGCACGATAGAGGGACATGGCTCCTGGACAACATGACTGCTGTACTGTGGCAGTTTAACCAGGCCCGAGGAGGGCACATAGCATGTTAGACAGAGTACACAGTGCAGTCTTTGACTCACCCCCTCCTTGCTGCTCTCTGGCCTTCAGCTGCCCATCCAGGTCTGGAAAGACCACCGCCAGGATCCTGAGCATGTGGGGGTCAGGGTCCGTGTTCCGCCCCTCCTGCGAGGAGGCGACAGCTTCAGCTGGACCCGTGCAATCCTCCGGGTCCAGCCCCGAAGGTCCTGCCACCTCTTTTGGCAGTTGCGGATCCGGCGCTTGTAGACCCCCACGGACCGGACAGCCCGGACGATGTCCTTCCATATCTCATGCTTCCGATGGGCAGAAGCCTGTCAGGATGACAAAGTGATAAGGCCATTACTACACATGCAACATATCCGTGCATGACACAGTTGCATATACATGTCGCAATCACAGGGGCACATGGTGTACACAGGCAGTGCACGGCTGCCCATGGACAGTTTTCCAGAAGTCACTACATGGTATCATTGCATGGGGAGTAAAACCCTGTTCAGAAGCACTGTCACTGCACCATACCTGTCCAGTGCAAGTCACTACACACTATGGGGGGTGACAACTACTCAGTGAGCCTGCTAGCCAGTGGCGTGCAGACTTTCAGCCTTGCTAGTC